>CM062820.1:315567910-316220566 GCA_031772625.1 Pinus tabuliformis | reverse complement strand
TACATTCCCATTGTCATCCGTACTGCTCCAGTTGTCACAGTTATTTCTACAACCATGGCAAACCGATATACTCCCCCAAACTTACCAGCAAATCCAGGGGCTATGCCTCAAGACTATCAAAGCAAAATCACTTATTTTAACGGTACTGGCACTTACACAGCTCAACAACATACCAAGAAAATGACTGACTATTTTGAAAACTATGAGATTGATGATGATGATGTAAGAATGAAAGTATTTATTCAAAGTTTAACTGGAGATGTTTAAACTTGGTTTAGAGCCCTCCCTACAAACAATATCAATGACCCACAAGCTCTTTATCAGAGCTTCTTGAACAGATGGGAAAAGAAGAAAGACCCTCTCCACATTTTATCAGAATATGAAAACCTAAGAAGAGGCACACAAGAAACTATCCAAGATTACTGTACCAGATTCAATAGTATCTACAATGCTATTCCTCGGAATCTCAGACCTCCTCCAGATTTGGCCTTGATTAAATTCCCTGATGCATTTGATTCTGATATGCCATACAAACTCAGGGAAAGAGCTCCTAGAAACTTAAAAGAAATGTAGAGTATAGCTGTCAGTGTGGAGGCCAACCTGATATCTAAACGATCTAGAGCCAGAGCTGAAAGAAGGATACCTTTCAAAGAAGAACCTTCTGCCATAGAACAGAAATTAGATGTTATCATTAAAAGAATGGATAGAATTGGAGATAAAGTAGAAACAATCGAGAGAAAATCTCTTTGGGATGGTCAACCAAGAAATGTGAGAAGAAATATTAATTTCAGGAAGAATCAAAATCCTATCACTGGAAACACAGGGCCTGGCCAAAACATTAGGCCCCCATTTCAAGAGAATTATGCTGAAGCCTCAACTTCTGATGAATCAGAAGAAGACACTCAAATTAATCTGATGGGACTCAACAATGAACAACAAGTTTTCTTGACTCGAGAAGATCAAGAAGCTAACATTCTTGAACAATTCCAAACTCAGTCAAGTGAATCATTTGACTTTAGGGAGGGATATGATACAACCATTTATGAAGTCCACAAACAATACAATCTAAGGAGCAGAAAAATAGATGTCCCTAAAAGCAGCAAATAGAAAGATACCAAACAGCCTAACAAAGGTAAGATCAATAACACCCCTGTACATATTCTGTCCAAAACAGATCCTAACCCAAATAAGCCAATTGTTGAAGATATATCAGACAATCAGCCACCTAACAGAAAACCTTCCACTATTATCCCTGCTAAAGAAAAATAAGAAAAGCCTCTAGAATATGATTTGGAAACAATTGCAGCCCATAATTCCATTCCTGAGGAAGACAAAAAAGCAGAAAATTCAGCTGTCCAAATTACAAAAACTCAGATCGAAAAACCTTTCAATCTTGAGACAGAAGTAGGCAAACCAAAGATAGTTGTTCCATTATCAGAATTAGCTAAACATGATGTCTACAGAAGTCAAATAAGAAGATTACTCAAAATTTCAGTGAACGAGGATTCAGAAGATTAATTAATGTTTTTGATGACCAGCCGGAATTGATATTTGGCCCTGAAGTAAATGGAAAAACAGTAGAGGGACAAGTTCCTCCTTTTTATGTGGCTTTAAAAATACATGATAAGATACTCCATAACGCCATGTTCAATTCTGGTGCTTCCCATAACTTAATGCCTAAATCTGTAATGGAAAAACTTGACCTTGACATCACCAGGCCATATAAAGATCTTTTCTCTTTTGATTCAAGTCAGGTCAAATGTTTGGGTTTAATCAAAGATTTATGTGTGTCACTAGTCCAATATCCTGCCAAAACCATCTTAATGGACATAGTAGTAGTTGATATTACTCCAAAGTATGGTATGCTATTGTCTACATCTTAGGGTGCAAAGCTTCAAGGATCTTTACAATTAGACATGTCTTATGCTACTATTTCAGTGTTTGGTCAACCAAAAAGACTATACAGAGAAACCTTAATGAAGTATGTAGTAAGTAGTCAAAAGAAACCTCAAAATTTCCCTATCTACTTAGTACATTCAGATATGGATTCCTTTATCCTTTACAATGCTAAAATTGGTCCCCCACATGCAATAAAGGTTCTAGCAGCTGAAACAGAAGAAACAACAAATGAAAAGACTAGTGTCCCAATCCAAGAAAATGTTGAAAATCATGAAAAATCAGATAAATCAGAAGAAACTGAAAAACCAGATCTCCTTGATAAACACATCCTTGAAACTTCAGATACAAATCATAAACACGAAATCCTTTGGTACTTAGAATTCGATGGTTCTGTTAACAAACTAGGAGCTGGAGCAGGAATCTGGGTGCACAATCTTGAAAACAATCATGCTAAAGGCCATGCCTATAGATTAAATCTTAGATGCACTAATAATATGGCTGAATATGAAGCTCTATTGCTAGGTCTTAAACTGCTGAAGAAATTGGGAGCAACTAAAGTGTTAGTCCTAGGAGATTCTGATTTAATCATTCAACAGATAAAAGGGAAGTTCTTGACAAATGATCCCAGATTGAGAAAATACAGAGGAACAGCCATAGAGATCCTAAATACGTTTCTGGAAACTCAGCTTGCCAAAATCCCGAGAAAATAGAACTTGCAAGCTCATAGCCTAGCAATGTTTGCCAGCACCTGTAAATTTCCATTTGAACCAAATCACCAATTCACAGTAGAAATTAGACATAGGCCAGCCATACCTGATAATATGAAGACCTGGAAAGTGTTTGAAAGTGATGACCAGATCAACAATTTTTTGACGCTAGAAGAGGAATTTTCCAGCACTAAATTTGATGGAGATACAGTCAGTGAAATTGATCCAGCAAATCGGATAGAAACAGACATTTCAGTAGAAAATGTGACTCAAATGCTTCATCCAACAAGATTCACCAAAGAGGAAATACAAGAGCTTAAAGAAACAGATATTGATGAGATCATTGAAGGAGAAACTGAAATTATCGATTTGAAAGATAATCATTTACCCAAAGGATTAACGCCTTTGGAAGATCTCTTTAATTTCAATGATATTCCAAAGAAACCTCAAATGGAACCTCCAAAAACAGACATTGAAGACTACAACATAGGAACTGATCAGGTGCTCAAGTCCTAGGTGTTGTAAAAATGCTCAAAATTCAAAGTGCTCAGAACTGGTTCACATCTGAACGACTGGAAAGTGCTCGTGCTCCCGATTCCGGCGCCGCAAACGGTTCGGAAAACGGTCGCCGTATGAGGGAGATATGGCCAAAACAATATTTTGCCCAAAACATTAGAAAATTTGAATTTTTTAAAAAAAAAATTAAAAAAAGAATATTCCGTAGAATATTCCTTGGAATATTCCAGGGAATATCCCTCTGCAGCAACCAATCACAGGCCGCCACGTGGCAGACCCAGAGGGCACCACGTGGCCCCACGATGACGTCAGCAAACTTTTGATGGGCGCATGTTAAAAAAGTATTGGGCATGGGCGGGGTTTGAACCCGTGACCTGTGCCTTGTAACTCCAATGACTTACCGTTAGCCCACGCCACCTTTGGTTATTGAATGGGCGGAGGCATATTTAATTAAGGTTTAAAATGTGCTACGGGCGGGAAATAAAGGGGCCAGCCCCTAAGGGCCAGCCCCGCCCTCCATGTGACCGTGAGCCGGAGACCGTGGGCTATCCACTAACCGCCAGCCAAAACAGCCGGCACGCACATCCGAGGCAAACGTTTATTGTAACTGCAGTTGTGGCGGATTAGTTGGAGGTGGCGCCGAATTTGGCGGACCCGCCATATTTGGTGGGCCTAACTGGCCTCCACTAAAGTTAGCTGGAGTTCTTTTAGGGGAGACTGGCAGTCTGGAGTAAATGGCCGTAACTTTGGCCCAGAAAGTCGGTTTTGGACGAATGTTTTTTTGATTTTGGATAATTTCGACCTTCTGAAGCCATTGGTGCAGGTATTACAGTCATCAGAGGTCATTTTCATACGTTTTGGAGCCGTGAAAGTTCTAGGAGCCACTAGGGGCCAGTATTGGGAAGACTATACAGGGTTGCAGGTATCCATTGGAGGTGATCCAATAGTCAATCCTGAAGGATTCATGTGTTCTGAATCTATTTCTACCATCTATTTCTCCTGTAGATGCTTCTATTCAGCTGTATTTTCAATTTGAGCATTTAATAAAAACAAGGACAAGCCCATTTGGAGGCTTTGGACCCAGCAGACGTAGCCTGGAGGGGGTGAATTTTTTATCAACTTCTTGTGCATATGTGGTTGGTTTATTTTGCAGAACAAATTCGTTTTTATGTGTTAAACAGTAAAAGGAAATAATTCTGCTATGCTTAAATGGGTTGTAATCAGCTGAAAAATTCATGTGTTTCATTTCTGCAAGACATGGGAAGTTTTTAAATATGTTTATTTCTGAATTGAATACCTTGCAAACAAAATTCAAGTAATTTCAAATTCAGATCAGGAACCAAAGACAATCCAAAAATGATAAAATTGTCCAAATCTTTTCCCCCTGATCAAAAGCTGAAGTATGTTGAACTGATCAAAGAATTCCAAAATGTTTTTGCCTGGAGCTATGAAGACCTCAAATCTTATGACACCTCTGTTATTCAACATACAATACCCCTCAAGGAAAATCAAAAACCATTCAAACAAAAGCTCAGAAGAATCAACCCTGTACTGCTTCCTTTAATTGAAAAAGAAATCAGATGAATGCATGATGCAGGGATAATTGCACCAATCAGATTTTCAGAGTGGGTATCTAATTTAGTGCCTACTAGGAAGAAAACAGGGGAAATCAGATTATGTGTTGACTTAAGAAATTTAAACAAAGCTTCTTTGAATGACAACTACCCTTTACCTAAGATGGAGCATATTTAAAGAGGGTAGTAGGTGCTTCTAGGATTTCACTTTTGGATGGGTTATCAGGTTTCAATCAGATTCTAGTTCATCCTGATGACCAAGAAAAAACAGCATTTACAACACCATGGGGTACATTTAAATATGTCAAAATTCCATTTGGACTTAAGAATGCAGGGGAAACCTTTCAACGAGCAATGGACATAGATTTTGCCAAAGAAATTCACGATTTTCTAGTTGTATATTTTGATGACTTCACTGTATTTTCCAAAACAGACCAACAACATTTAGATAATTTGAGACAAGTGTTTTTAAATGCAGACAGTATGGTATTTCGCTGAATCCTAAAAAATCTTTATTTGGTCTAGAAGAAGGAAAACTCTTAGGTCATATCATCTCCAAAGATGGCATCATAATTGACCCTGCTAGAATAGAAGCTATTCTGCAAATACCCCACCCCAGAAATGTCAAAGAACTTCAAGCTTTCTTAGGGAAGATTAACTTTTTGAGAAGATTCATATCTAATTTGGCTAAATTGATTAGATTGCTAAACAACATGTTGAGAAAGGATTCAAAGGTTAAATGGACAGTAGAAGCCAAACAAGCATTTTGAGATATTAAATTGGCTTTGACCAGAACACTAGTCCTCACTAGTCCAAAATTTGACAGAGACTTCATAATCTTCTCATTTGCATCAGAACACACCATAACAGTTGTTTTACTTCAAAAAAATGATCAAGGATGTGAAAAACCCATAGCCTTTTTTAGTAAATCACTTAGATATGCACCTCTGAATTACAAAATCATGGAAAAACAGGTTTATGCACTTGTGAAAGACATTCAAGACTTCAGGGTCTACATATTGTACTCACATGTAATAGCTTATGTGCCAAATGCTGTTGTTAAAGACATCCTGACTCGGGATGGAATTGAAAGAAAACGAGGTAAATGGATTGCTAAAATATTGGAGTATGACATTGAAATCAAACCTACAAAGATGATAAAAGAACAGGGATTAGCTAAACTCATGACTAAAACAAACCTTCAAGCCCTAGACATCAATGAACTGGATAATGAATAGGGGATGGCGACTCCACAAATCAGCTAGGCCTTCTTAGAATCACCTTGGTATGCTGATATAATTCATGTATTATTAAACCTGCAGGCTCCTACAGGGTTATCCAGAACAAAGAAAAGATTTTTAAAGATGAAAGCTTCAAAATTCTGTATTTTAAATAATGCTTTTTCTTGGGAAAATCATGAAGGTATTTTGTTGAATTGTTTGATAAAATAAGAAGCTGACAAAGTTCTCAAAGAATTTCATGCAGGGGACTGCGGTGGACACCTCTATTGGAAATCGACTGCAAAGAAAATCCCGAGGGCTAGATTTTACTGGCCAACCTTGTTTGATGATGTAAAGAAATTTGTCACTGCTTGCCACAAATGCCAAATTTTTGAAGGCAAAATAAAACTGCTACCCTTGTCCTTGAGACCAATTTCCACTCAAAGACCCTTTCAACAATGGGGTTTAGACTTCATTGGAGAAATCCACCCTTCCTCTTCTGCCCAACATAAATGGATCCTTACTGCCACAGACTATTTCACCAAATGGATAGAAGCCATCCCTGCTAGACAAGCCAATGATACAATGATTATAGGATTCCTAGAAACCAACATCTTGTCTAGATTTGGCTGTCCTAAAAAGATCATAACGGACAATGCTGCTGCCTTCAAATCCAAGAAAATGATAAATTTCTGCAGCAAATACCATATCACTTTAGGCCATTCCATAGCCTATTACCCTCAAGATAATGGTCTAGCTAAGTCCTCCAATAAAAGCCTGATCAATATTATTAAGAAACTGCTAGAAGAGAACAAGAAAAACTGGCACAAGAATCTTATAGATGCACTGTGGGCAGACAGACTTACTACAAAAAGATCAATTGAAACCAGCCCTTATGAGCTAGTTTATGGCATGGAGGCTGTGTTTCCTTCATCTTTAGGAGTTCCTGTGATGAAATTACTACAAGAAGCTTAGGTGGAACACAATGCTATTCAAAGAACAATAAATCAGACCATCCATTTGCAGCAAACCAGAGAAGGAGTGCACCGAAGATCTCAAGTGTTACAAGAAAAACTCAAGAAAATATTTGATAAAAGGACCAAAGCAGAAGATTTCTACATTGGAGACAAAGTTCTAAGATGGGATTCCAGGAGAGAAGACAAAGGAAAACATGGGAAGTTTGACTTCCTATGGAAAGGGCCATTTATCATCCATGCATTGCAATGGAACACTACTTACTTTCTAAAGAGCCTGGATGGTACAAAAACAGAAGAAGGACTAGTCAATGGTCGAATGCTGAAACACTACTTTGATCCAATTTTTTGATATATTCTGGCTCTAACATGTAAATAAGGAAATTCAGGATCAACAACTTGAAAGAATTTATCAGAGATTGCAGAAGAAGACTTGGGAGCAGGAACAAAATAACCCAAGTGAAGGCTATCTAAAACAGGTGTACAGTTGTTTGAATCAGCTTAAGAAAAGTTTATATATTTTACAACATCCTTTTGTACAGTTCCTACACCCAGCAAAGGAAGATTTAAAAGCATAGTAAAAGGTATTCATAAGGCCATCTGACCTACTATTCTTGACTTTCCACCAGGGAAAGCCATCCCTAAGTGGAGCCAGTGTTATACTCCTATAGTTATAGGTGTCATATTTCATGATTGACTGGTTGAGCTCTGTAATATGTTCATCCTTTTCTTGCTATAAAGGTTTCTATATTATGAAAAAAAAATGTAAAGAGGGTATACCCTAAAAGAAAAATCAAAGGGTGAAAAAAAATAAATGGTCAAAAGAAAAAAATGAAAAGAAATGAACTTCAAATAAAAAATAGACCAGGAAAGTGTGCAAGTCCAAATGCCACTACTATTTCATTTTTTGTAAATAGAGCATCATGTACAGCTTCTTGAAACTTTTTGCCACAATTGATGAATGGCCAAACAGCTTAATCTTGGCCAGTTCATGTTTGAATTTCATGTTTTAGAGATAGAGAATAAAAATCTGTCCAAACTGTTTAATCTTGGTAGATAAGTAGATAGGTAGAGAAGCAAAGGAGCTCAACAGTTAAATCTGAGCCCTTGGAAGAAATAAGTGCAGACTTAGGTAGGCTTACCATGCAAAAGAAAAGAAAAGTTGATAAGGGTTTTCCAGTCTAAGTGCACCCAAAGAAAGAAGGAAAAAAATGTTAGGCAAAGTAGGCTGGGTAGGTAGATGAAGTTGCAGAATGAGACTTGTGATAGGTTTTGTCTCTAAAAATGTGTTAACTTACACTTCTATCACAAGTGCCATGGCAGATATCTTTTGGAGCAGCTCAAGCGAGGCATGACTAACTCCCCTTCATACTTTCCCCCCAAATCTCACTAATTTCCCCCAGAGATCTTAAGATCTGTTTAATATCACCAAAGCCACTCCTCTCATTTCATTAACATTGCCTAAGTGAATCCACTTTTTTACTTAGGGACATTGGCAAATACTCCGTATAAAAACGTTTTTCACCCTAAGCCTAAGTCTAGCACTTAGCGCTTTCATTTACATTTCAATTTTCATATTAACAAATTAACTTTATTATTTAAATCCCATATAATTCTTTCCCATCCTGTACTATGTAAAAATATAACAAAAATCCCTGCAATATTTAATATCCCCACCCCGGTTAAACTATAACCATATCATTATTTCAAATGGGGATTAATGGTTTATTTGGAAAACAATTAATAACCCTCCCCACGCACATAATGGAATTAATTAACCTCTCATTAATTAATAACCGAACCTAAGCATCCCTGTGAACCAATGAAAATCACCCTGAAACCATTAAAAACATTTGGTTTAATACATTGGCCCCACTCCTTAACCTCCTGCCATCTCCGCTGAGTGCCCACCGTCTGATCGGCGCCCTCGCATCCGACGGCTGTTATCCATTTCGTGACCCCCCCATCTGCCACACGTTAAGTCCCCGGAAATTGGCGGTATTGCTCCCATACTGTGGACATGCATCAAGCTCCCGCTATGTTCGCTGCCCCTCCACCCAAAACCACCCAAGCCCAAAAGCGGTGCGGGCAAAACCATTTACTGCCCTCCCTCCCGCTGACGTCATCTGATGATGTCAACTGTCCTTTGCTGACGTCACCGGCCATGTCACCATCCGTACTGCCATGTCCCCCGTCATGTCATCTGTCCCATACGTCATGCTGACATCATCTGTCCTTTGAACCAAAATTTCCCACCAAAAGTCATTTTTGTTCAATAAAGGGTAAAATGGTCATTTTTGTTATGTTTTCGCTGCAAACAACACTCTGGGCATAAAAGCGACTGGGCTCTCAGTTCAGGTTTTCGACCACCTCTGACCAGGAAGGACTCCATCAACGAACTCCACGGCCAGCCATTCAACCTGCATGGAGCGGCTTTCCTCTCTAGAACAGTTTAAAGCAAACAGAGTACTCCAAATTTGCAGAAAAAGAAATAAAGGGATGAACAGAGATATGCACTACCCTAGCGAGTGGGAACCTACAGAGACATCAATTGCAAGGGAAAGGCGGTGAGCAGAAGTCAAAGCACATTAAAGAGTATCAGATCAAGCTTTAAAGAGTATCAGTGCATAATTAAAGACAAGTCAAGTCAGAATTAATGAATATCGGAGCCGAATAAGAGAAGCAAATCAAAAGTTAAAGAATAGTTAATACAAACAGTTGGCACAGAGCTACAAAGGAAACCTGCAAACCGAACGCTAAAGAGCCAGCCTCTAGCACATCATAAGTTAGCTGTTTCTACTTTGCTTGTAAAATTACTTTAGGTTAAAACTTAGATATTTTCTCATAGCTTTTATGAGATACCTGTTGTACATATTTTGTTGTATAAGTACCCCCTTCATCAGAGTTTTAAAGAGGTTGGGTATGTGTAGATTTCCCGAGACTTTGCTGTAATATTGAACCTTTGGAATAAAAAGCTATTGGAATCACACTGTTGTTTGGCCTACTGGATGAGGAATTGAAGTAGAGGACTTGTCACAGAATTCTTGAATCAACCTTCGGATCAATAAGTCCCTTATAACTTGTGTTTTACAGTTTTCATGTTTACTATATCATCTGTGTTTCATAATCTGAATGGTAAAGAAAAAGATTAATTTAGAATTTGCTTAGCTGCACTCTATTTTCAGTCTTTATTATTCTCTGTGTTTTCTTCAGAATTAGTATAAATAGTGAATTCTTAATTTCTCCTGTTTCCTGATTCTCTCATATTGATTATTTGATAAAGAATTCTTAACTGCTCTTTGTCGGTAAGCATCCACTTTCCCTCTTTCAATATGTTGAAGGATTCTTAACTGCCCTTCACCCATTTGAGTCCATTCCATCTGATTCCAGCCTTTGAATTGTTCCATGTTTGACTACCTTGCTCTGTGATGCCATCCTCTATAAGAAAACAAATCCAAGAAACCATCCTTCTTTGACTCCATCATGCCCAATGGATTGAGCTCTTTAGTTTTACCTCACTGTTCTATTGAATCTCACCGCCCAAACTCAAAACAAAACCCTTGAACTCCATAACTAGCCTAATAACTTTAAAGACAAAGCTAAATCATAAAGAGAGAGCCCTCTCTGGATGCAGATTGGCTAGAATCTATACTTAAAATATTGGTCTATGGTTACCTCGGCTATATTCCCTTTCTTACAACTTTTGGGAACAACCTGAGTGATAACACCTCCGATAGTGTAAACTGCATATATATAAGTTTTTCTGTGTTCGATAGTGTATTTGGCCTATATATATGTGCTTGCGCCTCCGATAGTGTATTTGCATGCATATATACTATTGCTCTGGATAGCTCCCGATAGTGTATTCTTTGGCATTCTTTGCCATACTTTGCTCCGATAGTTCCCAATAGCTCTGTTTGCTTCCTCTGATGGCTCTGCTTGCTTCCTCTGATGGCTCTGTTTGCTTCCTCTATCTGACTCCTCGAATATTGCCATATTGACATCAATGACAATCTATGTCAACACTTATAGTCCATCATTTGATCCCATAGTACATGGATTTTAGTCATGTTAGTACGCATCTTATAGTCCACGTTGGATCCCATACATGCCAAATTGAGAGATTCTATAAGCTTTCCAACATAGATTGTCTCTTAATCTTTAAAGATGGTATTTTATGGTCTTTAAGGCATACAATGAATATTGTTTTGGATTTCAGTCATGTTAGTCTGCATCTTATAGTCCATCATTGGATCCCATAGTACATGGATTTTAGTCATGTTAGTCTGCATCTTATCATTGGATCCCATACATGCCAAATTGAGAGATTCTATAAGCTTTCCAACATAGATTTTCTCTTAGTATTTAAAGATGGTATTTTATGGTCTTTAAGGCATACAATGAATATTGTTTCGGATTTCAATCATGCTAATCTACACCTTATAGTCCATCGATGGATCCCATAGTACAATCTCATACATGGGATTCACTTGAGATATTCTATAATATTTCCAACATAGATTGTCTCTTAATCTTTAAAGATGGTATTTTATGGTCTTTAAGGAGTCTAGTGAATATTTCTTTGGATTTCAATCATTCTACATCTTATAGTCAATAGTTGGATCCCATAGTGCAATCCCATATATGGGATTCACTTAGTACAAATATTGTTTTGGATTTCAATCATGTTAGTCTACATCTTATAGTCCATGGTTGGATCGCATAGTACAATCTCGTACATGGGATTCACTTAGTACAATTCCATACATGGGATTCACTTAGTACATTAGGGGATTCACTTTCAAAATTACATTATGAAAACATGTACAACTCATAGCTATTTGTAAATACCAACCGGTTTTTCCTTATAAATTAATTGAAATTATTTAAGTGTAAAAGTAAATTTTAAAAAATATTAAAATAATTTAAAATTTTGTGTATTAGAAATAGTAAGATAATTTTTGAAAACAACTTCAAAGTTAAATTTGAAATTACATCTCATTTATGGATAAAAAAATAAATTTGGAATAAGTATTACAAATATATAAAAAAATATTAAAATAATTGAAAATTTTGTATATTAGAAATAGTAGGATAATTTTTGAAAACAACTTTAAAGTTAAATTTGAAATTAAATCTCATTTTGGATAAAAAAAAAAAAATTGGAATTATATTTTAATTGATTTATAAATTGAAAATATAAATTTAACTCATTATTAAATTAATTAGAATTTTGTATTATAATATAAAATGCTAAGTCATTTTTTATTAGTTAATAATAAAAAATAGAGTTTTGATTAAAATCATACCGGAAAGACGCAGGGGCAATGGAAGCAGTGGCAGCAAACTGGGGAACTTTTTTAAGAGAGAAAATCCATATATGGCCGAAGCCCTCATGATTACAATATGGCCGAAGCCAGTCAGAATACGGCCGAAGCCAGAATACAATAAGGCCGAAGCCAGACAGAATACGGCCGAAGCCGGCTGATACGGCAAAGCCGTCACATATCGCCGAAGGGGGGACCTCCGCAGGGTTCGAACACGGCTGGGGGGAGCGAAAGCCATCCGCCCCAGCCGTCATATCATGCACGTTGGGTTACAAACATCCTCGTTGAATGAATCAGATGGCTCAAATTATTTTAATCATCTAACACCTTAAATCAAGGGCACACAAATGTACACTTAATCTGAGAAGGTTTTTTTTTTCAGAAAGAAATGTCTTACACGGTAAATATTTAAATAGGCTTTGTTACAATATTATGGGTCAATACCATGACTTATCAATACCACATGCTTAAAAAATTCCAACTCATTTCATTTCACATGACATTCATATCACATTCAACCAAAAAGACATAACTATTTTAGAAATAAAATTCAACCTTTGATTTGTATATATTACTAAGAATATCCTATGAAAATTAAATCTTTATCATCAAATTAATAATTATTAGTAATTAAGTTAAAATTTTGGAAGCCTATTCCAAAATAACCTATAATTTGAAAACTTCAAAATAATATATATATATATATATATATATATTATATATATATATTCTCTATTTAAATTTTATTTATGAAATGATATGATGAGTTCCTATTGAATATATTTTTATAATAACTTTAAACCTCTAACTTTTTACTTTAAAAAGTTATCATTTACCCGGGGCAATAGGTGAAACGCCCAATTTTTTTTCCCTAAAATGTATTGTGAAGAAAAATTACATGATAATAAAGTTTACGTGCTTTCATTTTCTCCCATGTGAATGTATGGGACAACTCATGTCTCACTTCATTCTTAAGATACATTAGGGGTCGTGGCTTATGATAGTATCTTGCACACAATCTTATAGTAAAAATCCATTTGTTAAATCGATTTTAACAAATGATATCTATGAAATAAAGAGGATGTCTTTAACTACCAATTCTAAGAATCAACCACTTAAATTAAGTTGAGAACTTGTAACCTTTCATCACAACACAATAAATATATGGAGAGGTTGTCACAGTGAGTATTACTAAGAAAGATTTAGGGAGTGGGATTTGAATCCACAAACTTTTTAACGGAAACCAACCTTGATTGAAGATGGATCCCTTAAAATACAAATGGATCCCTTAAAATACAAGATGAATCCCTTAAAATAACAAACTATAGGGTATATTGCATCTTGATTTTATAATTTCCTTAGTACTTATAGGTCATTAGTAGGATAACTGCAACTTCAGTTTCTCTTTTCCTCTTTTCTTATTGGAACAATATTTTTACATCATTATTAATCAATTTGTTTGTTTAAATAATCATATTTTACATGTTTGTAGTTGAAATCAATTCCTTTTTACCTGTAATTACTTTGATAGGGTTTAGTGGGTTAGTTAAGTGTTGATATGATAACATAGTTCATGTCATCTTTTAATAATGTGGATATTTGGGACGCTGTTATAAAGCTGAAAATATGTATTATGATAAATTTTGTAAATTTTTTTAGGCGGTAATTTAAATTTCTTGAAATGATAAATCTCTAGTGAGTTTCTTATATAAGTGCACTCGTTGTATTATGTTATAATTAGAATTAAGAGTTTTCGGGCCACATAGGTGGGGATACCACCACAACACTAAAAAATAAGAGGGTAGTTTTTAAAGTTGACACAAGTATCAAAGGGAGGAAGAAGGAAATTGAATAATTTACGTATTAAGATTTAATTTGATGTTTTAGCTAGATTTTGTTTGATTTTTTAATTGGTACATTATTCAAGTCTTATACGTTTCTTTTACAACTAGAAAGTGAAAGAGAGATTACTTCTTGGTTAAAATACATGAGATTACTTCTGAGTTAAAATATACATTTTGATTTTGATTTTTGAATGGGTACATTATTCAAGTCTTTTACGTTTTTTTTACAACTAGAAAGTGAAAGAGAGATTACTTCTTGGTTAAAATACATGAGATTACTTCTGAGTTAAAATATACATTTTGATTTTATAATTTCTTTGGTAATTATAAGTCATTAGTGGCTTTAATTTCTCTTTTCCTCCTTTCTTAATGCAACAAAGATTTTACATCATTATTAATCAATTTGTTTGTTTAAATAATTATATGTTACATGTTTGTAATTGAAATCAATTCTTTCTCACTTGTAATTAATTTGATAAGGGTTAGCTAAGTGTCGATATGATAACATGCTCATGTCGTTTTTTAATAATATGGATATTTGGGATTCCGGTATAAAGTTGAAAAGATCCATTATGAAAACTTTCTATTCTTTTGTAAATTTTTTGAGGTGGTAATATAGATTTCTTGACATGATAAATCTCTAGTGATTTTCTTATATAAGTGCACTTGTTGTATTATGTAATAATTAGAATAAAGAGTTTTTAGGCCACATAGGTGGGCATACTGTTGGCTCCTCGTTAATGACAGTGTAGAAGGTCAATGCTCCTCGTGTGTTTCATGGCATGTGCTTAAATCTAGCGATGTGTCTGTTTACTAACACCTACGGGTTTTGGTGTAACGGCAAGCGTGTTTCCCAACAACTGGTATCAGAGCCAGAGGTCTCGAGTTCGAAACACACTGGCTCACATTGGGGGGGGGGAGATTGTTGGTTCCCCGTTAATGGCGGTGTAGAAGGTCAACGCTCCCCGTGTGTTTCGTGGCATGTGCTTAAATCTAGCGATGTGTCTGTTTACTAACACCTACGGGTTTTGGTGTAACGACAATTGTGTTCTCCAACACATACCACTACAAAACTGAAGAAATAAGAGCGTAGTCTTAAAGGTAACATGAGTATAAAAGGGAGGAAGAAGGAAATTGAATAAATTAATTATTAAGATTTAATTTTATGTTTTAGCTAGGGCTTGTTTGATTTTTAATGGGTATGTTATTCAAGTCTTATAGGTTTCATTTATAACTATGAAGTGAAAGAGAGATGACCTCTTGGTTAAAATACATGATCTCAATAGAAATTATGTAACCACCCTTCCCACATTTACCCAATTTCACAAGCTCACCACGATAAACATGAGATGAGTTTCACTATGACATGACCCAACCTCCAAGTTCCATTTAAGCAAGTGGGGCCTTTAAACTGAACACATACTAGCATCCCACAAGGACTACAAACCACTCAGAAGTTGAACAACCACTCAAGGTGAGCAATCCCTGAGTTGGAACCCTTTTTATTTGACCTAGAACCCCAACCACATGGACAACAAGGTAAGGGTGTGGTTATAAGCCTCCAACCGCATGCACAAGCATCCTTCCATGCGGTTATGACTAAATTCTTCAGTTCTGAGCATGTTGTTCTGAGACTTGTGTGACCTATTCAGGCCATCCTCAAGACCCCTACCCAGAATTGCTTGAAAATTTCCAGAATCATAATTTAGATGACATCAATGCCAAATATTCAAACTTGATGTAAGAACTTGACCTAGACTACCTAATCCATAACAAACATTTTGCCAAACATATGGAAAACATGTAAGCTATAAGTCATGAATGCATATTTTATCATAAATTGATAGTATTCATTTGAGAATCATCGAGAAGTCTCTAAAACCTCTCTAGCTAGCTGCAACAACACTTGCTAGTCCATATATTCACCAACCATTAGATAACTTAACAAATCATGACAAGAGCCATAAATAACGTACATCATATAAGCATTAAATAACCAACATAGAAACCATGCCAAATCAGCCATAATGTGAACATGATAACTCGCACAAGTGCTCCTAAATCACAATAGGAAAATAACTCTTATTAATATATGAAAATATCAACCAAGTCAAGGACTTCCACATACCACCCGACTATAGGTTGGGTTGAACCAAATCTCTGTTTTAGCCAATCACCCCCACACCACATTCCAAGCATTAATGTGGTATCTCATGGAATAAACCAAAACAAAACCAAACCAGGGCTTCCAGAGGTGAAACCACCTCAACCCTCATTCAAAATGATTCCACCTCTATAGTTTGGAAATCACTAACATCAAAAAGATCAATCTCTACCCAAGTTATCTAGGGCTCCAAGAATTAGTTACTCAACCCACAAGCTTCCAGGGCCCTAGAGCACCTGTTCCAACCGCGTCTCCACGGAGTAGTAACTCAACCCACCAAGGGGTCCAAAGTGTTTGTCCCAACCAACGACTCCAGGAACTAGTAACTCAACCCAAACTATTCGAGGGCTTCTAGAGCATTTGATCCAACCAACAACCATAGGGAACATGAGCACCAATAAAAAAAATGACAAGTGGAAAAAAACCCACAACACCATGGCTATCCAGGAAATGACAAGGCAAGTCTAAAACCATTATCAATCCAAGAAAATCTCCATGCCAATCACAACACACAACCAAAGAATCACATGCATATACCATGCATCAATAAATGAGAAAGTGAATCACGCATGCAACCTGTTACCTGCAAATAAATCTAGTTGTAGTTGTTGAGCCAACTGTTTCCTTGCACTCCCTGCTTTCCTTTTCCTTCTTTCATTAAATCCAAGTGAATGCTAGAGAGCTCCAAGAATTCTCCAAGACTTCTCTAAGTGTGCAAGAGTATGAGAGAGAAAAGTTAAACTGACCAAAAAATTATGAACTGATTCTCTGGAGCCTTTTTATCATTGATGCCTTTATTTTTTTCATTTTCCTTCATTTTTCCTCTAATCCCCCTTGCATGCAAATATGTGTCCCTTCATCTTCCTTTTCTCTTATTTTCCTTTATTTTCATAAATTAAATGCCATTTATTGCTACTTTTCCTTTTCCAATTCCTTTGCCAATTTCCATAGCCATTATTAATCACAAGTGATACTCACTATAATGTTTTTCCCAACATTCGTCTTGGAATATGTGTCCCATGATCTTGGTTTTATTTTATTTACATAGAAAATCAACCAGGGGTTGTTACAAACCCCTCCCCCTTGGGGTAATACCGTCCTCATTGTTCAATGACGTTTATAACTAGCAAACACATGCTTCCCATGGAGCTTTATAAACAAGCTCAATGCAACATTTACACCATACCAAACTGTTGAAACCATGAACACCATACTACTTATTGGATCTTTATAACACAACTCAATGAAATATTTACAACACACTTCTTATTGGAGCTTTATAACACAACCCATTGTAGTTATATAATAAAAATATTCATAAACATAAACCAAAAATCATAAATCAAAAACATATTCTCAAGCAACAAATAAGGCAGAATACATATCCTGCATATTATCATCCATCTCCCATGTAGCTTCATTGAGCCCAAAGTGCTTCCGCTGCACTTTAACTCACTTGATTGCTCGGTTCCGAAGCATGAGTTGTTTCCGCTACAAAATGCACTGAGGTTCTAGCTAGAATTCTCCCTATGGCTCCACTTGCAATGCAAACCAATCAATCACATGATCATCATCCTCGACATACTTCTTAAGTAATGAAACATGGAAAACATCATGGACTTTCATTGTTGGTGATGGTGCAATTTTGTAGGCCACTAGTCTAATCCTCTCAAGGATATCAAAAGTCCCACAATAACGACGTGCCATCTTGGCACATGATCCAATCCTCAAATATCTCCTCTTGGGCTTGACGCACAAGTACACATGCTCCCCAACCTAAAACTCCTTGAATGCTCTATTCTAATCTGCATAACTCTTCTACATGTCCTGTGTTTCCTTTAAATTCCTTTTAATAAATTGCATCTCCTGTTCCATCTCATCCAACATATCAAATCAAAATAATACCCTATTCACTGGATCACTCCAATTGACAAGAGTATTACAACTCCACCCATAAATAACCTCAAATGGACTCATCTTCAAGGATTTATGATGATCATTGTTGTATGCAAACTCTACCAGTGGGAGATACTCTTCCCACTTCCTCTATTGATACATGACATACATCCTCAACATGTATTCAATAATCATATTGACCCTCTCTGTCTATCCATCTGTTTGGATGATAAGTTGTACTGAAAGCTAAATTTGTCTCAAAGCCTGCAAACAACTCCTTCCAGAACGTGGAAGTGAACTTGGAATCTCTATCTGATATAATATTCTTGGGAACACCATACAATATCCCTATCTCCCTAATGAAGATTTGAGTTACCTCACTAGATAAATTCATAGAATTAACTGCAATGAAGTAAGCAACCTTACTTAACTTGTCAACCACAACCATGATGAAATCATGTTGCTTCGATGTCCTTGAAAAACCTGTAATGAAGTCCATTGAAATGAACTCCCATTTCCACTCTGGAATCATAATAGGTTGTAATAAACCACCTGTATGCTTTCACTATTATTTCACCTACTGACAGTCGAAACATCTCGCAACAAGCTCACCAATCTCTTTCTTCAAGTTTGGCTAGTGATATAATTTCTTAATTGCTGTCAATGTCCTCTGATATCCTGGGTGACCTTAATATGGTTTGACATGAAAATCCATTAAGCTAAGTTTGTTGATCTCATTGCTATCCAACACATAAATCTTGTTCCTGAATCTCACCAAGCCATCTGCCATGAGGTGATACTCCTCATCCCTGTCACCTACGCCTTGCTGATGTAACCCATGCATCAACTGCTAGTACCTATGATCATGTTGTCCTTCTTGTAATATTTTCTCCTACAAGTATGTCCCATAAGAACTTACTACTACAATATGATTCAGCTACACTCTCCTACAGAGAGAATCTACAACCCTTTTCTCCTTACCCTTAATGTAATTGACTCAAAGTTGAACTCATTGAGGGTAGCCAACCATCTAGCTTGTCTAGCATTCAGATTGGGTTGGTCAAATAAGAACCTTAGTCCACTATGATCACTCATCAAGATGAATCTCCTCCCAAGAAGATAATGTCTCCACATATTCTATGCATGAATGATAGTTTCCAACTCGAGATCATGAGTCACTTAGTTCTGCTCTTACTTATTCAACTTCCTTGACTCATAATATACCACTTGTCCTTCCTACATCAATACTCCACAAAGTCCATTCTTGCAAGCATCTATATATACCACAAACTATTTGTCAACATCTTCAATATTCAAAGTCAGAGCATTCATAAGAAAATGATTCAACTACTCAAAACTAGTTGCACGCTCCTCATTCCATTCAAAATTATTCCCTTTTATCTACATGTAATAGGATAGGAAATCCATGAGAAGTTCTTGATGAACCTCTTGTAATAGCCTACTAGTCCCATGAATGATCTGACCTCATCCACAGTCCTTGGAGTTTTCCACTCCATATCCTTAATATTTTTCGTGTCCATTGTTATACCTTACTTGGAAACAACATGTCCCAAGTAATGAAATTTTGTCTGAAAGAAACTACACTTTCTAAGATTGGCATACAAATGATGCTCTCTTAATAATTTCAACATTGCTACTAGGTGCTCTACATACTCTTCCTGATTCTTAGAATATATCAATATATCATCAATGAACACTATCACAAACTTCCAGATAAGGACGCAATGCACTATTCATCAAACACATGAAAATATCTAGAGCATTAGTAAGACCAAATGGAACCACCAAAAACTCATAATGCCCATACCTGGTACAAAATGTTGTCTTGTAGATGTCCTCTTCTTTGATTCATACCTGATGATATCTTGATATCAAGTTAATATTTGCGAACGCTACTACTCCCTTCACTAATCAAATAAATCATCGATCCACAACAAAGGATACCTTTTCTTAATAGTCAACTTGTTCAACTGCCTGTAATCAATGCATAACCTAGGAGTACCATCCTTCTTCTTTACAAGCAACATTGGTGCACCCTAAGGTGACACACTTGGCCTTATGTATCATTTATCAAGCATTTCCTTAAGTTGCAACTTCAATTCCACCAACTCTGGAGTACTCATTATGTAAGGTGCCTCTGATGTTGATGCTGCTCCCAGAATCAACTAAATATAAAATTCCACTTCCCTATGAGGAGGAAACTTTGAAATTTCTGCAGGAAACACATCCCAAAGTTGTTTAAAAATAAGATGCCTCTTTAAGACTTCATAATCCTCAACATCCTTCCCTTTGTCACTGGAAATATGAACTACAAATAATACACATCCTTTCCTACAACTATGCTTTTCGTGCATAGTTGTAACCATTCTCACTAATGTAGGCTTCTTCTTTCCCTCCAAGATTCCCCATCATTATCCAAGAACTCAATAGCCTTATCATAACAATATGCCTTAGTCTTGTGAATGATCAACCAATCCATGCCCAAAAGAATGTTGTATGATCCCAAAGGAAGAACATTTAGATGCGCTAATGTAGACATACCATTTAGCTCAAATTCATGAACTATCACTGAATGATGAAATATTTTCTTGGTCCTTGTAGCCAATTGCACCAACCAAGATTCCACGTGCACTTCTTTATTCAAGACACACTTATTTAGCAGGTCAGGACTAATATACGTATAGTTAGATCCATGATCAATCAAAATAAAAGTAACTTTATCACAAAGATTACCTTCCATCTCGATAATAGATGCCTGGTGAACAACTCTCCGATTAATATCTACTATTGCATAAATCCAAGGAATACTTTGTACAACATATCCAACTATTTGTGTCTCTTGAGCATTGTAAATATGAGGTCTTCCACCCTGATGTTGTGGACAATCTCTCTTGTGATGCTTTCCACCACAAGTCCAACATTGCAAAGGCTTCCTACCATCACCTTTGTTTTTCTCCTCGGGCTGTGACCCATGTCCTTTGTTAATTGCATTGAACTTCTTGTAAAATGTTACATTCTCCTTGTTACCTACATCCTGAGGTATCCCTCATTTATTATCCCACATTCCTTTATTCTTTTCATTCCCTTTCCAATCATGCGTAGGCTCAAATTCACACTTAGATTGCTCATGGTAATGCTTAAACTTTCCAATAACTTCCTCCATTGACTGAGGTTCATCATTCTCAATCCAATCTTTAAATGTTAAAGGAAACCCATTGATGAATCTTTGAACCTTTGCCTTCTCATCCTTAAGATATGGTACATAACTCAATAACTCCAAAAACTTGGTCGTATACTCTTCATCTGTCATAGATCCCATATTAAGCTCATTGAACGCCTTAGCCTTTCAATCGTAGTATCTCTCTGAAAAGTACTTCTCTCAGAAGAGTCTTTTAAAATCATTCCAAATTAACTCATATATCTTGATGCCTCTGGCACGCTTGACATATTCCCACTAGATATCCAATTTTCCCTTAAGACCGAAAATAACTATCAGGGCTTTCATATTCTCTATATAATCATGCAATTCGAAGAAATTCTTCATCTCAAGTATCCATGCTTGTTCATATTCTGGTTTCTTCATCTCTACATCAAATGTAGGAGGTTTGGATTTCTTGAACTCATCTATCAAGTACTGATTCTCACTCTGTCTATAAGGATGATAGTGGTAATGACCATGATGTCTCTTTGATCCTAAACTCTAATAGAACCCATAACTACTACCTCTCTTGTCATATGTATCCATCCATATGCCACCTCTGACTATGTCATCCATGTTCGACCTGTGCCCCCCATGAGACCTGCTACCATATGCTCTATTTGTCCTTTCCTCCTATCCATAATTGATTCTCGATTGTCCATGTCTCTGCAAATCTGATAAGCTTTGAAGGATCACTACTTTGACCTCTGTTTGATTTTCCTAAGCTCTAGCAAGATTTTCATGTGACTAGATTATCTTGTCATTATCTTCCTTACAACTTCTGATTTCTACCTTTAGACTTCTCAACATGCCTAGTAAATTAGGAGAATAATCATATCATTTTTGCTCAACAAATATGCAAGGAGAGTCACATGAACTGTAATCCACCATTCTACTAATCATCTTTGATCTTCTACTTCCTGCAAACATGTCATGTTAGATAAACCAAATATAAACATAATAAAAATCATACCTTAGTGAAGTTCAGGGGAGGCTATCTCATCTACACAATAAATCTAGATTAACACGATATATATACATTATGACACTAACAAATTAAAATCATTAATATCAACATCATAACATACCAACATCATCATGATGACATAAAACTACAACAATGACCATCATTATGCATGTATAACAAACATATTGACAACTAACATGCACGTATAACAATCACATCTAGCCCATCGAGTCCTAGTGTTTGAACTTGAAAGCTCTGATACCAATTTGTAACCGCCCCTCCCACATTTACCCAATTTCACAAGCTCGCTAGGGTAAACATGAGATGAGTGTCACTATGACATGACCTGACCTCCAAGTTCTACTTAAGGAAGTGGGGCCTAGAAATTGAACACATACTAGCATCCCACAGGGACTACAAATCACTTAGGAGATAAGAAACCACCCTAGGTGATCAATCCCTAAGAGAGAACCTTTCTTCTCTGACCTAGTACCCCAACCACACACATAAGAAGGCAAAGATGTGGTTATAAGCCTCCAACTACATACACAAGACTCCTTCCGTGGGATTATGGCCTAAATCTTTCAGTTTTGAGCATGCATTTTTAGTATATATGCCACCTTTTCAAGCCATCCTCCAAACCACTGCCCAAAATTTCCTGAAACTTTCCAGAATCATAATTTACATGATTACATTGCCAAACATTCAAACTTGAAGTGAGAACTTGATCTAGACTTCCTAATCCATAACAAATATTTCATCAAACATATGGAAAACATGTAAGCTACAGGTCATGAATGCATATCTAATCATAAACTGATAGTATTCATTTGAGAATCACTAAGAAGGCTCTAAACCCTCTCTAGCTAGATGCAACAACACTTGTTAGTCCATATATTCATCAACCATTCAACAACTTAACAAATCATGACAATATCCATAAATAACATACATCATATAACTAGCATATAACCAACAAATAATTAGAATTGAAACCATGTCAATCTCACCATCATCTAGTGGTGATTCCAAATCATCCCCTCCTTCCTCATGTGCTTCAGTTTCATATTCCACATCAGAAAAAGGAGAGAATTGGTTTTCCTGAACTTCCATAGTTTCTTTGGCATGCTCCTTTGGATCATCCTCTAAGGATAATGGTGTCTTATTGGGATCTTGTTGATCTTTTCTTTCCCTCTGTAAGAGCTAGAAGGGGGGTATCCTATACTAAGGATTGTAACTTCGGTTAGGAGCTAGTTGGTTTTGTCTAGGAGGGTTCTTGTTCTCCAATTCCGGTTTCACCATCTTGTTAGACAGGTTTATTATCAATTTATTCATTTCATCGAGCCTCTACTATGAAGTTTCCTTTCCTTGGTTTGAGAATTGGCTTCCTCCTTTCCTTTTCTCCTATCTCCATGATCAATTCTATCTCTCCACTTCCCAGTAGAGGTAAAATTTGCCTCAACTTCTAAAGCATCTATTTGGATCCCGTCCAAGGAGTGAGACTTCCTTTCTTTGAGAGTGAAACTAAAATCAGGCTCAAAATCCCCCAAAAAACCATATTAGCAGTAACTTATGGAGGTTTGAATTCAGTAGGAAGACTATTATACAATTTGTTAAACCTCTTTATGAATTTAGACACATCTACATTATGTTTTTTCCTCATGGCATTAAATTCAGTGAGGATATACCCATGGTCCCTCTTCTCCCCTCATTTTTGCATGAAAGAATTCTCTAGTTCCTCCCAGGTAGAGATTGAAACATTAGGTAGGGCCTTAAACCATTTCCTGACTTCCCCATCTAGATACTGAACAAAAAGTCTTAACACCACATCTAGGTGTTTCACATGAATCTGTTCAGCAAATGCATAGAAAAATTATATATGTCATTGTGCTGAAATGTCATCTTCTCTTGTGAATCTTAGTAAGAGCTTAAGGTAGTCTTGCAGCATACCATTCAAGGGTTTTGGAAAGTCCAATGGAGCATACATAGGAGAAATCCTGGGACAACCATGTTGAGCAAGGGAGGTGGTAGGAGGTTTATGTTAATTCCTTGCAGAGGGATTATCTGAGTGGTAGTTGTTGGGCGTGGGATCCCCCAAGGGTAGTTTTGGGGCTTAAAGCCCAGATTTTGGTCCAATATTGTAATCCAAATGTAAATACTCCGCATTTTGTGGTCACAGAGCGCATATATGTTAAAGAGTCATAGGTTTGTTCGCCCTTACTTCGAAAATGTAATGTCGGCTGTAGAAGATCTACCCACGGTCCGCGGACCATGTGATTGTATAAATAGAGCTAAGCTCTAAGTAGTCAGAGCAGATAACTGAATAATGGAATCAAGCAAGATATGAGGTAGGAGAGATAGATCTAAGTAAAAGTTTAAGTTTTGGGTCGTAGCGTAGGTAGAGGCTCTGCAACTGAGTGCACAAGGGCCTAGAAGTCTGCAGCCGAGTGCGCGGACCCCTGTAGCTGAGTGCGCAGGGTGGGTCGAGTCTGTAATTGTTCAAAATTATCAATAAAGAGAAGTATTCTACAATTTCTGCGTATTTATTTCTTGTTTATGCATCTTGTTATGTTGAGTATGAATTTCACTGATAATACTTATATGATGCGAGACTATATGTAAATGTATTGGTTAAGTGAATGCAAGTAAGAACATCTGTTTACGTGAAGCTAACTAAGATATGTTAATAAGACAAGTAAGATACGTAGCGTAGTTTGGGAAATATCACAGCTCACTACCCTAGCAACACAAAAGTATATTAGCCCCTGGTTAGGGCTGCATGAAAGTCGATTGTATCCTTCCGCAAAGGTACTAAAAGGTGGAATTGAGGGCTAAGCAACATGCGTGCAGGCAATATAGCCGAGATAAACTGACATCACATCCATCTCAAGGGTGCGGGAAATTGGTTCCAGCATCCCCCCATACTGCTTCAGGTGAGACTTCAGTCCACGCTCCACAGGCTGATGTCGAAAGGCCCAATAGTGTAGGGATTTATTTCGCTAACTAACGTTGAACCTGGGTCAGGCCCCCACAAGCCAACAAATGGTTCCGTTGCCGGGACAAGAATTTGCATGAGAGATGTGTGATGTCGTATCACTGGAATCTAACTATGAAAGAAATCGAAGGCTGGTTGGACAAAAGGATTCACGAGTTCACGGCACAAGAAAACAGAAACCCACAATTGTCAAAAGAACAGTGGTTGGACCAATTCCTGTATATGGAGATCCACGAAATCTTTTTCGCCTCTTTCCCTACTGAGCTATATGAGTGGATCGCGAAGCTATCAGATAGCCAAGGAAGGTGGAAACTTAACGGTCCTATTGTGTGGACCCCAGATCTAGTGCGAAGGTTGGAAGCATCGGAGGATAAGATCACGTGCACTGTTGGTCATTGGCTCAATCGTATCATAGGAGGATTTGTTACTGAATACGCAGTCGATACCTCATTTAGCTATAGCGAGATAGGGTGACACTTTTTCAAAGGACCGGGAGGTAAGTACGTTAAATCTTTGAATACTTGGATTAAAATGTTGTTGTGCAAAAAATGGGTTATGTAGCTACCTTGATGTTTGGGACTACATGAATCGGAAAAAGTTACAAAAACGAAGGAAATAAGGGTTTGGAGTATAGCCCCTTGATTTCACCACCGTGAAGGGACGAAGAAAGGATAGCAAAGGTCTGTCTGCAAAGTGCTATTCAGTTGATAAGACAAGGATTTCCGCAAATACCACCTCTGCCCACACCACCTCCGTCTTCACTGCCATCACCTCCAACTTCACCCATACCACCTCCACCACCACCGCGATTTAGTATGACAAAGACAGTGAAGTTGCCTTTGTTCAAAGGCTTGGGAAATGAGGATCCAAACCAATTCTAGTTCGTTTTAAGGGTTGTATGGGAAGCTCAAGGTGTTACAGATGATCACATAAAGAAGGCAACATTGGTTAGTGCTCTGCAAGATCGCGCGCTAACTTGGTATATTAAGTACTATAACGATAATCTGAATGCTAGAGTAGCGGACATCCAAGCAGCACTGAATAGGGAATTTAACAGGCCTAAATTTGAAGCACAGTTGATTGTTGGATTTCAAAGAGATCATGATGCTACTGGGTGAGACGCCTTGGGAACTAGATCAGAGGCTAAAATGTACGATCCACAAAGCTAACATGAATTTGACAGATGGACAACATCATGAGTGGTTTGTGGCTTTTCTACTACCACACTTAAGGAGTGCGATGTTGCAGTAGAAGATAACAACTCAGGCAGAGACCTTGGAGATTGCCATTAGACTACATGAGATCTCTATGCAAGATCCTAACCTAGGAGTTTAGTAGATCCACGCACAGCTGAAGAATTTGTGCCTTGATATGCAAATTCTGAAGCAGGATAAGATAGTTCAGCCAGAGGTACGTGAAGAGATATGGTGCATGAAATGCAAGAGTCAGGGTCATGACAAAGACCCTTGCCCTATCTTTACAAATTACCTTGCAGGAGGAGGACTGATGCCTTTAAGGCCAGGAGCTCAAGCAGAACCTAGTGCGACGCTTGCTTTGTGGTGCGTTATTTGTCAAGAAGCCGGAAAACATGCCACGGATAACTACCTTTTGTTACAGAAGAATGTGCAAACACCACAACTGTTTTTTGCAACTTTTGCAGATCGGTGGGACATGATGAGTGTACTTGCAGGAGCTATGAACTGATGATGGATAGAACTCTCACCTACAAGGTTAAGGCCGAAACGTGGCCCCTTAACCAGAATGTCGGGATGGCGTGAACAGGATTTCAGGGGCGTGGACGAAGCAGAGGTGGAGGATGACCTAGTAGAGGTCGAGGACAGTTGATTTGCTACGATTGCGGAGGGCCAGGACACTACGCCCACGATTGCACTAATCCGACGCACTGGTCGTGCAAGTACTGCACGTAGTTTGATCATGAAATAGAATATTGTCCTACGTTGATAGCTAAGATACGTGACAAAGGGGTGCTGCCACCTCCCCCGACTTAGAACTTGTAGATGATGAGGTCTAAGCCACGCGAGGAAGATCTGAACGTAAATATAGTGCTCCGAAGCAGAATCACGACAGGAGATGACAAGGGGAAACAACCGAAACACAGTACATGGGTTCGCAAAGCCCCGACCAAAGAGGCCGAGTTTGATTTGGATTGTGCTTGTGAAGCATTCATGGAAGCTAAGAAAAGCTTCACTGAGGCCTCCACTTCAGTGAGCAAGGATAAGCCTGAGCTGGAGATGGACCCCTCTATGCTTACAACTTTCCTGGAAACCTGTATGAAGTTACGGCGTGACAATAAGGTTGTGAAAGGGTTATAGGAACTTATCAATAGATGTTCTAGGACCACGCTAGGTGAACCGCGCGTAGTCCACAATATCGGAAAGCATAAGACAAGGACGGGGCATGAAATGAGACTCACCGCACAGATCGGAGAATACGAAATGGATCAAGTCATTCTGGATTTGGGATCAAATGTGAATATTATACCGAAACAGACATGGGAGCGAATGGGGAGACCTGCACTGCAATGGTCTCCAATTCAGTTGAGGATGGCGAAGCAGCATAAAATCATACCCATGGGGTGGCTACAGGTAGTGACTGTGGATATTGAGGGAGCGAGCGCGCTGGCAAATTTTGAAGTAATAGAGATTTTTAATGACAACAATCCCTACCCTGCACTCCTGGGAATTGATTGCGCTACTGATATGAGTGGGGTAATCAATCTGAAGAAGTGAAAAATGATCTTTGAGAAGAAATCACTACCTGTAATAATACCCCTGGTGTTTCAGGGAAAACTATTGTTGATTCAAATTGCTAGTCCCACTAAGATGGGTAGCTATCTTAGAAACAAACAATCAAAGTAGTTCGAGATTTCCTTTAGATGTAATAGATAAGAGGGAAGAAAAGACGACCAACTTGGATCTTTCGCTTTGATCCTTGTTTGATTTCTCTTTCCCTTGATAGAATTTTCCACTCTTCTCCTACTTGTACCGCTTCAAAGAGTACCTGTAGAGTCAAAGTAACAGAAAACCATAAAAGCATCTCTATCTAAAACATCATAAAAAATGCAGAATCAGAAACACATTGGCCATACAATTGCATTCATAAAAAATAATATTCACAAATACACGATTATATGGAGGAAAAATCAAAGAAATTTATTAATAGTAGAAGAGAGGATTACAACCCAGTTGTCTGATCTAGCATCATCCTCCCAGCATAGAAGCCCTCTTCACCTCATGAAAAGCAAGATCACCCAAAAATACAATGTATTTTATCACAGATAAACCAACAACACTTCCTTACAAATTACAAAATTCCAGCCTTTAGATCTCTCAGATGAGGGATCCATTTATAGATGTCTTGCAAGGGTGTGAGTCATCTCTGGGTTTTTGATTAGTGTCATTTCACTGATAGTTTTTGGTTCCACTTGGAGATTTCATTGATCTCTTACTCATCCCTGGGCGAATTCAGAGAGGTAAGTGTCACAGGAGAAGTTTCTGGAAGATTCCATGAGCTTCCACTTAGCAAACTGTCTTTGCCATTTGTCTATTCTCGCTCATCACACCCCACAGAAGGCTATTTCAATATGCATCACACTTGGCTAGTGTGGCAGCCAGTATGCATCACACTTTGACCATGGAGCAATCAGTATGGTCTAGTTTTGGCCAGTTTTGAGTAGTTTTTCAGGTGGAACTTCTGGGAAATGATGTAATCAGTTGACCATGATCCTTTAGGGTATGAAACAACACTTTTAGGGACTAAAGAGCCCTTGGTTTATGGACATATGAGTTTGGGGTTGCAGTGCCCAAATATGTCTATAACAGTTGCCCCCTAAAGCATGAGGTCATAAATCTTCTGATGTTGGGTGAAATGCTTTATCATGAGGATCCGAGGTATTCGAACTGGAAGGTGACCTATATAAGATACAATACAATACATCATCATCATATTATTTTCATGATCTAGCTGAGGCGGGCATTCCCATGCTCAGCTTCATAAATTCATTTTCATGTACATAGGACAGAGTGATTCTTCATATGAAGAGTCATCTTCTTTTGCTTAGATGACTATCTGTGTAGATTTTGTGCACATTTGATGTCTTTATGTTCCTGAATATATCGCAGCCTGGATGGATGAAACTAGATCCGGGGTCTTCAAACTCGTTCAATCTTCACCCGATTGTACAAGTCGATCCATGTGAAAATATGTTCTGAAGTTGAACATGGAAAGACATCGCCTGATTACCAGCCAATAATGTAAGCTGTTAACAGGCGCGAGAGGAATCACTGATAATGATAATGACCCTCAAGGTACTACAGTACAATTTGTGTGGTGTGAATATATGAGCCGATGTCAAACACCACGCAAAATCTTTCAGTTGAAGGTCATTGATGTAAACCTATCGCCAGAAGTGAGAAACTTTCCGTTAAGGCATGCAAGCTTCAAAGTACTGAAAGGGTTGTTTCTAAGTCAACTTCCTGGATAATGAGCTGATGTTGACAAGAAGTGACCTGTCATAGGAGGGCCTTGATGTATCCCACATCTACGACACGAAACGAAGCAAATGATTTTTCTGGAGGTGAAAACGATCTGATGATATAAGGTTCAGGAATGGCAGTCATGAAAAATGAAGGGTGGACACTAGTTTAGTGGGAACAATTGTTTATTTTCTTTTAGCAATGAAAATCCTAGCTACAAAGGAAAGAAGATTATGATTTTTCTTTTAGCAAAGAGCATAGAGCACACACTAAATGCACTTTCCTAAATCATATTCCGCATGTAGTCAAAATGTAAATGCACATGCATGTATTTATTTTCCACTTCCTTAATGTGTGAATGCCAAAAAGGAAAGCTAAGTACAGATTTGAATTATTTTCTTTTAAAGCGACATTTTTAACAATTTCTTTTCAAAACGAAAGGAAGACTAAGATGACACTTTTCGATTTCGAATTGAAAATTTCTTTCGACACTTCAAATACTAATAATTCAAATTAGGTACAATGAAAAAAGTACAATAAACTGTCTAGAAGAGGAAGACTTTATGACACTCTTCTTTTGATTGAAAATGACAATTACGACACTTGCATAAAAAACGACAGTTCGATTAAGCTACTTTCAACAAAGGAAGACTGTAAATGATTCACAAATACACAAAAATATTTACAATTCCTAACTAATGGAGGCTGAAATATGTGAAGGAAGAAGGTTTCATTAAGAAGATACTAATCATGAATAGCAAAACTATTGAATAAAGTTGAAAATCAAGAGGAAAAAACCAACTTCTAAAGAGAGGAACAGTATCACTCAATCATCATACCTGCAACACAGGGAAACATGGATGCATCTCACCTGCAACACACGGGAGGTGCGATGCATACAGGTTGCCTAGTTACAGACAGTGCGATGGACCAGGGAGCGAAACTGAGCTTGGTTTTTGCTCAAAATTTGCAGCTAAGTTCAGTGATTTAGGCTGAGTTATGATGGACAGTAAAAACAAAGTATAGGGGTATGATATTATGAGGTTATGAGCTACCACAAGGGCACTTAGAATGCTTGTAAGTCAGATGTTTAGTTCATAAACCAACCCGGAGATTGACTAAAGCAACATTCATCTACTTCGTAATTGCATAGCAAAGGCATTTCGAAGGCTAGCTGGCTAACTTCAGGCTCCATCTGTAGTTTATAAAGCAAACAATAAACAAACAAAACAAAATATTCGTTCCCCATTAGAGTCGCCATTTTGTTTCAGGGAAAACTAGTGTTGATTCGAACTGCTAGTCCCACTAAGATGGGTAGCTATCTTAGAAACAAACAATCAAAGAAATTCGAGATTTCCTTTAGGTGTAATAGATAAGAGGGAAGAAAAGAGGACTAACTTGGATCTTCCGCTTTGATCCTTGTTTGATTTCTCTTTCCCTTGATAGAATTTACCACTCTTCTCTACTTGTCCCACTTCAAAGAGTACCTGTAGAGTCAAAGTAACAGAATACCATCAAAGCATATCTATCTAAAACATCATAAACAATATAGAATTGGAAACACATTGACCATACAATTGAAATCGTAAACAATAAGATTCACAAATACACGATTATATCGAGGAAAAATCAAAGAACTTTATTAATAGTAGAAGAGAGGATTACAACCCAGCTATCTGATCTAGCATCATCCTCCCAGCATAAAAGCCCTCTCCACCTCATGAAAAGCAATATCACCCAACAATACAATGTCTTTTCTCACAGATAAACCAACAGCACTTCCTTACAAATTACAAAATTCCAGCCTTTAGATCTCTCAGATGAGGGATCCATTTACAAATGTCTTGCAAGGGTGTGACTCAGCGCTAGGTTTTTGATTAGTGTCATTCCATTTATAGTTCTTGGTTCCACTTGGAGATTTCATTGATCTCTTACTCATCCCTGGGCGAATTCGGAGAGGCAAGTGTCACAAGAGAAGTTTTTGGAAGATTCCATGAGCTTCCACTTAGCAAACTGTCTCTGCCATTTGTCTATTCTCACTCATCACACCCCACAGAAGGCCATTTTAGTATGCATCACACTTGGCTAGTGTGGCAGCCAATATGCATCACACCTTGACCATGGAGCAGTCAGTATGGTCCAGTTTTGGCCAGTTTTGAGTAGTTTTTCAAGTGGAAATTCTGGGAAATGATGTAATCAGTTGACAAAAATTTTAGGGACTAAAGAGCCCTTGGTTTATGGACATATGAGTTTGGGGTTGCAATGCCCAAATATGTCTATAACACCTGGATCCTGCTGAAGGATCGCACTACACAGAACCAGTCCGCGATTATGAGAGTGATGATGATCTGGATTGCATCTATAAGATAACAGCGTGAGACCAAGACTGGGTGAATCCCACTGCGGATGGACAAATCACATGGGATCATGAGAGTTCCTGCACTTCAAACTCCGACGAAGAAATAGAATGTTGGCAGAATCAGTTACATGAGGTAACTACGCTGAATTGAAACATGATGACCCGATCGCTGCGTTGTGTATCGTCAGAGGTAAGAAATATGCCTATTTATGATGGTCTGAATGAGGTAGATATCTTTTAGGATGCATTTTAAAGAGAGGTTCCAAAAAATAAATGCTTCCAGGCCTTGGACTGGGCACTGCACGCTACACTCACAAGATGGTGGGGTAAGCACAAGGGAAGTTTCGATGATTGGCGTGAATGTAGGAAAATGATGCAAACACAATTTGGGAAGCCTAAGATGCAACTGACAGAAAAGTACGATGGGTAGAATGATCCATGCACGCATCTAACCAAATGGATGTAGGCTTATGGAGAAAAGCCACAACCTGAGTGGGTTCACCTATTCTGTCATACCCTGGATGTTATCCCAATGAATTTGTATGTAGAAACAGAGCTTCGCCATGGGATAGGTGAATGGGATATCTTGCACGAGGGATTCATGATGATATTCAGTTTTGAGAACAGATTTGATAGCATTGATGAAGCGCTACAAGAGGTGAAAGCAGCCATCTTCAGGATACTGCAGGATCCTTTAAACGTGATGCAGCCTGAATGGGCTACTCAACTGAGTCGTGCGCTAGAATTTTATAATGTAACTACTGAAGAAGAGGATGAGGATCCACAGAAGATTAACATTCCAGAAACAGAAGGCCACTGCGAGCTTCAAGGACCACAAATTGAGAACACTTATATAACCATGCCAGTGAAAACTAGACAGGTGAACATTGGTACGGAGGCAGAACCCAAGTTCATGAATATTGGAGACTATTGGGACAATGCAATGGTGGATAAGGTCATTGAATTACTTCGCGAATATCAGGACTTATTTCCTACCAAGTTTACGGATTTGAAAGGAATAATCAGAGACTGGGGAGTGATGAAGATCACGCTAAAGCCCAACACGAAGCTAGTTAAGTAGAGGCCTTACCGCCTAAATCCGAAATACAAGGAGAAGGTCTACTAAGAGCTAGAAAAATGCTAGCAGCAGGCATCATTGAGCGTATGGAAGAATCCAATTGGGTAAGCCCTATGGTGGTGAAAGAGAAGAAGCAGAAGAATGAAATAAGGATATGTGTGGATCTTAGAAAACTGAATGATGCTTGTGTGCATGATCCTTTACCAACTCTGTTCACGAATGAAGTGTTGGAAAATGTAGGTGGCCAAGAAGAAACCAAGCTCCAAATCGAGCAGCTGGCAAAAAAGCGCAGAAAGGAGGAAGCAGAGGCTAAGGCCTAGGCAGTGCGTGACGCTACGAAATTGGTCGAACAACAGAGGACAAGAGGAGAAGAGCGCGAAGGACAGAAGTCACCTTCACCCGGCATTGAGGTAGAAATAGAGACAGAACAAGGTGGTGCGGACCTGCAGACGACATCCACCCAACTCAAGCATCCGTGACCACGAGAGCAGGCGGTGCCATGAAAGAAAGCAAAGGCATCAAAGACATCTTTCGACCCAATCACCCTCACTGAAGGGGATTTGCATGATATTGGAGAAAAGGTGAGGGATGTCATCGTGGAGGCCCTCCAATCATTTGAAGAGTAGTAGCAGTTGGTATTGGGGGCTCTCCGAACAGATCTGTAAGAGTTGCAGGTTTGTACACCACAGGCTGGCACATTGTCCACCAGCCTCGCGCTTGGCACTTCAGCTGCCGAAGAGATGTTGTGCACAAGGGTGACCAACACGATAGTGCTACCAAATGGGGCATTTACTATAGAGGAGTCCAACAAGCCCACAGTTAGTAGTTTGAAAGGGGTAGGGTTGAACATGCCCGCGCTCCCTAGGGAGACGCTCTACCTTTTGCAGGATGGAGTCACCGCGGAACTCAAGGCCCGAGAGAGTCATGCTCTATAGGTGATGAGCAAGCAGCACGTCAATATTGATCAGTTGGGCTTGCAGCGCGATGAGGCAATAGAGCAAAACAAGCATATTATGTAGGTAGTAGAGGAATCCTACCGGATGGTCCTAGAGTTGGACATTCAGGCAGAAGAACCGGTGGAGGCGCGTGTCCACAAGTTAGCCACAGGGGTGCATGACGCTCGAGGGGAGATGGACAGGGTTGAGTTGGAGCTGAATCTACGGATTGTAGAACTACAGTTGAAGGCTAAGCCTTCAACCCTGCCGGAAGTCACAGAACAACATACCACTGCTATTACAACAACAATAATGACAGTTGACAGTGCAGTGGCAGACTGCATACAGTTGTTCGAACAGTCATTCAAGATCCTAACCACCCTACTGGAGGACCCGAATGTAGAGCACTTGGAGACAGAGACGCATGAGCTACAACAAAGGTATGACGAGGTAAAAGGGACTGCAAAGACAGTTTCCCTTACACAGAGGCTTGCACGGATTCAGGAGGCAAAGGCGCTCAAGGAACAGGTGGATGCTGCTTGGCATAAGGAAGTAGTCTTAAAAGTGTGCCTACAACCATGTATAGACGAGGGTTACACGATCACAGCTTCCATTGGAGGAAATCTTGCGAAACTACAAGCAGCTCAGTAGAAGATTCAGAGCAACAATTCAGCAACAATCACCAAACAACGAGTGGAAGAAGTCCATCAGGCAGCCGCTCAGTGCACTGCCGATGTTGCGGTGATCCAGATGGAGCTGGGAGGTCTTCGCGCTAAGATATCCACACCTATAGGTGACTCAAGGGTGAGTCACGATGTTTGTGTTGGGGACTTATTGGGCACGAGAACTCCCAAGGGTAGTTTTGTGGCTTAAAGCACAGATTTTGGTCCAATCTTGTAATCCAAATGTAAAGACTCCACATTTTGTGGTCACAGAGTGCGTAGATGTTAAAGAGTCATAGGGTTGTCTACCCTTACTTCGAAAATATAATGTTGACTGTAGAATATCTAACCATGGTCCGCAGACCATGGGATTGTATAAATAGAGCTAATCTTAGTAGTTATAGCAGATAATTGAATAATGGAATCAAGCAAGATATGATGTAGGAGAGATAGCTCTGAGTAGAAGTATAAGTTTTGGGTTGTAGCATAGGTAGAGGCTCTGTAGCTGAGTGCACAAAGGCCTAGAAGTCTGCAACTGAGTGCGCGGACGCTTGCAGATGAGTGCATAGGGCAGGTCGAGTTTGTAATTGTTTGGAATTATCAATAAAGAGAAGTATTCTACAATTTCTGTGTCTTTATTTCTTATTTATGCATCTTGTTATGTTGAGAATGAATTTCACTGATAATACTTATATGATGCGTGAATATATGTAAATGTATTGGTTAAGTGAATGCAAGTAAGAACATCTGTTTACACGAAGCTAACTAAGATCTATTAATAAGACAAGTAAGATACTTAGCGTAGTTTGGGAAATATCATAGCTCACTGCCCTAGCAGTGTAAAAGTATATGAGCCCCTAGTTAGGACTGCGCGAAAGCCGATTGTATCCTTCCACAAAGGTACTAAAAGGTTGAACTGAGGGCTAAGCAACCTGCACGCAGGCAGGTATAACCGGGATAAACCGACATCACATCCATCTCAAGGGTGCAGAAACTTGGTTCCAACACCCCCCCATACTTCCTCGGGTGCGACTTCAGTCCACGCTCCGCGGGGTGATGCCGAAAGGATCAGTAGTGTAGGGATTTGTTTGGCTAACTAATGTTGAACCTGGGTTAGGCCCCCACAAGCCAACAATAGCTGACTAGATCTGGTTTGGGAAGCTATTCACACTCTATGTAGAACTATTTATAAGGATGTATTTGACCTCTCCAGTTTGAAATGAGAAAGAGGGTGAACTGATAGAGGTTTCTTCGTTTATGACTCTTGAAAAGAATATGCCAAATGGTAGACCACTTTCTTGAGGATATTCCAAAACAATTTATCACAATCTTTTGAGAACTAGAAGAGGATACTGCTAGAAAAGAGGTCACAGGAACATGGATGACAAGGGTCTTTTCCTTCCAAATCCTCCTAGATATTATCCTTTCGGGGTTAAGTATAAGAGGAGTTGTTTGTTATGAAGTATTTGAGTGGGTGTGTGGCCTGTTAAAATATAGGGTGGTGAGAATGGAATTTAGATAGTGGATTCACCAAGGTGAGAGATAATCAACCCACACCACTTTCTACTCACCTTACCAAGGGGTGTACAACTATCATACCCAAGGAACATATTCTGATTTGTCCCCAGAAACGACACCATAAGATGTTGTAGCTCCTAGAGACAACCCTTGGATTGAGAAAAGACCAATGCCTATGACATGTTTATGAGTGTCTTAAATATTCTTTGGAAATTCACCACACTCAATATTTAACAATTTGAGAGAAAATCAATTTAGAACCTTCCTTAAGAGGAGAAATGAAAAAATCTTGATGCAAAATATTACTCACAGAAGCATTAACATTCGATCTGTAGTGGCCAACATCACATGAAATTATAGTTTTTTAGTAGTTATAGTATTTTTGGTAGAATACTTGAGTAAGAGGGAAAATAGATACACACGGCTTAAATCTAAGAATTTGATGCATTAAAATTTAGAGTGAAATATATGGCATAAAGAAGTGGCTAGAATGAAACGATACATGGAACGCGTTTTAAGGATTAGCTTTCATATCAATATAGGCACCTTTCATCAACATTAGACTAAGATGAATCTATAAATTCATAAAAACACTTTGATCAGCTACCATTACATGTAATCTGAGAAGAATAATAGATACATATGGAAAAAACACAAAAGAGAACATACTACAGATTTAGATGAGCTGGAATCGCCAAAATTTGTATTAATCTTCCACATAGCATACATTTCATTGACAGTAAATAGAACTTTTCTCCTGGAAACCCAAAAATTCTGAACCTTTGGTTCAGTCTCATAAAATTGTTTTTATAGGGCCTCAGAGGTAGAGTCCATTACAAAATATTCCTTCTTGATTACATTACAATGGAAAATTATAACAAAAACCTCAACAAGTTTCGTGGCACAACTATTATAACCGAACCCTAACTGCTTGGATGAAAATAAAATATTTACATAATACAAGAAATAATAGTGTCATAATCGACATGATCTACATTTTCATTGGTTGCAATAGGCAGGTTGCGGAGGTTGCATAGATGGTTCAATGATTTGGAGCACAAGAGGGTTGACAAACAACTCACATATTTTCCATCATGTTGGTGCTGGAAGAGGAGCTTAGAAGAACTGTTGATATGTAATTTTGAGGTTGGTCAGACCTGTGTAGTTCAGTCTAGGGCGAAACAGGGTCCTTACCATCCCCAACAATTGAAAGTACCTATTTAGATAGTTTACCATGGCCTTACCCTTCATAGTGGAAGTCTTCTCATGTGAAGATTCTACTTTTATTTTTGCCTCCACTACCCTTTGGATGTATTTTTCCCACTGGATCATCACTCCCACAAAGTCCCAACAGCTGGGAAAACCTGCTCTAAAAATCCTTTCAAACTCGGTGTTGAAGGCAGCCACATTCTTTGATACCACCTCTAGGTACTCCTCAACTTTGACCCTAGCTTCCTCCTTCTGGACAACCTTAGAAATCTCCATGATAGTAGTTACTCTGTCCACCACATCTATGGGCCTCAACTCACTGAGTGGCCTCTCATTCAAAAAATGAATGAAGCTTTTGGAAATTTGGGAGTTCTTTTCTCCCTCCTCTTTGGCTGATAGGATGAAGATTTCATAGTCTCTCATTACAATCCTCTATTCACCCATCAAGGTTATATACTCCTGGTGATTCCTTACCCCTTCAATGATCTCATCCCAGACTAGTTTCTTGGCTTGCAGAAGGGACATGTTTCCTTTCAGCTTACCTTTAACTCAGAGATCTCTGGGTTTGTTTCCTGTAGATTCTTACCAATGATTTCTATATTTGTCCAGACAGTCTCTAACTTATTCTCTGTCTGCATTAGTCTTTTCTAGGCAACATCTAGATCATTCTACACCCTTTTAAGCTCCCCCTCTGAAAGATAGAGCTTAGTGAGGGTCTTAGTGAGCTGTTCAGTTGGGTTTTCAGGATCTTCAAGCATAGTCAATGCACATATATGTGAGTCTATTCTCTTTTGCATCACTATTGATTATTACTTCAGGGCCACTATTTCATTGTTCCTCTTAATGAGCTCTTTGGATTGGATCTCCTTCTCTTCTACTACCTGTGCAAGCTCCTTAGATTGAACATGATCACTACCTGGCATCTTCAACTTATGCCTCAACTCCTAGATTTATGTTTGGGAGCTTTGAAGGAGGGCTTCAAAAGCAGTTTTATATTCTGGATTCACTCCTAGCTTCATGACTAGATCCTTGAATTTCTCATTCTGCATGTAGAGAGCCCTTGAGTTGGATTTTTCTTGATTCAACCTGGCCACATCCTTTTGAAACATATTCTCTTACTTTCTGATGGAAATTATGTTCCTGTTAAGCTCACTCTACAACATCTCTCCAACCTTCCCATGAAAATTTATCTTGTCCGGCAGGGGAACACTTGTTAAGTCCAATGAAGCATCCAAATATTTGAACTGAGAACCTGAAGGCAAAGACTATTGAAGTGGATGCTATAGTGAAAACTTTATATGATTTCTTTCTAAATCCATAGACACCAACATCCTGGTTTGGTATGGAACTGAGTGAGATGCCATTTGTTGCTGCTATAGGATAAAATGCATGGTGTATGGAGAATGAAGATACCCTCAAATGTCTTCCCGGGATCTTTGGCAGACTGTAAGATTATCTTCAACCGTCACAAAGTTACATGCATGTTCATAAACATTAACTAACTATCAAAGTAGGAGAAGTAGATTACCTCAAGATTCTGTGTAGATTTGCCGGAGAGCGCAATGCAGCTAGGTGGAAATCCCCTGAGCTGGCTCTAGATCAAGTCCTGCACATAGAAGAGATAAGCATAATCACAGCATACAACTCTGATAACTAATATATGAATACATAAAAGAACATCCAGTTACACATAACTAATCTACTCATGCTAAAAGGTATTGGACAAACAACTAAATGAATGATAATACCAACACCACAAAGTAGATAGTACAACTGCAGTTAAATATTAAGGTTGGAAGAGTGATTACAACCATCTGTTGTTTTAGCCTTCCCTTACCCCTCCAGCTTCTCTCTCTCTCCCTTCTTGCCAACTTCTTATGATTTGAGACAATGATCAACAGTCAAGTAGGCTATCCTTTCAAATTCTCTAACCTCTATCACCATAGCCCTAGCTTTGCAAATGTAGCAATTGAGTTAGGGTTGCCAAGTTCCTCCTTGAGTTCCCTAGGGCAAAAGCAATGAACTTGCCATGCTTTTCAGCTCTTTCCCATTTGCCTCCTTCATTAGGATTAGAAATCCTCCAAATAGGTCGAATCTGGATGTTTCCTTCCTTTTCTTGAGTGATTTTAGGAACAAATATCTAGATATTTATGAGTCAATTCATTCCTTTGACCCTTAGAACTTCACTAGGGTCCACTAACATTGTTCTTGAACTAGTAACTTGAGTTAGTTGGGTCACTAATGCACCTTTCGGCTTGCAGAGAAGCTTTATAAAGCAGGTTGTCAGTGCATAGCTAGCGTTAGTGTGGAAACAAGGCATGTGATCTTCGTCTTTGCTTCAGCTATCATGTCTTTCCCCTCTGAGTTGATGAGGAGGTCAAATTGTTGTATAACAGATGCCCCCTAAAGTATGAGATCAGAGGCTGTGACAATGGCCAAAATACTTTACCTAACTATCATTTTCCTTCAAAAAGAGAGAGAGGATTGGAGCTTCGGGTGGTACGGGAAACCTGATAGAACACATATATATAAAACTACTAAAATCATGTCCTGAGTCGGGCATTCCCATGCTCATTAGCTATGTCAGAGTGGTTTTCTCTAAAGAGATATGACGATGTTGGCCGCCGATAAGCACAATGCGAATCTGGCGTCATAATAGAATCATCCCGATAAGCTGTCTCCAAAAAACAATATACGCAACTTGGGAAAGGAAACAAGGTTGAGTGATGCAAGCCTCTACCCAAGGTGTTGATTTTCGCTTCACCGAACAACATAGATCGATACATGTGAATATATTATGCCTTGATGTTGAACATGCACGAAATAATTTGATTACTAGTCAATAATGGAGACTGTTAACAGATGCGAGGAAGGCCGCCAATAATGGTGATGGTCTCCAAGATGCACAGTACAATCTAACGAGTGTGAAAGATGTTTTTGTCGTCAAACACCCGTAGAATCATTTAACAAGGAGCCAATAATGAGAACCCCTGATCAAACACAAGGCAACTTGCCACTAATATCTGCAAGTACCAAGGCACTGAATGTGTTGCTAGGTTGTCTTCCTAGATAGAATGTTGAAGTCGATAGGAAGATACTTGTTGAAAGGTAGGCAATAATGTGTCCTACATCAATCGACATGAAACGGGACAAGAATGCTTTTGTTTTTTGAGGAATCTTTTGAGCATTGGGTCTAAACAATAGAGGGCATGATGAAAGGATATGCTTTGATGGATTGATGGAGGAAACAAAAGGTTAACCCTTGAACAATAGAAGGCATGACAATGGTTTTAACCATGTAACACTAGACTCGTGAACACCAAAGAGTGTTAGGATACAGAGATGCAAGAACATCGGGGTATATAGGTTAAAACTCATAGGATGGTAGGATTCATATTGAGAGGCCGGCACAAGGAAGGTTTATATGAGGGAGTGCCATGTTCAAGGGAATGACTATTGCCAAACCATGCTTTCTAATACTAAATGCAGCTGTATTGTCCACTTTACCCATCTGATTAGTTTATTGAGTCCAGACGGGTAAACTCTTCGATCTTTTCATGTTCTAAGGTTTTGAAAAGGACTGCAAAAAGAACGACTCTATATCTTGTCTATGTAATTTAATGAGTCCAGACTAGACAACTCGGTGGTCTTTTCAAATTTAAAGAGTCTGAAAAGATCGTAAAGAACGACTCCATGGTGGTCCCTTTGTCATAGTTGTTAACTGGGTGCGACAAAAGGTTAATAGCATACCCGAATCAATTACTTTTCCATGAGTTAATCCATTGAATCCGAATAAATAGAAACCTATGTTCAATGGATGTCGACCTCATTTTGTTACGAGTACGAGGAGACGGACTAAACTCATTTTTCATCTTGAATTTTTAATGAGTCGCGCGATGACAAACTCAATACCTTCATCAAATTTTAACGAGTCAAATGAACAAAACTCAAGGTATCCTTTTTAGTTTAGTGAGCTAGGAAAAAGAGGTAAAAGAACTACTCATTCCTCCTTCATAGATTTAACAAGCCCGAAGGAGGGAAAAACTTGAGGATTTTTTGATTTAAGAGTGAGAAATGGTCCCAAAAAAGAATGTGCTCTTGTTGCTGCCGTAGATTTTTAACGAGCCCGGTGACAAAAAATCGAGATTTTTCAGTTTAGCGAGCGAGAAAAGTACCTAAAAGAAATCTTGGGTCATCTTTATAAATACTTAACGAGCCTAAAGACAAAACTCGGGATTTTTTTAGTTTAATGAGCGAGAAAAAAGTGCCTAAAAAGAATGCTCTAAAGGTCTTTTTCAATTTAATGAGCTAGAAAAGGAGTGAAAAAGAATTGCTCAGACCATCGTCGTATATGTTTTATGAGCCCAATGATGAAAAACTCGAGGATTTTTCGATTTCTTAGAGCAAGAAAATATCCCATCAAAGAACAATGCTCTTTTGAGAATTGCATGCAGCTTTTACTGCTTTTCATTCCTGAAGGTACTTTCATCAAAAAGGCGAAAAAATTATGAAAGGCAGCAATTCCTATCCTATGGGTTCATGCATGATAAAAAATAATGGAGAATGGACTACTTCGTCTTTAATGATTTCAAAAAATCATCTCTCCAAAAATAAATATAATGAAATGTTTTGAGCTTTCACATTCACCATTTTTACTATTTGAGATCTGTGAAGGCATTTTGGAGCTAAAGAGGAGCAGATTTTCCACGGACCATTGCAGGAGATCCGAGCGACCATTCGACATGCCGTCAGTCCTAGGTAGTGGCTAAAACCTTTCTCTATGCATTTCTTAACCTTTCTTGATAGTTTTAGGAGTGGATTTTTGCAGATCTGAGGTGCCCTAAAGCCCTGTTTGCGCACTAATACCCTCCAGATGACCTGTAGGGAGCATTAAACACTCTATACAAGCTATTGGAGGGCGTTAATCCTCCCTGTGTATCACTGGGGGTAGCGTTAGGGATGAAGGGCATAGTTAAAAACCTCATCCAAGGATTCCTGAAGCTATTTTGCCCCATTTTGACTGTCTTGAGGGTTATTTTGTGCAGGTTTCAGGCCACAATGACTAGCCTATGGAGAGAATAGGCCCATGATAGCCTGGAATTGCTGATGTGAAACAATCCAGCATGTATACTTGCATTGTGCCATTGTGGTTTACTGAAGTATGCAAAGTTGGAGTTGATGAAAGGGCAGGAGGATTTATTGAGATGGATTATCCAACGCTGGGATGAACACGAGCAAGTTTTCAGGATTTGAGATCAGGAGCTGGTTATTGACCGTGATGACATATTCATTTTAACTGGTTTGTCGTGCCATGGGCATAGACAAACCTCACCGGTGGTAGGCCAGATCCACGATCTACCCTAGAGTTGTTGCAATCCTACTGCGTCCTTGAGAGCGGATTAGTCAGCAACAGAGTCCCCATAGAGAGGATAAGGTCCAAGTCTATGAGGGAAATTTTATGGTTGATTGTGCAGTTGGCGGGGTCAAAGAGTCCCCATGTTGTGACAAAGGCCCAACTATTGCTTGTAGTTGACTGTGTCCAACCACAGATGTTCAACAGGTGTGAAGCAGTGCTTCGCCAGCTGAAGGCGGAGTTAACAACATGCAAGACTCGTACCTAACATAGTTTTGGGTATGACACTATCATAGTTTCATTCTTTCTTGAGAGGGTTCTTGTTATGCACCCAAGGATGAGCATAGGTCCCCTTGATCTGAGGGAGCCGAGGGAGGGTCACTCGTCATCACTCGATCCTCGCACAGGAGGAGTCGCCAATTCTGTTATAGGATAAAATGCATGAAGTATGGAGAATGAAGATACCCTCAAAGGTTTTCTCGGGACCTTCGACAGACTGTAAGATTATCTACAACCGTCACAAAGTTACATGCATGTTCATAAACATTAATTAACTATCAAATTAGGAGAAGTATATTACCTCAAGCCTCCATGTAGATTTGCTGGAGAGTGCAATGCAGCTATGTGGAAATCCCTGAGCCAGCTCCAAATCAAGTCTTGCACATAGAAGAGACAAGCATAATCACAATATACAACTCTGCTAACTAATACATGAATACATAAAATAACATCTAGTTACACATAACTAAGCTACTCATGCTAAAAGGTATTGGACAAACAATTGAATGAATGATAGTACCAACACCATGGAGTAGACAGTGCAATTGCAGTTTTATATTAATGTTGGAAGAGTGATTACAACCATCTGTTGTATCAGCCTTCCCTTACCCCTCCAGCTTCTCTCTCTCTCTCTCCCTTCTTGCCAACTTCTTATGATTTGAGGCAATGCTCAACAGTCAAGTATGCTATCCTTCCAAATGCTCTGACCTCTATCACCATAGCCCTAACTTTGCATATGTAGCAATTGAGTTAGGGTTTCCAAGTTCCTCCTTAAGTTCCATAGGGTGAAAGCAATGAAATTTCCATGCTTTTCAACTGTTTCCCATTTGCCTCCTTCATTAGGATTAGAAATCCTCCAAATAGGATGAATCTAGATGTTTCCTTGCTTTTCTTGAGTGATTTTAGGAACAAATATCTAGATATTTATGAGTCAATTCATTACTTTGACCCTTAGAACTTCACTAGGATCCACTAACACTGTTCCGAACTATTAACCTGAGTTAGTTGGGTCACTAACACACCCTTAGGCTTGTAGAGAAGTTGTATAAAGCAGGTTGTCAATGCATAGCCAACATTAGTGTGGAAACAAGGCATGTGACATTTGTCTTTGCTTTAGCTATCATGTATTTCCCCTCTGAGTTGATGAGGAGGTCAATTTTCTATATAACAGATGCCCCCTAAAATATGATATCAGAGGCTATGATGATGGCTGAAATACTTTACTTAACTGTAATTTTCCTTCAAAAGGAGAGAGAGGATTGGAGCTTCGGGTGGTATGGGAAACCTGATACAACACATATATATAAAACTACTAAAATCATGTCCTGAGTCGGGCATTCCCATGCTCCGTAGCTATGTTAGAGTGATTTTATCCAAAGAGATATGATGATGTTGGCCGCCGATAAGCACAATGTAGATTCAATGTCATAATAGAATCATCCTGATAAGATGTCTCCAAAAAACAATATACGCAACTTGGGAGAGGAAACAAGGCTGAGTGATGCAAGCCTCTACCCAAGGTCTTGATTTCCACTTCACCGAACAACATAGATCGATACATGTGAATATATGCGTTGATGTCGAACATGCATGAAATCATTTGATTACTAGTCAATAATGGAGACCATTAACAGATGCGAGGAAGGCCACCAATAATGGTGATGGTCTCCAAGATGCACAGTACAATCTAACGAGTGTGAAAGATGTTTTTGTCATCGAACACCCATAGAATCACTTAACTAGGAGCCAATAATGAGAACCCCTTATCAAACACAAGGCAACCTGCCACTAATGTCTGCAAGTACTAAGGCACTGAATGTGTTTCTGGGTTGTCTTCCTAGATAGAGTGTTGAAGTTGATAGGAAGATACCTGTCGAAAGGTAGGAAATAATGTGTTCTACATCAATCGACATGAAATAGGACAAGAATGATTTTTTTTTTGAGGAATATTTTGAGCATTCGGTCTAAATAAAAGAGGGCATGATGAAAGGGTATGCTTGATGGGTTGATGGAGGAAACAAAAGGTTAACCCTTGAACAATAGAAGGCATGACAATGGTTTTAACCATGTAGCACTAGACTCATGAACACCAAAGAGTGTTAGGATACAGAGATGGAAGAACATCCGGGTATATAGGCTAAAACTCATAGGATGGTAGGATTCATATTAAGAGGCCGTCACAAGGAAGGTTTATCTGAGGGAGTGCCATGTTCAAGGGAACGACTACTACCAAACCACGTTTTCTAATACTGAATGTAGTTGTATTGTCCACTTTCCCCATCTGATTAGTTTTTTGAGTCCAGACAGGTAAACTTGTTGACCTTTTCATGTTTTAAGAGTCTGAGATGGACCGCAAAAAGAATGCCTCTATATCTTGTCTGTGTAATTTAATGAGTCCAGATTAGACAACTTGGTGGCCTTTTCATATTTAGACAGTCTGAAAAGATCGTAAAGAACGACTCCATGGTGGTCCCTTTGTCATAGTTGTTAACCGGGTGTGACAAAAGGTTAATAATATACCCGGATCAGTTACTTTTTTGTGAGTTAATCCATTGAATCCGAATAAAGAGAAAATTATGTTCAATGGATGTCGACCTCATTTTGTTACAAGTACGAGGAGACGGACTAAACACATTTTTCATTGTGAATTTTTAGTGAGTCATGCAATGACAAACTCAATCCCTTCATCAAATTTTAACGAGTCAAATGAACAAAACTCAAGGTATCTTTTTTAGTCTAGTGAGCTAGGAAAAAGAGGTAAAAGAATTGCTCATTCCTCCTTCGTAGATTTAACGAGCCCGAAGGAGGGGAAAACTCGGGGATTTTTCAATTTAAGAGTGAGAAATGGTCCCAAAAAAGATAGTGCTTTTGCTGCTGCCGTAGATTTTTAATGAGCCTGGTGACAAAAAAATGAGATTTTCAGTTTAAAGAGTGAGAAAAGTACCTAAAAGAAAGCTCAGGTCATCTTTATCAATATTTAACGAGCCTAAAGACAAAACTCAAGATTTTTTCAGTTTAATGAGCAAGAAAAAAGTGCCTAAAAAGAATGCTCTAAAGGTCTTTTTCAATTTAATGAGCTAGAGAAATAGTGAAAAAGAATTGCTCAGACCATCATCGTATATGTTTTACGAGCCCAATGATGGAAACTCGGGGATTTTTTGATTTTTTAGAGCAAAAAAATATCCCATAAAAGAGAAACACTCTTTTGAGAATTGCATGCAGCTTTTACTACTTTTCATTCCTGAAGGTACTTTCATCAAAAAGGTAGAAAAAGTATTAAAGGTAGCAATTCCTATCATATGGGTTCATGAATGATAAAAAATCATGGAGAATGGATTACTTCCTCTTTAATGATTTCAAAAAATCATGTCTCCAAAAATAAATATAAGGAAATGTTTTGAGCTTTCACATTCACCATTTTTACTATTTGAGATTTGTGAAGGCATTTTGGAGCTAAAGAGGAGCAGATTTTCCACAGACCATTGCAAGAGATCCGGGCGACCATTCGACGTGTTTTCAGTCCCAAGTAGTGGCTAAAACCTTGCTCTATGAATTTCTTAACCTTTCTTGACAGTTTCAGGAGTGGAATTTTGCAGATTTGAGGTGCCCTAAAGCCCTGTTTGCGCACTAACACCCTCCAGATGGCCTGTAAGGAGCGTTAGATGCTCTGTACAAGCTACTGGAGGGCATTAATCGTCCTTGTGTATCACTAGGCATAGCGTTAGAGCTGAAGGGCGCAGCTAAAAACCTTATGCAAGGATTCCTGAAGCTATTTTGCCCCATCTTGACTGTCTTTAGGGTTATTTTGTGCAGGTTTCAGGCCACAATGACTAGCCTATGGAGAGAACGGGCCCAAGATAGCTAGGAATTGCTGATGTGAAATGATCCAGCATGCGTACTTGCATTGGGATGCTGCAGTTTACTGAAGTATGCAAAGTTGGAATTGATGAAAGGATAGGAGGATTTATTGAGATGGATTATCCAGCGCTAGGATGAACATGAGCAAGTGTTCAGGATTGGAGATCAGGAGTTGGTTATTGACTGTGATGACATATACTTTTTAACTAGTTTGTCGTGTCGTGGGGCATAGGAAAACTTCATTGGTGGTAGGCCAGATCCACGATCCACCTTAGAGCTGTTGCAATCCTACTACATCCCTGAGAGTGGATTAGTCAGCAACAGAGTCCCCATAGAGAGGATAAGGTCCAGGTCCATGAGGAAAATTTTATGGTTGATTGTGCAGTTGGTGGGGTCAAAGAGTCCCCACATTGCGACAAAGGCCCAACTATTTCTTGCAATTGAATATGTCCAGCCACATATGTTCAACTGGTGTGAAGCAGTGCTTCGCCAGTTGAAGGCAGAGTTAATGGCATGCAAGACTCGTACCCAACACAGTTCTGGGTGTGGCACTATCATACTTTCATTCTTTCTTGAGAGGGTGCCTTTTATGTGCCCAAGGATGAGCTTAGGTCCCCTTGATCTGAGGGAGCCGAGGCAGGGTCGCTGGTCATCACTCGATCCTCGCACAGGAGGAGTCGCCAATTCTACTATAGGATAAAAATGCACGGTGTATGGAGAATGAAGATACCCTCAAAGGTCTTCCCGGGACATTTAGTAGACTGTAAGATTATCTGCAACCGTCACAAAGTTACATGCTTGTTCATAAACATTAACTAACTATCAAAGTAGGAGAAGTAGATTACCTCAATCCTCTGTGTATATTTTCTGGAGAGCACAACCCAGCTAGGTGGAAATCCCCTGAGCTAGCTCCAGATCAAGTCCTGCACATAGAAGAGATAAGAATAATCACAACATACAACTTTGATAACTAATACATGAATAAATAAAAGAACATCTAGTTACACATAACTAAGCTACTCATGCTAAAAGGTATTGGAAAAACAACTAAATGAATGATAGTACCAACACCACAGAGTAGACAATACAACTGCAGTTCTATATTAATGTTGGAAGAGTGATTACAACCATCTATTGTGTTAGCCTTCCCTTACCCATCCATCTTCTCTCTCTCTCTCCCTTCTTTCCAACTTCTTATGATTTGAGACAATGCTCAACAGTCAAGTATGTTATCCTTTCAAATTCTCTCACCTCTATCACCATAGCCCTAGCTTTGCATATGTAGTAATTGAGTTAGGGTTTCCAAGTTCCTCCTTGAGTTCCCTATGGAAAAATCAATGAGCTTGCCATTCTTTTTAGCTCTTTCCCATTTGCCTCCTTCTTTAGGATTAGAAATCCTCCAAATAGGTCGAATCTGGATGTTTCCTTGCTTTTCTTGAGTGATTTTAGGAACAAAACTAGATATTTTTGAGTCAATTCGTTCCTTTGACCCTTAAAACTTCACTAGGATCCACTAATGTTGTTCCTGAACTAGTAACTTGAGTTAATTGGGTCACGAACGCACACATAGGCTTGCAGAGAATCTTTATAAAGCAAGTGCATAGCCAGCGTTAGTGTGGAAACAAGGCATGTCATCTTCATCTTTGCTTCAGTTATCATGTCTTCCCCCTCTGAGTTGATGAGGAGGTCAATATGTTGTATAACAGATGCCCCCTACAGTATGAGATCAGAGGTTGCGGCAATGGCCTAAATACTTTACTTAACTATAATTTTCTGTCAAAAAGAGAGAGAAGATTGGAGCTTTGGGTGGTACGGGAAACTTGATACAACACATATATATATAAACTACTAAAATCATGTCCTGAGTCACGCATTCCCATGCTCAGTAGCTATGTCAGAGTGATTTTCTCCAAAGAGATATGACGATGTTGGTCACCGATAGGCATAATGCAGATCCGGTGTCATAATAGAATCATCTCGATAATCTGTCTCCAAAAAACAATATACGCAACTTGGGAGAGGAAACAAGGCTGAGTGATGCAAGCCTCTACCTAAGGTCTTGATTTCCGCTTCACCGAATAGCATAGATCGATACATGTGAATATATGCATTGATGTCGAACATGCACGAAATCATATGATTATTAGTCAATAATGGAAACCGTTAATAGATGCGAGGAAGACCACCAATAATGGTGATGGTCTCCAAGATGCACGGTACAATCTAACAAGTGTGAAATATGTTTTTGTCGTCGAACACCTGTAGAATCGCTTAACCAGGAGCCAATAATTAGAACCCCTAATCAAACACAAGGGAACCCACCACTAATGTCTGCAAGTACCAAGGCACTGAATGTGCTTATGGGTTGTCTTCCTAGATAGAGTGTTGAAGTCAATAGGAAGATACCTGTCGAAAGGTAGGCAATAATGTGTCCTACATCAATTCACACGAAATGGGACAAGAATGATTTTGTTTTCTGAGGAATATTTTGAGCATTGGTTCTAAACAATAGAGGGCATGATGAAAGGATATGCTTGATGGGTTGATGGAGGAAACAAAAGGTTAACCCTTGAACAATAGAAGGCACGACAATGGTTTTAACCATGCAGCACTAGACTCATGACCACCAAAGAGTGTTAGGATACAAAGATGCAAGAACATCGGGGTATATAGGCTAAAACTCAGAGGATCATAGGATTCATATTGAGAGGCCGTCACAAGGAAGGTTTATCTGAGGGAGTGCCATGTTCAAGGGAACGACTACTACCAAACCACGCTTTCTAATTGAATGCAGTTGTATTGTCCACTTTCCCCTTCTGATTAGTTTATTGAGTCTAGACGGGTAAATTCATCGATCTTTTCATGTTTTAAGTGTCAAAAAAGGACCTCAAAAAGAACGACTCTATATCTTGTCTGTGTAATTTAATGAGTCTAGACTAGACAACACGGTGGCCTTTTCATATTTAGAGAGTTTGAAAAGATCGTAAAGAATGACTCCATGGTGGTCCCTTTGTCATAGTTGTTAACCGGGTGCGACAAAAGTTTAATAGTACACCCGAATCAGTTACTTTTCTGTGAGTTAAACCATTGAATCCAGATAACGAGAAACCTATGTTCAATGGATGTTGACCTCATTTTTCTACGAGTACAAGGAGACGGACTAAACTCGTTTTTCGTTGTGAATTTTTAATAAGTCACATGACAATAAACTCAATACCTTCATCAAATTTTAACGAGTCAAATGAAGAAAACTCAAGGTATCTTTTTCAGTTTAGTGAGCTAGGAAAAAGAGGTAAAAGAATTGCTCATTTCTCCTTCGTAGATTTAACGAGCCCGAAGGAGGGGAAAAACTCTGGTATTTTTCGATTTAAGAGTGAGAAATGGTCCCCAAAAAGAAATTGCTCTTGTTGCTGCCATAGATTTTTAACGAGCCTGGTGATAAAAACTCGAGATTTTTCAGTTTAACGAGCAAGAAAAGTACCTAAAAGAAAGCTCAGGTCATCTTTATAAATATTTAATGAGCCTAAAGACAAAACTTGGGATTTTTTCAGTTTAATGAGCGAGAAAAAAGTGCCTAAAAAGAATGCTCTAAAGGTCTTTTTTAATTTAATGAGCTAGAAAAAGAGTGAAAAAGAATTGCTCAAACCATCATCGTATATGTTTTACGAGCCCAAAGATGACAAACTCGGGGATTTTTCGATTTTTTAGAGCAAGAAAACATCCCATAAAAGAATAGTGCTCTTTTGAGAATTGCATGCTTCTTTCACTGCTTTTCATTCCTGAAGGTACTTTCATCAAAAAGGCAGAAAAAGTATTAAAGGTAGCAATTCCTATCATATGGGTTCATGAATGATAAAAAATCATGGAGAATGGATTACTTCCTCTTTAGTGATTTCAAAAAATCATGTCTCCAAAAATAAATATAAGGAAATGTTTTGAGCTTTCACATTCACCATTTTTACTATTTGAGATTTGTGAAGGCATTTTGGAGCTAAAGAGGAGCAAATTTTCCACAGACCATTGCAAGAGATCCGGGCGACCATTCGACATGTTGTCAGTCCCAAGTAGTGGCTAAAACCTTGCTCTATGCATTTCTTAACCTTTCTTGATAGTTTCAGGAGTGGAATTTTGAAAATTTGGGCTTCCGTAAAGCCCTATTTCCGCACTAACGCCCTCCAAATGGCTTGTAGGGAGCGTTAAACTCTTTGTACGAGCTACTGGAGGGCATTAATCCTCCCTGTGTATCACTGGGGGTAGAATTAGAGCTGAAGGGCGTAGTTAAAAACCTCATACAAGGATTCCTGAAGCTATTTTGCCGCATTTTGACTGTCTTTAGGGTTATTTTGTGCAGGTTTCAGGCCACAATGACTAGCCTATGGAGAGAAAGGGCCCATGATAGCCGGGAATTGCTAATGCAAAAAGATCCAGCATGCATACTTGCATTGCGCCGCTGTGATTTATTGAAGTATGCAATGTTGGAGCTGATGAAAGGGTAGGAGGATTTATTGAGATGGATTATCCAGCGTTGGGATGAACACGAGCAAGTGTTCGATTGGAGATTAGGAGCTGGTTATTGATCATGATGACATATACCTTTTAACTGGTTTAGCGTGCCATGGGGCATAGGCAAACCTCACTGGTGGTAGGCCAGATCCACGATCTACCCTGGAGTTGGTGCAATCCTACTGCATCCATGAGAGTGGATTAGTTAGCAACAGAGTCCCCATAGAGAGGATAAGGTCTAGGTCTATGAGGGAAATTTCATGGTTGATTATGCAGTTGGCGGGGTCAAAGATTCCCCACGTTTCGACAAAGGCCCAACCGTTGCTTGCAGTTGACTGTGTCCATCCACAGATGTTCAACTGGTGTGAAGCAGTGCTTCACTAGTTGAAGGCAGAGTGAACGACATGCAAGACTCGTACCCAACATAGTGTTGGGTATGGCACTATCATAGTTTCATTCTTTCTCGAGAGGGTGCTTGTTATGCGCCCAAGGATGAGCTTAGGTCCCCTGGATCCGAGGGAGCTGAGGCAGGGTCATTGGTCATCACTCGATCCTCGCACAGGAGGAGGACTGATCTGACATTTCTTCGAGGAAGATTTCTTCCAGTGGCTTCATGGCCAAATTGTGATGATTGATGACTATGCTTATGAGGGCATGTACTTTACTGGTGACTCGGATTTGATGCTGCCGCCCGGGACCAACTGGGGTCCTCAAGGTGAGAATGATGTTTGACAGTAATTTAAGTATTTTTTGGCTTTTGAATGTTTTTGTAATGTTTTTATAGGCGAAATAAGTACTGACATGAAGTTTTATGCTTAACACAGATGTGGCGCCATTACGACCTACGGGCAAACCCCACCATATGCGACGAGGCGGCTAACTACCTACTGGAGGGGGCGATGTCGACAGTCTTCGCAAGGTTTTGGGGAACCTTGAGGGCTTGACCATGGGTGTCCCTCCCCTTCCTATGAGGGAGATTCCTGCTCATATGCAGCGGCACATAGTCGGTGTACCTGAGCAGTTTTTGGTTCCTCTTCAAAGGATAGCTAGAGTAGTTTTAGCATTTCAGGAGCAATAGGCTCTTTTTAGCAGGTGTTTTGGCATAGCCAATGAGTGTTTGGGCTTTTGAGCCATTTTTTACTGTACTTAAAACATCCAAGTTTTGGAATATTTCAATTTAAAAGACTGGATTTCGATCTATATATATATACAAATATTTTGGTATTTTGATGGTGTAAATGTTTTTTAAATGTTTTTGTAAAATTTTTAACTTAGTAAATTTTTACTTTTCATGCATGCTTCTATAAGGAATGAGACATATGCCAATCTAATACATAGTTAGCTAATGAATCAGCAACCGCATTAAATTCTTGAGGAATGTGTTCATGTGTGATTATTTCAAATTAACGTTCCAAGAGTCGTACCCTTAGATAATGACGTAACAAGGTTGGATTACGAACGTGATAATGATTTGTCAATTTCATAACGACTAGCTGGGAGTCTAACCTGACCACTGGATTGGAGATGTCCCTTGATGACACTTCTGTGAGAAGTGAAATTACGGACATGTACTCAACAATATTGTTGGTGGTGGTACCAAGAAAAACTCCTTTGGAACAAAATAGTTCCGACTCGGGTGTGTAGATAACCCAAGCAGCTGATGCAATGTGCTATGTGTGACGACTGGCACCATCCGCGTATCCTACATATGCTAAAGGCAACAAAGACATCTGCATTGCGAGAAGAATGTATGAGACAAGTACTCCAATAAATATCAAAACAATCCAATCACATCAAAAAAGGGAAGAAAAACTTATGAATACATAAAATTACAAAGCACATGCCTAGTGTAGTACTAGCCATAATACTTTTTCAAATAGCACCCATATCTGGGCTCCTTGAGCAGAACTCCTTCCCAATCCTGCAGTTCATATGCCCCTTTGGAGAGGACTTTCTTGATGACATAGGGACCTAGCCATAAGGGTTGAAGTGTGCCTACCCCCAAGAGGTCATGTTTTTGATCATAAAGCAAAACAAGGTCACCTTCTTGGTAAGAATGAAGCTTAACCTTTTTGTCGTATTGGGATTTTACCTAGTGCTTGTGAGCCTCGAGTGCCAATTCGGCATCTCGACGGGTTTTGTCCAACTGATTAAGGTGTAGTAAGCGTTCTTCTTCGGTAGTAGTGTCGGGAAGGAGTTCAACGGCTAGTTTCAGGGAAGGGATCTGACACTTGATGGTTTTTGCATTTTCGTAAAGCTTGATCTCATGCTCGACAATAGACGGATCTATGCCGGGCATTTCCTCATAAGACCATGTGAATACATCGCGAAATTCCTTAAATAGGTACGTGAGGCTTGCAATTTCCTCAGGATTGCAATTGGCTCCAATCTGGAAGTTTTCCACGATGCCTGTCTTGATAGAAATATCGATGAGCAATGTTTTTGAAATATTGCCCATGTTTCCTTCTGCCTCCAAAGTTTAGATGGTCATATAGGGTGAGGAAACGATTTCTGGTATGTTAGGGGACAGGATTTGAAGAGGCATCATGTCCAAATTAGATATCGAAACACGATGGTGCCAATCCTCCCAAGGTTGCTCTTCTAAACTCGTGATTTCTCAAATACCTTCATCCGTAGGTAGGACTTGATTGAGTGGATCGAAAGAAGGAGCATTTATGGGAGGGGCGGTGGTACTGTTGGCCGAAACCAACATGACTAGAGATGCGGATGCAGATTGAATGGCTTGGTAGGCCAATTTAGCTGTTGACAATGACATTTGTTCTCCATATGTGTCAAGGTCTGAAGGAGCCGGTAGGATCTATGGATCAGTCTGTTCATGAGGAATAAATGAAAGCATGTTGACTGTTTGTGAAACCTTGGGTGGCTAAAGAGGAAAACAACCCATGAGGGAAGAAGCCTTCAATAGACCGGTACTGAGACTGACATAACAGTCAGGTACACCACCTACTAGGGGTATGGAGCCGCTTGGTAATGAGAAATAATCAGGGGTGCAGAAAGACAACCGATCTACTGTAACTACCTTTCCATCTAATGAAAATAGGATGATGTGAAAGACAGTAGATACAATGGTCATCATGGTGTTAGACTTAGTCTTCTCAGTCCTCTATCAGAGCCAAATTCACCAAGGTTCATTTCTCGTCATTTGCCGTCATCAAATGCCATTTCGGTCAAAAAGAGTTATTTTAATTCTTGAGTCCAGGGTTTTGTCTCCAGAAGTGTGAAATAATGCTTGCAGGCAAGAGGGAGGTTCAGTAAGTTTTTATTTCAGGAATGTCATCGTCAATAATGCGAGATTGATTCTTCTCCAAAACCCTGTTTTGAAGAAGAAATCATCAAATGTGTTTTTCCACAACTGATGCATGACTCTTTCCTGGACACAAATTCAGCTGGTGATCCCAATGTGAAGTTGGACAGTGAACAAAAATGTGTAGTGGAACAACAGACCTCTTTGGATGCAAGCTTGGCAATCAATCACAACGTGGCATATGCAGGCGCCGCCTAGATTTTGAGGCCTCAGAAGCTCAAAGGAAAACCATGAGTGACAGTTCCTGGAAGTTTACAAGTATAATGCCCGAAACCAATCCATTGTTAAATTCAACTCATGATTCAGAGATAAATACTTCATCATCAGTCGCTTGTGAAAAAGGTGCAACTTCTGACTATAAAGTAAATTGTTCCGTTAAAGAGAGAAATAGGTGCAGGCATTGGAAGAATTTCTCAATCTACATCTAACGTACGGTTCTCCTCTTTCTCGTCCAAATTTACTGAACTTATGTCGGATAAATCTGATAGTAATGTTCGAAATAATGGAAATACTCCTATATCAGTTAATATTCCCTCTGGCATTGGTTTACATTTAAATAGTCTTGCCACTACCATGTCACATAATTCTGGAGTTAATACGTTAACGTCAGCAAAGGTATCTATTAGCACACGGGGGATGTTGCCTTCATCTAGTGAAAAGGAGGTCTCATCTGATGTTGTAGGAAGCTCCCTACCTTCTGAAAGCTCAGGAGGAAATATCTTAGTAGGATCAAACTCAAACACTGCTCCTGGGATAGTTATGTCAATGGTGGAAAAGACTAGAATAGACCAGCAAGAAATTGCAGTCATCTGGAATGACGCAGATTGGAGTGACAAGATCGACTACCTGTTTTCGATCTGTAACTGTTGGAATAAAGCCATTGCAAAGTAGGTTACCTTTCAAAACTGAAGAGAGAAACTTAAAGTCCTCTTGAGAAGAAAAGGCTGCCGCTACTAGACATTTCTCGACAATCTTCATTTGGTATGGGGGAGGAGTTCAGTCAAAGTAGTTCCAGGAAGCAAGAGAAAGTGATTTTCCAGATATTCAACATTATAAGGAAATTTTAAGTGGATATCAGATTGATAAATTTGAGAAGCTCAAACCAAAGATGATTCGAGCAGTGGACGACATGCTGGGCGTTAAAAGGAAAAAATGTGATTGAGTTTGTCTGCGCGGCGCACAAGCAGAGGGGTGCGGCGCACTAGATGCTTTTACACAATGCAGATATACACTGGCGCGGTGCACTGGGCAGAGTGCGCGATGCACAGAACTGGAAAAATAAATTTCGCCTCTGCTCTCTAAAAACGAAAATTTCTTGCTCCAAATGGATTCGTAAGGCTGAGAATTTCCTTTTAGACAGATGGACAAATGAAGCTACGATAAATGGGATGGTTGGATAGTCACAGTAGCTCTTTCCTTGCATTAATTCACTACCAAGCGTGCCTAGGCCATCATAAATGCTCACTTATTATTGCCAGAACCTAGAAACTTCGCAATAATCACGAAGGAGTTGCCTCTGACATTGCCTGTTGAGATCAAGACAGAGAGGAAAAAGGTTTGTGTCAATCCAAGCAATTTTGTTGGGACCTTATCTTCTTGCTGGACTGAGTTATGGAGAGCTCGTTTTCAACGCTACACAGATATGTTGTTTTGATCCGGCTACATTCAACGTTCTCACACGCAAGGCAACCAAGAGAAGGAACCCAATATGGTCAGGATCCCCGATTTTGTTTGATATCATGGTGCCTGCTACTACAATCCAAAAGCTATGAGCCTGATAGTGAAATAAAAACTGAAAAAACTTCCTACTCGTAACAAAGGGAGGGTCATATACCAAAATTATGGTCAAATCGTGGAAAACGCATCCATGGATCGAGAGAAAGTGGTTGAAGTATACTACCTTATGGATTTCTTCAGATTAGAGGTAGCGTGTGTCAGTACAGTGTACATATTTTATCCAGAATGAAAACATGATTAAAGTGTTTATGATGGTCATGAAAAAGCTTCAGTTTGGAAATGGGTTCCTGTTGATGAACCTGGTAAGCACGCTGCCAAGCAGATTATTGTGTTGGGGTAATAAGAGTGAAACTCACACCAAACATACAAAAATATGGAATTAAAGGTAATTGTGGGAAAATCACATGTTTAAATGTCATATTGAAAGGTCAATTTCAGTTGCATTTCAGAAATATCAGTGCTTTGATGGATTGTGTTGGATACGAGAAATGTCGGTTGTGGGGGAAATTTCGAATCCTTGGTCTTGGAAAAGCTTGGAAAATACTTTTCTCAAAGGATTAATTAAGTGGTGGCAGTAGCAGTTAGTGCACAACAGTCAAGTGAACGATCAACATTCTCTGTACCCGCCGAACCGAATTTTCTAAAGAATTCCAGTACAACAAGAACAAGCTCAACAACCATTGCAGGGGATTTGCTAGCCTATAAGAGGATTTAGTTTAGGGTTTCTTGAAGCATATGGGCGTCGATATTTTGGGATCTGATCATACAAAAGGTTAGATTATTATAGTAATGGTGAACGCTGATGAAGATAGAGCTCAAACAATCGAAAGTAACAATGTCAAACTATTTTCTCCTCTCGTGGCAGCTGAAGGTAGTAAAACTGCTTTTCACGGTGTGCCAAATGGATACCCTAGAGTTGATAATGGAGGGCAAGAAACTACTCTAGACAATGGTGTCCCCAAGGATGTCGAAGATGAGTGGCCTACTCCAAAGGAAATTCACACATTTTATTTTGTGAAGTTTAGATCTTATGAAGATCCACCACTAAAGCTGAGAACTGATCAGGCTGACAAAGATCTCCAAAAGACAATTCAAGCTCGCTATCAAATAGCTGAAGCTTTAAGAGCTAAGAGGAGCTAAATAGAAAGATACAAACTTTACAGTTTAGAATAGAGCATGACAGCAATACGCTGGTAGAGGAGAAGAAAATGATTAGAGAAATAAAACAGCTTGAAAATATGCGAGAAAAGGTTATTTCTCATGAAGCAATTCAAACTAAAATTCAAGACTCTTTGGGAGAAAAAGAAGTCCTCCAAGACCATGTTAAAATTTTGGGAGTAGATTTATATGCGGATAGAAAGGAGCAACAAGATATATGGACTAAAATCAAATACCTTGAGGAAGAGCTAAGGGCTGTAGATGAACAAATAAACTCGTTACAAGACCAGTTAGTTGTTGCAACTCAAAAAAGGGACATGGCTTCCAAAACTCTTCAGCAACTGAGGAAAGAACGAGATGTTGTGAACCTGTCATATTATCAGTATCGTTCTGTTCTAAACATTGCCAAAGAAATGGCTGCAAAGAAGGACAAGAAAGCACTGGAGGAAATCTCCCAGAAAGAGGTTGAGAAGTTTATGTCTCAGTGGAAATGTAGCAAAACTTTTAGGGAAGAGTATGAAAAGAAAAATTTATCTTCTCTGCTTAATCGGCAACTAAGCAAAGATGGTAGGATGAGAAACCCTGAAGAAAAGCCACCTGTTCCAGATGAAGGGGCAGATGTGGGCTCTAGTATTGGTAGGGAGATTTTAAGGAATCCAAAGGCACCTAAAAATGTACCAAGTGCACCGGAGCATAACTCATCTTATTTGTTTGCAACTTCCAACGAAATTCATAGGCAGGCAATAGGGCCTGTTAAAGTTAAGGACTCTACACAACCAACCAATATCCATGAGTCTGAAATTGTCTCAGAAATAGCTGTGGGACCTGGAAACAACTCTGCAACCAATAATCAAGCAAAGACCATGCATTTGAAGGAAAAGAAGAGAGAAGAAGAAATTTCCAAAGGAAAATTAGCGCTGGAAAGGAAGAAGAGGCAGGCGGAAAAGGCACAGGCCAAGGTCGCAGCAAAGGCTCAAAAGGAAGTTGAAAAAAAAATTAAAGGAACGTGAAAGAAAAGCTAGGAAGAAGGCAGCAATAGCTTTAATGACAGGAACTCCTCATTTTGTTTCCTTGAATGATAGAGATATAAGCTCAGCATCTCCTATTAAGGCTTCAAATTTTGATATTCCTCGCAGTGATGGCTATAACTCTGGAATAATTGATGACAGAACTGGGGGTTTCTTCCTCTGGCCTAATTTCTACCACTGGTTCTACACCTCCTTGTAGAGAATCTAGCATGGATAAGGATAGAATTTTGATGTCTGGATTGCAAGCTAGTGAGCAAACTTATGAAGATTGTTTTAGAATAGAAAAATTAAAATGCTTGGAAAATCTTCAAAGAATCAATCCAGCTCTAGGAATAATATTGATACAGATGCTGGGGTGTGCTAATTCGATGAAGACAAATAGTGGTAGGATCGTATGACCATGGTTGCTGAAGCATTCGAAAATGAGAATTTTAGTGCATTTGATCGAGTTCGGTATCCTAAAATTCGATATGCAGGAACGTTTCAGTGTGATGGAGAGTTAAAGCTTCCGGCTCATTATCTTGTTCCCCACTATATATTGTTAGAACGTCAGGAGAATATCTTGTACACAATGGGATACGAACATTTGCATGTAGTGAAACTATAAAATTCGGTCTTGTTACATTTTTCTGGAACAACAACCGGTCCTGATCTTTTGACAAGGAAATGGAGGAATATGTGTAAATCCCAAGTGATTTAGAAATCACTTTTAATGTTCAAACAAAAATGAAGGCCATGGAAATTGCTGAAAGAAATAGAGATGCTATATTGAGTGGCCGTTATGATCAGGTTCGTGGGAATCTACCAAATGGTGATATGGTAGGGCACACTGGCGATATAAAGGCAACGGTTGTTGCGTGTAAGGCTGCTGATGAGGCTGTAAAGATTATTTTTGGCGCAATGGAACAAGTTGGTGGCATCTACCTTGTCAAGGCAGACCCTGGAAATGCCGAGGATATGGTGAAAGGAAACAAAATAGGTCAAGTGGCTAAAGGAAAGTGAAACGGTCAAAGACTAAACACCCAGATGTAAAACATATGACAATCAACCGTAGCAAAGAAATAAGCCATGGGGCCTACTTTTGTCTTTACTTACAATTTCAAAGGATTCACACCTACAGATGTCACTTTTTCAGATCCGAGTAAAAATGTAATGCTGCTCCTTTTAGCGATGGATGGCTTTTCATCTTCAGTTAGTAATGATTAAATCATCCCAAATTCTAAGTCGATTCATTTTTGTTGATATAGTGAGTCTATTTATTGTATTGAAGGTCATGGGGTAAAAGGTTTTGAGTTCTGAGAAAAAATTTGGGAAGAAAAAATCCAGCACTATCACTGTACAGTTTTGACAGAGAAATAATTAAATGGTGCAGCTCTGATTTATAAGATCCTTGTGGTATGAGTTTTGGCAATGTGTTTTTCTCTCTGTTTCATATGTATCATGTGTTGTTTTGCAGTCCATTCATGATTGTTTCCAGCTCAATACTTTCAAGTGAGAAAGGTAGAATTCAGTCATTGCTCTGCCTTGAGAAAGTGTTAAGTCTTTATGTGTTTTCTTCTGCCTGGAAAGGATTCATACATTAATGCCCTTTTTAGCTTTCTTAAACAGTCTTTTCACCCCATTTAATTTCAATTCGATTGTTAAAATCTCATGCTTATATCGCCTTATTAAATATCCTATGCCTTTGGTTAAATCTCTGTTCATGCTGTCCTCGTCCCATACAGCCCAGAAACTTAGTCATTAAATAAAATATCCCTCATTCAAATTCATTTACTAGCCTAAAATCAGTTCCCATTTTAAGTCATCTCACACCCTATTGCTCATTTTATCGAGATTGACTTGGGAGAGCCCTCTCCTATCCTCGTAGGGCTAGCTACGAGGCTGAGCTTGGTTTGATGTAGCCTCAAGTTTTTCCTTCTTTAGCCTGAGGCAGATTCGAGTGCTAACATAGTGGCAACTCCACTGGGGACGAAATGGTTTACTTGTAGATTGTTTTTCCCCAGTACATTCTCAAGTTCAGAGCTGATTGTTGATGGTGAACAACGATCAGACATAAGAAGATGGCTGAAATCATTCACCTAGCGACTCCATTCACTGAAGAATCCATGCAATCAATCCTTCATGGTGACTCCACTTCAGAGGGATCAGTAGCTTTGAGATTTCTTATGATGGATCGGATTGCAAGAAGATACGCTCCCATGAGCCGAGATCACATCCCAGGTTTTCCAAACAAAATGCCCAAGGTAGATTGGTCAAAGAATTTGCCTATGTTCAGAGATGTGGAAGGTAATGACGTTGCTCTTCATCTGGTGAAATTTCACATTCATGTGTATAAATTAAAGATCGATTTTCTTGATGACTGTTTGATGAAAATGTTTATGGCTACTCTGGAAGACGAAGCCCGATCTTGGTATGAAAGTTTGCCACCTGCTTCCATTTATTGTCTAAAGGATTTTCATTCAATATTCTTTGAGAAGTATAAAGAATCTTATCCATCATTAAATCTAGTTCATGACTGTTGCAAACATGCTTCTACTTTTATTGAAAGCCTTGAAAAATATTATGAAGATGATAATTTCATGGATGATGAGATCATAGAAGCCATGTATGAAAATCCCTTTCAGCAGTGTAAAGACGATCATGAAAATTTGTAGCGTAACCAAGATTGTAGTACGGTGGAAGATGAAAGAATTCTGCATCTTGACAGTCAACATGAATTATATGAAATAGATCAGCAGGTTGAAGAGTTCCATGTGGTTGAAGTTGATGAAAGAAAAAGTGTCGGTTCAGATCTTTCAATAGAAGAAAATGACATGCAAGTAAGTTCAGTTCTAATTTCAGAATGTGATAATGCCAGGATAGCTATTTCAGTTCCAGATTCAGACTGTGATGACCAAGAATGCCTAGTACGAAATCCTATGAAAGAGAACTCTGCTGCTGAAATCATCTGGGATGAAGAAGACAAAGTTTTGGATCCAAATGTTCTCAGTTCATTAGAATACAACCTTCATGAGGAGGTAATCCAGTCAGTGTATGAAAAACAAGATCAGACCTTCATTCAATACATTCACACCACAGAAGATCAAAACATTCAGGATTTCCATTCATATTCCTCTTCATATGTTTCATGTGTTGAAATGTTTTTCCAAGAAGAAATCTGCTCATTTACTTGTTCAGAATTTTTTGAAGACCCGGAACATACTCTTATTGATGAAGAAAGACCAGAATCAAAGGAGAAAGACATCTTGTTTTTGCAGCAGGAGGAAAGACTTCATGCTTTTCAGGATCCAATAGCCAATTTGTTACAGTCAACTATGAAAGTGTTTATTGCAGTGTTCAGTGATGAAGGAGATCATGGTCAACTATGTTTTTGGATGCCCAATGATCAGTTTGTATTGTTGACCAGCAGATCGGATCAGGGGAATCAATCAAGAAGGCATCTACTTGATTGGTTACATTGGCATTGTGATATAGTTTGATGGCATATTATCTTGCAAGAAATGCAGGTGGTCATGTACTACCACCAAGCTTTAAGTTTTAAGTCCAGGTCTTTGCCATTTTGAGTTAGTTTGTTAGAGTCAAGTTTTTCAGGTATTTCAGTTTGCATTGAGTCAGTTTGAGTCGAGTTTCAGTCAATAAATTGAGTCATGTTGGTTCGTCGGAATAATGGACTCCATAGCCCAATGGACGAAGGCACTATCTGCTCTCCCAAAGATCTGCTATTCTTGGCACCTCCACGGAGCAGCAGCTGCCATCCCAATTGGAGCCAATGTTAGACTCAATCTTCTCAGTCCTCTGTCAGAGCCAAATTCACCAAGGTTCATTTCTCGTCATTTGCCGTCATCAAATGCCATTTCGGTAAAAAAGAGTTATTTTAATTCTTGAGTCCAGGGTTTTGTCTCTAGAAGTGTGAAATAATGCTTGTAGGCCAGAGGGAGGTTCTGTAAGTTTTTATTTCAGGAATATCATCATCAATAATGCGATATTGATTCTTCTCCAAAACCCTGTTTTGAAGAAGAAATCATCAAATGTGTTTTTCCACAACTGATGTATGACTCTTTCCTGGACACAAATTCAGCTGGTGATCCCAATGTGAAGTTGGACAGTGAACAAAAATGCGTAGTTGAACAGCAGGCCTCTTTTGGATGCAAGCTTGGCAATCAATCACAACGTGGCATACGCAGGCGCGGCCTAGATTTTGAGGCCTCGGAAGCTCAAAGGAAAACCATGAGTGGCAGTTCCTGGAAGTCCACAAGTCTAATGCCTGAAACCGATCCATTGTTAAATTCAACTCATGATTCAAAGACAAATAATTCATCATCAGTCCCTTGTGAAAAAGGTGCGACTTCTGACTGTAAAGTAAATTGTTCCGTTAAAGAGAGAAACAGGTGCAAGCATTGGAAGAATTTCTCAGTCTACATCTAACGTATGGTTCTCCTCTTTCTTGTCCAAATTTATTGAACTTACGTCGGATAAATCTGATAGTAATGTTCGAAATAATGGAAATACTCCTATATCAGTTAATATTCCCTCTGGCATTGGTTTACATTTAAATAGTCTTGCCACTACCATGTCACATAATTCTGGAGTTAATATGTTAACGTCAGCAAACGTATCTGTTAGCACACAGAGGATGTCGCCTTCATCTGGTGAAAAGGAGGTCTCATCTGATGTTGTAGGAAGCTCCCTACCTTCTGCAAGCTCAGGAGGAAATATCTTAGTAGGATCAAACTCAAACATTGCTCCTGGGATGGTTATGTCAATGGTGGAAAAGACTAGAATAGACCAGCAAGAAATTGCAGTCATCTGGAATGACGCAGATTGGAGTGACAAGATCGACTACCTGTTTTCGATTTGTAACTATTGGAATAAAGCCATTGCAAAGTAGGTTACCTTTCAAATCTGAAGAGAGAAACTTAAAGTCCTCTTGAGAAGAAAAGGCTGCCGCTACTAGACATTTCTCGACAATCTTGATTTGGTATGGGGGAGGAGTTCAGTCAAAGTAGTTCTAGGAAGCAAGAAAAAGTGATTTTCCGGATATTCAACATTACAAGGAAGTTTTAAGTGGATGTCATATTGATAAATTTGAGAAGCTCAAACCAAAGATGATTCGACCAGTGGACAACATGCTGGGCGTTAAAAGGAAAAAAAGTGCTTGAGTTGGCCTGTGCGGCACACAGGCAGAGGGGCGTGGCGCACTGGGCGCTTTTACACAATGCAGATATACATTGTCGTGGCGCACTGGACAGAGTGCGCGACGCATAGAACTGGAACAATAAATTTCACCTCTGCTCTCTAAAAACACAAATTTCTTGCTCCAAATGGATTCGTAAGGCTGAGAATTTCCTTTTAGACAGATGGACAAATGAAGCTACAATAAATGGGATGGTTGGATAGTCACAGTGGCTATTTCCTTACGTTCATTCACTACCAAGCATGCCCAGGCCATCGTAAATGCTCACTTATTATTGCCAGAACCCAGAAACTTCGCAATAATCACGAAGGAGTTACCTCTGACATTACCTGTTGAGATCAGGACAGAGAGAAAAAAGGTTTGCGTCAATCCAAGTAATTTTGTTGGGACCTTATCTGCTCGCTGGACTGAGTTATGGAGAGCTCATTTTCAATGCTACATAGATATGTTGTTTTGATCCGGCTACATTCAACGTTCTCACATGCAAGGCAGCCAACAGAAGGAACCAAATATGGTCAGGATCCCCGATTTCGTTTGATATCATGGTGCCTGCTACTACAATCCAAAAGCTATGAGCCTGGTGGTGAAATAAAAACTGAAAAGACTTCCTACTCGTAACAAAGGGAGGGTCATATACCAAAATTACGGTCAAATCTTGGCAAACGCATCCATGGATCAAGAGACAGTGGTTGAAGTATACTACTTTATGGATTTCTTCAGATTGGAAGCAGCGTGTGTCAATACAGTGTACATATTTTATCCAGAATGAAAACATGATTAAAGTGCTTATGATGGTCATGAAAAAGCTTCAGTTTGGAAATGGGTTCCTGTTGATGAACCTGGTAAGCAAGCTGCCAAGCAAATTATTGTGTTGGGGTAATAAGAGTGAAACTCACACCAGACATACAAAAATATGGAATTAAAGGTAATTGTGGAGAAATCACATGTTTAAATGTCATATTGAAAGGTCAATTTCAGTTGCATTTTAGAAATATCAGTGCTTTGATGGACTGTGTTGGATACGGGAAATGTCGGCTATGGGGGAAACTTCGAATCCTTGGTCTTGGAAAAGCTTGGAAAATACTTTTCTCAGAGGATTAATTAAGTGGTGGTAGCAGCGGTTAGTGCACAACAGTCAAGTGAACGATAAACATTCTCTGTACCTGCCAAACCGAATGTTCTAAAGAATTCCAGTACAACAAGAACAAGCTCAGCGACCATTGCAGGGGATTTGCTAGCCTATAAGAGGATTTTGTTTAGGGGTTCTTGAAGCATATGGGCATCGAGATTTTGGGATCTGATCATACGAAAGGTCAGATTATTTCAGTAATGGCGAACGCTGATGAAGACGGAGCTCAAACAATCAAAAGTAACAATGTCAAACTATTTTCTCCTCCCGTGGCAGCTGAAGATAGTAAACCTGCTTTTCACGGTGTGCCAAATGGATCTCCTAGAGTTGATAATGGAGGGCAAGAAACTGCTCTAGACAATGGTGTCCCCAAGGATGTCAAAGATGAGTGGCCTGCTCCAAAGGAAATTCACACATTTTATTTTGTGAAGTTTAGATCTTATGAAGATCCACCACTAAAGCTGAGAACTGATCAGGTTGACAAAGATCTCCAGAAGAAAATTCAAGCTCGCTATCAAATAACTGAATCTTTAAGAGCTAAGAGGAGCTAAATAGAAAGATACAAACTTTACAGTTTAGAATAGAGCATGACAAAAATACTCTGGTAGAGGAGAAGAAAATGATTAGAGAAATAAAACAGCTTGAGAATATGCGAGAAAAGGTTATTGCTCATGAAGTAATTCAAACTAAAATTCAAGACTCTTTGGGAGAAAAAGAAGTCCTCCAAGACCATGTTAAACTTTTGGGAGTAGATTTAGATGCGGCTAGAAAGGAGCAACAAGCTATATGGACTAAAATCAAATACCTTAAGGAAGAGCTAAGGGCTGTAGATGAACAGATAAACTCGTTACAAGACTAGTTAGCTGTTGCAACTCAAAAAAGGGACATGGCTTCTGAAAATCTTCAGCAACTGAGAAAAGAACGAGACGCTACGAACCTGTCATATTATCAGTATCGTTCTGTTCTAAACATTGCCAAAGAAATGGCTGCAAAGAAGGACAAGAAAGCACTGGAGGAAATCTCCCAGAAAGAGATTGAGAAGTTTATGTCTCAGTGGAAATGTAGCAAAACTTTCAGGGAAGAGTATGAAAAGAAAAATTTATCTTCTCTGCTTAATCGGAAACTAAGAAAAGATGGTAGGATGAGAAACCCTGAAGAAAAGCCACCTATTCCAGATGAAGGGGCAGATGTGGGCTCTAGTATTGGTAGGGAGATTTTAAGGAATCCAAAGGCACCTAAAAATGTACCAAGTGCACCGGAGCATAACTCATCTGATTTGTTTGTAGCTTCCAACGAAAATCATAGGCAGGAAACATGGCCTGTTAAAGTTAAGGACTCTACACAACCTACCGATATCCATGAGTCTGAAATTGTCTCAGAAATGCTGTGGGACCTGGAAACAACTCTGCAACCAATAATGAAGCAGAGACCATGCATTTGAAGGAAAAGAAGAGAGAAGAAGAAATTGCCAAAGGAAAATTAGCGTTGGAAAGGAAGAAGAGGTAGGCGGAAAAGGCACAGGCCAAGGCCGTAGCAAAGGCTCAAAAGGAAGTTGAAAAAAAATTAAAGGAACGTGAAAGAAAAGCTAGGAAGAAGGCAGCAAATGATAGAGATATAAGAGTGACATCTCCTATTAAGGCTTCCAATTTTGATATTCCTCGCAGTGATGGCTATAACTCTGGAATAATTGATGATAGAACTGGGGGTTTCTTCCTCTGGCCTAACTTCTACCACTGGTTCTGCACCTCCTTGTAGAGAATCTAGCATGGATAAGGATAGAATTTCGATGACTGGTTTGCAAGCCAATGAGCAAACTTATGAAGATTGTTTTAGAATAGAAAAATTAAAATGCTTGGAAAATCTTCAAAGGATCAATCCAACTCTAGGAATAATATTGATACAGATGCTGGGGCATGCTAATTCGATGAAGACAAATAGTGGCAGGATCATATGGCCATGGTTGCTAAAGAATTCGAAAATGAGAATTTTAGTGCATTTGATCGAGTTCGGTATCCTAAAATTCGATATGCAAGAACGTTTCAGTGTGATGGAGAGTTAAAGCTTCCAGCTCATTATCTTGTTTCCCCACCAGATATCGATAGAACGTCAGGAGAATATCTTGTACACAATGGGATATGGACATTCGCATGCAGTAAAACTATAAAATTCGGTCTTGTTACATTTTTCTGGAACAGCAACCGGTCCAGATCTTTTAACAAGGAAATGGAGGAATATGTGTAAATCCCAAGTGATTCAGAAATCAATTTCAATGTTCAAACAAAAATGAAGGCCATGGAAATTGCTGAAAGAAATAGAGATGCCATATTGAGTGGCCGTTATGATCAGGTTTGTGGGATTCTGCCAAATGGTGATATGGTAGGGCACACTGGCGATATAGAGGCAACGGTTGTTGCATGTAAGGCTGATGATGAGGCTGTAAAGATTATTTTTGGCGCAATGGAACAAGTTGGCGGCATCTACCTTGTCAAGGCAGACCCTAGAAATGCCAAGGATATGGTGAAAGGAAACAGAATAGGCCAAGCGGCTAAAGGAAAGTGAAACGGTCAAAGACTGAACACCAGATGTAAAACATATGACAATCAACCGTAGCATAGAAATAAGCCACGGGGCCTACTTTTGTCTTCAGTTACAATTTCAAAGGATTCACACCTACAGATGTCACTTTTTCAGATCCGAGTAAAAATGTAGCGCTGCTCCTTTTAGCAATGGATGGCTTTTCATCTTCAGTTAGTAATGATTAAATCATCCCAAATTCTGAGTCGATTCATTTTTGTTGATATAGTGAGTCTATTTATTGTATTGAAGGTCATGGGGTAAAAGGTTCTGAGTTCTGAGAAAAAGTGTGGGAAGAAAAAACCCAGCACTATCACTGTACAGTTTTGATAGAGAAATAATTAAATGGTGCATCTCTGATTTATAAGATCCTTGCGGTATGAGTTTTGGCAATGTGTTTTTCTCTCTGTTTCATATGTATCATGTGTTGTTTTGCAGTCCATTCATGATTGTTTCGAGCTTAATACTTTCAAGTGAAAAAGGTAGAATTCAGTCATTGCTCTGCATTGAGGAAGTGTTTAGTATTTATGTGTTTTCTTCTGCCTGGAAAGGATTCATACATTAATGCCCTTTTCAGCTTTCTTAAACAGTGTTTTCAACCCATTTAATTTCAATTCGATTGCTAAAATCTCATGCTTATCTCGCCTTATGAAATATCTTGTGCCTTTGGTTAAATCTATGTTCACGCTGTCTTCGTCCCATACAACCCAACAACTTAGTCATTAAATCAAATATCCCTCATTCAAATTCATTTACTAGCCTAAAATCAGTTCCCATTTTAAGTCATCTCGCACCCTATTTCTCATTTTATCGAGATTGACTGGAAAGAGCCCTCTCCTGTCCTCGTAGGGCTAGCTACGAGGCTAAGCTTGGTTTGATGTAGCCTTGAGTTTTTCCTTCTTCAGCCTGAGGCAGATTCGAGTGCTAACACATGGCATATGTCCAACTGCAACCCAACAAGAGATTATAGTCGACTTTTTTGTCTACGACTTCTATGTCCACCGTTACCATTTTCCCATACAAAGTGATGGGGTAGCTAGCTAGGTAACCTTTTGGGATGAAAGTGTGGCTGTCAAACGTTTTAAGGGAATTCAACGGCGAGGGTAGGGTTTGAGAGCCCAGGGCGAGCCAACATGAAGCCGACATGACGCAGGTAGAAGCACCTTCGTAAATGATAGTTTGGTGTATACTTTTACCTTTCGAGAAGATTTGCACTTGAAATGCAAGATGGTGAGAAAGGGGAGGTTTACACTTTTCCATGTCAAAAATAACAAGCATGGAATCCTGTGGGTCAATACCACCAATAGCCGAAAGCAAAGCTTTCTTTTGTGCTGGGCATATTTGTAATACTTCAAGCACCGACATAGCTGATGGTGCTTGTGCCAAGTCTTCTACAATGTTGTAGTTTTGGGCAGCACGTGCAGATGTATTGTGCATTGTGTGTCAAAGTGCCCCTTTGGGGGGGCGAATTACAAGGTCAGCAACTGGCCTTTCGATATGCAAATTGTTGGGCGGTGGTGGGTTTTGACTTGAGGAAGGTTCCTCTGCACGGACGACAGGAGCTCCATTAGATTTGGCTCTTGTTTGTATATCTATCATTTCAAAGGTGTAAATGGTAGAAGATCCTTCACTAGCTGAAGGATGTTGCAAACCATCATTGCCCCCTTGTGGGGGTTGCGGTTGGTTTGCAATAAGGTTTTGCTGCTGCTGAACAGGAAAAGGATTTTTAAGGACAACGAGGGTCTTACTAGTATCCTTTTTGGCAATGTATTCTGTGCATTCTAGAAGACGTGGATAGTGATAGGTCATGTGGTCTTTGGCATAGATTTTGCAGGTAAATCTGGCGGGTTTATCCTTTTCATTTTCAAGAGGTGCAACGGCCTTCTGTTTTGTGTTTGGCTTCTTTGTTGACTACTCCTCAGAAGGAGCGATTTTTTCTTATTCTTCTTGTTCTTACCACTGGGTTTTTGTGTAGACTGCACAAAGTTTATCGCAATGGTAGGAAGAGTAGTCAATTTGGTAGAGGGGTCCACTATCATCTGGGCAATGTGACCGCTGAGTTGTTTTACAGCAGCCCCAGAGGTTGCGCTAACAATATCGTCGGCATGCACTTTGGGGTGCTGAGTAGTGGAAACATTGGAGTTACGAGGGGCATTAGGGATTATGTTGTAAAGAGTGCCAGACTATGAATATATCAGATCTAAGTGCTGGGCATGACGTATGGATTGGTCTTCTGTGACCGCACCACCTAAAGCGACATCTTTAGCGATTTGCGGGAGTAAGGACTTACAGAACCAGTCTACTAAGAGATAGTCTGGGAGGGGAGCTTTGACTAACCTCTGCCTACATCTCCATTCATGTATATGAATAGAGATGTTGGTAGCGATATCCTGACGTAATGAAGTGAGGACCTCTGTCCCAGTCTCATAGCGGATGGGTAGCTGGAAGAGCTTTATGAATTCCATCGCTAAGGCGTTGAAGGTGCTTACTAACATGCATGGTAACTCAATGTACCATTTAGCTGCGTTACTAGTGAGGGTGCAGGGAAAAAGACATAACTGGACACTATCATCCACCATAAAGTTTGAAACACACCAAAGATGGTAGGTAGTGATATGGGTGCCCGGATCCTCCCCTTACTTTCCTTCGAACTTGGGGATGTCCATTGGTATCTTATGCAGGATTGGCAGCCATTGTAAGTTATGATAGATGGGGTCATTTGTGAGTTTGTACAAGTTGGGTATATCCAACATTGCCAAAAAAGGTAGAGAGTTTGGTGCCCCCGAATCGGACCAAGGCGATGACATATGACTTGAGGAGCCTTGCGATCCTCCCATCGTTTGAGTCCCAATATTATACATGGGTTGCGTGGTATAGTATTTGCCTTGAGGTATTGCGTTTAGTGTGGATTTCCATGGGGAATTTGATTCTGGGTATAGAATTTCCCCTAGGATAAGCGAAGCCCCCTTGACTCATTTGAATTTGTGAGTAGGGTGCCCCCATGGATTGGTTGGGACCTCCTTTAGGATTCCCGCCCATCACAGAACTAACCATTTGTCCTTTATTGACATAAGTAATGCTCATTTCAATTAGCGACTGACCACGCATGCCTGAGAATGGAGGGGGAACTGTTACGTTCCCTACTGGCATGTGCATATTGGGAATGCCCCTAGATATTTGAATCTGGGGGATTGAACTGTACAATGGTAGCTGACCATGTTGTTGGTGGATGGGAACTGTGCCCATAGTGCCATATTGAGCGTTATAGGGAGCGCTGTATGTAGCACTTGTCGAAGGTATAAAATTTGATACTAAAGGGGTGGAACCTGGCATTGGTTGGGTTCCACTCGTAGAGGGTGTCATGTGAGTGGTTGTACCTGGGACAAATGGGATAGTGGGGTTCGCCATCGACGGTGTTGTGGTGACTATCGACTGGGGAAGTGGTGGAGGACCAAAAGTGTCCCTAAAGTCCCACGACCTGTTAGTCGTCGACGGGATAGATGGAAATGTTCCAACTACTAAAGCAGGAAGTACAGGTACCACAGGAGCCAAGACTGGTTCCAACGGATTCGTGAGCGGAGGGTTAAAGGGAGGAAGGAATCCTTCGGTAAAGAAATCCTCTGGCAAACTTGAATTGTCAGTTGTCCAAACAGATCCCGTGTGAGATCTAGGAGACTGATCCCCCAAAGATGGGGAATCTGGTTCACTGGAGCTCGACAGATCTTCCACAATGAGTGGAGGAAGTCCTAGCAATCATCTAGAGTGACGACAAGGGCCGGATGTAGCCACGATGACCGTTAATTTTTATCAATAAATTTTATCGTGATATTCGTTAAAGTCTCAAATGATAGCACTTAGGTACCTAAAAAATATAAAAAATACTCTAAGTTGATCAATCAGCAAACAGAGGGAAATGACCTTGTCTGATAAGCACCGATCATCGGAGATGAAACCTAGTATCACAGTGAATAACAAAGAGGGCTGGCCAAATGTACAGTTATGGTTACTCTTGAGCTTTGGCAGAACCTCAGATTGAGGGGCCAAGTACTCTCGTGAAGACGAGCACCCTCCCAAAAAATGAAGATAGAGTAGGTCCATTTGTGTTAGGTACCAGGACAGCCCGCCCCAGTCACCTTGTTTAAGTCCCTAAAAGCTTCGCCACTATGGATACCTCAGATCACAGACACCACTGGGGGGGACATAGTTGTAGATAGCATGCTATGTGGGTAGGATACCTAAGTCCTCGACTCAGCTCCAAAATCCCCGAATGGATCTCAAATACACAGAATACCCAAAGTAGTTGTAAGAGAAGGCGGGCTACCTTCGCTTACAGTCCGATGTTGTCTCATATTTAGCTCCGCTTTTACTGGAGTGGTCCTAGTAGTATGAGTGCAGAAGGAATTTTCTCTCTTTTAATGACACTAGTTTGGTTTTTGATCTTGGGTAGTTTACTCACATTGCCTATCCCAAGATCCTAGCCTGCACTAATGTTTGTTTGCTCAATAAAGAGTTACTGATTGATTTTAGGTAAATTTTATGTGTACTTGATTATTGTCTTTGGTAGGGGAGTTGACGTATGAAATGTGATGAGACTCTGACTCAATAAATCATGCACAAGAAAATGCTTTAAAAAAATTTCAATTCGATGAAAACAAGTTGCACTCTACAGGTGAGAGTTTTCCACATATTCATATTCTTTCCATGCATCTTAGTCATTTAACACATGCATAACCAAACGAATTCTTTCCAATGTTTCTTAACAACTACTTGAAACCAAAATAGAGCAGCTTTTAACCAGCTAAACAGAAGAATGAATAAAAAAATGTGGATCTTTCTTTCAGAAAAAATGCTTTTAAGAAAGAAAAACAAAACTTTTTTCCTAAAAAAAAACTTTTAGGACACCTATTTTGCTAGCAAAATGTAGTAACAGATCTTCTTTTAGTCCATAAGAAGGCTTCCTATCCCTTTTGGCTTATAGACACTACTGGAAATCAAGTTATTGGGAGACTAATGCTCTGTGACAGTGGCCAAAGAGAGTTAATAGGTCCACTAACGCTCCTTGTAAGTAGACACAGTGCTTTATAAAGCTCTATGTAGTCTGCTAACCTCCGTTAGTGTGGGAAAATAGTCAAAAATAGGGCTTCTCATATCAGATTCAATGATGAATATATGTAGGCAAGATGCAACAAGGTTCTTGGTGGGTTAGAAAGGGAATGCAGAAGTATAGGGAGGTGTTAGAAGGAGGATAAAACTGAGAACTGTGGGTAAACCGGGAACTAGATGTATAGTCCCCAGTGGAGTCGCCAATTCTGTTATAGGATAAAATGCATGGTGTATGGAGAATGAAGATACCCTCAAAGGTCTTCCCGAGACCTTCGGCAGACTGTAAGATTATTTGCAACCGTCACAAAGTTACATGCATGTTCATAAACATTAACTAACTATCAAAATAGGAGAAGTAGATTACCTCAAGCCTCCGTGTAGATTTGCTGGATAGTGCGATGCAGCTAGGTGGAAATCCCCTGAGCCGGCTCTAGATCAAGTCCTGCACATATAAGAGACAAGCATAATCATAGCATACAACTCTGATAACTAATACATGAATACTTAAAATAACATCTAGTTACACATAACTAAGCTACTCATGCTAAAAGGTATTGGACAAACAACTGAATTAATGATAGTACCAACACCATGGAGTAGACAATACAACTGTAGTTCTATATCAATGTTGGAAGAGTGATTACAACCATCTGTTGTATTAGCCTTCCCTTACCCCTCCAGCTTCTCTCTCTCTCTCCCTTCTTGCCAACTTCCTATGATTTGAGACAATGATCAACATTCAAGTGTGCTATCCTTTCAAATTCTCTGACCTCTATCACCATAGCCCTAGCTTTGCATATGTAGCAATTGAGTTAGGGTTGCCAAGTTCCTCCTTGAGTTCCCCAGGGAAAAACCAATGAACTTTCCATGCTTTTCAACTCTTTCCCATTTGCCTCCTTCATTAGGATTAGAAATCTTCCAAATAGGTCGAATCTGGATGTTTCCTTGCTTTTCTTGAGTGATTTTAGGAACAAATATCTAGATATTTATGAGTCAATTCATTCCTTTGACCCTTAGAACTTCACTAGGATCCACTAATGCTGTTCCCGAACTAGTAACTTGAGTTAGTTGGGTCACTAACGCACCCTTAGGCTTGCAGAGAAGCTTTATAAAGCAGGTTGTCAGTGCATAGCCAGCGTTAGTGTGGAAACAAGGCATGTGATCTTGGTCTTTGCTTCAGCTATCATGTCTTTCCCCTTTGAGTTGATGAGGAGGTCAATTTGTTGTATAACAATTGCTGCATCTCCTTTCTCGCCTTCTTATTTCTTTCTTCAATGGACTTTCCAGTAGGTTATCTTTCCCCAATAGAAGTTCCACTTCCTTTTGCACCTAAGATGGCTACCTATGAAGAGGATGAGGTAACAACCTATGAAGGATCCTCCAAGGTCACTTGGAAACCTAGTTGATCTGGCCTTGTTTCCACTAGCCTAGTTTCAAGTTCCTCTTCTTCTGTCTCTTCGGTCTTTTCCTTTTTAGATGCATGCAAATCCTCCATCTCTATATCTCCAATCTAGTCCATGGTCCTCTTTTGCACTTTTTCCTTGGCTACTGGAGGCTTGATCTCCATCTCTATATCCATAGGCCATGAATCAAGATTAGCTTTGCATTCAATTTCATGCATATACTCATGTTCATAGGGAGAAGCTTTTATTTTCTCCCTCCTTTGAGAAATGACACCATGAGGGTCATAATCCCATACATCTCATAGGTCTAAATTCATTTTCTTCAGTAATGCTTCAACTACCTTGAAGGCCTGCCTGGAGTTGACAAGAAAAGGCCCCATGGGATTTCCCAATTTTAACATATGTCCCTTATCTACAAGAACAAAGTGGATTTGTTCTACACTGAGACTCTACTTGATGAATTCTAGGGAAAATATCCTCATATGCATGAACACAGGTAGATGGTAAGGGGAAAGTTCACACCTATTAGAGTCAGTATTTGCATACTTCTGTCAGTGATCAAAATTCTTCTTTTACATCATATTAGTGTCCCATGTTTAAATTTTTATCATTCCACCTAGGTCATCATGTAAAAATTTACTCACTAATGGTAGCCCAAGTTCAAACTCTAAAGCTCCTCTCAAAAAATCAATATTTGTTGGCCCACCTTCATGTGTCTTGCTAAGCATACATTCATTTTGAAGGGTCATGTCATCATGTATTATGTCAGTGAAGTCCACCTAAAGTCTGCTTGTTCAAGGTCCCATTAGGTCATTAGGTTTCATTCCTCCAAGGTCCAATAAAACACCATTCACTGCATAAGGCCAGCAAAAGCATGAGAGTGAAAGAAATAATATCCCTTTTTCATTCAAAGAGGATTTGTAACCATGTAACTATGGTTACCCAAGCTCTAAGTTTCATTCCAAAGTATGGGTTTGGTATCAGATTGTAATTTTATTTAAAAAAAGAAATGTAATATTTTTATTTATTTATGTAATTTTATGTTCATTATATGTAATAAGTTACAATTCCTAAGCTGTTCACTCAAACTCTATTACCAATATCATCCACATGCAAAGGAAAAAGTCAGAAGTCAAAGAGCATTAGCGTGAAAATTTTAAAAGTGACATGAAACATTAGAAAATGGGGTTTCAAAGCATAAATCAAACCCATTGAAGTATAAAAGCCCTCAAATACATCAATTCAACATTCATTTTCACTCCTACACTCTCAAAGCATCCTCAGCAAAAGGGAATTTTTGAGTTTTAAATGAAATTGTGCAAAACAGGGGCAGAGGGCGCGTTTTGAACTGGTGCTGCCAGTTTGCCTTAAAATGATGTGTGTTTCCTAAGGGCATTGGGCGCCTATTAATAGAGAGCGTGTTTGACTAGATTGTTGCGCGTTTGCCCGAAAATGTCTAGAGATTGCCCAAAGAGCACCACATCATCTCCAAGCTTCAAAATGTGTCACCAAAATACTCCAGCAAACAGGTAGGTTGAAATCATATCACTCCTCTCCTCCACAATTTAATTATATGGTATTTCATTGTGTTTTGGTGTCCTACTAAATTCAAAACCCTAGTAACATAATCCCATTCCTAAATTTCATTTTCTAGCATCCCACTACCATTCCTACATTTCAAAACTACCCCCTATTACCTCCCTCATATCACACATCCCCATTCTCATCTCCTTAATTTCCTCACACCATTCCATACTCTCTAAATATACATTCCATTTCATCATCTCCCTAGGGTGTGACTCCAATAGCTCATGGAAGAAGAAGAGAATAGAAGTCATATTGAGGAAGAAAGATAGGAGAGGAGGCTATCTAAGAGAGGAGGAAGAATAATTAGACATGATCCAACCAATACCAGAGAACTAATGGCATCTCCCATCACTATGACAAGCTTTAAGCATGTGGGATGTTTTGAGTTTTATGAGAAAGTATAAAGGATCTAATATTATCCTGTGTTGACCAGATTATTCATCACCAACCTCCATGAAAACCAGGTAACCCTTGTTGGTGTCACCTTCACTATATCTCCTGCTATCATATCAACTATCTCCGGGATCCCAAATGTTGGGGAAACATGGTTTAAACAAGGAGAATTAGATCATTTCTATTATGAGCCATATCTTAAACCAAGGTACAAGAATGAGAGAAAGAGTATTTTTATTTTCCCTTACCTCCTAGATAGATATGTTCCCATGATGAAAATCATCATGAGGTACTTCACTTGTGAGGGTAGGTTTTCTAAGCTTTATTCCTATCATATTTGGATACTCATGCATTTCACAAGAGTCAAAATGCTCAATATACTCTACTATATTTACCGGAGCATTGGCAATATGTCATTCATTGCCAAAAAGAAAGATTATGATCATCAAATGCAAAGTATATTTCACTACTCCCTCATTAAGATGATAGTCCTCCATTACCGTAATCAGCTTAACATTGCATGGGACACCTTTATATCCAATGAGATTTTCATTGTCCCACCTATTTAGCATGGCCAAGAAGCACCTTCATCATCTCATCCTTCCACATCCATTCCTCCACCTCAGCCTACAATTCATACATCATCACCAAGTCAGTCTCTTTCACCCACCTCACCACCATCATCTCCATTTCACATTGAGACTGGGTCACCTAGCAGGGGTGAAATTAGCAAGCCTAAGAGGGTTGATTTGGGCATAATGGCACATACTTATTAGAGAGGCCATAGGCAGATGTTTTCCCCACAGATTGTGGTAGGGGCATTTCCTTCTACATCAGCAAAGCAGGTACATAAAGGAAGAGAAAAAATGATAGAGGCAGAGATCAAGCATGAGGAGGAGGACCTCCATGAGACAGAACAAGATTTTGACTTTGTTGACCTAGATGAACATAATGACAATGAGGACATTAGCATATTCATCAAGGAAAATGATGCACACATCACGGAGCTCCAGAACAACTTAGAGAGGTCTAAATTTATTATTTCATATTATGAGCAAGAAAACCAGTAGCTTCAAGCCAAGCATGATGTCATGGAGATTCGGCTCATCAAGGAAAAAAGAGAAGAAATGAAAGCCAAGGCATTTCTTGATGAGGCCTATGACAGGTATGGTGAACTTGAACCTGAACAAGAACCAAAAAGAAGACCTAAGACTAGAGGGATGAAAAGAGCTCTAGAACTAGAGAGACAAAAGGAGGCTGAACTTGCTAATCAACTCACCCTAAATGAACAGTTTGCCAAAATGATGAATGAGAACTAGGAATATTGGCTCAAGAGGGTAAATGGTCATCTTGAGAAACTCGTAGTCAAGGCCAAAAGGGATAATGAAATTGTTGAAATGTGGCAACAAGCATATTCCAATTTAATTTTTCCTTGAATTGAATTAAAATGAATTTAGTCTTAACAGCTACTTAGAAATAATTAATTAAGTTATTTTGACTTAATTAGTTGGAGAAATTCAAGTTAGAAGTCTTTCTGAAGTCATGCAAGATTTATCCCTTAAATTAAGGAGATAAGCCTTAAATTAAGGAGATAAGATTGAGTTATATTTGAGTTGTAATTAGTTAACTTAGTTTACTAAGTTAAGTCTAGTTAAATTAGTTCCAAACTGTTTGAGGAACTAATAGAGAGTTAACAGTCAGTTGATGCATGCATGCACTCAACTAGTATACTCTAGTTAACTGAGAATTCCCTCATCAGAAACTCATGCATGTCTATTATGAGAAAGACCTAGTTGACATTAAAGACAAGGACAATGTACTATCGGTTGCATGTGTTTTCCTATAAATAAAACTCATGCATGCAGAAGGAATCATTCCTTAAGGATTACGCAGTTCTGACAGTGTGTGAGATCAAGAGATCATCCACTTGGTAGATTGGTTTTCCACTTGGTTGAAGGAGATCATCCCAGAGGAACTGCGCAAGGAAATAGAAGCTTGGAGGGTAGAGAGGAAGGCTGGTGAGAAGCCAAGATTGCCTGTGAGCATATGTGAGGATTGTACTGAGAGATGGCTAGCTCTAAGAGCTAAGGCTTTGTATAATTCCTATGTATTTCCACCTTGTATGATAATATAGATAGTGAGGTTTTTAGCTGAGGCTTTCTCCAAAGTATTTTCATGTGTATTGTGTATTGATTCTTCTTCTTCTGCTTATATTATTCAGCCCGATGTTTAAGCTTCCACAAGTTGATAGTAGAAGTAGTTTATAGTGTTGGACATGGAATCCCCCCACAGCATGTTTTTGGGTTCAAAGCCTAGGTTTTGGTCAAAGGTTTTGTAAGACTCCATAAATTGCGGGCACAAAGCGTGAAGTATAGGTTAAGTCATAGGGTTGTCCACCCTAAAGTAATGTAATGTAATTGAAAGTCATGCTAGCCTACCCATGGTCCACAGACCATGGGATTGTATAAATAGAATGAGGCTCTAAATTGTAAAGGGAACGAAGGAATAGGAGAGAAAGAGCACGAATGGTTTGAGCTTAGAGTAGGAGTCTAAGTGTATTGAGTTGTAGTAGTAGGAAGAGGCTCTATAGCTGAGTGCACAGAGGCCTAGTAGAGTCCGCAGCTGAGTGCGCGAACCCCTGCAGCTGAGTGTACGAACCCCTGCAGCTGAGTGTACAGGGCGGTGTCGAGTTTGTAATCAAGATTGAAGATTAATAAAGAGAAGTTGATTCCTATTTCTATGTATTTGCTATGCATTTCCTTCTTTACGTTTACACTATTTTATTTATTGCGCGCACTGATATGATTGTTGAATATGCTGTAATAATCATTAGTCTTACATACACAAGTTAAGTAATCGGATAATAACATATGAAGTAGCAAGGGACTTGGGTATTATATGAGTTACGCCTTGAGTAGGGCTGCGCGGAAGCAACACTACAGGTTGCGAAGGGATAGTAAGTGCGCGTAGAGACGAGTCAAACCACAGACCTCCAGAAGCTCATCAGACATCCCAGGGTGCGGAAACCTGGTTCTAGCACCCTCCCATACTACTTCGGGTGAGACCTCAGTCCGCACTCCGCGGATTGTTGCCGAAAGGGCCAGTATTATTGGGATTTTCTTAGCTAAATCACCGTTGAACCTGGGTCAGGCCCATACAAGCCAAAAAATGGTTCCATTGCCGGGACCGGGATCTGCATAAGGGATGTCTGATGTTGTGCCACTAGAATCCAACAAAGAAAGAAATTGAAGAGTGGTTGGAGAAGAAGATTCATGAGTTCACGGCGTAGGAAAATAGAAATCTGCAAGTATCTAAGGAACAGTGGTTGGAGTGCTACTTGTATATGGAAATCCATGAAATTTTATTTTCATCCTTTCCTTCTGAGCTATATGAGTGGATCGCGAAGTTAGCAGATAGCTAGGGAAGGTGTAGGCTCAACAAACCAATAGTGTGGACCCCGGAATTAGTGCGCAGACTAGAAGCGTCAGGAGATAAGATAATGCGAGCTATGGACCATTGGCTTGACCAAATAATAGGAGGATTTATCATTGAGTTCGCGGTCGACACGACCGTCAGCTATAGTGAGGTGGAACGACATTTTCTCAAGGGGCCATGAGGTAAGTATATTAAATCTTTGAACACTTGGATTAAGATGCTATTATGTGAAAAGTGGGTTATGCAAATAAATTAATGTTTGGGACTACGCAAAGTGGGAAGATCTACAAAAGCGGAAGTAGTGAAGTGTTGGAAAACAATCCCTTAATTTCACCCTCGCGGGAAAGTGAGGAAGAGCTCGCAAAAGTTTCTTCGAGAAGTGTGGTCAGTCTGATATGGCAGTGTATTCCATGTTTGCCACCTCCACCCACACCACCACCCATCTCAACCTCCTCACTTCCATCTCCACCCACCACACCTCCGCCACCACCATAGTTTAGTATGGTGAGTGTGATCAAACTATCGGTATTCACAGGAGTGGGAAATGAAGATCAGACCAATTTTGGTTTGTGGTAAGAGCAGTATGGGAAGCACAGGGCATCGTGGATGATAATATTAAAAAGGCTACACTAGTGAGCGTGCTGCAAGATCGCGCATTAACATGGTATATCAAGCATTCTAATGACCACCTGAACGCAGGAATCACAGAGATCCAAGCTATGCTGAATAGGGAATATAGTAGGCCAAAATCAGAAACACAATCAATCATTGGATTTAAGGAGATCTCGATGCTCCCGGGTGAGACCCCCTGGGATAGACTAAAGGTTGAAGAGTACAATCTGCGAAGCCAATATTACGTTAACAGATGCATAACATTGCGCATGATTTGTGGCCTCACTTATGCCACACTTAAGGACGACGTTGTCACAACAAAACCTTTCCACCCAGGCCGAAGCGTTGGAAATGGCAATGAGATTACATGAGACCCCTATACAAGACCCTCGGTTGGGCGTCCAACAAATCCACGTGCAACTGCAGAATCCATGTCTGGAAATGAAAATTTTGAAATAGGATAGGACATCTCAGCCAAAGGCACACGAGGAAGTATGGTGCATAAAATGCAAAGGCCAAGGGCACAACAAGGACCATTGTCCAGTGTTCGTGAACTACTTGACAAGAGGATGGCCAATGTCATTAAGGCTAGAGGCACAAGCAGGACAAGAGTGGTGTCTGCACTATGATGTGCGATCTGCTAAATAGGAGGAAAACACACCACGGATAATTTTCATCTGTTGCAAAAGTATACGCAGACATCCTAGCAATTGTTCTCTAATTTCCGCAAGTCGGTAGGCCATGATGAACGCACTTGCCGAAGCTACAAACTAATGATGGATTGAACTCCTGCCTATAAGGTGAAAACTGAAACGCGAACCCTCAACCCAAGTGTAGGGATGGCACGTGCTGGGTTTCAAGGGCGCAGTCGAGGTCGAGGTGGAATGGGACCAAGAAGGGGTCGCAGACAACTATTTTGTTACAATTGTGGAGGGCCAAGGCACTATGCCTGCGATTGTAAAAACCTGACAAGGAGATCATGTTGGTACTGTACTCAGTTTGATCATGAGGTAGAACACTGCCCTTCACTGATTGCGATGATGCGCGAAAAGGGGGTACTCCAGCCCCCTCCGACTTAGAATTTACAGATGATGAGATCTAAGTCGCACAAAGAAGACCCGAATGTAAACATTATGCTCAGGAGCGGTATGACCACAGGAGATGATAAGGGGAAGCATCCAGAAGAAAGTGCATGGGTTCGCAAGGCTCCTACAAAGGAACCCGAGTTTGATTTAGAACACGTGAAGGAGACATTCATGGAAGATAAGAAGAGCTTCACGGAGGCCTCCACTTCAGGTAGTAAGGATCAAATAGAACCAGGGATGGATCCTTCAATGCTCACTACCTTTCTAGAGACATGCATGAAACTGCTGCGTGACAACAAGGCAGTCAAAGGATTACAAGAACTTATCACTAGGTGCGCGGGGTCAGGAGAACCGCGCGTGGTTCAGAAACTGGGAAAGCATGCATTGCGCACAGGAAGGGAAATGAGGTTGAATGCACAAACAAGTGAGTATGAAATGGATCAGGTAATCCTAGATCTGGGTTCGAACACGAATGTACTACCAAAGAAAACATGGGAATGCATGGGCAGAACTGCATTACAATGGTCCCCTATTCAGCTACGAATGGCGAACCAACAAAATATTTTTCCCATGGGAAGATTGCAAGTGGTAACAGTCGATATTTAAGGTGCAAGCGTGTAGGCGGATTTTGAAGTGATAGAGATTGTCGGTGACAACAATCCCTATCCTGCACTACAGGGAATAGACTAGGCTACCAATATGAACAGAGTCATAAATTTGAAGAAGCGCAAAATGATCTTTGAGAAAAAGTCACTACGCGTAATAGTACTGCTAGATCCAGCCGAAGGAGCGCAATACACTGAACCAGTGTGCGACGATGATAGTGATGACGATATCGATTGTATTTATAAGATAACGGCGCGAGAAGAGGATTGGGTGAATCCGACTACAGATGGAAGGATTTCATGGGAGCGTGAGAGCTCCTGCACTTCAGATTCAGATGAAGAGATAGAGCGATGGCAGAATCGGTTGCACGAAGTAACAACGCTGAATTGCAACATGATGACCAGATCATTGCGTTGTGTGACAATAGAGGAAAGAGAGCTGCCAACATACGATGGATTAACAATGGTGGATGAATTTTTGAGCAAATTTGAAAGCGCGGCACCAAAACAGCAATAGTTCGATGCACTAAAGTGGGCACTGCGTGCAACACCTGCACGATGGTGGGGTATCCATCAAGGAAATTTTGAGGACTGGCGCAGATGCAGAAGGATGATGCACCTACGTTTTGGAAAACCCCAGCTTCGAACGAAAGCCAATTAGCAGGGGCAGAACAACTTGCGTGCCCACCTTTATAGACATATGATGTACAGTCCGCACAAGTGCACACCACCCCTAGACTAGGGAATCAGAACAAACCACAGTAGTAGGAAAAGTGATGTGCGCTACCAATTCTCTATGACAAAGCATTCAACAGCGTGTGCAGAGTACTGAACAAGGTTCACCAGGTGAGATGAACTGATTGGGACCTATGCATACCAATAGTTCGATGGGCCTATAGGACCATGTGCAAAACCCTGAACACAGAGATGATTCCAAAGGTATGGAACAGAGTGGAAACCGTAATTATTGAATAAAATCCAAAAATGAATCTGCATATACTGGCCCCCGCAGTGGTGACAATGCCCGATGACCAGGAGGAAGAAATCACACATCTACGTGAGGTCAAACATATAAGGATTCAGGAAGCCATCTAGCGAGGGAACCTTAGACTTCGCAAACTTGAAAAGAACTGGGTATGATTGAGGAAGAAAATCATTTTGATGGACACTACGATCAAGAGGCTGGAAAACGAGATCACACAAGCATGTCTCATCGATAAGGCAAGAATGACAAGGCACGATACGGATAATCTTACCACTGTATTAGAAGATTATCATTGAGAAGTTATGACTCTACTGCCATGGCTATGACTGCACCTCACCAAATGCAGTAACCAAGGGAGTGCACTAACAGGAAATTGAGGAGTTTCCGCGGACTATACTTGAAGGTGAGTTGAAGTCTCGCACAGGTGGTGCAACCACCTAAATAGCTGTAGGGAGCATAGTCTCAGCACTCTAGACAGTTGAAAGAGAGCGCGGGACTCTAAAAGAGTCTATTTGGGAGGTGCACAATGAGGGGGCTGCGTGCAGAATCAACATGACACAAGGTTCACGCCCGCGCATGGGGGGCTGTGCTACCGTGCGGGTAGGCTTGGAAGTAATCCTTGGTGTCACTGTTCATGACAAGATGTCTAATTTAAGACAAAAGGGAGTAGGTGTTGGGCATTTAAGGCACAAATTAAGGGCAAGATTTGGGGCAATCTGCCGCTAAGAAAGCATTGATGGCCTAGAATTGGGGGGAACAATTGAATTTGAATTCAAAAGGTGCTATAAAAATCCAAGGGCTAACCATGAGACAACAATTATTTGTTTGAGGTTTGAGCAGTTCATTAGAGCACAGAGTGTTGAGCGCCGAGCAAGATTTGAGCCTCGAAGTTTGCGAACAACCACAGATAGCTCAAACAGGATGACGACTACAAGGACAGGTTTGGACTTGGTAGAAAGAACCAACGATGCAGCTGTGCAGAACCCCACAGTACATGATATTCCCGGAGACACTGGGGTCACGCTAGAAATCCCAAAATCACCTCGGACGCCGAGGCCCAAGAAAGATAAGCAGGTAGTGGGACTAGTTCGCATGTCCCCAAGAAATCTACGGTTTGGTAAACTTTCAATGGAAGAAAATGGCAAGGATGTCACCATTGAGACAGACGAGGAGGAGGAGGACCTATAGGCTCTCATTGATGAGATAAAGGCAACAGAAGACATGGAAGAGGACATCCATCTGGTGCGCGTTACAGCAAAATTTCCTGAGTACATCCCTCCGCGAAAAGGGAAAGCTAAGATACCCAAGGACTTGGATGCCAATAAGAGCGTACTCCAGACCTTGCTCCTCCCCGATGGAATTGTGTTTGAGGGATCACACCTGGGCCATGTACGCATAATGAAGTTTGAAGATTGGGACCTTGCGGACAGTGAAAAGTTCCCACATTTAGAGAAGGAGAGCCTTATGAAGCAGAGCACGGAGGGGCCAGTCACAACACTGGAGCCGCGAAAATGGCTGCAGGGTGTGGAGAAGGCTGGATTACTTGATCTACTGTGGATTCCACACTTTCACCATGCGCCGATCACTATTTTTGTCATCAGGCAGCTACTTTGCCTGGTGCACGATGGGTACTCATGGCTAGAAGAGCCTATTCCCATTACAGTGAATCTCATCCATAGGATTTCTCGGCTCCCCTGTAAGGGAAAGGACCCCGCGATGATAGCAGGCAAAAGAGAAGATTTGGTGCTCGCAGAGGCCATGAAGAAAAATACAAACTGGAGAAGAAAAAGAGGGGTTATGCAATCAGCAGCATTAAAGATAAAGGGGTGTGCGTAGCCACCCAACTCCTGGCCAGGAAGGTAATGAGAAAATTCTGCAGAGATGAGGTACCAGTGCCGGTAGTTATGCCAGCAGAACAATGTGTGGAGGGGGTCCAATTCAATTGGGCCTAGTTCCTCTGCGAGGAGTTCCTAACTAACTGCAAGGAAGACTAGGAGTAGGGCAAGACCTTCCACTACACGTGGTTGATCTTGTCCATTTTACTGGTAACAGGGGAACTGCCCGAGGATAGTCAGTTCCCTAGCATTGAGTAGGACCTACCAGAGGCCGCAAAGTACGCGTTGCTCTGGGCCACCAAGGACACCAAGCGGATTCGTGAGACCAAGATCTTCTGGGTGCTCATGGAGGCAAGCATCCAGATGTGGATCAACAGACGACTGTGCCTATCCCCCACAATGTACAACAGTCTGCGGAGCTTTGCAGACTTCAAGGCGGACATGCATAATGTGTACATCAAGGTGTGTAAGGACTCAACACAGCAATGGACCAAGCTCCCCTTCATCGCTATTGATGATGCAATATTTTCAGTGCTAGAATCATGGCCCCTCAAGTGGCGTGCCCCGGATCTAGCAGAGATGGATAGAACAATAGCACAAAAGCAGAAGAATGCAACCAAGTTGTGTGTCTTGAAGTTGGCCCAGCAAAGGTGCAACAAACAAGCGGCCATGGAGATAAGGGTTGTCCATGAGGTAGCAAAGGCAGCCACAGAGCAGGCAAAGGCCACCGAAGAAGCAACAACAGTACAGGAAACAGGGGCCACCACAATGCAGGATGAGGAGGGCCAAAACTTGTCTATAGGACAGGGAGCAAAGGACACAGAAGAAGGCACGACCCCAGGCACAACTTCCACCCAGTTGAAAAGACCATGCATCATAGAGAAATCAGGTCCATGGAAAAAGGTCAAGGCATCCAAATTGGCCATCGAGCCGATCACATTAACAAAAGGCAACCTCTACAACATTGGTGACATGGTTCACGATGTCACTAAGGAAGCACTCTAGGAAGCCATGTCAGAGCAATAGATTGTGTTGGGGGCCCTAAGGGCATAGTTGCAGGAACTGCAGGTGTAGCCCCCACAGGAAGGAAATGTAGCCACCTACGGCACAACAGGCACATAAGCAATAGAGTAGTTGCTACATGCAAAGATGGCCAACACCATAGTGCTACCGGAAGGAGCACTAACAGTAGAGAAAGAGGACGACAGAGCCATGGTGGGCAGGATCAAGGGAATTGGCCTAAATTTGGTTGCCCTTCTGCAAGACACATTGTATCAACTACAGGATGGCATCATAGCAGAGCTCCGCACCAGGGAGGGCCGCGCAATCCAAGTAATGAGTGAGCAGAAGATCAACATCGAACAACTCAGCCTACAGCGTGACGAACTAGTGTCACGGAATCAACAGATCATGCAAACAGTTGATGAAGCATGCCAGCAAGTTCCAGAGTTGTCCATCACCGAAAAACTACCCATAGAGATGCGGATCCACTGTCTGGAAAGTGTAGTCTGAAGTGCGCACATGGAAACAACACCAGTGCAACTGGAGCTGAACCTACAGATTGCTGAGCTGCGGCTGAAGGCGCAGCCTTCCACTCCCCCGGAAGTTAGAGAGCATCGCATTAGCGCGATTCAAACAAGAATGGAAGAAATTGGACGGGCAATGTAGGACTATATCAATATGTTGGACCAAACTTTTGACATTCTCACATCCTTGCAGGAGGACCCCAACATATAGCACCTAAAGACAGAGAAGCACAAACTGCAGGAACAATATGATAATGTTAGTGGAATTACTCAAATAGTCATCCTCACCCAATGACTGGCAAAGATGCAGCAAGCAAGGGCACTGAAAGAGCATGTGGATGTTGTCAGACAGAAAGAGGAACTTCTCAAGGCCTGCATCCAGCCTTGGATTGATGAGGCCTTCACCATTACGACCGATATTGAGGGAAAGATTGCACAGATGTAGGGAATATATATGCTAAGACAGGTAGTGGATCGTCACAAAGAAGCATCGGAAGAGCGCATGCAATAGGTCTAGCAAACCACAGAACTGTGCATCGCTGACCTCCGAGCAGTACGGGACTAGTTGGAGGGGCTCTGCGCCAAGGTCACTGCACCAACAGAGTGACTCGAGACGAGTCATGATGATTGTGTTGGGGTCCTGTTTGGCATGGAACCCCCCCACAACATGTTTTGGGGCTCAAAGCCCAGGTTTTGGTCAAAGGTTTTTTAAGACTCCGCGAATTGCGGGCGTGAAACACGAAGTATAGGTTAAGTCATAGGGTTGTCCGCCCTAAATTAATGTAATGTAATGTAAGGTCATGTCGGCCTACCAATGGTCTATGGACCATGGGATTGTATAAATAGAATGAGGCCCTAAGTTGTAAAGGGAGTGAAGGAATAGGAGAGAAAGAGTATGAATGGTTTGAGCTTAGAGTAGGAGTCTAAGTGTATTGAGTTGTAGTAGTAGGAAGATGCTCTGCAGCTGAGTGTGCAGAGGCCTAGTAGAGTCCGCAGCTGAGTGTGTAGGGCGGTGCCGAGTCTGTAATTTGGATTGAAGATTAATAAAGAGAAGTTGATTCCTATTTCTGTGTATCTGCTATGCATTGCCTTCTTTACATTTCTACTGTTTTATTTATCACATGCACTGATATGATTGCTGAATATGTTGTAATAATCATTAGTCTTACATAAACAAGTTAAGTAATCGAATAATAATAGATTAACTAGCAAGGGACTTGGGTATTATATGAGTTGTGCCCCGAGCAGGGCTACGCTGAAGCAACACCGCGGGTTGCGAAGGGATAGTAAGTGTGTGTAGAGACGGGTCAAACTGCGGACCTCCAAAAGCTCATCAGACATCCCCAGTGTGCAAAAGCCTGGTTCTAGCACCCTCCCATACTACTTTAGGTGAGACCTCAGTTCGTGCTCCACGGACTGTTGCTAAAAAGGCCAGTAGTATTGGGATTTGCTTGGCTAAATCACCTCTAAACCTGGGTCAGGCCCATACAAGCCAACATATAGTATTCTGCTTTGATTTATATCGCATTATCGGGTTAACCTACAACAGATTTTCTGCATGGTATCAAAGCCAAGTTTGTAGCAGGATTTGTAGAAATTTTCTACAGGTTTATTGGAGTTGTGAACAATATACTGAGAAGAGAATTTGAAGTTTGAATTTTGGGGTTGCAGGTGCAAATCGAATTCATATCATACTTCAAGGTTGGCCAATGGTGTTCTATGTTTTGAGACTCGAGTATGCCTTGGAAGGTAGCTTGAATTACATAGCATGGAAAGATAGAATGGAGGTTGTATTAGAAGATAATGGCTTGAAGGAATTCATTGATCAAGAAACCCAAAAGCTAGCTTCAAATAATGCACAAGATTTGGTTGAGTGGAAGAAGTGTGTGGTGAAGGCAAGACAAATCATACTTGAGGGAGTTTGAGACCATATTGTCTCACTTCTCCATGGGAAGGATACTCCATTTTCAATGTGGAAGACATTGAAGGACCTCTACTAGAACAATAGTGACCAGAGGAAATTGGCGCTCAAGGGTAAGCTTCGAAGAATCAAGATGGAGAAGGGTGATACTATTTCCACATATCTGAACAAGCTCACCACTTGCAGAGATGAGCTTGGTAGTGTGGGAGTAACTACTACCAATGAAGATATGGTGAGCCTCACTCTCCTTGGCCTTTCAAAGAGCTGGAATGGCTACTAGGACTCTATGAATGGAAGGGAGAAGCTGCCGGATTGGGAACGACTATGGTCAGATCTTATGCAGGAGGAGATCAGGAGGAGCACACAAGATGGTTCTTCATCGAATGATGATGATGAAGAAAATTTGGCCTTAGCAAGTAAGGAAATGAAAGGTAAGGGGAATGCTTCCCATTCCAAATCGAATTCTTCTCATGGAGGGAAGAAGGGTGACAAGTCTAAAGTGAGATGCTTTAATTGTCATGAGATGGGACATTATGCAACTAGTTGCCCATCGAAGAAGTCCAGTAAGGGATCCTCGAAAGGATTAGAAGGTGAGGCATTAGCCTCTCAGTTCGAAATGGACTTTACCCTCCTCGCATGCATTGTATCATCAATGATGGGTTGTGTCTGGTATCTTGACAATGGAGCCTCATTCCACATGACCAGTGATAAAAATGTATTTGGTGCCTTGGAGGAGAAAGACCTCAAGATGTGCATAGAGATGGGTGATGACGGAAGGTATAGTGTTTCAAGAGTGGGCACAGTTGCTTTTCATAGGGAGCATGGAGCTCCTCTCATCTTGACAGATGTGATGTATGTGCCTAGAATGAAGAATAACTTGGTATCATCCGATGTTTGAGGACAAAGGCTACGATGTTATCTTCAGTAAAGGAAAGGTGCTTCTAAGACATATAGCCATGGGTCAGACCAAGAGGATTGGGATTTGGGTGAAGAATCTCTATAAAATAGAGGTAGATGATTATGCAACATTGAGTACGAAATCATAATTGGTGCAAAGCCAAGACATTGGTGAGTTGTGGCATAGGCGGTTGGGCCATTTGCATCATGGGGCTTTGAAGATAATGCAGCTGATATCTACAAGACTTCCCAAAGGTAAACTTGAGCAAGTTGACACATGCAAAGTTTGTACTTTGGGAAAGTACACCAAGTCTTCCTTTCATGATCAAGAAAGTCAAGCGAAGGCTATATTAGAGTGAGTTCATACTGATGTGTGTGGACCATTCTTGATGGCATCCACAATGAAGCAAAGGTATTATTTGATTTTCATTGATGACTATTCTCGTAAATGCTGGATTTATTTCATGTAGAAGAAGGACCAAACCTTCACAAAGTTTTGTGAGTTCAAAGCTTTGGTTGAGAAAGAATCAAGGAAGAAGATCAAGGCCTTGAGAAGTGACAATAGTGGAGAGAATGTCTCTCAAGAGTTTAAGGACTTCTGTTCAGCAGAAGGAATTAAATGAGAGTTGACAACACCTCATAACCCACAGCAAAATGGGGTGGCCGAGAGGAAGAACAAAACTATTGTAGGGGCAGCACGGGCAATGCTGCATGACCAAGGCCTACCACTTCACTTGTGTGATGAGGCATGCAACACAATGGTCTATTTGCAGAATAGAAGCCTGCATCACATACTTGGGATGAAGACACTAGAAGAAGCTTTCTCCGGTAAGAGACCAGATGTGGGTCACCTCAAGATCTTTGGCTCATCAGTATATTTCCATGTGAAAAAGGATGCACGGAAAAATCTTGAGCCGACAGCAGAGTTGGGGATACTTGTGGGGTACATTAGTACACCTCACAACTATCAGGTGTACTTGCCTACCAGTCGGAGGACAGTGGTTCGTAGAGATCTCAATTTTGATGAGCAGAAGGCCATGCGAGTTTCCCTTGAGAGGGAGCTCCAACTACAAGCTGTGGAGGAACTGTTGGTTTCGAAGGAGGAGGAGCCTCAAACTGATGTGGAGCAACCGCATGCAGAGGTTCTAGGAGTGGAGACATCCACTCAAGCAGAGTCTTCCAGAGATGAAAGGAAGTGCACAAGAGAAGCTGACAAATTGTTGACGGATGTGAGAGAGAATGTGGGAGCACCATCTTCTCAATGCAGACAGAGGAGGTCACCTGAGAGGTATGCTAGATACATGGCCCTTGCTGGGGAATGTGTTGAGACCGAGCCATCTTCCTTTGAGGAAGTAGTGCAACAACTGATTTGGGTTGATGCTATGGTGGAGGAGTATGACTCCACAGTTCATAACAGTGTTTGGGACATGGTTCTAAGACCGAAGAACAAGTTAGTTGTGAGTTCCCATTGGCTTTACAAGGTAAAGCAAGCTACTCATGGTAGTGTGGAGAAGCATAATGCAAGATTTGTTTCCTGTGGCTTTTACAGGTCGAGGGGATTGACTATGATGAGACTTTTGCTCCTGTCACAAGGTACTCATCTATCAGATCTATGTTGGCACTATCAGCACAGATGGGTTGGAAGATCCGTCAGATGGATGTGAATACTGCATTCCTCAATGGCGAGATTGAGGAAGAGGTGTACATAGAGAAACCAAAAGGTTTTGAGACCTTCGATCGTGAGTTGCATGTGTGTTGACTCAAGAGAGCATTGTATGGGCTGAAGCAAGCACCTCGTGCTTGGTACACCAGGATAGACAACTACTTCATTAGGTTGGGCTTCACAAAGAGTGAAGTGGATGCGAACCTATATAGCATCGTGGTGAAAGGTAAGTTGTTGATCATCGTACTTTATGTTGATGATCTCATATTGACTGGTGATGATCAGTTGATCATGTCTTGCAAGGAGGACCTTGCAAGAGAATTCGAGATGAAAGACATGGGTCTCATGCATTACTTCCTTGGCATGTAAGTGTGGCAAAAGGATGGGGATTTGTTTGTGTCTCAGGGAAAGTATGCCAATGAGATACTCAAGAGATTCCACATGGAGAAGTGCAAGCCCATGCATACTCCTCTAGCTGGTAATTGGAGGAAGGAAGATGTTACTTCAGGAGAAGTAGTGGAGGCTACTATGTATAGGTAGCTTGTGGGTTCACTAATGTACTTAGTGAACACATGACCAGATTTGTGCTATGTGGTGAACCAGCTGAGTCAAGTGATGGTTCAGCCTACCAAGATGGTTTGGAAGGCAGAAAAGCATGTATTGAGATACCTCAGAGGCACATCTTAGTATGGATTATGGTACAGAGGGACAGAGGGAGTGAAGCTACAAGGCTTCACTGATGCAGATTGAGTAGGGAGTCCATCATATCGGAAAAGCACATTAGGAGGGATTTTCAACCTTGGGTCAGTGACAGTTTCTTGGTACAACAGGAAATAGAGTTTGGTGTTGAGTTATGTAATGGGTATGTATTTAATCTCAATTACATTGTCTTTTTCATGTTTTCTTATCTCTTTTGTGCCTTGATATGATAACATATTGATGGATTAAGATCAGAAAAGAATGAACTACTGTTGATTAAGAATTTGCTACCGTAACTAACTCTTATTCCTTTTTATGCAGAAAATCGTTGAAAGGAACAGATGTTGTTCCCTAGAGACGGAACAACGTAAACCAAAAAAGGATGAATGAGGCGTGTCGATTGCGGTTAGGCCAGAGGACAAATTAGGAGGATCAATGCTAAATAAGAAGAATGTCAAAAGATAACATTCAGTTGTGAATCCCTCAGGATCTCCTGATCCTGAGGGATCACATTTATCTTTTACCTTTTTTTACTATAAAAGTGTAAACTGTAGGAGAAAAGGGGGCGATCTCTGTTTTATTTCAAATTGTAATTTTAAGTTATAGACTTGTGCTTTTGAGGAACACAACCGTATTGTAATGAGGATTGAGTTCAATGGTTAATACATAATTTACGTTGCTGTTCATTCGTATTCTCTGAAGTAGCTCAGCAGTATTCGCTGGTGGCTAAGGGCCCGGCCTTTGGTGGATTAAACTGCTACCCTTTGTGTTATATCTTTCTAATTCATGCAAGTTTGATTGGTTTGATGTTTTTCCATTCTCTGTGAGTTTATCTTGTTTGCTATTTGTCGATTTCCTGTATTGAAGTTAGGTTACTTTCCTTATGTGATTTGCAGCTTTGTCAATTGATTCCATTTATGCTTATTGTAGATTAAATTGATTATTAGTTAAGGCATTGAATCTTGTTGATTATGATAAGAGTGTGGTTATTATAGAATTAACTGAAAGAGATTGGTTATTGCTACTGAACTCTCAGTTGACATCATTTCCATTTGAATTGCTTAATTGAGATTGAGTGTGATTTAGATAGAATCAGCTGAAAGAGATTGGTTATTGCTACTAAACTCTCGGTTGACATCATTTCCATTTGAATTACCTGTTTGAGATTTGATTACAATTTTAGTTGAGGGTTAAGTCTTGATGCTTAGATGTAATATTTCTGTTAACAGTTGCAGTTTTAGTTTTATAATGCATTCATTCACTCTTGTATCAAAGTTTTATATTTCATTTTAAAAGCATTACTCTCTGGATTCATAGCATGCACATATTGTGTACACTCTTGGAATAAAAGGACTTGCCTAGGTTGATAATTAATGTGAGGCAATTAGGAGTTTTAAAAGACACCTGTTAGCACCCAACATTTTGGCACCGTTGAAATCTTGTAAAATATGTTGTCCATCCTGCACGAGCTAGAATTTCCCTAGCTCCATCGAAGACAGCCAGTATTAAAGGTTCTCGGCGCACTATTTTTCCTCCCATGATGCTTGATTTCTTCCTACTTCTGTAAACGATTAGTGCAGTGGAGAAAACACAACAATGAGCAAAGCCGAGAGATGGAACAAAAAGTAGTTGTAACAGCTCTGTCAGGGAATAGCTGTTGTTCCCTAAAGGGAACATCACTTTTTCGTGTGTTCTCTTTTGTTGTTCCCTAAAGGGAATATCACTTTCTCATGTGCTTTCTTTTGCTATTCCCTACAAGGAACAACTACTGTTCCCTAAAGGGAACAACAAATTTTCGTGTGTTCTCTTTTGCTTTTCCCTACAGGGAATAGTTGTTGTTCCCTATAGGGAGTAGCTGTTGTTCCCTAAAGGGAACAACACTTTCTCGTGTGCTTTCTTTTGTTGTTCCCTACAGGGAACAGGAAAAACACTTTTTCGTGTGTTTTCTTTTACTATTCCCTACAGTGAACAACTATTGTTCCCTAAATGGAACAACACTTTTTCGTGTGCTTGCTTTTGCTGTTCCCTACAGGGAACAACACTTTTTTGTGTGTTTTCTTTTGTTGTTCCCTACAGGGAACAGCTGCTGTTCCCTAAAGGGAACATCACTTTTTGAGTGTTTTTGTTGTTCCCTTGAGGGAACAGCACTTTGTGAGGATTTTTGAGAACACCCCTTTCTTCCCCTTGCATGATCATTCCTAGCCCATCCCAACTCATTTTTTTTATAATCCTCTTTTTGGCATCAAGTACAATACATATATGAGGACAACAAGTACGGAGTCTACTGAAGCAGGCGAATATCTTTAACATTATTATCTCTAACAAGATTTCTTTGTGATGATCGAAAAAGAAAGGACACAATTATCTATATCACTTTACTATCCTCATTTCTGCTATAAATGATACTGATTGATTATCTTTACCATGCTGGTTCTACTCCCTCTAGTATAATTCTCTCTACTTATTATCAATAAGATTATGGGTATATTTTTTTCTATTGATATGTTTAAACTTCTTCCGCCATCCCTACTCTTAAGGAGTACTGAGCCACCCTCTATATATAAAATGGGAAGTGTAAAAATAAATAAATAAATAAATATATATATATATATATATATATATATATATATATATATATAATAACAAAATTCACTAACAATTTTTTTTTTTGATCTACAGATGGAGGATAGGGGGTCTCATCATCAACCAGCCTACCATGTTCATAGGGATGTGGTGAAGTGGCATTCCCACTATGGCCACCACACTAGGGATATGATCCAACGGATGCATCAAGAAACAAAATCCTTGGAACAGGAGGTCTCATCATGAGCCAACCTGACCACTTTCGCTACTTCCCAGTGAATGGTAATGCGTTCATCTGGTTACCATGCCAGCACATTGATCTCTACTGTGGACATCATAATGCACTTCCACAACTATACATAAAGGATCCTGGCTCCTAAGGGTTAGAAAGCAACTCTGTCGAGGCTATGGATGTCTACAAGCAGCAGAAGCTTTGCTTATGGTATTGAAGTTTTACTTCCTACATCAATAATTATTACAATGCCCTCTTCTTATTTTTCTATTTTTCTATGGAGATATTATTTCCCTAACTCACCTTGAACCTTTATGCATGAGTTAATTCTTTCTAAAATCAATTACATAATTTTCAAGTGGAATAACGGCGGTAAGTTACCTATGTATACTGTCCTTTTTATTTATCACATCACCTCACAACATCTTATCACTTATTAATAATTCTCGTTACATGCCTTGTTTTCATTACTCCAATATCCTTTTATGATCCTTTCATTAATATATGTACTCTGCCACCTTTACTACCCAATCCATCACCCCTGTACTTTTCCACCAGAACGTCATCTTTTCGTTCGTTTGGTCGTAGGCGACCTTTAATTTTGAGAGGGGGCAGGGACCTCTAGTATACTCACGCATGTGCTGTCATCGTTTTATTCAATTTTGCAGAATAATATGACATCCCATAATCACAGAGTGTGTGGCATTATAATAGTCCTCGATTTAACGATATTTATTTTTATAAAAACATCACCTGACAGAGTTGTTACAACTACTTTCTAGTCCATCTCTTGGCTCTGCTTGTTGTTGTGTTTTCTCCACTACACTAATCGTTTGCAGAAGTAGGAAGAACTCAAGCATCATGGGAGGAAAAACAGTGTGCTGAGAACCTTTAATACTGGCTGTCTCCGATGAAGCCAGGGAAATTCTAGCTCGCACAGGATGGACAACATATTTTACAAGATTTCAACCCCCCAATGAGGAAATCGCCATTGAATTTCTACAACATCTACAGAATGGACAATCCTTGGTGAGAGGTAGACAAATCACCATAACAAATGTTGTGATAGCAAAAGTGTCTGGGTTGCCAGTAGAAGGACCAGTATGGGCTGATAAGCAACTAAAGCTGCATGATGCTATGAAGATTTTTAGGGATGAAGGACAAGAGCTAATCAAGAAGGGCAAAGGCATTCGACCATCTTCTCTCAGAGAGCCATGGGGAGAATTGGCACAAATTTTCCAAAACTATATCACCTGCAATGGGCGTTGAGACGTGGTAAGGCCGCAACAACTCATACTTTTAGTAGTCTTAAAACAAAAATGTTCTGTTAATCGGCCTGCACTATTGAATTCATTATTGCATGACACTTCCGAGAGGCTGGGACGGTCTCAATACCCAGAGATAATAGTTAGTCACCATTTTTTGATCAGGTTAATAGTTAGTCACAACCTTGCCCAACAACAATCAGCATGGGATGATCTCATAACAGCCCTCAAAAGAGGTGAAAACCTACCAGCACCTAACCCTGTTCCAAAAAGAAAAAGGACTGCCCCTTCAGGTAGCAGACCTCACAAGCATAGACGATCTACAAGGATGAATTTAGACCAGGGAACGTCTGAAAATCCTCAAGGCATTGCTAGTGAACCAACAAAATTACCTAGCCCGATAAATGTACAGGACTTGCAACTAGAGCCAGAGGGACAAGATAATCATGAACCAGAACCTGAGGGAGGAGACAATTTCCCTGCAGAGACATCAAGAGCTACAGAAATAGCTTAGGGAACTAACTATAATGGAAAACAAGACCTTTGACAGGTGTAGAAAGGTGGAAGAAAAGTTGGAGAAGGCAAAATTCAAGCTAGACAGAGTCATGAGTCAGATAAACACCATCTGCTCACTGTATTCGGATGTCTTGACATGTAGGTCTCTTGCCACCAATTATGCCTTGTTCTTATTAGAATGATACCTGTTATTGAAAATCAAAGCCGTAAGAGCTAGTAAACCAATTGAATTAGGGACAATTGAAGATTTTATAAATTGTTGCAAGCAACACGGTGCAAAGGTCCAGAGGCTTCTTTGTGAGTTCTATCTACACAATTTCATATTAGAAGATGAGGTGGAAAAGAACCCTAATCCTTTTGTTGGAGACGTTCAATTCCAGGCTTTTATCTCATTTGCAGTTAACCAACTCAAATGGTTTAAAGCTTATAATGCATTCCAAAGACAAGAACATGGATTGGATCTTTGGGTGAGGAGTGAACCTAAGCACCCTTTACAAATGTTTGCCAACCATAAAAATCTGATGAAAAGAGAGGGGGTGATTAAAAATTTAGGGCCCATACATAAGGAGATTGTGCAGAAAGGAATATCATATTTCCTCTCCATTCAAGAAAGATCTCTGACTGCATCTAAGCTCAGATGGACAATCTCCACTAATAGTGTGAAAGATAGGGAACCATTTAATTATCGGAATTTCAAAGCTACTACGGCCCGGATGATCACCTACAACAATCTTATTTTGAGAGAAGGACCTCATTGGTTGGGATGCTGGTTTCGGAGTCCCATTATTTGGTATCCTCCTGAAGGGTATCGAGCTGACTACGAGCTGCCCAAAGGGAAAGAAAGCCTTGCCTTTGCGCTTTTGGCTCAGCATCATGGATTTAGACCAATTTTTGAAGCTTTCTCTCTAGACTACATTTTGACTGCATTGCATAAGAACTATTTACTTTTCATGAGGACATGAAATAGGGTAAGCAGGGGAGTATGTTGAGTTATGCAATGGGTATGTATTTACTCTCAATTACATTGCCTTTTTCCTCTTTTCTTATCTCTTTTATGCCTTGATACGCTAACATATTGATGGATTATGATAAGAAACGAATGAACTACTCTCGATTAAGAATCAATCACCGTAGTTAACTCTTATTCCTTTTTATGCAGAAAAAATGATGAAAGGAATAGTTGTTGTTCCCTAGAGACGAAAGAGCGTAAACCAACAAAGGATGAATGAGGTGCGTCGGTTGCGGTCAGGCCAGAGGACAAATCAGGAGGATCAATGCTAAATAAGAAGAATGTAAGAAGATAGCATTCAGTTGTGAATCCCTGAGGATATCCCAATCCTAAGGGATCACATTTATCTTTTACCCTTTTTGACTATAAAATTGTAAACTATAGGAGAAAAGGGGGCGATCTCTATTTTATTTCAAATTGTAATTTTATGTTACAGACTCGTGCTTTTGAGTAACACGACCGTATTGTAATGAGGATTGATTTCAATGGTTAATACATAATTTACATTGTTGTTAATTCGTATTCTATGAAGTAGCTCAACAGTATTAGTTGGTGGCTAAGGGCCCGACCTCTAGTGGATTAAAATATGACCCTTTGTGTTATATCTTTCTAATTCACGTAAGTTTGATTGGTTTGATGTTTTTCCATTCTCTGTTATTTTATCTTGTTTGCTATTTGCCGATTTCCTATATTGAAGTTAGGTTACTTTCCTTATGTGATTTGCAGCTTTGTTAATTGATTCCATTTATGCTTATTGTTGATTAAATTGATTATCAGTGAAGGCACTGAATCTTGTTGATTATGATAAGAGTGTGGTTATTATAGAATCAGCTGAAAGAGATTGGTTATTGCTACTGAACTCTTGGTTGACATCATTTCCATCTGAATTGCTTAATTGAGATTGAGTGTGATTTAGATAGAATCAGCTGAAAGAGATTGGTTATTACTACTAAACTCTCAGTTGACAGCATTTCCATTTGAATTACCTGTTTGAGATTTGATTACGATTTCAGTTGAGGGTTAAGTCTTGATGCTTAGATGTAATATTTCTATTAACATTTGCAGTTTGAGTTTTATAATGCATATGTTCTCTCTTGTATCAAAGTTGTATATTTCATTTTAAAAGAATTACTCTCTGGATTCATAGCATGCACATATTGTGTACACTCTTGGAATAAAAGGACTTGCCCGGGTTGATAATTAATGTGAGGCAATTAGGAGTTTTAAAAGACACCTGTTAGCACCTAACAGTCAGTTGCACTCAGCTAGGTAAAGGAAGAATACATGGCTGCAAGTCAGGCAGCATGGGAGGCCATCTGGATGTGGAAAATCCTAGTTGGTTTGTTTGATCAGAGGATGGATCCAAGCACATCGACATCCGGTATCATCATCTCAAAGACATGTTGTAGTGATGAGGATCATGTTGCTACAATATATTTCGATAGAGGAGCAAGATGCTGACATTTTGACAAAGGCATTGTCAAAGTGTAAATTCGAGTTCCATAGAGACAAGAACAGGGTGACAGATAATCCCTTTCCTGTTGAGAGGGAGTGTTGAAATGTGGCAACAAGAATATTCCAATTTAATTTTTCCTTGAATTAAATTGTGAATTAAAATGGAATTTAGTCTTAACAGCTACTTGGAAATAATTAATTAAGTTATTTTGACTTAATTAGTTGGAGAAATTCAAGTTAGAAGTCTTTCTGAAGTCATGCAAGAGTTATCCCTTCAATTAAGGAGATAAACCTTAAATTAAGGAGATAAGATTGAGTTATATTTGAGTTATAATTAGTTAACTCTGTTTACTGAGTTAAGTCCAGTTAAATTAGTTCCAAACTGTTTGAGGAACTAATAGAGAGTTAATAGTTAGTTGATGCATGCATGCACTCAACTAGTGTACTCCAATTAACTGAAGATTCCCTCATCAGAAACTCATGAATGCATGTCTATTCTGAGAAAGACCCAGTTGATATTAAAGACAAGGACAGTGTACTATTAGTTGCATGTGTTTTCCTATAAAGAAAACTCATACACACAGAAGGAATCATTCCTTGAGGATTGCGCAGTTCTGATAGTGTGTGAGATCAGGAGATCATCCACTTGGTAAATTGGTTTTCCACTTGGTTGAAGGAGATCATCCCAGAGGAACTGCGCAAGGAAATAGGAGCTTGGAGGGCAGAGAGGAAGGCTGGTGAGAAGCCAAGATTGCCTGTGAGCATCTATGAGGATTGTACTAAGAGCTGGCTAGCTCTGAGAGCTAAGGTTTTGTATAATTCCTATGTATTTCCACCTTGTATGATAATACAGATAGTGGGGTTTTTAGCTAAGGTTTTCCCCAAAGTATTTTCATGTGTATTGTGTATTGATTCTTCTTCTTCTGGTTATATTGTTCAACTCGATCTTTAAGCTTCGGGAAATTGATAGTAGAAGTAGGTTATAATATTCTGCTTTGATTTATGTTGCATTATCGGGTTAACCTAGAACAGATTTTCTACATAAATTCACAAGAAGATGGCTAAACATTACACCTACAGAGAAAGATTTCCAGGGAAAAACTCAAAGCTGCAAAGGATAATATTGAAACCTTGACCAAGAAAGAGGAGAAAAGGAGGCTAGACATTCTTTCCGAGGCATCACTCCATGCCTCAAACACATGATCAACCATCATCCCACCAATTTTGACAAGTTTTGAGAAAATTTTGCAAGTTGTGAATTTCTGTGTTTTTTGAGGCATTTTTAGCACAGTAAAAAGGTCAAACGTGCAACACATGGGTGTTGCGCTATTTTTTGGGGCATCTAATGAGAAAAATGTCAACACAATTAGATTTAGAGTGATGAGGACATGCACCCTGTGCATTTTCTAGGCATTTGGAGACAAATGGGTCAGTCAAAAAGGTCAAAAACCACCAAAAAAACATGTTTCTGCCTCATTTTTGGCTTGGGCACTACACGTTTACCAGTCTTGGGAGATTGAGTTTTTGGAAAGGCAAATGAGCTCCAATTTGAAAAATGAAGACATGTCTAGAAAGTACACTTGAAGGGCTTTAAAAAAATCCATCTTGGAGAAATTTTGGACACTGGGAATGAACCCAAAAGCACTCCTAAACTTGGAGGGCGCGTTTGACAAAGAAAGGCCGCATTTGACAAAGAGAGGGTGCATTTGACAGTCTTCTCCAATTTTCTAAGTTTCTCTCCTGTTTTGATTTTCACCTTGGAAAATGATGATTTTACCTATGTAATTGATATAATTGGATGTAATTATCATGTTTTTACTATCTCTTAGGGTAAATGCATTAAGTAAATCAAATAGATGAGGTATAATGAATCAGTTCACTTAAGATAGGAATGAGTCAGTTGGACCACCCTACACTCTAGTTATCAGTTTAGTTTTTGTTGTAATTGCTCCTCCTCTCATGGATTCGACCCCTGAGGCTAGGATGAGTTGGTTTGAGACCTATATCATGTATTTTTTCATTCATTCTACAAGTTGGACTCCATTGGATGTTGTACTAGTGTTTCAGACTTTGGCATGAAATATATTGGATGAGTTGTAGCTATATTGGTGGTATTCCTGTGGCATGGTATTTTGATATTGTTTCTTCTTCAGTTACATACATATGAATATTTTGTACCCTTCATGATTCATTTCACTCTAAATATGTTTTATTTTCAAGGTGTGATAAGCAGAATTCATCTTGTATGCTCTGTTTTGGGAAAATCATCATAGATTGTTTCATTTCTTCAGTGTAAAAATAATTCATGATCTCATGCTCTTTTTAACACCTCACTAGTCTAAACCATCTCATCACTATACTACAAATTGTTAAAGTAACTTTCCTACCTTTCGCCGTCAGATGTCTGCAATTCTAATTCTCTTTTGCCCTGACCTAGTTCACTCTCTAACCTAATTCACTCATCCAATGACTACCCCAATCAAATCAAATCAAATCAAACAAACCTTGAGCTACTATATCTAGCCTGAAACCCTAATCTATCTAGCCCTCTTAGCTGTGATCATTTGGAGAGAGCCCTCTTTGGTTTGGTAAGGCTAGCTGCCAAGTCAAAAGATTGCTCTATGGTTACCTCAGATGGACTCTTCCTCAACCTTGGATATCTGGAGGAGTGATAACATATTGGTGCCATTGTCGGGGATGAAAGGTTCATTTTCCTTGGGTGTATGACTAGCGTACATTGGAGTTTGTTCCTCCGGATGATGAGACTAAAAGCTTCATAAAGGCTGATTCATCAATTTAAGTGTCAAGATCAGAGAGTTGTCCTCTAGGATACAAACGAGACAAATTCTACATCTTGATCCAGTTGATTCAGTTGAAGACAATAAGATCTTGTTCAAAAAGCGAAGAAGGTTACTAATCACAAGTTCGATCAGATTTCATTCCATTGGTAAGCTCTCAATCATTACCAATTTTAGATTTCGCTATTGAAGATTTTCCTTTGAAAATAATCTCTGTTCAACTCAAATTCTTAGGTCTTTTACCTCATATAGTTTGTGACCCTGTTAAGATATTGGCTCCGAAAAGATATACCAGGTCAAATCCTGACCCAAATCCTCCTTCTCCGGTTGATAATCCTGAAAGATTGTTAAGAAAGCCTAAAGTCCCTTTCCCCGAGACTGAAACCACAAAATTGGAAAGGACCACTTCCTTGCTAGATCAAATACATAGTATTGAGGATATACCTTTCGACATTAAATTTGAGTTATCCCTATTTCATTCAAAGTATGAGTCTTGTCTTATTGAAGAAGTTTTTGATCCCATAAAGTTTGACTCATACCTTCCTACCTCAAAGTCTTTGTTTAACCGACCTTCTACCGCTTCTCAATCTTCAAAACTTGAACAAGAGGTTTGGTGTTGGCTTGAGGGGGCCTAACCCAGGTTCAATGTTAATTAGCCAAACAAATCCCTACACTACTGGCCCTTTCAGCATCAGCCCGCGGAGTGCAGACCGAAGTCTCACCCGAAGCAGTATGGGGGGGGTGCTAGAACCACGTTTCCGCACCCTAAGATGGTTGTGATGTCGCTTGATTCCCTCTATCCCTGCATTCATGCAGGTTGCTTTGCTCTAGGGCTTGCAAGACGAGCCCTTTATTCCATCCTCAATACCTCCATGAAAGGGTATGATAGACCTTTGCACAGCCCTAGCCTACTGCTCAGGTACTTTCACGTTGCTATGGCAGCATGCCGTGCAGATTCCCCAATTAGTCTAAGTGATTTTCTTATCTTATCAAATAATTAAAGTTAACATCGCGTAAATAGATATCCTTGATCATGTTCAGTTATCCAATGTATTTGTATTCATTCGCACATCATATAAACATAATAAAGGAAATTCATATATAGCATATTGAGATGAATCAACAGAACAAAGACACAAAAATTGCCGAATATTTCTCTTTATTGATATCTTCCAAGTGCTTACAAACTCTGTCCGCCTTGCGCACAAAGCTGCAGGGGTCCGCACACTCTGCGGACTTCTACCCTAGGCCTCTATGTACTAAGCTACAAAGCCTCTACCTACGCTACGACCCAAGACTTAGACTTCTTACTTTAGAGCTACGACTCTTTTACATTATTCATCATTCCATGTCTCTAAAAATACTTAGAGCTTAGCTCTTTTATACAATCCCATGGTCGACGAACCATGGGTAGGTCTCTTATAGCTGACTTTAGTTACAAACTAAGGGTAGAATATCCTTTATGACACATAATACCTTCGTGCTCTGTGACCACAAAATGTGGAGCCTTTACAATTTTATTACAAAATTTGACTCAAACATGGGATTTTAGCCCCAAAACTATCCTTGGGGGATCCCGATCCCAACAAGACCCCAACACAAGCATCATGACTCACCCTCGAGTCACTCGGTAGGAGCAAATATCTTTCCGCGAAGCCCATCCAACTCAACCTGTATGACCGCTACCTCGGTCATGCACTAAGTTGTCGCCTGCTTTACATCTTCTAATGTCTTCTCTATTACTACTCCTGCGCTATCACCCTAAAGCTTTTGTTGCATCGCTTGCAGAGTCGCAACCTTACCTTCAATATTTCCTGTGACTACGTAAGCTTCCTCCAGCTAGGGCTTTAGTTGCGCCTTCAACACTGCTTCCCTGTGCAGCGCTGCGTCCACCTGTTCCTTTAGCTACTTGGCCTCTTGCATCGTGGCTACCCTCTGTATCAGCGCGACGGTTTGCATTGTGCCCTTAACTTCGTTGTAGCGCTATTGTAGCTTGTGCGCTTTAGTTTCTAGCCTCTGTATATTTGGGTCCTCCTGCAAGCTTGTGAGGACCTCAAATGATTTTTTGAACAATTGTGTGCAGTCTGCTACTGCACTTTGCACTGCCGCGGCTACCTCTCTAATATCAGTTGCCCACTGTTCCTTTAATTCTGGTGGTGTGGAGGGCTGGGCCCTCAACTGTAGCTCAGTAATTTGTAGGTTCATTTCCAACTGAACTCGCACCATTTCAATCTGAGTGTCGCGTACCCTTGTCGCCAACTTACAGATGCATACCTAAACTAGATATTCCTCTAGAATGGCCAACTTTGGGACCATTCTGCATGCCTCCTCAATGACCTGCATGATCTTCTTACTCTGGTTGGTTGCCTCAGTCTCAACGGTAATGGCAACATTTCTCTGTAGGGCCATATGTTTGTTATTGATCCGTTGTTTGCTGATTACCTGGAGGGCGCGGTGCTCTTGGGCCCTCATTTCTACAATTACTCCATCCTACAAGAGGTGGAGTGCTTCACGCGGAAGCAATGTCAGGTTCAACCCAAGTCCCTTCAAGGCACTGACAGTGGGCCCACTAGCCTCATTTTCCATGGTCAGTGCTCCATCTGGTAGCACTATCGCACTAGAAGCGTTCGTGTGCATCATATCGGCAAGTGGCAGCTTCTGAAGTGCCGATGGCCAAGTTGGTAGACACCATACCAGCCTACAACACGCAGGTCAGCAACTCCTGCAACCCGGTCTGGATAGCCCCATAGTATGATCTGTTGCTGCTGTTCAAATTACTGCAGGGCCTTTGTAGTGACATCTCTAACTGTGTCACCAATATCATGTAAGTCACCCTCCATTAATGTGATAGGGTCCAATGAGGTCTTGGTCACCTTGGATTTCTTTCTGGACCCTCCCTTCTCCAACTCTTGTGGGCACTTAATGCGAACAGATGTCTCCTGAGGGTCCTTGTCATGTTGTTCTGTGTCTTCCTCTTCGATCTCAGGTGAAGGCGAACTCGCGCCTTTGTTAGAGCCCCACTCTATGCCACCTGTTTGTTTTCCTGCCTGTTCCATCTAGGCCTTCTTAGTGGCCTCCTTTTTCCTCTTCTCGACTAGTTGCGCCATCTTCAACTTGGCCTCCTCCTTCTTCTTCTGCACAGCGGACTTTCTTCCACCCATCGCCAAGTCCATGGTAGTGCACCACTCCGCCGACCATTGATCGAGCACTGCACTGATGGTGTCATCTGTGGCCAGGTACAGCAAGTTGTACCACTTCTACGCAGGGTCCTTCCATGCCTTGATAGATACTCGATGGAAATTGGCTTTGAACTCAGCATAGCTCTGCAGGTTAGCATATATCGTGGGCAACAATCATGGATTGCAATTGATGACCATCCTGATATTCATCTCCATCAAGATCCAGAAGATCTTGTTGTCCCAAACTCGTTGCGCATCCTTGGTTGCCCACAATGAAGCAGACTTCGTTGCTTCAGGGAGGTTTGGCACGACCGAAGGGAACTGGCTATCCTCTGGTAGCTCCCACACTACCAGCACAATCAACAGCAAGAGCCACGCGTAATGGAATGTCTTGCTTTGCTCTTGTGTTTCACGGCAGTTCGCCAGGAACTCTCCATGAAGGTAGTTTGACCAGTTAAACTGGACTCCTTCCATGCACTGCTATGCAAGCGCGATGATAGGTGCCGACACCTCGTCGACGTGAAACTTTCGCATCACCTTCCCTGCAAGGATCTACATTGCTACCTTCATAATGGGGTCGCAGATGCTGGAGATAGTGTACCCGTGTGGCTTCTTCACCAGCTTGGATTTCTCCTTCATTAACTCTACGAGAGCCTGCTCGCCACCCTTGCCACCAAAGATCATCGCTGGATTCTCACCTGTATATGACAGACACGTTATTTGGTGAATCAACATATCTGTGATGGGTATTGGCTCCTCTAGCCATAGACACCCATCATGCACCAAGCACAACAACTGCTTGATGACCAAAACTGTCACCGAGGTGCAGTTATAGTGGGCACCTAGGGCAAGTTGAGCAACCCTACCTTCTCTATGCCTTTGAGCCACCTCCATGGCTCCAATGTGGTCATTCCCATATTTGTGTCTATGATACAGCGCATCGGCCGCTCGGTCGCTAGATGCGGGAACTTCTTGTGGTCCGCCAAGTCCCAGTCTTCAAGCTTCAATATTGGCACCCATGCCAAACATGGACCGTCGAAAGCAATTTCATCGAGTAAAAAAGGGGTTTACAGGGGAGTCTTACTCTCATCAATGTCCTTTGGGACCTTGGACTTAGGCTTGTGCGGAGGGACATACTCTGGAAACTGAGTAATAAAGTCCTCACCCTGGGTTTCAACCTCCTCCACTTCCATCCCCACATCCTCATCATCCATCGGGATGTCTTTGATATCTTCCTCCTCTGCTTTTAGGTTTATAGCCTTGCCTTTCTCTTGTGCAGTGGGTTTTGGTGGGTTTCACCTTGGTGAGGCATGCACTTGTATGGTAGGTTGATTTCCCTTCTTGTCCTTCCTAGTTTCCTTGGTTGGATTTGGCTTTGGCCTTGGTGTTCTCAATGACTTAGGTACCTTTGCCAATATTTTGGCCACATCCGGAGTAGCTACTTCTGCTTCTATGTCCATTTCCTGTGCTGGCTCCTCTACTACTTGTTCAGTATTTATAATTTCAGGGGGTGCTGACATGATCTTCTGCAAGAATTCCTGTGTGTCCATCGGAAAAGTCTCAAATACCCCAGTAGATTTCAGAATCTCATATTTCTCATGATTAATATGCACCTTAGAGCTCAACAACTCAATTCTCAAAATGCCAAGTGATTCTAGCTGGACAGCCACTTGTAGTTTATAGGGAATTTTGAATTCAAATCCGATTGTACCCCCAAAAATTGGTTCATTAATGCCAGATTGGTGGCAGATTTTCAAGGATCTAACCCATAAATTTTGTCTTAAATGTTGACTGCCCACTCCATTTGGCCTCACTTCTGCCGTCCTTTCACGAATAGTGACTGTAACGGTTACTTTTGGTTGACCTACGTGATTTCTCCCTAGGTAGTGCAACTCCTTCCGCGCTGCCGTGGACCCAGTGACACTTCCTTGTTTCGCACCATCCTCCAATTGCACAGCTCCCCAACCTGGGTAGTGTAGTTTATAGTCCCGTTCCTCCTTTCAGCTGCCTAGAGCACTAAGACTATGCTACCTTGATTTATTCACATGGCTAGACCGTCGGTGTATGGCTTCAAGCGACTGCCATTCACCTTTCCTGGGAAGGGTTCTCCATTTAATTTGACTAGCTATACCACTCCTCCATCATTAATCTCCTTAATTATATAGGGCCCTAACCAGTGCATCCTGAGTTTCCCTGGAAATTTATCAAACTTACTGTCATATATCAAAACCAGGTCATTTATCTTAAATGTGCGCAACTTAATGTGGCGATCACCATGCCTTTTCGCGCTTCTTTTGGACCTACTGGTGAAATCCAACTAAAAATATTTCTTCCTCCAGTTCATCCAGCTGTGCGAGCCTCTCCTCTAGGGCTCCGTGATCCGTCATACGTGTGAACACTGCTATGCGCAAACTATGCACAATATATTCCATAGGCATTACCGCTTCAACCCCATAGACGAGCCTAAAGGGGGTTTATCTAGTCAACTTCTTGCATGTTGTTCGATAAGCCCATAATATTGCAGGTGTGTGTAGGTCACAATCACTTTGTTGAGCATTGCAAACCTTGGTCAGTGAATTTTTGAGCACCTTGTTGAATGCCTCCATTATCCTGTTAGCCTGCGGGTGATAAGGCGTGCTCTTCTGGTGGTATACCTGAAATTCCTCCGTCAGCGCGTTGATCGTCTCATTCAGGAAGTGCGTACCATGATCACTCATCAAGATCTTTGGATAACCAAATCACATCAGTACATGCTCAAATAGGAACTTTGCAGCAGTCGCGCCCGTGCAATCCTTCACAAGCTGCGCCTCTTCCCAACGAGTCAAATACTCCATCGCAGTGATAATGTACCTTGCTCTCGTCTTTCCTTGTGGTTGAATGGGTCCCACAAAATCTATCGCCCACTTCTCAAAGGGTTGCAACGTCATCTGTGGATTCAAAGGCATCTCATCCCTCCATGATGGCCTGCCAGTCCTTTGACACACATCACACGCTTTGTAATATTCTTTTGAGTCCTAATGGGGGGTTGGCCACCACAACCCTACGCGTAGAATCTTCTGCATGGTTTGTCTTCCTACATAATGTCCTCCTGTAGCGCCCCAATGAGCGTCCGCGAGGATGCTACTTCTTTCAAACTCAGGTACATACCATCGCAATATCTCATTAGTCACCATCTTATACAGATACCCAGAAATGACAGAGAAATCTACCATGCGCACCACTAATTCCTTCTTTTGATGGACAATGTATTGTTTCGGTGCAGTACCTATCATTAGGAAATGTATTATATTCTCAAAGTGACCATCTGCGACGCGCACTACAAATAGCTGCACATCAGGCAATCCTTCTTCCAAGTTAGTGGGTTCCTAGAACAATAAGAGCCACCTGCAGATTCTTCCCCCCCAACACAGGCTTATTGACTAGGTACCTCAGCGCAAATTGATCTGTATACATCATTAGATGTCCTCCCAGCAAGTAGTGCCTGTACTTCTAGAGCGCATATGCCATGGCTAGCCCTTTGCACTCGATGGTGGAATAGTTCTTCTCCACTTTGGATAATATTTGGCTTGCGAACACAATAGGATGATCCAAGACTTCTCTTCCAGTGCATGTCAGTACTGCTCCCAGCGCTATACATGACACGTCGACATGTACATGGAATGCCTTCCAATCCGGGAAGACTAGAATCGGTGCGGTGACCATATTTTATTTTAGTACATCCAAGCTCTTCCTACAGTCATCGTTCCAGCAGAATGTGACATCCTTCTTCAATAATTTCTCCATAGGCGTGGTGATCTGGGCATAGCATTTGATAAAATTTCTGTAATATCTCATATGTCCCAGGGTAGTGCGCAACTGTTTCACACTCCTCGGCGCTTCCAAGTTCAATATCACCATGATCTTCACAGGGTCTACCATAAATCACTGTCTGCAAACCACATGCCCCAAAAAGTTCCCAAAAGGAACACAAAACAGAAACTTCTTGAGATTGAGCCCAATCTGGTATCTTTGACAGGTATCCATGATCAGGTGCAAGCTTGCTACATGGCACTTAACCAGTCCAAACATGGTACAGTCATCAAAATATACTTCCAGGAACTTATGAATAAATTCCTTGAATGCAACAATGACTACATGCGAGAAGATCGCAGGTGCATTCTTCAATCCAAACAACATTACAGTGTACTAAAAATAAACCCACATAGTCACGAAGGTTGTCTTGCTCCTATCCTCCGACACGATTTTGATCTGGTGGTACCCAGAGAACCCATCAGTGAAGGAATATGTTTCCTGGCCACCTACATTTTCCAACACTTCATCAGTGAATAGAGTCGGGAAAGGATCGTGTACATAAGCATCATTAAGCTTTCTGAGATCCACGCATATCCTTATTTCTTCCTTCTGCTTCTTTTCCTGTACCACCATTGGACTTACCCAGTTAGATTCTTCCACAGGCTCAATGATCCCTTCTGCAAGCATCTTGTCTATCTCTAAGTGGACCTTCTCCTTATATTTTGAATTAAGATGGTAAGGTCTTTGCTTAACCAGCTTCGCGTCAGGCTTCAACATAATCTTCATCATTCCTAGGTCCCTGATTATCCCCTTCAGATCTGTGAACTTGGTAGGGAATAAATCCTAGTATTTGCGGAGAAATTCAGTGACCTTATCCACCGCCACGTCATCCCAGTAGCCTCCAATCTTCAAAAATTTGGGTTCTGCCTCCATACCAATGTTTAGTTGTTTTGTCTTCAACGACGCGATTATATTAGGGTTCTCAATCTGCAGTCCTTTAACTTCGCGGGGACCTGTTGTTTCTGGAATGTTAATCTTCCGTCGATCCTCGTCCTCTTCCTCAGCATTTACATTATAACATTCTAGCACGTGACTCAGCTGAGTATCTCATTCAGGCTGAATCAGGTCTAAAGGATCCTGCAGTATCCTAAAGATTGTTTCTTTCACCTCTTGTAGCGCTTCATCAATACTGTCAAACCCGTCGTCAAAATTGAATGTCATCATGAATCCCTCGCACAGGATATCCCATTCACTTGTCCCATGGAAGGGTTCAGTTTCTACATACTAGTTCATCGGGACAATATCCAGGGTATGACAGAACAAGTGCACCCATTTAGGTTGGGGATTTTCTCCATAATCCTAGGCCCATTTAATCAAATGCATGCGTGGATCATCCTGCCCATCATACTTGTCTGTCATTCGCATCTTAGGCTTTCCAAATCGTGTTCTCATCATCCTCCTACATTCATGCCAATCATCAAAGCTTCCTTTATGCGTACCCCACCATCTTGCGGGCGTAGCGTGCGGCGGCCAGTACAACGCCTGGAAGCATTGCTTTTCTGGTACCTTCCTTTCAAATGCATCCAAGAAGATATCTAACTCATTGAGACCATCATAAGTAGGCATATTTCTTGCTTCTGAGGATTACCCCTATCATATCAGTGGCCCAGTCAATTCCTAGGAGCGCATGATAGGGATTGTTGTCATCCACTATCTCTATTACTTCAAAATCAGCCAATGTGCTCACTCCCTCAATATCCACACTCACCCCATGTAGACGCCCCATGGGGATGATCTTCTGCTGATTTTCCATCCTTATCTGAATCAGAGACCATTCCAGCATGGGTCTCCCCATTCGTTCCCAAGTCTTCTTTGGTAGGACGTTCACATCTGACCCCAGGTCCAAAATAACCTGATCCATTTCATACTCTCCTATCTACGCAGTCAGTCGCATCTCTCATCCCGTCCTTGTTTTATGCTTTCCAATCTTTCATACTATGTGTGGTTCACCCTACATGGTTCCAATGCATCTATTGATGAGCTCTTCTAACCCTTTCATAGCCTTACTATCACGCAGTAACTTCATATAGCTCTCTAGGAAAGTTGTGAGCATAGGTGGGTCTATCTCCTGCTCAGGCTTATCCTTTCTCCTAAGGTGGAGGCCTCAGCAAAGCTTTTCTTAGCTTCCATGAAGGTTTCACGTGCATGCTCCAAATCAAACTCAGTTTCCTTTGCCGAAGCTTTGTGAACCCATGCACCGTCATTTGGTTGTTTCCCCTTGTCATCTCCTATTGCGATTCCACTTATGAGCACTATATTTACATTTGGATCCTCTTCAAGTAGCTCAGACCTCATCATCTGTAGGTTCTGAGTCGGTGGAGGTGGTGGTGCCGCTTTGTCACGTATCCTCACTATCAACGTAGGGCAGTCTTCCATTTCATGATCAAATAACATGCAATACTTGCACGACAGACGCGTTGGATTAGTGCAATCGTGAGCATAATGTCCCCGTCCTCCACAATTGTAGCAGATAAACTATCCTCGATGTCTGCTAGGTCCTCCTCTGCCTCGGCCTTGTCCGTACGCCTGAAATATTGTCCGTGCCATCCTTGCGCTTTGGTCAGGGTTTGCATTTCGGCCTGAATCCTATAGGCGGGAGTTCTATCCATCATCAATTCATAGCTCCTGCAAGTACGCTCATTGCCCTACAGACCTACAAAAGTTGCAAAACAATTGTTGCGGTGTCTGTACAAACTTCTGTAGCAAATGACAGTTATCTGTGACATGTTTTCTTGTTACCTGATAGATAGCGCACCATAATGTAGGCCCCACGCTAGGTCCTACTTGAGCTTCTGGACTTAAAGGCATCGATCCTCCTCTTACAATATAATTCGCAAAGACCGGGAAATTGTCCTTGTCATGTCCCTCACTCTTTCATTTCAAGCACCATACCTCCTCACACATCTCTGGTCAAACCGTTCTATCCTGCTTTAGACTTTGCATCTCAAGGCATAGATTCTTCTGCTGCACATGGATCTGCTGAACCCCCAAGTTTGGATCTTACATCAGAGTTTCATGTAGTCTCATGGCAATCTCCAAGGCCTCCGCATGAGTGGTTATCTTCTACTGTGACAGTGTAGCCCTTAAGTGTGGCAAGGGCAAAGAAACGAACTACTCACGATGTTGTCTGTCCATTAGGTTCATGTTGGCTTCACGGATTGTACATTTCAACCTCTGATCTAGTTCCTGTTACACTAAAAAATGTCACCTTGACTACTTACAGTTAGTATGGCTCAAATCAACAGTCATGCTACCCTCTTAGGCAAGTCTCATGCCTCTGTTATCCATCTCAAACTCAAAGAAGAGAGAAAGTCTTGTAAAAACTATGTTTATCTCTGGGGTCGCAGGTTCTCTCTAGCCTTACCTGCGGGGACGCTGACCATGTTCACAAAATCTGCGTCCATGGACGCTCTGTATGTTAAGGGACAGGTGCGTCCCTCTGTAAAAGGCAAAATGCGCGAGTTTTATCTTGAAAAAGTTACTTGTGGTTACTTCTAGAACATTCTAGAGGTCGGTTTGATGAAATGGATGTGCCTCCAGTTGGTTCATGTATCTCTATTAAGGGGGAACTTATCCCATCAATAAGGGAGCTATCCCACCCAAAGAGGGGGATGATCCCATTGATAGTGGACCTGAATAACCTCTTTACAGCACTATAAATAAAGGCATTGAGCCAGAAGGAGAAGAGGTTGGAGCTATACATTTTCTTTGGGTAAATGCTGCAGGATTTAGGTCTTCCATTAGAGCCTTTGTGAGGAGAGATTGTCTTCACTAGATTCTACTTGGGAGAGGGTGAGCTTTGTCAAAGTAGAGGAAAACCCTTGATGGACCCTGGGAGGAACTTGCACAACACCAAGGCCAGGTTGTAAGAGTTTCTTTGTTTCGTTATTAATACAAACTGGTTTATTTTTCTCAATAGCTTGTGTTAATGAGTTATTTCATGTGTTCCTTGGTCTGCATGTTGAATATATGTTTTATTATATGAAATGCAAGTGCTTGGTAATTGTTTGATTGTTTGTGGTTGCAGGAATTGAAGTGAAGGAGGAGCTCATCCGGATCGTCAAGAACGGACTTTAACAACAGCGTTTTGGAATAAGGTAAGCCTAAACACTTGTAGTTTTCATGTTGTAAAAGGTGTATTTAGAGAAAGATCACTCCATTTTGTCTTGTTTGTCATTAGAACGTCTTAGACTTCTAGGAAGGTCAGTCGTGTCCGCACCCTTGACAGTTTCCGTGTGACAAATTGGCGACTCCGCTGGGGAATCCATTAATGAGAGAGTCTTTTCCTTTATATGAACTTTGCTTTGAGAAAATCATTTTTATTTTCTGGTTTTTGACTGTGAGAATTAGTATTTGGGTGGCTTAGCTTTAGATTTAGTTAGATTTGGTTTTTCTTCATTTTTCCAGAAGGACGCACCCTCTTAGTACTGCACAGTGCGTCTTTGGACGCGCTGTTGCCGTCTGCACAGAGCGGGGCCGCACCTGTGACAACGGGTTGCCTGCGTCTTCCTGTAAAACTTAAGAAAATTCCATTTTTGCTTTAAATTACTTTTAGATTTTGTTTTTCCTTAGTGTTTTCTGCCCAGATCCTTTAGTACCCTGTCAAGAATTTTCACCTAAACTTGTTTTGTGAGCTTTGAGTGTTTTAGTGGTTTTCAACGAAGTTTAGACCTAGGGTTTGATTTTTGGAAAGGCTTTGTAGTGACTTTGATAGTAGAAAGTTGTCCAGCCTTAGATCTCTCTGGTTAGTCAACCTTCTTAGAAGTCGGGCCTGTCGTAAAGTCTCCTTTTGTGAGCAACTTGCCATTTGAGTTGTTTTGGGTCAAATTTCGAATTACTTGTTTATAAAGTATTGATTTCCATTTTACAAAAAGAACAAAAAGATTAGAGTTTTGTTTTGGCTAGTTTTTGATTCTGCAATAAGCTAGTCCTTGATTTGATTGTGATCAAGTAAAACACCTTAGAAATAATCATTGTTAGTTTTGGCCTCGTTAAGATTGCTTAGAGTAAATTTGCCTTTAGTTTGCTTATGAGTGCATTTTCATAGATTTTAAGAGTTGTTAAGATTGATTTTTGGTTACATTAGATTTACTTGCTTTATTAAAAGAAAAATACAAAAACATCTTCTTAAAAAGTCTTGTTTCAAGTAGCTTTTTGTTTTCAAAAGAAGAAAAGAGTTTTTTCGTGCATGTAAAGAGAAGTTATGTTTTTATGCTTGGAAAAGAAAAACGAATTGTTTCTTTGATTGTCTTCAATTAAGAAGTTGCTTTTATAAAGATTGCATTCTCTCAACTTTTTAGTTAAGCAATTCATCGAAAAAGTAAAGTAGTGGATAAATCATTCTAGGTGCATTTTGTAGTGGTTTCGAGTCGAGTCAACACACCACTGGTTTCACTTCCATCACCTTTTGACTTAAGAAACAACCTTAAAAGTAACGCTTAAATTAAAATCAATCTAGTAATCTTTATTTTTCTAGGGCTCTGAAGCACCAACATAGCTTAGGCTAGGGTCTTGGAGTAGGTGAGTACTTAACTCTCCAAGACTACAAAACCAAACAGATAGTCTATCTTGAGTAGAACAAATCCAATTGTTTCAGTTACATTCTGGGAAAGCTCCTCTTAAAGGAGAAACACGAGCTCGTGTCCGAACCAGTGAGGGGATCATTCCTCCCTCGTTGGGAACGACGCCAGGCAGTACGTATTACAAACGGTAAACCTCGGATTAACCATTGTCGAGGAGCCAGGGGTCACTTATCGGTAAACCTTGGATTGTTGTCAAGGAGCCGGTAAGGGGATTGGAGCTTGCTACTCTGCCCTTGCGTGCTGTCGGAGTTTAGACTGTTCCCCCAGGTGTAATTGTTGTGATTGGTAACCTTAGTGGCCATAATATCTAGGATTCTACCCAAGGTGACGGTGGAGGGAAGGTCCCACTGTACCTGGAGCAGACGTCGGTTATACTCACTTGGATTTTCTGGGGGGTTCGCTTCACTTCGAGACGGTTAAAGTGGAGGAACTTGGTCCAGTCTATTCATTAAGCAGGTTGCCGGGGTAACTGTTCCACCCACTATTTCTGTACTGAATCCTGCGAGGTTGGGCCTAATCACCAACTAGCGTTTTTGGTCCGGAAGACTACTGTTTGTGTGTGGTTTGACGCTCTAGATTATTTAGGCGTGTGCTTCAAATTTGATTGGTTCTTTAGAAGACTTTAGGTGGTTTGATTTGAAATTTTTTACTTTGTTTTCGTGTGTTGTAGTTAAAATCTTTAATTGTGGCGGAATTACCGAGAAGGTCCCGTCGAATTGCGGGCCAGTCTCCTGAAGTTGTTTCTGTGGCCGAATTGTTGAGAAGATCCCGTAGACTTAGGGGATCCCCTCCTCGAGACGACCCAGGTAATTTAGAAGGGTTAAAGGTCCTTGTAACTCCTCCTAGTGGCAGTAGAGTAGGATCACCTGAAGAAGGAGAATCTTCCTTGGTAGTCCATCCAGATTACCAAAGTTTAGAAACAGGTTACAATCCCGAAGCTGTTACAGTTTCCGAGCTTGCTGGTAGTTTTTCATCTGCCAGTGAAACAGGCGAAGAACCTGAAATTTCAGAACCTGTTACTCCAACTCCTAGTGTTCCTGATTCACCAAGAATAGAAAGAATTATCACCGAAAATCTTCCTGTTGGATTAATTGCTATAGAAGAACTTGTTCCAGAGGAAGAAATAGGCGTTTCTGATTCTGAAGATCTAATTACCCTTGATCTAAGGGAGCGTGAATCCATCTTTTACAGTCCTCCTAGAAGTGAATCTTGGTACCTTGCATTAACCAATTTTTTAGACAACTCAGTAGGTTTTTCTACACCTCGTACTCCGGTTCCACCTAGAGGAATTCATTCTCCTGTAAATATGTCTGGTCAGTCATCTGTGTTTTCACAAAGTCCTGAATCATTTTTACATGGCGGTCCTTCTGTTCCTACTGGGTATCAATCACTTTCTGGTACCTTTGCGGGAGCATCTCCTCAACCCATTGATCATGGGTTATTAGTTGGAAACAGTGGTAATGTACCATTGAGTATAGGTGAAGTTTATATGATGTCAGGTTCAACTCCCATTAACCAACCTCAAGGTGGCCAATTACCGCCTGGGGGGCAACCTTCGTTAATGCCTGGGGGGCAACCTCAAGGTACTTCATTCGTGACTGGGGGGCAACCTCAAGGGTATCAACCCCAAGGGTATCAACCCCAGCCTCAATATGTACCCCAAAGTCAACCTCAGTATCAGTATCAACCTCAAGGATGGCAACCTCAAGGATGGCAACCCCAAGGGTATCAACCCCAAGGGTATCAACCTCAAGGATACCAACCTCAAGGTCAAGGTCAACCCCAGTATTCGTATTTACCTCAAGGTTATCAACCTACGGGTCAATACCCTGGTCAAGGTTATCAACCACCTCAAGGGCAATCATATGGGACTGCACCTTACAGTTATCAACCCTATCCTCAATACGGCTATGGATCTCAGTATCCTCAACCTGTTACGAGTCAATACCCTGGAATGTTAACATGGGATCCGTCACAGGGTCAACAGATGTCGCAACCAAGTATACAGTCGGTACCTCAAGCAGGACAACCTGCAGTTCCTGGTCCACCCCAGCAACCGCAACCTGTCCAGTCAAGTGTTCAGACCCCTGTAACTTCTGTAGTTACTCAGCCGCCAATTGCACCTGGTACTCCACCTCACACGGCTGCAGCAACTACCGCTTCATCTACCATGCTTACTTCTGGAGTATCGGCAGCTCCGGTTTCTACTGTCCCTGTAACCACTCCTCAGACATCTGTACCGTTGTCTGGACCCACGGTTCAAACCACAGTCCAGATGCCTGCAGGCCAACCTGGTACAAGTACGGTTGTTACTACTCAACCTCAATTTGTTCAACCTCCGTACCAGGGACAGTATCAACCTGGGCAAGCTGCCCAACAACCGGTTTACCAGTATCAACCGTATCCTGGGTACACTTATCAACCACCTCAGCAACCCCAGTACGGTCCGGTTAATCCTGGTTTTCCAGGAGGATATAATATCCCCAATGCGACTCCTGTTCCTAGTTATCCTGGATATCCTCCTCCTGGGGCTGGTATTGTGACTCAGAGTTTTAGAGATCCTAACCGGCAGTTACCATTTATTGCGACTTTAGATTTACCCGACTTGACGCGCCTAACGAACGATCCAATTCAATATCTTCCGTTCTGGCCGCCAATGCCAAATAAGTTGCCCAGCGATATACCCAAGTTCGAAGGTAAGTCTGGAGAGGATCCGTCTAATCACGTGATGACTTACCACCTCTGGTGTGCATCAAATTCCATCTCAGATGATTCCATCCGCTTACGTCTTTTCCAGCGTACACTCATTGGTCTCGCAGCCAAGTGGTACATTGAGTTACCACGGGCCTCTTTTTACAACTTTAGCCAGTTAGCTACCTCGTTCTTAACTCATTTTCAGTTACCAGTCAGATACGATAATGGTACAGAATTATTAACTTCGCTAAAACAATCGACATCCACGTACATTTCTGATCACATCCATGAGTGGAGACGTCGAAGAAGATTAGTGAAAGTTTTTATCCCGGACCAAATCTTAGCTGAATGGTTTGTCAAATCATTATTACCAAGAATTACTGAAGATGTAGCTAAGGCCGGAGTAGTTACTGAGGAGCAAGTCATTGCTCAGGCACAATACCTTGACTTAGTTTACACTCAGTCGGGTACGTTACACGAGAAAATTCCGGATCTTCCAAAGTCAAACCAAATCGCTGCTGCTCCTTCGGGATCTCATGCCGCTGATGGTATGATCGGTATCGTGACTACGAAGAGTAAGAAGAAGTCTTCCAAGGCCTCCAATACTCCAATTATCACTTTGCCTGATTCTCCGACAGGAGAGTCTTCTCCTCCTGAACTTACCGCCGACATTCACGCTGTAGAGTCATCTACGGCCAAATCCAAAAACGGTGGAAAGAAGAAAGGAAAGAAGAAGGCTAAAGCAGACAAGGCTCCAAAGGAGAAAACGGAAAAGTCGGAAACCAATGACGAAAAGCGCAAACCTCGATATCCTTGTCTTATTTGTGAAGAAGATCATTTTACGAGAGACTGCCCTCATCGGGCCGAGGTAGTGAAAATAGTCAAAGGTTCTCCCACTCCTGCTGTGTTAAAAAATCCATTTCCAGAGCAGGAGAATAAGATGATAGGTTCTTCTTCGAATGCCAGTGAAGAACCCATTTTGATGATGTCTCATGTCAGGATTGCGACTCGATCGCAAGATTATGGTAGTAAGGCTCCTGTTGATGGTAAGGAAGCAGAATCTTCTCACTCTAACCCATCAACCTCAGCTCCTGGTTCCGATCCACTACAGATCGAAAAACCTAACCCAGACTTAGTGATTAAGCCGCCCGCCAAGGGTGTACTTCGAAGGTCTGCTTTCAATCCACATGCGAGAGCAGCCCAGAATTACAACATTGTTGAAGACTTAGCTGTTTCACCTTCAGCAATGTCGGCACTCGAAGTGCTGCAATCATGTCCAGCGCAACGAAAATTGCTTTTGTCGGCTATTGGAGCTGTCGATGTTCAGGACCCGAACCTAATGATCTTTGATCTAGAAAGTAGTACACCGCGTCTCCCCCATCAAATGGCTTTCCAAATTCCAGTGATAGTCAAAAACAGGCCTATTCATCGGACTGTGATTGATGAGGGAGCTTCTACGTGTATTATGTCGATTCAATGTTGGAGATCGCTTGGTTCTCCTTCGTTGAACCAATCCCCCACCATCCTTAAGGCCTTTGATGGCCGTGGGTTCCGTCCGTTTGGTATTCTACAAGAATTGCCTATAGGGGTCGAAGGTAAAACCGTTAGTCTGGATGTGGAAGTGGTTGATGCCCCTCTAGACTACAACCTTCTTTTGGGTCGAAGTTGGTCATATGCTATGACAGCGGTCGTTTCATCGGTCTTCAGAGTCATTAAGTTTCCACATAACGGTAAGATCGTGACTATTGATCAGCTGACATACTTTTCATCCGACCCAACCTCTTTAGAAACTATCCAGCATGTTGGTAAAACGACAATCCCTTATAGGGACATTGGTGTAGGTTTAGTTAAGGATTCCGGTTTACTGGGAACTTTTCCTCTCCCTCCACTCAATGCAGACCCTTCGTTCGCAACAATTCATATGATCACGTCAGAAAACATTATTTATGATGATCCTTGGTATGTTCCCTCTGACTCTGAGCTAGACTCACTCGGTGATGTTATGCCGTTGAGTCCGTATGAGATTGCTTATGAAGCTCTTATGTCTTTTACCGACTTTCATTCAACCGACCAAATGAATGTGGTCAGTGAAGAGTCACTTTTCACCTCACCCTTAGAACGGATAACGTTTCCCGAAGAAGTGTCATCTGACGAACAACTTCGCGAAATCCTAAGTGTAGATGATCTACCATGGGAAGATCTCCATCACAGATCTTCGTTTTTACCTAAGGATGATGCATTTGAAAATGATTTTTCATCTATCTTTACCGCTGAATATGTCAAAGACGCTCAGGATCCAACGAAACATTCTGATTCAGAGCTGAATTTAGGGAATATTTCTCGTACTATTCCCATTGATATTTCAGTGAAGCCCGGAATCGAGGAGAACATTCATATAGGTGCCGCATGTACTGAAGAAGAAATCCAAACTTACAAGGCCCTATTCCAAGAATTCCGCGACGTGTTTGCCTGGTCTTACGAGGAAATGCCGGGAATTGATCCTGCCATTGTTGTTCATGAAATCAAAACCTACCCGGATGCTAAACCCATTCGGCAACGGTTGCGTCAGATTCACCCTCGAAAAGCGGCTGCGATTAAAGCAGAAGTCGAAAAGCTGTTGAAAGCAGGTTTCATTTATCCGATCCCGTTAACGGATTGGGTATCGAATATTGTTCCCGTCAATAAAAAACAAGGAACAATAAGAATCTGTATCGACTATAGGGATATCAATCGAGCTTGTCCAAAAGACAACTATCCTACGCCTTATATCGATCAAATTATTGATGATTGTGCCGGAAGTGAGATGTTTTCCTTCATGGATGGTTTCTCAGGCTATAATCAAATCAATATTCTACCTGCCGATCAACCAAAAACGGCATTCATTTGTCCATGGGGGACATTTGCTTATTGCAAATTACCTTTTGGACTTAAGAATGCCGGGGCCACTTTTCAACGGGCGATGTCTTATGCATTTCATGACATCAAGCACATTGTGCAACCCTATCTCGATGATTTGCCTGCTCATTCTTTACAACGAGCTGATCACCTTGTCCACCTACGAGCAATCTTTATGAGGTGTAGGCATTATCGAATTCGGTTGAATCCCCACAAGTGTGTTTTCTGTATAGAAACAGGTCGATTGCTGGGATTTGTTGTTTCAAAAGCCGGCATTCGCGTCGATCCCTCGAAAGTCGAGGCTATCATCAAATTGCCTCCTCCTTCGAGTTTGCGCCAACTCCAAAGTTTGCAAGGGAAAGCGAACTTTTTACGCCGATTCATCCCAAACTACGCCGAGGTCACTAAAGGTTTTACACGGTTGTTGAAACAGAACGCACAATTCTTTTGGGACGAGATTGCCCAACAATCTTTTGATGCACTGAAACACGCGTTGACCCATGCACCGTTATTGCATCCTCCCAACTACAACCAGGACTACTTCTTATACCTCGCAGCTTCGCATTCCACCATTGGAATGGTGTTAGTTCAAGAAGATGAATTCAAAGCAGAGCATGTGATATATTATCTTAGTAGAACCTTAAATCCCACTGAGTTAAAATATTCGCATGTGGAGAAATTGGCCCTGGCAGCCGTTCAAGCTGTCCAGCGTTTTCGTCACTACATTCTTCTCCGCAAGACTACAGTTATTTCGGATTGCAACCCTATGATTTATATTTTGACAAAACAACTGCTAGGGGGCAAGTACTCTAAATGGATTGTTATCCTGCAAGAGTTCGACTTGGAGTTCGAGAAGTCCAAGTCTAAGAAATCTTTAGTTTTTGCGGAATTGATGTGTGATTTCCCGAGTGCTGACACAGAGACTGTGGCAGAGGAGTCCATTGCGGACGAATCTTTGTTTCTTATTAGCACTTTAGATCCGTGGTATGGGGATATAATCATCTATCTCCAAACCCAAACCTTTCGGCCTGAAGCTTCCAAGGAAGACCGTCGAAAAATTCGGTTTCGATCCCAGCAATACAGAATTATTGGAGATACACTTTATCGCCGGGGGGCAGACTTAGTTTTTCGACGTTGTTTAACTCACGAAGAGGCTGAGAGAGTTTTGAATGATTGTCACTCTGGAGCATGTGGCGGTCATATGTCTGGGTATGCCACAGCTCAGAAGGTGTTGCGCGCTGGCTATTTCTGGCCGTCTATGTTTAAAGATTGTATCCTTGCTGTCAGAACATGCCACAACTGTCAAGTGTTTGATCGAAAGATGCGCGCTCCACCTGCTCCTCTCCACCCTATAATTGCCGCTGGTCCATTCGCCAAATGGGGCATTGACTTTATTACTTGTAACCCTCACTCGGCCGGGGGGCATGCGTATATCATCCTCGCGGTTGATTATTTTACAAAATGGGCCGAGGCGATGCCTACATTCGACGCAAGCGGCAAGACAGCTGCAGTTTTCGTATTCAATCATATCATAACTAGGTTTGGTGTCCCACAAGCAATCATTACTGACCATGGGAGCCATTTTCGAAACGTCATGATGACTGAGCTTACAAGCCAGCTTGGTTTGCGCCACGATAGCTCTACTCCTTATTATCCGCAAGCCAACGGTTTGGTTGAGTCAATCAACAAAGTTCTAGTCATCATGATTCGACGGATCATTGGTATCCATCGAACGAATTGGCATAACATGTTATTTTCGGCGCTATGGGCATATCGAACTTCAGTGAAAAATTCAACAGGTTTCACCCCTTTCCAGCTAGTTTATGGCTTAGAAGCTGTGTTACCTATTGAATGCGAAATCCCATCACTTCAAATGGCTGTCGAATTACTTCCAGCTACTTCCGAAGAGGAGAAACGGTTATTATACTTGGCTAAATTAGATGAGACTCGACGTGACGCTACTTTAGCTATCGAGACTCACGCGAAACGAATGAAAGCTCAGTACGATAAAAATGTAACCCCTCGAAGTTTTTCGGAAGGAGACCTAGTACTATTATATGATCAAGCTAACGATAAGCTAGGTGCCGGAAAATTCGTTCCCATGTGGCATGGGCCCTACATTGTAAAGCGAAAGCTAGCAAAAGGGGCTTATGAGTTAGTTGATTTTGATGGGGACTCTTTGGGTAAACCCAGAAATGGACTTTACCTAAAGAGGTATTATGCTTAAAATGATGGGTATGGAGAAATTTTTAGATAGGTTAGATTTTCTTTCTAGCTAGCAAGTGTGTTAGTTTAGTCAGTGTGCTTAGCTTAGCAAGTGTGGTTTTTCGTCATTATTCTGGCTTATCTTGGTTTTACTCTTGATATTGTAGATGTCGACGCCTCTCCAAACATACATTGGATTTGCTGATGGTGCTTGTCGTAATACACGGAATATCTCTTCCGCAGCTTGGGTTATCTATTCGCCCTCTGACGAGTTAGTTTCTATGCATGGGGTAAGCCTCGGTCAAACAACGAATAACATTGCAGAATACAGTGCAGTGGTTGAATTATTATCCGAATCTATTTCATTTGGAATTCGACGTTTGATAGTGAGGTTAGATTCTGAACTTGTTGTATTACAGCTTAATAGAGTTTATGCCATTAGAAATCCTGTGTTATTAAGGTTGTTTTTGAGAGTGCGTCTCTTGGAACGTGAATTTGATTACATTGAATATCAACATATTCCAAGGTCTTTGAATACATTAGCAGATGCAATTGCTTCTCGAATGTTGGACAGACATTTACGATAATCATGCAAGTAAATTTAAAAACATTTCATCACATATGTTAAACAAGATAAGCCGGTAATAGTGATATATATAGATAGAAGTGTGTCAAAAAATATATACATCGTCTTCGATCATAGGTTTAAAACACCTTATGATCGGCAAAATGATAGTACAAAAAGTCAAAAATGTCACATGTGACTACAAAAGTGACTAGTCAATCACTGGTGGTGCTCTCTGTACGACACCACTGCGCGGGCTACCTTACGCAAAAATCTCCTAAACGGTCCAGGGACCGCGACTACGAAGCGCTGAAGCCTGATAGGAATGTCGTCCATAGTAGTCTCAGGTATATCTGCCGTGAGACGCTCTAGATCATGCTCCAACTCAGCTAGTACTTCTGCTGTCGCATCCTGTGGGGCCGGTACCGGTGCAGCTGGATGTAGTCTATCATAAGGCCGGAGGTTGGCTGGACGCTGTGGACCAACATCTGCATTTTGAAAGATTTACTATTAGTTTTGAGACGATATATATAAAAAATACAAAAAATACATAACTAGAAAACTTGTGAAAATAAAAAGTACCTCTGTCGTCCCATTGTTCTCCCTGTGGAAGAACCATGTCCGGATCACCTCTGAAATCCATTCCGGCATACGGAAAGTCCTGTATCACAAAAAGCTGGCCCTCTAACCAGTCAAAATAACTATCTGAGAATCGAACTACTGTCGCGCCCTCGTCAGGATGCCGGGCCATCACCGCAACCCATCGTATCAGCTTTGGCTGCTGAGGACCCAAGATATCAACAGTGAGTTGCTGAGGGATCAGCATTGGAATTCTCTCCAAGGCAAAGCTCACGACTATAGGCCCATATCCAAAAGTCTTTAGTCGTCCGTTCTTTGCCTTGGTCAGTTGGCTCTTCATATGAGCCGACACAGCTTCACACCAGTTGAAAATGGTGCCTTGGTAACAGTCAATTGCCATCCGCATTTGGGATCCGGAAGCAATGTGTAAAGCGGCCGCGCCGCAAATTCTGGTAACCGTGAACGCTATGACTTTGAGTTCCGGCAGAGTGATGTGTTTTATCTCTATGCCTTTTGAATGGTGAGCCCCAGGTGTGCACCAATTCTCGCGGAGACTATCAAGGGATTGGCCACCCGGCCTAGTCCCCGCAAGACTGAGTTGCTCACCTCTGTTTGGCAAGCCAGTGAGAAAGTATACATCCGAGGGCTCTATCTCGAGCTGGTGCCCTCCTATGTAAAAGCATTGTTCTTGTACGTTCCATCGCTCAACCAGCCATTCCAAGAATCTTACCTGGCCCCTCATGCCCGGTATGGTCCAATATTTGTATAATCCGCATGCTCTTAGGGCATCCAGGGAAGGTTGATGATTTATTGCAGCTTCATCTTCCTCTACATGCTCTCTTTCTCTCCAGTCTAACATGATTAATGCCCTGCATATCAAAAATAGCAATTAGAAATTAATTTGGGAATTTTTGGTGGTTTTTTGAGAGAGTTGGGGTTTTGAAATGCGCGTTTCTCGGAGGACGCACCCCGGCTTTGTAGCACAGGGCGCCCGGACGCAGCTGGCCTGAAGGCGGGCTGCGTCTTCCGACCGTTTTCCCGTATGAGAAAAAGTCGGGGGACGCAGGTCACCCGAAGGGCACCTGCGTCCGCCGAGAGGCGCATTCCAAAACCAAAACCCCCCCAAAAAATGAAACTAAAACCTAAAAATTGATTCTAAACGGATAGAAATGCAGAGTAGGATGTGTAAAATACCTGGATGAGACGGCGTTCGATTCCAACGGTCAGATTTTCCGCAGCGACCACGGGAAGTTTCTTGTCAAAAGCTCCTTTTTCAACCTCAACAGTGAAACGGTAAAAATGACATGGTAAAAGGTCTTTTTATAGGTTTTTTGGATGAATTAGTTCATTTTTTACCATGAAAAGATGTTTTTGAATGTATTTTTGCCTATTTTAAACAGGTATGAGTAATGTGTCGCTTTTGTGCAGGACAAAGGGATTTCGAGGGAAATTGTAATTTTTCACAAACAAAATTTCAGAGTCATCTTTTAAGCCCTTTTCTGACTCCTAAAACATGAAAAGATCGCCGAGTGTTTCTTTTTCACTCGTTAAAACGGAATTAAAAGACGGTCCCCTTTTAGCTCTTTTCTGACCGCAAAATCAGGAAAAGATTGCCGGGTTTTTGTCGTTTCGAACTCGATAAGGAAATAAAACGACGTGTCCTTGATCGCTTTTTACTTTTCAGGTTAACGACACTATTATGAAAGTACTCCTTGGTCGCAAGATCAAGCGGTTCCCCCAGGTATTATTTTATACTTTTTCGGGCTTGAGGGACACAAATATACGAAAAAGTTCAACGTGGAGTCTCCTTTAGTTTTTTCAGACTCTCTAAAATTGAAAAACGCCGAGTTTCTCCTATACTGGGCTCGTTAAACTTTTACAGTAGAGGACCTGTTCAATTACAAACAGGAACGAACCACTCCTTCCTAGGGTTCGAATTTAAACTAGGTTGGACTCGTCCGAAGGATGAGCTTATAATCAAGCATATGTTATCCTCCTCAAGCTTGTTAAAAATAAAGAGGTACTTGCCAGAAATGGTGGGGGAAAAAAGAGAAGAATGAACCTATTTGTCACCTTTTGTCTCAGAAGAAACTTTATTACCGCTCTTGAACACGACACTTTTCATTCACCTGGGTTGGGAAATCTTTTACCTCACAGTTGACCAAATCACTTTGAAAGTCTTTAACCGGGTTCCAGGGGTTAACTTTGAGTTATTCGTCACCAAGCCATCTGTTGTGTCGTTATGTGTTCAAGAGGTCTGCAAGCAAAAACTTTCATCTGCAAAATACTTGTCATCCATTTGACCATCCCTGAGTCAGTCCTTACAGCAACATTTCTTCAACTTGAACAATGATTTCGTGTTGCGGGCTTGCCTGCAACGGGTCGCTTTCTATCGACATCGACACATTATCTAGAAAGATGACTTAGGAATCGACAGTACCTTGAAGTCTGCATGCATCAATGGCAGGTTTCTCGCCTTTGACGTCAGTTTACATCATTGACTTTCGATCAGAGGATTCCGTGAAGTGTTCGACATCAAAACATCTATTCACATTTCACGGGTTGTGCTTGGTACTTTGAGAACCATTGACATTACTGGTGGTTTCTCTCACGCTTGTTAACAGTTTACATCATTGACTGGTAATCAAGTGGTTTCTACCATGTTCGACATCGAATCATTTAATCACATGGCTAGAATCGTACCAATTCGGGAAGTAGAAGTGAAGACCCTGGATCTAGTTTCTACCATCCAGGCTGCGAGGAGTTTTGTATTCATTATCTATGTAGACTAATCATAAACAGATGGCTGCGTCCATACTGTGTCTACAAAAGTCTATAAAAATGATGTACTGCAAGATCATTCCTGTATCAGAATAGTTAGTCCATTAGTTAAAGTTTTGAATCTGAGTATGGGAATGCCTACCTCAGTGATGATATAATCTTATCCATGTATTTTGTGTTGAAAATTGCAGGTTCCAACCAGGCCATCCACAAGGCAATCCTTGAAATGATAAAGCGCTTCACCCTTCCTAGAATTACAAAACCCTATTCTATTCCAGGCTTCGCACTTTAGGGGGCAATCTGTTACACTAAAAAATGTCACCTTGACTACTTACAGTTAGTATGGCTCAAATCAACAGTCATGCTACCCTCTTAGGCAAGTCTCATGCCTCTGTTATCCATCTCAAACTCAAAGAAGAGAGAAAGTCTTGTAAAAACTATGTTTATCTCTGGGGTCGCAGGTTCTCTCTAGCCTTACCTGCGGGGACGCTGACCATGTTCACAAAATCTGCGTCCATGGACGCTCTGTATGTTAAGGGACAGGTGCGTCCCTCTGTAAAAGGCAAAATGCGCGAGTTTTATCTTGAAAAAGTTACTTGTGGTTACTTCTAGAACATTCTAGAGGTCGGTTTGATGAAATGGATGCGCCTCCAGTTGGTTCATGTATCTCTATTAAGGGGGAACTTATCCCATCAATAAGGGAGCTATCCCACCCAAAGAGGGGGATGATCCCATTGATAGTGGACCTGAATAACCTCTTTACAGCACTATAAATAAAGGCATTGAGCCAGAAGGAGAAGAGGTTGGAGCTATACATTTTCTTTGGGTAAATGCTGCAGGATTTAGGTCTTCCATTAGAGCCTTTGTGAGGAGAGATTGTCTTCACTTGATTCTACTTGGGAGAGGGTGAGCTTTGTCAAAGTAGAGGAAAACCCTTGATGGACCCTGGGAGGAACTTGCACAACACCAAGGCCAGGTTGTAAGAGTTTCTTTGTTTCGTTATTAATACAAACTGGTTTATTTTTCTCAATAGCTTGTGTTAATGAGTTATTTCATGTGTTCCTTGGTCTGCATGTTGAATATATGTTTTATTATATGAAATGCAAGTGCTTGGTAATTGTTTGATTGTTTGTGGTTGCAGGAATTGACTTGAAGGAGGAGCTCATCCGGATCGTCAAGAACGGACTTCAACAACAGCGTTTTGGAATAAGGTAAGCCTAAACACTTGTAGTTTTCATGTTGTAAAAGGTGTATTTAGAGAAAGATCACTCCATTTTGTCTTGTTTGTCATTAGAACGTCTTAGACTTCTAGGAAGGTCAGTCGTGTCCGCACCCTTGACAGTTTCCGTGTGACAGTTCCCAAGGCGCCTCACCTGGTTTCATCGTAATTTATTTGAATCCCACAATCAACTACGCCTCAGATTTAGGCCTACTGAATTCTCTATTCAGTGTTGTCTGGATGTCTGCCACTCCAGCATTTGGGTTATCATTATAATACTTAATATACCAGGTTAGCACGTGATCTTGCAAAGCACTAACCAATGTCGCATTATTTATATGATCATCTGTAGCACCTTGAGCTTCCCATATAACCCTCACAACAAACTAGAATTGGTCCGGGTCCTCATTTCCCAAGCCTTTGAACAAAGGAAACTTCAATGTATTTTCCATACTGAACTATGGTGGAGGTGGAGGTGGTATGGGTGAAGTTGGAGGTGATGGTGGTGAGCTCGAAGGTGGTGTGGGTGGAAGTGGTCTTATTAACTAAATAGCACTTCACAGAGAGACCTTCACTATCTCTTCCTCGTCACCTCACAGAGGTGAAATTAATGGACTATACTCTGGACCCTTTTTTCCTTCATTCTTGTAATTTTTTCTGCTTTACTTAGTTTTGAACATCAAGGTAGCTACATAACCCGTTTTTCGCACAATAGCATTTTAATCTAGGTATTCAAAGATTTTACATACTTACCTCGCGATCGATTGAAAAAGTGTCACTCCACCTCGCTATAGCTGACTGAGGTGTCAACCACAAATTTAGTCACAAATCCTCCTATGACGCGATCGAACCAATGATCGATAGTGCGAGCGATCTTGTCCTCTGATGCTTCCAACCTTTGCATTAGCTCCGGGGTCCACACAATAGGACTATCAAGTTTCCACCTTCCTTGGCTATCTGCTAGCTTCACGATCCACTCGTATAGCTCAATAGGGAAGGAGCAGAAAAAGATCTCATGGATCTCTGTATATAGGTATCTGTCCAACCATTTTTCCTTTGTCAGTCGTGGGTTTCTATTCTCCTGCGCTGCGAATTCGTGGATCCTCCTATCCAACGAGTCTCTAATCTCCTTCTTAGATGGATTCTAGTGATACGACATCACACATCTCTTATGCAAATTCTAGTCTCAGCAATGAAACCATTTGTTGGCTTGAGGGGGCCTAACCTAGGTTCAACATTAATTAGCCAAACAAATCCCTACACTACTGGCCCTTTCAGCATTAGCCCACGGAGCACAGACCGAAGTCTCACCCGAAGCAGTATGGGGGGATCTTGGAACCAAGTTTTCGCACCCTTAGATGGTTGTGATGTCGTTTGATTCCCTCTATCCCCGCCTTCGCACAGGTCGCTTCACTCTAGGGCTTGCAAAACAAACCCTTTATTCTGTCCTCAATACCTCCGCGAAAGGGTATGATCGATCTTCACGTAGCCCTAGCCTGCTGCTCAGGTACTTTCGTGATACTATGGCAGCCTGTCGTGTAGATTCCCCAATTATTCTAGGTGATTTTCTTATCTTATCAAATAATTAAAGTTAACACCTTGTAAACAGATATCCTTGATCCTGTTCAATTATCCAATGTATTTGTATTCATTCATGCATCATATAAACATAATAAAGGAAATTCATATATAACATATCAAGATTGATCAACAGAACAAAGACACAGAAATTGTCGAATATTTCTCTTTATTGATATCTTCCAAGTGTTTACAAACTCTGTCTACCCTGCGCACACCGCTGCAGGGGTCCGCACACTCAGCTATGGACTTCTACCCTAGGCCTCTGTGCACTGAGCTGCAGAGCCTCTACCTATGCTACAAACCAAGACTTAGACTTCTTACTTCAGAGCTATGACTCTTTTACATTAATCATCATTCCATGTCTCTAAAACTACTTAGAGCTTAGCTCTTTTTATACAATCCCATGGTCTGCAGACCATGGGTAGGTCTCTTACAACTGACTTTAGTTTACAAAAGTAAGGGTAGACTACCCTTTATGACACATAATAACTTCGCACTCCACGACCACAAAATGTGGAGCCTTTACAATTTTATTACAAAATTTGATTCAAACATGGGCTTTTAGCCCCAAAACTACCCTTGGGGGATCCCGCTCCCAACATTTGGTCTAACTTTGAGAAAATTCAAAGCCTAGTTGATCAATTACAAATTACTATTGTTAGGCCTGTATTCAGTATCAACTTGAGCTCTTATATTTTTCCATACCCTCTACTACACCTTCTAAAGCATCCACATCACCTCCTCCATCTTCATCTCAACCAACATAACCCATTGTTGTTCCCACCCACCATTCTCTAAGAGTTATGGCGAGATTTGCACCCTTAGTGTCACCTAGTCAGTTGGCAGCTTTACCTCAGACCTATGGCCAGAGGCTTCCTCTGTTTGATGGCAGCCCAGGAGTCACAGTGCAGCAACATATTGATAAGATGGTTGATTTCATTGACTTAGAGGAAGTCGATGAAGATGATGCGAAAATGAGACTAATGGCTCAAATTTTTTCTGGAGATGTCAAAAAATGGTTCCGTGGTTTGGAAACTCACTCTATTGATACTCCTCAGAGGTTGAATGAGTTGTTCTTATCCAGGTGACCGGAAAAGAAAAATCCATTACAGCTCTTGGCATAATACAACACATTGAAGAGGAATCCTAATGAGATGGTTCAAGAATTCACTATAAGGTTCAATCTGATCTACAATTCCATTATGGATAACATGAAACCTCCACCTGATTTGGCAATTCAATGCTACCCAGATGCTTTTGATTTAGAGATGGCTTATCAAATGAGGGAAAGAGATCCCACAACTCTGGAAGACATGCAGAAAAATGCGGTGAGTGTGGAAGCAAACTTGATGATTAAAAAGTCTCAATTGAAACATGAGAAATCGGAAAAGAGAGTAACCATCAAAGAAGAACCTTCTTCTTCCACCAATCTTAAGCTAGATGCACCGATCAAAACCATGGAAAGAATGTCCGACCAGATGATAAATTCGAATTGACCTTAGGAGCCCCAAGTTAGAAATCCTAACTTCAGAAATCAGCAGCAACCTCAGTACATAATAAAACAAAGAGAGCATAAAGCTTTTGAAGCATTGACATCTCAGTAGCCAATTCAGACACCCTTGCAGAAAAATTATGCTCAAGGAGAGTTTGATGATGAAACAGACCTGATCGTTGAGGAAAATCACTTCTTTAGGGAAGATCACCATCCCATTTTCTTTACTAAAGATGAGAAGTATGTCGATAAAGTGGAGGATCCTAAAGATGAGGATTACATGCTAGCAAGTGACAATGCATTGGAGACTCAAACCAATGATTATCAAAAAGGATATTTGAACGCACTCAGTTCTCAGCAGAAGCAATATTCTTTGAGGAATAGGGATGTCCCAATCACTCCTATTCAGAAAAGGACATCATAGCAGAAAGATACACAACATAAATCAATTCTTCAAGGTAGTCTAAGCAAAGGTAAAGAGCTGGCAGCAGCCTATTAAAGCATAATAAAATAGCCATCCACAAGCAATCCAAACAAGGATTGTGATAGTCAAAAGAAGGATCAAATACCAAGAGATCTGCCCAAGAAGAGAGAAAATGTCCAAAGAGAGGTAGATAAATCTAGTTCTTTCAATCTAGAAACTGAAATTTCAAAGTTGAAAGTGTCAATTCCTCTTACTGAACTAGTCAAAAATAACCACTACAAGACTGATATAGTTAAAATTCTCAAAGGTGATCCTATGTCTGACATGGTTAATATTGAAGATGACCAACCTGAATTGATTTTTGGTCCATCCATAGATGGTAAGTCAGAAGATAGTGATGCTCCTCCATTTTATCTCAGTTTAAGAATCCACCAATTCATTCTTCACAACTCCATGCTTGACTCTGGGGCTTCTCATAATTTAATGCCAAAAGCATCATGGAAAGGTTGGGTCTAGATATAACTCATGAATACCATGACTTGTATTCTTTTGACTTTGGTAAGGTTCGTTGTCTTCGCCTAATAAAATGTTTGGTAGTATCCCTGGATCAAATCCTTGCAAAGAATGTTTTAATGGATGTGGCAGTAGGTGATATACCACCACAGTTTGGCATGTTATTGTTGAGATCCTGGGGAGCGAAATTAAGAGGCACATTGCAGTTAGACTTCTCCTATGCTACCATCCTAGTTTTCAGGCAATTGAGAAAGTTTTATCGAGAAACCAAAATGAAGTTCATCATAACTAGAAAGGATAAGCCTAACAATAATCCTATAAATGTTACATACAGATTTAGTCTTTTATTTTGTATAATGATAGTGGACTGAACAATGTAGATAGTCAACTTATGGAAATTAAAGATGTACCAGAGGTTTTCAATTGTATAAGGACAATTTCAAATCATGAGAAAGAAAGGCTACCAAGTTCATCAAAATCATCAGCAGACAAGGCAAAAAAAGGTCCAGAAAAGCCATCATAGAAGGTAATAGAAAATTTAGAATAGTCGGAAGATAAAGTTCAAAAAATTGATGCAAAATAGAAAAATATGTATAGCCCTTAGAAGAGGAGAGTGGCCTTTGGACCACGGACTTTGATGGTGCTCTTGGGAAAGACAGAGTATGTACTGGCATTTGGATTCGATTTCCACATCATCATCAACAAGGTAATGTCCCTCAACATGTTAGATTGTGCTCATACAAGTTGGCTTTTGATTGCACTAACAATGAGGCCGAGTACAAAGTGATGATCATGGGTTTGAAGATCCTGAAGAGGTTAGGTACACGAAGAATTTCTGTGTATGGTGATTTAGAACTTGTAATCAAGAAAGTTAAAGGTGAATACCAAGCTCACCATCCGCAAACGAAACAATATAGAAATGTGGTTTTAGATATTATTAAGATGTTTACTGAGTACAGTCTTTCAGTTGTACCAAGAAGTCAGAATCTTATGGCGGATTCATTAGCTACAACTGCAAGTAATTTCAAAATCCCCATCTTTTCAAACAAGAAGTTTGCGATTCATGTGAAGCATCAACCCTCTGTTCCTGACAACTTGTGATATTGGCAAGTATTCTGGGATGAAAAACATGTGAATAACTTTCTTCAGAGTCAAGGAGAATTTGAAAATTGTTCCATGGATGAAGTTTATGATGAGGATGATCAGGTCATTGAAGCAACCCAAGCTAATATATTACAGCTGAAGGACAAGAATATTTTGAAAGGTCTTGTACCTTTGGAAGACTTGTTTGATTGGGATGATGTAGCAAGGAAGCCTACATTGGGTCCTATAAAGAAAGGTGTCGAAGACATGAACATCGGAATAGCAGACAAAACAAAAATGATCAAGTTGTCCAAAACATTATCTCCTGAGGTAAAAGAGAAATACATTCATCTATTGTCTAAATTTTCTGATGTTTTCGCTTGGGATTATGGATATTTGAAGGAGTATGATAAGAAAATAATTTAGCATACCATCCCAATCAAGCTCGATCAAAAACCCTTTAGAAAAATTATAAGGAGGATTAACCCAAGGTTGTTGCCATCCATAGAGAAAGAAGTTAATAGACTTTACAAGGCAGGCATCATTGTTCCTATTAGATTTTCTGATTGGATATCGAATCTAGTCCCAATGAGAAAGAAGACCGAGGAGATTAGGCTCTGTGTAGACTTCAGAAACTTGAACAAAGTGTCTCTGAAAGATAATTACCCACTTCCAAAAATGGACCATATCCTTCAGAGAGTTGTGGGTGCTTCTCGGCTGTCACTTTTGGATGGCTACTCTGGTTACAATCAAGTTTTAGTGCATGAATATGATCAAGACAAGACAACATTCACCACACCTTGGGGCACATTCAAATATGCAAAGATTCCATTTGGTCTCAAAAATGCAGGGGCCACTTTTCAGCGTGCCATGGACATAGCCTTTTGAGATGAAAAATATGTTTTCTTGGTTGTATACTTAGATGATGTAACCATGTTTTCACATTCAGATGATGAACATTTGCATCATTTAAGAGTCATTTTTTAGAAGTGTAGAAATTTTGGGATCTCTCTCAATCCAAAGAAAAGTTTGTTTGCTATGGAGGAAGGTAAACTTCTCGGCCACATCATTTCAAAAGATGGCATCCAGATTGATCCTTCACGAGTAGAAGCCATTTAGAAAATTGATTTCCCTCACAGCAAAAAGGAAATCCAAGCATTTAATGGTAAGATGAATTTCTTATGTAGATTTATTCCTAATTTAGTTGAACATCTTAGAGAAATGAACAATATGTTAAAAAATGATAATGAGGTGAAATGGTTTGAAGAACACTGCAAGTCCTTTCATGTGGTGAAGCTTGCCTTAACCACTGCTCCTATTTTTTTTAGTCATGATTACACCGATGATTTTATTATATTTTCATTTGCTTCTGAGCATACCATGGTGGCAATACATATGCAAAAAAGGGATAAAACAGAGCTGCCAATAGCACTTTTCAGTCGCAACATCAGGGATGTAGCCCTTAAGTACAACATCATTGAGAAACAAGCCTTGGCTTTGGTAAAGGCAATCAAAGATTTCAGAGTTTACATTTTACATTCGCATACTATTGCTTATGTGCCTAATGCAGCAGTAAAAGAAGTCCTCATGCAGAATGACTCGGAAGGTAGAAGAGGTAGATGGATAGCAACATTTTTAGAATATGATCTTGAGATCAAGCCTACAAAATTGATCAAGGGTCAAGGCGTAGCCAAACTCATGACTGGGTCAAACCTTCATTCTTTAGACATCAACCTTGTAGCGGCATTATCTGACAATCAAGAAGAAGTGGATCTCATTCAGGTATCTGAAATTTTTCTATGATCCCCATGATATTCTAATATTATTTATGTTCTTCAGCATCTAAATCCCCCTCCAGGAACATCTAAAGCTAAGGGTAGGTCATTGAAGTTGAAGGCTTCCAAATAATGTATCATGGACAGTGTACTTTATTGGAAAGATCCCGGAGGTGTCTTACTGAACTGTTTAACTGAAGATGAGTCCAAAGAAGTAATAAATGACTTCCATAAAGTAGATTTATGGGGTCACTTATATTGGAAGACCACGGCCAACAAAGTACTGAGAGTGGGTTACTATTGGCCTACACCTTTTGCATATATCTACAAGGTAGTGATGAGTTGTCACGAGTGTCAATTTTTCCAAGGTAAAAGAAAGCTTCTTCCTTTGCCTCTACAACCAATATCAGTTAATGCACCTTTTCACCAGTGGGGCCTAGATTTCATATGTGAAATTAACCCATCATCATCCGCACAACACAAGTGTATATTGATAGTTGCAGACTACTTTACAAAGTGGATCGAAGCAATCCCAACGAGGCAAGCAACTAATTCAGTTATCATTTAGTTTTTAGAGACTAACATCTTATCCCGTTTTGATTGTCCTAATAAGATTATCACAGAATATGCGACAACGTTCAAGTCCAAAAAGATGACTGAGTTTTGTGACAAGTACAATATAAAGATGGGGCATTCTACAACATACTATCTGCAAGTAAGTGGTTTGGCGGAGTCCTCTAATAAATCCTTAATCAATATCATCAAGAAACTATTGGAGGCTAACAAAAAGAATTGGCACAAAAAGCTGATCAATGCATTGTGGGCAGATCGGGTGAGTAGTAAGAAATCTCTTTGGCTTTCTCCTTTTCAGATTGTGTATGGAGTAGATACTATTTTTCCTACATCTTTAGCAGTCCCGATCATGAAATTATTACAAGAAGCGGGAAGTGAAGAGAATGATATTCAGCGTCGGATCAATCAAATGATTCACTTAGAGCAGACACAGGATGAGGTATTTCAGAATACCTCCAAGCTTCATGAGAGAATAAAGAGGATCTATGATTGGAAAATAAAGGAAGATGATTTCAAAATCGGAGATGTGGTGCTTCGTTGGGATGCTAGAAACGAAGACAAGGGTAAGCATGGAAAATTTGAGAACTTATGGAAAGGCCCTTATCAGATTTCAGCTTTCCGAGGACAAAATGATTTCTTGTTGGACGAGATGAATGGAGAACCATGCTTAGGAGGACCAGTCAATGGTAGGCTCCTAAAGCATTATCTTTTATGAAATTGTCTGGTTTCATTGTACATACATTTTGAATTTTCTGCAAGTGTGAAGTAGAAGATCATTGGAGTTCGGAGCCCGAAGTGAAGGCCATGGAGCTTCACTGATTTTCTACCATTTTAGTATTCAGTCCTTAGTCATGTAAGTCAGTTTGAGTTAGTTTTTTGAGTTTTTAGCATTTACTCATGCATTTCAGTTTGAATTTTTTTTTTACCGTATTGGCCCATATGGTTAGGCACTTGGTCTACAGTGTTCTTGACACCTCCAAGGAGCTGCCATCCCAAAATAAGGCCGATGTTAGAGTCAGTATTTGCATACTGCCATCAGTGATCAAAATTCCTCTTTTACATCATATTAGTGTCCCATGTTGAAATTTTTATCATTCCACCTAGGTCATCATGTAAAAATTTACTCACTGATGGTAGCCCAAGTTCAAACTCCAAAGCTCCTCTCAAAAAATCAATATTTGTTGGCCCACCTTCATGTGTCTTGCTAAGCATACATTCATTTTAAAGGCTCATGTCATCATGTCTTATGTCAGTCAAGTCCACCTGAAGTCTACTTGTTCAAGGTCCCATTAGGTCACTAGATTTCATTCCTCCAAGGTCCAATAAAACACCATTCACTGCATAAGGCCAGAAAAAACATGAGAGTGAAAGAAATAATATCCCTTTTTCATTCAAAGAGGATTTGCAAACATGTAACTATGGTTGCCTGAGCTCTAATTTTCATTCCAAAGTATGGGTTTGGTTTCAGATTGTAATTTTATTTAAAAAAAAAAATGTAATATTTTTATTTATTTATGTAATTTTATGTTCATTATATGTAATAAGTTACGATTCCTAAATTGTTCAATCAAACTCTATTTCCACATCATCCACCTACAAAGGAAAAATTCAGAAGTCAAAGAGCATTAGTGTGAAAATTTGAAAAGTGACATGAAACAATATAAAATGGGTTTTGAAAGCATAATTCAAACCCATTGAAGTATAAAAGCCCTCAAAGACATCAATTCAACATTCATTTGCACTCCTACACTCTCAAAGCATCCTCAGCAAAAGGGAATTTTTGAGTTTTAAATGAAATTGTGCAAAATGGGGGCAGAGGACGCATTTTGAACTGGAGGGTGTGTTCAGAACTAGTGTTGCATGTTTGCCTTAAAATGCTGCATGTTTGCCTTAAAATGCTGCATGTTTCCTAAGGGCACTGTGTGCCTGTTAAGAGAGGGTGCGTTTGACCAGATTGCTTCGCGTTTGACCAAAAACGTCCAGAGATCACCCAAAGAGCACTACATCATCTCCAAGCTTCTAAATGTGTCACAAACATGCTCCAACAAACAAGTAGGTTGAAATCATATCACTCCTATCCTCCAAAGTTGAATTATATGGTGTTTCATTGTGTTTTGGTGTCCTACTAAATTCAAAACCCTAGTAACATAATCCCATTCCTAAATTTCATTTTCTAGCATCCCACTACCATTCCTACATTTCAAAACTACCCCCTGTTACCTCCTGTTAGCTTCCTATACCAATAGGTTTCATATTTCATGATTGACAGTTGAAGTGCCAAAAATGTTCATCTTTTCCATGTTGCAAAAGTTCCATTTTTGAAAGATTTCACAGTTAAGGGAAGGCCGAACAGCTTAATCTTGGCTTCCCTAGGTTTAAATTTCTTGTTTTTGAGATAGAGAATAAAGTGTCTGTCCAAATAGCTTAAGCTGGGCAGATGAGTAGCTAGGTAGAGAAATGAAGGAGCCCAACTTCTTAACCTGGGTCCTTGGAAGAGATAAGGGTAGATTTAGATAGGAGGGAAGTCAAAAGAAAAGAGGATAATGAGGGTCTGCAAGTCTAAGTGCACCCATGCAAAAAGAAGAAAAAATGTTAGGTGTAGGAGGCTGGGTAGGTAGTTTGAGGTTGCAGAAGCAAGGTTTGGATCGCCTGATGTATTATTAATCAGAGCTCATCTCATCAATCACAGAAAGGTCAAAGCAGTTGTCTAATGGCAGAATTCTGGTAGCATGTCTAACTCCCTTTCACCCTCCCCCTCAAAGTTTCTTACTAACACCCCCTTAAGGACTTTGGGATCTGCCCAACAAGTCCTGCTTTCACTTCATTTTTGTAAAAAACATTGAGTCAAGTTTGGCTTTCTCAATGAAAAGAAGCCACATTTCTTGTGTAAAAATCACTCTTCTACATTCCATTCACTTCCTATGACTAAGTTTCAGTACATAAACTTAGCCTCTCCCCTAGACTTTCACCTCACAAACCCATATTAACTTCTAATTCTATTTATATAGCTCCCTAGCTACTTTCCCATCCCTAATTGCTACAAAAACTATATAAAATCCCAAAAAATATTACATATCCCACCCTATAGCACTATAGCTATGTACATACAATTCTAGGAAATAATAGTCCACCTGGGACTACTATTAACCCTTCCGCGTCCTAAAAACTTGGAGTTAGTTTAACCCCTGGTTAAATTAATAACCATCGCCCACCCCTTTACCCTTAAAACCTTACTGTTCTACCATTTCGCACTCGCTGTTTAAGGTTCAATGTTTAAAATTTTCAATTAAACATTGAATGTTACCCCCGCATAACACATAAAACCCACATTAACCAAGGTTTTGGACCCCCCCACGGCATATTGTCATTTAATATTCGCGCGGGCCCTGCTACAAAGTTGCACGCCACCACAATTAACCCGCCAGTCGTCCGATGGCCAGCGCTCCAGATCCAAGGGTGGGCGGTCATTCCTGCTCCCCGATCCGCCGGAGGTTAACGTCCGGGGGATGGGCGGTTTCCTTGCCATACCCCCGCCACGTGTCAGCCTCTCGGTGTGTTTAGAGGCCCCTCCCCCAATACCACCTACGCAGAAAAGCGGTGCGGGAGAAAACCGGATACCACTCCCCACCTGTGATGTCACCGCCACGTCCTCGTGACGTCACCCCCGCGTCCCCACCGCTGCTCCACGTCACCGCCATGTCACCTCTACGTCGACCCCCCACACTGTTACGTGTCACTGCCACCTCATCACCCTGCCGTACTGCCATGTCACCCTGCCACGTCACCATGCCGTATCGGGACCCACCGCTGACGTCATGCTGACATCATCACCAAAAAAGGCGCGAAAGGCGAAAATTGCAGCAAAGGATGCCCGGACTGAAAAACTGAGGTAGTTTTCGATGCGCGATTAGCGCTTAGCGCTAATCCCGCATCACTAAGAAAAATTGGTCAAAATGGAGGGCCTCTCATGGCTCGGATACCTGTAAAACCCAAAAATTCGCAATTTGACAAGATTTCTTCACTTATATTCATATTCAGATCGACAAGCGCCGATATCATTCCAAAGGTCACGAAAAGCATTTGCAGCAGCCATTTTTTGCCTTGAAAGGGCAGAAAAGGGGCAATTTGACAGTTTCAAACACATCAAGGGAGAGAAAGCGGCCCGATTCGACTATGAAAGAGTATCAGAGGAAAGATGAAGCCCTGATCAAATCAAAGAGTATCAGTGAAGCGGAAAAGAGTATCAGATCGACAATACCAAAGCAGGTGAACATTAAAGGCCCCCAAGCAAAGTCAAAGAAAGCGGTGAAGCCATTTAAGGCTCTCAAATCACAATTAATGCACATAAAAACCACTCAAGAGCAGGGGATCAAAACCCAAAGCACAGTTATGGCTAAATGAACAGCGCAGATCCATAAGGACACCATATTAACTCATTTTGATACAACTGCCTCCAGCACAGCTCAAAGATATTTTCTTGCATTAATTTCAGGACAAGATTAGGTTAAAACCGCATTTCCCTCAAACCTGTTTAAGGTCTGCTGTAATAGATATTTTTGGAAAATTTTCTCTATATAAACCACCCTAATTTACTGTTTAGAGGGTTGGTTGGTTGATTCGCTCCACTAGAGACTCACTCTGTATGTTTGATGATTTCTTTAATCAAAGACTGCTGAAAGTTTGGAACATGGACTGTCTTCTGTGTTATTAATGTTTTGAAGAGTGAATTATGGAATTCTTGTGCTGCAACATGACTCAATAAGTGTTTCCTATCTCTTTTTTCCATTGATATATTCTCATATCATACATATGTCACCATCTAAAACAGCAGGAAAAGTGAATAGCTTAGACTTTGTTTAACCGCACTCTATGCCCAATTTCTGCTGTTTCTTTATGTTTTCATCTGAATTGGTAATGAATATGAATTCCATTCGGCTCATATTTCCCTAATTCACCCATGTTTGACAGTTATCTAGGGATTCTTTACTGCTCCTAGATAGAGCTCATTCACCTTCCCTCTGTTAAATCTGAATGAGAGATTCTTAATTGCCTCTCATTCCTTAGCCTTCAATCCATCTCCATTTAGCTTGAATGTTGTTTCATGTGCTGCTAGCTTGCTCCATATTCCTCTTGTGACCAACAAAATGCACCAGCAGTCCTACTCCTTGAATCCATGCCCAATGGTTTGAAACTTCATACTATACCTACCTCTCTATTTGGAAGCATCATCCTTCCCACCAAAACTTAAACAAAACCCCTTGAAATCAATAACTAGCCTAAAATCATCATCAACAAAGCTAAATCATTAAGAGAGAGCCCTCTCTAATTGCAGGTGGGCTAGAAGCTGCAATCCAAAGATTGGTTAGTGGTTACCTCGGCCGTATTCCCTTGGGAGTCAAAGGGAACAACCTGAGTGATAACATAATGGTGACTCCGCTAGGGAAGAATCATTTGTTTATTGCTGTAAATCCCCATTTTTTATCAGTTTGCCTTTCGAATAAGTCTTAAACTTGTTTTGAAAAATCCCAAAAAATAAAAAATTCTCATAAAATCTCAAAATATTTTGTTTCTTGAAGAAAATTCCCCTTTTTTAGTTTATTCCATATTTAGCTCTGGTCTGTGTTGGTGGACAGAGATCAGACCCTTCAAAGTTAGTTTATCCACCTGGCGACTCCACATCATCCTCATAATAAAGACTCCACTAGAGAAATGAACCCAAAAGAAATATATGAGCAGATCAGGCTGTTGACCCGGATTATTATCCGAAAGGTCATGTTCTTTCTCTTCCATAAAATTTTGTTGTGTATATTGTATTTTAAGTACGAGTTTAAATTTGATTTTTATGATTTACCTTTTGAAAATGTTGAGGAAAGCCCTCCTTGCACATTAGAACAACAGCCTTTAAATGCTGTTGAAGATCATCATACAGCTAAGGAGGAAACAAGTATCAAAGCAAATCATCCTATCCATGTTCATATCGAGCCGAGTCATTCAATCCCTGTACATACTCCCGTGCCTCATAAAGTTCCTGATAGATATAAACCTCTCATTTTGCCTCCCATGCTCAAACCTTTGCCTAAAAATCATCCTGAGTATCTCCCAAGATTTGATGGAGAGAATGGAGTTACTGCTCATAAGCATGTCCAAGTTTTTGAAGATTATCTTAACTTATTTGAAGTGGATGTTGAGAATGTTAGTATTAGGCTTTTCTCTCTTTCTTTGCAAGGCAAAGTCAGGAGTTGGTTCAAAACTTTGCCTCACACAAGCATCTCAAATCTTGAGCAATTTCTCAAACTCTTCCTTGATAGATGGATAATCAAAGTCAATCTCCTCATGATCATAGAAGAATATAATCAGTTAAAAAGACATCCAGACTAGACAGTACAACAATTTTCAAACAGATTCAATCAAATTTATCATTCAATGCCATTGAATATAAAACCTCCCCCTGATTTGGCTCTACTGCATTATCCAACAGCATTTGATCCAGAGATAGAATTTCATCTGAGAGAGAGAAACCCCTCCACTATGCAACAGATGCAGAACATGGCAGTAGATGTAGAGGTTAATCTGAAAGTTAGGGAGAGGAAGCTGAAAGCAGAAAAAGAGGAAGAACTTGATATCTTGATAAAGAAAGCAGAGGAATTAAAGCAGAAGATCACAATGAAAGTTGAATGTTCAAATCACCATGACATTTTTGCTCCACAAGAAGAAAGGGTTGACATTTCTGAACAGATTTTTACCAATTCAAACAGCCATAGATCAGAAAACAGATTCACAGAACAATGTGTGGAGGAGCAATCCCCTAATTTACTATGTGCATTCGATAATATGGCTTCTTTTAATAATGTGCCCAAATATGATCAATATGATGATGACTATGTTTTTCAGATCCAAAATAACCTTGCAGACGAATCAGAAGATAATTTGGGCAAAGACAAAGAGATTCAGGTTCAACAGATTCAAGGTACTAATTAGCTCATTCACTTCAGCAATAAGAATGAGGAGGAAAGTGCAGAAAATTTTGAAATAAGCGAAGGAACTTTACCATTTTGTTTTGAGTCTTTTCAGTTTATCAGAGATAACTATCATGCTACAAAAAATCAAATATCAACAAGCCTTGGTATTGACCATCTGGAAAGCAATCAAATATTTGTTTAAAATGTGTCATATCTAAATTTGCAGTCCCAGAATCCCATTGAACATCAGATAGCAGAAAAAGGCATGGAAGCAGCAACATATGATCAAAAAATCCAAGTTGGTTCCTTGCCCTTTTGTTTTGAATCATCTGAATTATTCGAAGAAAAGGAAGAACAACTGGTAGGAATCTGTCAAGTTCCATTTGAACTTGTATGTAATAAATTACAGCAGACCTTCCAAACTCTCTGTGGTCCAACAGCTGACAGGTCGAATGAGGAGAGAAATCAGAATTCTTCTCCATTAACAGACCATGAAGGTCCAAATCAAGATGATAATGGTGGCAGTAGACAGGCCCTACAGTCAGTTAAAATATCATCACAAACAGCAGTTGAAAGCATGAAGGGTGTTGAAGACAGGGATGATATTTCAGGCTCATGGCATGAAAGCTATCCAAAACATTTGCACAGTTGTTTGATTCAGCTCAGGAGTAGTGTATATATTTTGCAAGATCCTTTTGTACAGTTTCTAGATTCAGCAAAGGAGATCAGGAGTTTCCTTATCTTCACAAAGCTTAACAAAGCCAGATTTGATTGTAAGATTTCAGTTTTAAACACCATCAAATACAGGCAGCATGAAGCACTGATGTTTATAATGCTTAAGTGGCTGCATTGGCTATTTCATTTCACCTAACCAGCAAAGAAAGTGCTGATTAGAGTAGGTAGGTAGGATTTCAGTTTTCTGTCCGAATAGCAGCTTCCTATGGTTGAAGCCCGAAGTGAAGGCCCTAAGCTCTTCAAGTCTGCTGTCATATATATAAATAAAGCAGCCAGCAAAGGTAGGTTCTCAGAGTACAACATCAATTGAAGATTAAGGCAATCTGACCTGCTGTTCTTGACTTTTCACAAGGAAAATCCATCCCCAGGTGGAGCCACTGTTAACTTCCTATACCAATAGGTTTCATATTTCATGATTGACAGTGGAAGTGCAAAAAATGTTCATCTTTTCCATGCTGCAAAAGTTCCATTTTTGAAAGATTTCACAGTTAAGGGAAGGCCGAACAGCTTAATCTTGGCTTCCTAGGTTTAAATTTCTTGTTTTAGAGATAGTGAATAAAGTGTCTGTCCAAATAGCTTAAGCTGGGCAGATGAGTAGCTAGGTAGAGAAATGAAGGAGCCCAACTGCTTAACCTGGGTCCTTGGAAGAGATAAGGGTAGATTTAGATAGGAGGGTAGTCAAAAGAAAGGAGGATAATCAGGGTCTGCAAGTCTAAGTGCACCCATGCAAAAAGAAGAAAAAATGTTAGGTGTAGGAGGCTGGGTAGGTAGTTTGGGTTGCAGAAGCAAGGTTTGGATCGCCTGATGTATTATTAATCAGGGCTCATCTCATCAATCATAGAAAGGTAAAAGTAGTTGTCTAATGGCAGAATTCTGGTAGCATGTCTAACTCCCTTTCACCCTCCCCCGCAAAGTTTCTTACTAACACCCCCTTGAGGACCTTGGGATCTGCCCAACAAGTTCTGTTCTCACTTCATTTTTGTAAAAAACATTGAGTCAAGTTTGGCTTTCTCAATGAAAAAAAGCCACATTTCTTGTGTAAAAATCACTCTTCTACATTCCATTCACTTCCTATGATTATGCTTCAGTACATAAACTTAGCCTCTCCCCTATACTTTCACCTCACAAACCCATATTAACTTCTAATTCTATTTATATAGCTCCCTAGCTACTTTCCCATCCCTAATTGCTACAAAAACTATATAAAATCCCAAAAAATTTTACATATCCCACCCTATAGCACTATAGCCATGTACATACAGTTCTGGGAAATAATAGTCCACCTGGGACTACTATTAACCCTTCCGCGTCCTAAAAACCTGGAGTTAGTTTAACCCCTGGTTAAATTAATAACCATTGCCCACCCCTTTACCCTTAAAACCTTACTGTTCTACCATTTTACGCTCGTTGTTTAAGGTTCAGTGTTTAAAAGTTTCAATTAAACATTGAAAGTTACCCCCGCATAACACATAAAACCCACATTAACCAAGGTTTTGGACCCCCCCACGGCATATTATCATTTAATATTCGCGCGGGCCCCGCTCTAAAGTTGCACGCCACCAAAATTAACCCGCCAGCCATCCAATGGCCAGCGCTCCAGATCCAAGGGTGGGCGGTCATTCCTGCTCCCCGATCCGCCGAAGGTTAATGTCCGGGGGATGGGCGGTTTCCCTGCCATACCCCCGCCACGTGTCATCCTCCTAGTATGTTCGGAGGCCCCTCCCCCAATACCACCTACGCGGAAAAGCGGTGCGGGAGAAAACCGGATACCGCTCCCGGCCTGTGATGTCACCGCCACATCCTCGTGACGTCACCCCCGCATCCCTGCCGCTGCTCCACGTCACCGCCATGTCACCTCTGCGTCGACCCCCCCCACTGTTACGTGTCACTGCCACCTCATCACCCTGCCGTACTGCCACGTCACCATGCCGTACCGGGACCCACCGCTGACGTCATCACCAAAAAAGGCGCGAAAGGCGAAAATCGCAGCAAAGGATGCCCGGAATGAAAAACTGAGGCAGTTTTCAATGCGTGATTAGCGCTTAGCGCTAATCGCGCATCGCTAAGAAAAATTGGTCAAAATGGAGGGCCTCTCATGGCTCGGATACCTGTAAAACCCAAAAATTCGCAATTTGATAGATTTCTTCACTTATATTCATATTCAGATCGGCCAGCGCCGATATCATTCCAAAGGTCACGAAAAGCATTTGCAGCAGCCATTTTTTGCCTTGAAAGGGCAAAAAAGGGGCAATTTGACAGTTTCAAACACATCAAGGGAGAGAAAGCGGCCCAATTTGACTGTGAAAGAGTATCAGAGGAAAGATGAAGCCCTGATCAAATCAAAGAGTATCAGTGAAGCGACAAAGAGTATCAGATCGGCAATACCAAAGCAGGTGAACATTAAAGGCCCCCAAGCAAAGTCAAAGAAAGCGGTGAAGCCATTTATGGCTCTCAAAATCACAGTTAATGCACATCAAAACCACTCAAGAGCAGGGGAAAAAACCTAAAGCACAGTTATGGCTAAATGAACAGTGCAGATCCATAAGGACACCATATTAACTCATTTTGATACAACTGCCTCCAGCGCAGCTCAAAGATATTTTCTTGCATCAATTTCAGGACAAGATTAGGTTAAAAACCCGTTTCCCTCAGACCTGTTTAAGGTCTGTTGTAATAGATATTTTTGGAAAATTTTCTCTATATAAACCACCCTAATTTACTGTTTAGAGGGTTGGTTGGTTGATTCGCTCCACTAGAGACTCGCTCTGTATGTTTGATGATTTCTTTAATCAAAGACTACTGAAAGTTTGAAACATGGACTGTCTGCTGTGTTATTAATGTTTTGAAGAGTGAATTATGGAATTCTTGTGCTGCAACATGACTCAATAAGTGTTTCCTATCTCCTTTTTCCCTTGATATATGCTCATATCATACATATGTCACCATCTAAAACAGCAGGAAAAGTGAATAGCTTAGACTTTGTTTAACCGCACTCTATGCCCAATTTCTGCTGTTTCTTTATGTTTTCATCTGAATTGGTAATGAATATGAATTCCATTCGGCTCATATTTCCCTAATTCACCCATGTTTGAAAATTATCTAGGGATTCTTTACTGCTCCTAGATAAAGCTCATTCACCTTCCCTCTGTTAAAGCTGAATGAGAGATTCTTAATTGCCTCTCATTCCTTAGCCTTCAATCCATCTCCATTTAGCTTGAATGTTGTTTCATGTGCTGCTAGATTGCTCCATATTCCTCTTGTGACCAAGAAAACGCACCAGCAGTCCTACTCCTTGACTCCATGCCCAATGGTTTGAAACTTCATACTATACCTACCTCTCTATTTGGAAGCATCATCCTTCCCACCAAAACTTAAACAAAACCCCTTGAAATCAATAACTAGCCTAAAATCATCATCAACAAAGCTAAATCATTAAGAGAGAGCCCTCTCTGATTGCAGGTGGGCTAGAACCTGCAGTCCAAAGATTGGTTAGTGGTTACCTCGGCCGTATTCCCTTGGGAGTCAAAGGGAACAACCTGAGTGATAACATAATGGCGACTCCGCTGGGGAAGAATCATTTGTTTATTGCTATAATCCCCATTTTTTATCAGTTTGCCTTTCGAATAAGTCTTAAACTTGTTTTGAAAAATCCCAAAAAATAAAAAATTCTCATAAAATCTCAAAATATTTTGTTTCCTGAAGAAAATTCCCCTTTTTTAGTTTATTCCATATTTAGCTCTGGTCTGTGTTGGTGGACAGAGATCAGACCCTTCAAAGTTAGTTTATCCACCTGGCGACTCCACATCATTCTCATAATAAAGACTCCACTGGAGAAATGAACCCAAAAGAAATATATGAGCAGATCAGGTTGTTGACCCGGATTATTATCCAAGAGGTCATGTTCTTTCTCTTCCATAAAATTTTGTTGTGTATATTGTATTTTAAGTACGAGTTTAAATTTGATTTTTATGATTTACCTTTTGAAAATGTTGAGGAAAGCCCTCCTTGCACATTAGAACAGCAGCCTTTAAATGCTGCTGAAGATCATCATACAGCCAAGGAGGAAACAAGTATCAAAGCAAAACCCCTTGAAATCAATAACTAGCCTAAAATCATCATCAACAAAGCTAAATCATTAAGAGAGAGCCCTCTTTGATTGCAGGTGGGCTAGAACCTGCAGTCCAAAAATTGTTTAGTGGTTACCTCGGCCGTATTCCCTTGGGAGTCAAAGGGAACAACCTGAGTGATAACATAATGGCGACTCCGCTGGGGAAGAATCATTTGTTTATTGCTGTAATCCCCATTTTTGATCAGTTTGCCTTTCGAATAAGTCTTAAACGTGTTTTGAAAAATCCCAAAAAATAAAAAATTCTCATAAAATCTCAAAATATTTTGTTTCCTGAAGAAAATTCCCCTTTTTTAGTTTATTCCATATTTAGCTCTAGTCTGTGTTGGTGGACAGAGACCAGACCCTTCAAAGTTAGTTTATCCACCTGGCGACTCCACATTATCCTCATAATAAAGACTCCACTGGAGAAATGAACCCAAAAGAAATATATGAGCAGATCAGGCCGTTGACCCGGATTATTATCCAAGAGGTCATGTTCTTTCTCTTCCATAAAATTTTGTTGTGTATATTGTATTTTAAGTACGAGTTTAAATTTGATTTTTATGATTTACCTTTTGAAAATGTTGAGGAAAGCCCTCCTTGCACATTAGAACAGCAGCCTTTAAATGCTGTTGAAGATCATCATATAGCCAAGGAGGAAACAAGTATCAAAGCAAATCATCCTATCCCTGTTCATATCGAGTCGAGTCATTCAATCCCTGTACATACTCCCGTGCCTCATAAAGTTCCTGATAGATATAAACCTCTCATTTTGCCTCCCATGCTCAAACCTTTGCCTAAAAATCATCCTGAGTATCTCCCAAGATTTGATGGAGAGAATGGAGTTACTGCTCAGAAGCATGTCCAAGTTTTTGAAGATTATCTTAACTTATTTGAAGTGGGTGTTGAGAATGTTAGTATTAGGCTTTTCGCTCTTTCTTTGCAAGGCAAAGTCAGGAGTTGTTTCAAAACTTTTCCTCACGCAAGCATCTCAAATCTTGAGAAATTTCTCAAACTCTTCTTTGATAGATGGATAATCAAAGTCAATCTCCTCATGATCATAGAAGAATATAATCAGTTAAAAAGACATCTAGACGAGACAGTACAACAATTTTCAGACAGATTCAATCAAATTTATCATTCAATGCCATTGAATATAAAACCTCCCCCTGATTTGGCTCTACTGCATTATCCAACAACATTTGATCCAGAGATAGAATTTCATCTGAGAGAGAGAAACCCCTCCACTATGCAACAGATGCAGAACATGGCAGTAGATGTAGAGGTTAATCTGAAAGTTAGGGAGAGGAAGCTGAAAGCAAAAAAAGAGGAAGAGCTTGATATCTTGATAAAGAAAGCAGAGGAATTAAAGCAGAAGATCACAATGAAAGTTGAATGTTCAAATCACCATGACATTTTTGCTCCACAAGAAGAAAGGGTTGACATTTCTGAACAGATTTTTACCAATTCAAACAGCCATAGATCAGAAAACAGATTCACAGAACAATGTGTGGAGGAGCAATCCCCTAATTTACTATGCGCATTCGATAATATGGCTTCTTTTAACAATGTGCCCAAATATGATCAATATGATGATGACTATGTTTTTCAGATCCAAAATAACCTTGCAGACGACTCAGAAGATAATTTGGGCAAAGACAAAGAGATTCAGGTTCAACAGATTCAAGGTACTAATCAGCTCATTCACTTCAGCAATAAGAATGAGGAGGAAAGTGCAAAAAATTTTGAAATAAGCGAAGGAACTTTACCATTTTGTTTTGAGCCTTTTCAATTTATCAGAGATAACTATCATGCTACAAGAAATCAAATATCAACAAGCCTTGGTATTGACCATCTGGAAAGCAATCAAATATTTGTTTAAAATGTGTCATATCTAAATTTGCAGTCCCAGAATCCCATTGAACATCAGATAGCAGAAAAAGGCATGGAAGCAGCAACATATGATCAAAAAATCCAAGTTGGTTCCTTTCCCTTTTGTTTTGAATCATCTGTATTATTCGAAGAAAAGGAAGAACAGCTGGTAGGAATCTGTCAAGTTCCATTTGAACCTGTATGTAATAAATTACAGCAGACCTTCCAAACCCTCTATGGTCCAACAGCTGACAGGTCGAATGAGGAGAGAAATCAGAATTCTTCTCCATTAACAGACCATGAAGGTCCAAATCAAGATGATAATGGTGGCAGTAGACAGGCCCTACAGTCAGTTAAAATATCATCACAAACAACAGTTGAAAGCATGAAGGGTGTTGAAGACAGGGATGATATTTCAGGCTCATGGCATGAAAGCTATCCAGAACATTTGCACAGTTGTTTGATTCAGCTCAGGAGTAGTGTATATATTTTGCAAGATCCTTTTGTATAGTTTCTAGATTCAACAAAGGAGATCAGGAGTTTCCTTATCTTCACAAAGCTTAACAAAGCCAGATTTGATTGTAAGATTTCAGTTTTAAACACCATCAAATACAGGCAGCACGGAGCACTGATGTTTATAATGCTTAAGTGGCTGCATTGGCTATTTCATTTCACCTAACCAGCAAAGAAAGTGCTTATTAGAGTAGGTAGGTATGATTTCAGTTTTCTGTCCGGATAGCAGCTTCCTGTAGTTGAAGCCCGAAGTGAAGGCCCTAAGTTCTTCAAGTCTGCTGTCATATATATAAATAAAGTAGCCAGCAAAGGTAGGTTCTCAGAGTACAACATCAATTGAAGATCAAGCCAATCTGACCTACTGTTCTTGACTTTTCACAAGGAAAATCCATCCCCAGGTGGAGCCACTGTTAACTTCCTATACCAATAGGTTTCATATTTCATGATTGAAAGTGGAAGTGAAAAAAATGTTCATCTTTTCCATGCTGCAAAAGTTCCATTTTTGAAAGATTTCACAGTTAAGGGAAGGCTGAACAGCTTAATCTTGGCTTCCCTAGGTTTAAATTTCTTGTTTTAGAGATAGAGAATAAAGTGTCTGTCCAAATAGCTTAAGCTGGGCAGATGAGTAGCTAGGTAGAGAAATGAAGGAGCCCAACTGCTTAACCTGGGTCCTTGGAAGAGATAAGGGTAGATTTAGATAGGAGGGCAGTCAAAAGAAAAGAGGATAATCAGAGTCTGCAAGTCTAAGTGCACCCATGCAAAAAGAAGAAAAAATGTTAGGTGTAGGAGGCTGGGTAGGTAGTTTGAGGTTGCAGAAGCAATGTTTGGATCGCCTGATGTATTATTAATCAGGGCTCATCTCATCAATCACAGAAAGGTAAAAGTAGTTGTCTAATGGCAGAATTCTGGTAGCATGTCTAACTCCCTTTCACCCTCCCCCCAAAGTTTCTTACTAACACCCCCTTGAGGACCTTGGGATCTGCCCAACAAGTTCTGTTCTCACTTCATTTTCGTAAAAAACATTGAGTCAAGTTTGGCTTTCTCAATGAAAAGAAGCCACATTTCTTGTGTAAAAATCACTCTTCTACATTCCATTCACTTCCTATGACTAAGCTTCAGTACATAAACTTAGCCTCTCCCCTAGACTTTCACCTCACAAACCCATATTAACTTCTAATTCTATTTATATAGCTCCCTAGCTACTTTCCCATCCTTAATTGCTACAAAAACTATATAAAATCCCAAAAAATATTACATATCCCACCCTATAGCACTATAGCTATGTACATACAGTTCTGGGAAATAATAGTCCACCTGGGACTACTATTAACCCTTCCGCGTCCTAAAAACCTGGAGTTAGTTTAACCCCTGGTTAAATTAATAACCATCGCCCACCCCTTTACCCTTAAAACCTTACTGTTCTACCATTTCGCGCTCGCTGTTTAAGGTTCAGTGTTTAAAAGTTTCAATTAAACATTGAACATTACCCCCGCATAACACATGAAACCCACATTAACCAAGGTTTTGGACCCCCCCATGGCATATTATCATTTAATATTCGCGCAGGCCCTGTTCCAAAGTTGCACGCCACCCCAATTAACCCGCCAGCCGTCCGATGGCCAGCGCTCTAGATCCAAGGGTGGGCGGTCATTCCTGCTCCCCGATCCACCGGAGGTTAACGTCCAGGGGATGGGTGGTTTCCCTGCCATACCCCCGCCACGTGTTAGCCTCCCGGTGTGTACGGAGGTCCCTCCCCCAATACAACCTATGCGGAAAAGCGGTGCGGGAGAAAACCGGATACTACTCCCCGCTTGTGATGTCACCGCCACGTCCTTGTGACGTCACCCCCGTGTCCCAGCCGCTACTCCACGTCACCCACGTCACCTCTGCATCGACCCCCCCCCCCACTGTTACATGTCACTGCCACCTCATCACCCTACCGTACTGCCATGTCACCCTGCCACGTCACCATGCCGTATCGGGACCCACCACTGACGTCATCACCAAAAAAGGCGCGAAAGGTGAATAGCATGTTATTTTTGCAGCGCAAATGACGATACAATAATGGCTTGCAAAACAATTGGAAAAATATTTAGATGATTTATGAACATTTGACATTAATATTGTTGCTGTGTATTTTTCTATGAAGATTTAATTTGACGAGCACATCAAATCTTTGTGATGCCAATTGTTTTACTGAGCACGGTGCATGAAGTCATTCGAAAACAGGGAGTTAATTTAATTTTCATGGTTATTTCTTAAAAATGGATTGTTATCAATATCATAAATTGAACTGAATATAACACTTTTGATTTTCTTTAATCTGTTTTATTTGACATTTACATTTTTCATAAGAATCAGAAAGTAATTTGGCCATTTCTTTTTTAACACACTTATGTTCTTTATGTCAAGTTTTTTTTGCAGGTTTGGGATGATCGAATGATCATTGAAGAAAACTAATTGTGCACACAATTGGTCTTCAAAGGATCGATTCCATGAGAAACATAAGAACAATTCCATGTCCATATCTACCAAAACCATTACCTTTCCTCCCTTTTGAATTATAAATCCAACCAAGCAATTCAAAGTAAGCCACAGTCATTTATCCCAGCAAGAGTCAGTTGTTCATTTTCATTTATTCACATGCACTTTCCATCTGACCGACAAATAAAAGAAAGAAGCTCACTTACATGCTTATTTCCCATTGTCATTATTATTTTCCATTGTCATCTTCCATTTTCATTTTTCCTTTCCTATCCTTTTTCATTTTGCAAATAAATCCTGCTTCAATGCAAATTATCAAGTCCATAGTCCTTTGAGTCTAAAATCCTTGAAAAAATACCTTGAGGCTTACATGCTTTAATGGCAAGTCCTCATGCCGACGAATAATGTGAATACGTCAATGTCCCTTGTTCATCGGATCTTCTAGGTACTCGACAACAACAAAATTATTCTTACTTAGCAAGATGTGTTTGGGCATCTTGACTCTCATTGTCATCAATGAAGAGAGTTCTCGTGTTGACTAGTGGCATCCATTAATGGCCAGTAAGTCAACAATTTCCTGCTATGTTCAACATCAGAACATTTATTCACATAGTAGGAATTGTGCCAACGAGTTTTGAAGACATAAAGACTATCATTTCAGTGTTTTGTAGTTGATACAACATATTTAGCAGCAGAAATAAATAATCCACTTCACAACCTCATCCACCATTTATGCAACCAAGAAGCAGATGAATTCTACATTTCATTCCATGATCCAGAAGCAGCCACACTCTTCAATTTCCATAACTCATGCACATTGAAGGTAAGTGAAGGTATGTGGTTTTCTAATTTTTAGTCATGCAATTCCTTAAAATACTAAATTGTAACTTTGGGAAATTCCTCACTTCCTATTTTACATTGTCATATCTTTAGTTGGGGGGAAGGGACATCATTTCATATTCATATATCATACACCATCACACATTTTCATTTCATCCTAACATACTTGTCCTAATCAATTATGATTTCATTATGGTTCAAAAAGTTATATGATTTGCAAATAATGCCTAAATTATGAGCACACTATATGACTGATTTTAAAGATGCATTCTTAAATATGTTCAATGAATCTTGCTGCAACAAAAATAAACAAGGTATTGAAACACAAGAACCAACACCAATTAGAATTTGGTTGAAACACAAAAACCAACCAAACATGTTGCAATTCAATGTATGACAAGGAATACTTTGCAAAAATAAATAAAATTGTCAAATGCAAAGTTTAAGGACATATGATGTAAGCCAAGTTCATTCAAAAGCAAAGATGTTGCGAGCAAATCAAAGGAATTAATGCAATATTTTCATGAGGACATGCAATTACTCTAGTTGGAGGGTATGTTGGGGCTCCAAAATGTCTTCAAAATGACATCTATTTTCACCTTTATCGCCACCATTTCACTCACATATCGCAACTCCATAGCCATATAACCTTTCATTAGCCACCATTTTCATAAATATATGGGTTAGGATCCTTATTTACCAAAGTTATTTATTTTATGTGTTTAAAGTGAATTTATGATTAAAAACTAGGAAATTAACATGGTTTCATGTATCTATATATGTGGCTTGAGTTTCATGACATGTGTAGGTCATTTGGAAGCTTCCAAGACACCCTTATGTGGCCTCCAATACTCAAATTCGAATTCCCTTCAAATGAGATTTGGATAAAGGTCAAAGAAGGATATGTGTCCTATTTAGATTGTAACTCTATGAGGTGTTTCATCATTTCTTATTTGGATTAGAACTCTATGAGCACTTAGGGGATATGTGTCTCATTATGAGCTATTTGGTTGTTACTATATGAGATTTAGTAGATCTTCATTAAATAGGGTAGCTTCTTATGTTTTTGTATAAATAGGAGAGCCTTCTCCTTTGAAAGGCATGTGTAAAGTTAGAGAAATGCTCATGTTTTTAATAGAGAATTTGGAGCTTATACTTGGAGATTTGAAGATTTAGTTTTGCTTGCATATGGAGCTTTTCACTTGCCATCCTCATACACCATTGGAATGGCCATCTAACAATTGTGAGATTTAATTTATTTTATAGATTAAAGTTCATTTGCTTTCTTAGTATTAGTTTTAGAATGACTATGTAATCTTTGCTTTTCTAAAAAAATTTCAATAGGAAAGATTTATGTATTTTCTAATTGGATTAAGTTTGAGGGAAGGGCTCATAGTTATTTAGTTTCCTTTCATGTTATGTTATTTACTTTCTTAGATCAAACCATCAATTTATTGTATAATTGAATAAAGGATCAGGCCAAGAAGGTGACTTCAAATTTGGTGATTGAATGTTCAGCCTATGCAATCATTGAGTTTTACTTTTTCATGCATTTATATTTTCTTTTAAGATCCTTATTTAATTGCACTAACTAATATTCCTAAAGATCATTCTAAGAAATTGATTTAATCATATTTCAAGATTAAATGGTTGAATATTTGATACATGCAATTATTGAGTTGTTTTCTGCACACTTCACTTGCTTTTCTAGGACATTAGAAGTTAAAGTATAAATAGTTGTTTACACATCATCTTATGAACATAACACTTCATAATTGAATTCTGGAATAACTAAGCATACATTAGTTGTTTTTTATTTCACAGGTTAGTTGAATTTCATTTTCATTATTTGATTTCATAGATTAGATGAATTGGTTTTCGTTATTTTGTAGTTAGATTGAACTAAGCTTAAAGATAATTCCTAGTACATATAGTGCACAGATGCTTCACAAGTTTACGAAACCCCCAGGTTGAAAAATTAAATGACAGGAAATCACTTTGCCCCAACACAGTCCATCGCATACATCAGGCTACCAACTGCACTTGCATATGGAACACGAGACATGTCCTCTTCCTCTTCTCGTGTCTTGGAACACTGTTCAGCAGATAACTTTACACCTACAGGAATATGAACCTTCACGAGTTTACTATCATGCATATTAAACCTCTGCAATATTGTCTCGACATACTTCCTATGGTTTAACCAGAGCTTCCTCTTTGCCCAATCTCTTTTAATTTCCATGCCCAAAATATAGTTTGCAACACCAAGATCTTTCATGTCAAATTTGGAGGACAATTGGGTCTTAAAATCTTGGATAATTTCTTTGTTATTTCCAACCAGCAACATATCATCCACATACAAGGCCAAATAAATAACACGGTCACCAATTAACTTAAAATACACACAGTGATCTGCTTTGCTTCTGGCGAAGCCAAGTCCCCGTATAAATGTATCAAATTTCTGATACCACATCCTTGGTGACTGTTTTAACCCATACAAAGACTTCTTTAACTTGCATACCAGTTCTTTCTTACCCTTCACTGCAAAGCCTTCAGGTTGCTTCATGTAGATCCCCTCTTCCAAATCCCCATGAAGAAATTTTGTCTTCACATCCATCTGTTCTACCTCAAAATCAAAAGCAACAGCAACAGATAAAAGTAATCTAATAGAAGCTACCTTGGAAACAGGAGAAAAAATATCACCAAAATCAATTCCCGACACTTGGGAATAACCTTTTTCTACCAACCGAGCTTTGTATTTCTCCACCTTTCCTTTTGCATTTGTCTTCTTCTTGAACACCCATTTGCTGCCAATGGGTTTCCTTCCAGCCGACAACTCCACCAGATCCCATGCCTCATTTTTGTGCAAAGATGCCATTTCATCAACCATGGCCTCCTTTCAAAGTTTGTCATCCTCTGAATCTACTACTTCCTTCACAGTTCTGGGATCATCATCAGTAATAGATAAAGAAAAATTTGAACAGAAAGTAGATGGACTATACCTTTCTAGCTGCCTTCTTTCTTGAATTGGTCTTCTCACACCTGGAGTTTATGGCTCTTCATCTTCTAATTCCTCTTCTGCTGTAGAGTCTGATTGATCTAAAAATGAGATCTTAAATCAATATTAAGGTATTACAGACTCATGTGCAGGAATGTCTATATTATTTAGTGCAATGGATCGAAAAGATTGCGAATAATATAGAAAATGAGGAATTAGAAAATATAACAGTCACACACATCAACACAACAAATAATCAAGGAGTTCACCAGACTTCCTGGCTACATCTCCTGGTCCAGCTTTTAGTGTTGACCTCTATATTATGTCTTTAAGAGTAGAATATTACAAGTGTGAGCTCAAATAGAGTCTCAACACAACAGTGACAAAACAACAGGGATTTACTCAAAATCCTTGAGTCTAAAAGAGTGCACAGAGTCTCCCTCTTACTCTCTGTCTTCTACTTTCTCTTGCTCTCTTCTCTGTGTGTCCTCTTTGTCTGCCATAGAGTTGTTTTTAAGCCTCTCAGCTCTGTCCATTCATCTACATTCTTAGGATTTCTGGGTCCCAGTCGCTATACATTCAACTCCCTATCGAGTGTTAAGAAATCATTATAAAATGCTTAAGTTATGGTGGCCAGATGTTTTCGAACGAAAAGACTGGCGCGGTGAAAAATCCCAAAGAATTGCTTCTTTGTTTACATAGAGAAATACAGAGGAAAAACTTTAAAACAGAAGAATCGGGAGGCTGTTATGACTCGTCCGTTATCGGTCTTTTGGAATCCCACACCGTAGATCTGTTTTCATCTGACGGTTCACATCCATCCCGATCATCCAACCTGCTTGTGCATTCTGCACTATTGATCTGTGACCATTTGATCTGACGGTTGATGTGCATTTTGTATGTCTTACTTGCGCGGAGATCGCCCACCCGAAAAAGTGGTTTTCTCTCTGCTTGCTACATGTTGCGTGTCGGTCAGTTTATGCGATTGGGCAGAGCCCGTCCAATACCACTTACCACCTAAAGCCCGCCCAAAATACCATTTTCCACAGAACCCAAATAACATAAATTTGCATTCATAAATCCTTTCAGGCCCATGTTTTATCGATGTAGCATCATATGCCATGTCTCCTTTGTATTTGGGTTTTATAATGGAAATACACCAATAAATAGAAAAAGCCCAGCAAAACACTTTTATATCAGAACTCAAATTTTATAGAGCTGCATTTATAAACCCTTTTGGGTCTGCCTTGATCACTATCGCAAATCACACGGGCTATGGGTCTTCGCCCCTTTGTATTGTTGCGATGTGATATTGCGATGTGACATATCGCAATCGTATATCGCCGATCGCTATCGCATTTCGACACTTTTCTATGCTTCAGGTCCTTCCTTTTTGGTTCTATGCAATGCGATAAGTCGCAAATCACATATTGCATGGTCTTCGGGCCTGTGGGTTAAGTTCTCCCCTGTAGAATCTGTGATGCGATACTTGTAATCTCCACCATTGATCTGCGCGCTTGATCAACGATCTACTTTAAGTCGCTGATCGCAGTTGCATTTCCATTAGGGCCACCTTCGATATACTCCGCCGACCTCTCCTAATGCGATATCCCGATTTAACCTGGGCCGTTAATCTCTTTCAATCCGATGGCTCTAGTGCAACGAGACTTCAACCTCTGCTTAGCTTTGTTTTCCACCATTCCTTAGTGTTTTCCTCTGATATAATGTTTCCCGATAGTTTTATATATATGAGGACTTAGACTTAGAGGGTTTTAAAATCCATTTTGGATCATTGATTCTTCCTCCTTTAGCTCAAACTCTATCTTCTCAGGTTCCCTTGGTTGGACTACATGTTTAATAACATCTTTCACCTCTCTAAACACCACATCTCGACTATACACAACCTTCCTTGTTACCGGGTTCCAAAGCTTATAACCCTTTAAACCATCCTTATACCCAATAAAGATGCAATTTTCATATTTAGTATCCAACTTGGTTCTTTTCTCCTTTGGAACATGTACATATGTATCACATTCAAATACCCTCAGATGTGAAAGAGAGGGTTTCTTACTAGTCCATACCTCTTGTGGAGTCTTATCCTCCAACGCTGATGAAGGTGATCTGTTGACCACGTAACATGTTGTCTCCACCGCCTCTGCCGGAATTCCTGTCCTAACTCGGCACAACCGAGTGTGCTTCTTGCCCTTTCCATCAACGTCTTGTTCATTCTTTCTGCAACTCCATTTTTCTCAGGTGTATATGGAGTAGTCTTCTGCCATGCTATACCACACTTATTATACAATTCTTCAAATTCCTTGCTACAAAATTCTCCACCGTTATCTGTCCTCAACACCTTTATCTTCTTCTTTGTCTAGTTTTCCACCAGTGCCTTAAATTCTTTAAACCTGTCAAAGACTTCAAATTTATTCTTAAGGAAATATATCCATGTATTCCTTGAGAAGTCATCTATAAATGATACATAGTATACAGACTTACCCAATGATGGAACCTTCACAAGTCCAAACACATCACTGTGCACAAGTTCTAATATATGTTTCACCCTCTTACAACCAGAGGGAAAACTCACTCGATTCTACTTCCCATATACACAATTTTCATAGAAATCAAAATCCAGAAAGCTATTACTCATACCTTTTACCATACCCCATGAAGTATTCAAAGACCCTTCTCTCCAATATGTCCAAGCGTTTGATGCTACAACATGGTCTTCTCTCCAGAGACCACTATATTTTCTGCTGCACTTTCAGGAACCACAGAACTGCTGCACCCATCAACAACAGTGCTACCTTGCAGCTTGTACAGAGCTCTAATCCGAACTCCCCGTGCCAATACTAGTGCTCCCTAAACCATATTGCAGGTATCCTTCTCAAAGACTGTTTTTACACCTGCATCATCCAGCTTGCTTACAGAAATCAGGTTTCTGGTCAATGCAAGAATATGCAGAACACCTGGAAGTGTTCTAACCCTTCCACCTTGCAACCTCAACTTTACTTTTCTGTGACCAACGATTCTAGCTTTCCTATCATCCCCCAAGAAGACATCACCACCATCATATTTATCATACTCGCAGAAACACTCTCTATGGAAAGTGAAGTGAAAGGATGCACCTGAGTCAATCAAACATGCCTCATGATATACATGTGTACTTGAAGAAGCCAAGTACACATCCCCGCCTTCATCTGAGGTGGTTTTCACCTATGCAGAAGGAGCATCACTAGATCCCTTTCCTTTATCAGGAGCTTTAGATTTACAGTCCCTTTTGTAGTTCCCTTCCTTTCCGCATTTCCAGCACATCACCTTTACCAGTTTTCCTGAAGATTTAGATCTCCCACTTGATGAATTATTTTTGTTTCTATTCTGGGACCATCCTCGTACAAACAAGGCATCACCATTTTGGCTCTCCATATTTTTCCATCTCATCTCCTCCGTCAACAAGGATGAGACTATTTCATCAAACTGCAAGGCAGTTGCATTGCTACCTATTGCAATAACCAGACTATCCCACGAATCTAGTAGAGAACACAACAAACTGATGAACTTGTCTTCATTTGAAATTTTAATATCAACAAATAATAAATGACTTACCACAATATTAAATGCATTTAGATGCTTTTTCACTGAGTATCCATCTTTCATCCTCAAGTTTTACAGCTTTTTCCGTAGGAACAATTTATTCACAAGAGACTTAGATTGGTACAAAGTCCCTAACTTGTCCCACAAAATCTTCACCGTAGCTTCCCTTGATACATTGAACAATATTGAATCTGAGACACACAATCGTATTGTGCTCTTTGCCTTTCGATCCAACTTCTTCCATTCTTCATCATACACTCTCATTGGTTTAATACCTGGATCTACCGCGATCCACTGATCTTTACCCACCAACAGATCCTCCATCTTGAGTTTCCACAACTCAAAACTCTGACCATTAAATTTCTCGATCTCTATCTTTCCATTGCTCGCCATCTTCTTTCACCACCAGATTTGATCCCGCAAATCTCCCACTGAACAGGGTCTACCACAGGCCCAAGTGAAACCCCTCAGCAACAAAGGCGTCCCCTTGAAGCCAAAACAACTTTTATACCAAATGTAGGTTTTAACCTCATACAGAAATTACCTGCATACAAATTCTAAAACAAAAAAATAAACAATGCGAGAGCATAACACATAAAACACATATACACAGAGTTTTTCCCTGGATCACAAAACTGGGACTACCAACTTCATTTTTCATTATGTTCCCTTCAATGTTACAATACATATTTATACATTATGAAGCATCCAATACCATGGACCGAAAACCATTGCGTCCAAAACCATGTGCGAAAACCATGCACCAAACCATAGGTAGGTCTGCCCAATAGTTTATTCTCTCGCTGGTGGGTTTTTATTTCCCACTAGGAATTCTTCCTCATAAGTGCTCCATCTAGTATAACCTTTATGACGATTGTTCAATATTTTTCAATTCTATTTGTTGGGAACGGGTTCCCCCAAGGATAGTTTTGGGGCTAAAAGCCCATGTTTTGAGACAAATTTTGTAATAAAGTTCTAAAGTCTTCGCATTTTGTGGTCGTAGAGCGCGAAGGTGTCAAGAGTCATAAAGGGTTGTATGCCCTTATTTTGTAAAATGTAAAGTCAGTTGTAAAGATCTACCCATGGTCCGTGGACCATGAGATTGTATAAAAAGGAGCTAAGTAAGCTCTAAGTAGTTAGTAAGAAGACAATTCTTGGATTCTTGGTAGAGAAGTCTAAGTGTTTCGGGTCTTAGCGTAGGTAGAGACTCTGCAATAGAGTGTGCAGAGGCCTAGGGTGGAAGTCTGCAGTTGAGTGCGCGGACCCCTGTAGCTGTGTGTGCAGGGCAGATAGAGTCTATATTAAACTGAAGATATCAATAAAGAGAAGTATTCTGCAATTATGTGTATTTATTTCTTGTTAATGCATTTGGTTATACTGCATTTAACTTACAATGTTCATGCGAAACGCGAATACATGTGACTATATTGCTTAATTGAATGCAAGTAAGAATATCAGTTTATTCGGCGCTAACTGTGATTGTTTATTAAGATAAGTAAAACACTTATGATAACTTGGGAACCTATACAATACGTTATCATAGCAATGCAAAAGTACGTGGGTCTCGGGTTAAGGTTGCGCGAAGATCAAGCGTGCACCTTCGTGGAGGTACTGAAGGGCGAAATAAAGGGGTAGACTGACAGAGCCCTAAAGCTTAGTGACCACCACGAAAGTAGGAACAGAGGGTATAAACTAACATCACGACCATCTCAGGGTGCGAAAACTTGGTTCCAACATCCCTCTATACTGCTTCGGGTGAGACTTCGGTCCGTGCTCCACGGGCTGATGCCGAAAGGGCCAGTAGTGTAGGGATTTGTTTCGCTAACTAACGCTGAACCTGGGTCAGGCCCCACAAATCCAATAAATGGTTCCATTGTTGGGCTGAGATTGCCTTTGAAGGACCACGATTGGGGCAGGTTCCTCTGTTAAAACTAGAAGATTGTGACTTAGCTGACCATGAGAAGTTCTCGCACTTAGCGACAGAGCAGCTAATGCACCACATTATTGACACAACCACAAGAATGAATGCATTAGAACCACAGAAGTGGCTCAGGGGAGTAGACAAGGCAGTTCTGTTCAACCTGTTATGGGTGCCGCACTACAATCACACCCCCATTACAGTCTTGGTCATCAAGCAGCTGTTATGCTTGGTGCACGATGGGTGTCTATGGCTGGAGGAGCCAATACTCATCACTGACAGATTGATCGATAGGATCACACGGCTGCCTTACATAAGGGAAAATCCATCCATAATGTTTGGAGGAAAAGGTGGCGAGTAGGCCCTCACAGAGGCCATGAAGGAGAAATTGAAGCTCGTAAAGGAGCTGCGAGGCTATGCCATCTTGAGTATCTGTGACCCTATGATCAAGGTGGCCGCGTATATTTTGTGTTGGGTTGTGTTATATTCTTTCTGCGACTAGCCCACGTAGTGAACCGGGGGGTTAGAGGGGGGGTGGAGCCCCCCTTCATTGTGTCGATTACATAGCGTGGGGGTCACAGGGGGTTTGAGGGGTGCAAACAAACCTATGGTTTTGTGCATGATTTTCGCACATGTTTTTGGACATGATGGTTTTCGCTCCATGGTTTTGGACGCGATGGTTTTCGATCCATGTTATTGGATGTTTCAACATATATAAATATGTATTATAACATTGAAAGGAAAATAATGAAAAATCAAGCTGGTAGTCCTGGTTTTGGGATCCAGGGGAAATCTCTGTGTATATGTGTTTTATGTGTTATGCTCTTGCATTGTTTATTTTCTATGTTTTAGAATTCGTATGCAAGTAATTTCTGTATGGGGTTAAAACCTACATTTGGTATCAGAGCTGTTTTGGCTTCAAGGGAACGCTTTTGTTGCTGAGGAGTTTCGCTCGGGCCTATGGTAAACCCTGTTCAGTGGGAGATCTACGAAATCAATTCTGATGGTGAAAGAAGATGGCGAGCAGTGGAAAGATAGAGATCGAGAAATTTAATGGTTAAAGTTTTGAGTTGTGGAAACTCAAGATGGAGGATCTATTGGTGGATAAAGTCAGTGGATCGCGATAGCTCCGAGTACTAAACCAACGGAGTGTCTGATGAAGAATGGAAGAAGTTGGATCGAAAGGCAAAGAGCACAATGCGATTGTGTGTCTCAAATTCAGTATTGCTGAATGTATCATGGGAAGCTACGACAAACGCTTTGTGGTACAAGTTAGGGACTTTGTACCAATCTAAGTCTCTGGTGAATAAACTGTTCTTGCGGAAAAAGTAGTATAACCTGAGGATGAAAGATGGAGACTCAGTGACAGAGCATCTGAATGCATTTAATACTATGGTAAGTCAATTAGCATCTCTTGATATTAAAATTTCAGATGAAGATAAGTGCATCAATTTGTTGTGTTCTTTACCAGATTCGTGGGATAGTCTGGTTATTGCAATAGGTAGCAATGCAACTTCTTTGCAGTTTGATGAAATAGTCTCATCCTTGTAGATGGAGGAGATGATACAGAAAAATATGGGGAGCCAGAATGGTGATGCCTTGTTTGTATGAGGACGGTCCCAGAACAAAAACAAAAATAAGTCATCGAGTGGGAGATTTAAATCTAGAGGGAGATCTAAATCTCCAGGAAAGCCTATAAAGGTGGTGTACTAGAAATGTGGAAAGGAAAGGCATTACAAAAGGGATTGTAAATCTAAAGCTCCTGATAAAGGAAAGGGATCTGATGATGCTCCTTCTACAGAGGCAAAAACCACCTCAAATGAAGGTGGGGATGTGTACTTGGCTTTTTCAAGTACACATGTAGATCATGAGGCATGGTTGATCAACTCAGGTGCATCCTTTCACTTCACTCCCCATAGAGAGTGGTTCTGAGAGTATGAGAAATATGATGGTGGTGATGTCTTCTTGGGGGATGATAGGAAGGATAGAATCGTTGGTCATGGAAAAGTAAAGTTGAAGTTGCAAGGTGGAAGAGTTAGAACACTTCCAGGTGCTCTGCATATTCCTGCATTAGCCATAAATCTGATTTCTGTAAGCAAGCTGGATGATGCAGGTGTAAAAACAATGTTCAAGAAGGATACTTGCAAGATGGTTTAGAGAGCACTGGTACTGATGTGGGGAGTTCAGATTGGAACTCTATACAAGCTGCAAGTAGCACTGTTGTTGATGGGTGCAACAGTTCTGTGGTTCCTGAAAGTGGAGTACAAAATCTAGTGGTCTCTAGAGAGAAGACCATTCTATGGCATCAAAGGCTTGGACATATTGGAGAGAAGGGCCTTTGAATACTTCATGGTAAAGGTATGGTAGAAGGTATGAGTAACAGCTCTCTAGATTTTTATTTCTCTGAAAATTGTATATATGGGAAGCAGAATCGGGTGAGTTTCCCCTTTAGTGGTAAAAGGGTAAAACAGATATTAGAACTTGTGCACAGTGATGTGTTTGGACATGTGAAGTTTCCATCACTGGGTAAGTCTATGTACTATGTATCATTTATAGATGACTTCTCAAGGAATACATGGATATATTTCCTTAAGAAGAAATCTGAAGTCTTTGACAGGTTTAAAGAATTCAAGGCTCTGGTGGAAAACTAGATAGAGAAGAAGATAAGGGTGTTGAGGATAGATAATGGTGGAGAGTTTTGCAGTAATGAATTTGAAGAATTCTGTAAGAAGTGTGGTATAGCACGGAAGAAGACTACTCCATATACACCTCAGCAAAATGAAGTTGCAGAAATAATGAACAAGACGTTGATGGAAAGGGTAAGAAGCATGCTCAGTGGTGTCGGGTTAGGACAGGAATTTTGGGCAGAGGCAGTGGAGACAGCATGTTACCTGGTCAATAGATCACCTTGATCAGCGTTGGAGGATAAGACTCCACAAGAGGTATGGACTAGTAAAAAACCCTCTCTTTCACATATGAGGGTATTTGGATGTGATGGATATGTACATGTTCCAAAGGAGAAATGAACCAAGTTGGATAGTAAATATGAAAAGTGCATCTTTATTGGATATAAGGATGGTTTAAAGGGTTATAAGCTTTGGAACCCAGTAACAAGGAAGGTTGTATACAATGGAGATGTGGTGTTCAGAGAGGTGAAATATGTTATTAAACATGAATTCCAACCAAAGGAACTTAAGAAGATAGATTTTGAGCTTAAGGAGGAAGAATCAAACTCTACAGCAGAGGAGGAATCAGAATATGAAGAGCCACAAACTCCGGGTGTGAGAAGATCAGTTCAAGAAAGAAGGCAGCCAGAAAGGTATAGTCCATCCACTTTCTATTCAAATTTTTCTTTTACTGATGATGATCCCAGAATTGTGAAGGAAGCAATAGATTCAGTGTATGGAAAACTCTGGAAGGAGGCCATGGTTGATGAAATGGCATCTTTGCACAAAAGTGAGGCTTGGGATCTGGTGGAGTTGTCGGCTGGAAGGAAACCCATTGGCAGCAAATGGGTGTTCAAGAAGAAGACAAATGCAGAAGGAAAGGTGGAGAAATAAAAAGCTCAGTTGGTAGTAAAAGGTTATTCCCAGGTGCTAGGAATTGATTTTGGTGATATTTATTCTCCTGTTGCCAAGGTAACTTCTATTAGATTACTTTTATCTGTTGCTACTGCTTTTGATTTTGAGGTAGAACAAATGGATGTGAAGACAACATTTCTTCACAGGGATCTGGAAGAGGAGATCTACATGAAGCAACCTAAAGACTTTGCGGTGAAGGGTAAGAAAGAACCAGTATGCAAGTTAAAGAAGTCTCTGTATGGGTTAAAAAAGTCACCAAGGATGTGATATCAGAAATTTGATACATTTATACGGGGACTTGGCTTCACCAGAAGCAAAGCAGATCACTGTGTGTATTTTAAATTAATTGGTGACTGTGTTATTTATTTGGTCTTGTATGTGGATGATATGTTGTTGGTTGGAAATGACAAAGAAATTATCTAGGATTTGAAGACCCAATTGTCCTCCAAATTCGACATGAAAGATCTTGGTGCTGCAAACTATATTTTGGGCATGGAAATTAAAAGAGATCGAGCAAAGAGGAAGCTCTGGTTAAATCAGAGGAAGTATGTCGAGACAATATTGCTAATATTTAATATGCAGGATAGTAAACCGGTGAATCCTATTCTTGTAGGTGTAAATTTATCTGCTGAACAATGTCCCAAGACACAAGAAGAGGAAGAGGACATATCCCGTGTCCCATATGAAAGTGAAGTCGATAGACTGATGTATGCAATTGTCTGTACTATACCAGACATTGCACTTGCAGTGGGAGTATTGAGTAGGTTTATGTCAAAACTAGAGAAGGAGCACTGGACAGCAGTGAAGCTGGTTTTCAGGTATTTGCGTTACACTAGTGATTATGGTTTGTGCTACCAAGGAAGACCAGGATTGGACAGAGTGTTGGATATTCGTAGCTTTGTTGATGCAAACTGGGTTGGAGATCTAGATCAGAGAAGATCTACAAGTGGTTATGTGTTTAACCTATTTGGACATGCAGTCAGTTGGATGAGTAAGAAACAATCTGTAGTGGCACTATCAACTATAGAGGCAGAATGCATGGCAGCCACTCATGTAAGCAAGGAAGCAGTTTGGTTGCAGAGATTGTGTTCAAATATGGGGTTAGTACAGTGAGATATAAGGATAGATTGTGACAGCCAAAGTGAAATTTTCTTGGAAAAGAACCCTGCATATCATTCAAAGACAAAACACATTGTTGTTCAGTATCACTTTGTGAGGGATATGATAGAAGACAAAAAGGTGTTACTGGTAAAGGTGGACACTTTGAAGAATACTGCAGATGCATTGACAAAATCTGTGAGTTGTGAGAAGTTCTCTTGGTGTAGAGAAACAATAGGTGTTGCAGGGTTAGATAAATGACTAAGCTCTCTTGTGGCCCCTTGTGGAAAGAAAACGACAAGCCGGAAAATGTTGGATTGTGTTATATTCTTTCCACGACTAGCCCACGTAGTGAACCGGGGGGTTAGAGGGGGGGCGGAGCCCCCCCTTTGTTGCGCCGATTACATAGCCGAGGGGTCACAGGGGGTTTAAGGGGTGCAGGTAAACTTACTCTATGGGGTCCGAGGCAGCGCCCCAGAAAATTTTGGTTTTGGAACCTATGTTAGGTTGGGCGAACCCACCTATGGTTTTGTGCATGATTTTTGCACATGTTTTTGGATGTGATGGTTTTCGGTCCATGGTTTTGGATGTGATGGTTTTCAATCTATGGTATTGAATGCTTAGACATGTATAAATATGTATTATAACATTGAAATGAAAATAATGAAAAATCAAGCTGGTAGTCCCGGTTTTGGGATACAGGGGAAAATCTCTATGTATATGTGTTTTATGTGTTATGCTCCCACATTGTTTTTTTCTGTGCCTTAGGATTCGTATGCAGGTAATTTCTATACAAGGTTAAAACCTACATTTTGTGAGGAAAAGTTATGAGGAAGTGTCACGTAGATGAAGTGTCGTCACCATTCGTCACTCTTGCAGCCCAATGCGCTGAAGGAGTCCAGTTTAATTTGGTGTGTTATCCAGGGAAAATTTTAAGAACCACCCTAAATTTATATGTATAATAAATGGGTGAATCCCCATGATACAAAGGAAAAATGGGAGGTGATTTTATCACTAATATAATATATATATATATATATATATATATATATATATATATATATATAGGCGAATCTCTCACCATATTATATTATCTTGTAAGGTCTTGGAAAATCTTTCACTGAATAATAAAACATTGTGAAGTCTTTGTGAATGTTTTGTTAAAGTATGAAACCATATATGATAATAATAAAACATATTCATAAAACTGTAATATACTAACATACATGTTTGGAAAAAGAAAACATAATTTCAACTTCCTACAAACAATGTTGCAAGTTTTAGTGGCCATGTTTGTCATGGTAGGAGAGATTAATGTTTTCTCTACCACTTTTGTCAAGCTACTAGTTTTGCCACACTATCAAATTTCTTTCTTATTCCATAGACTCCAACTGCGAGATAAAAAAAAAGCACATCAAGTTTGTTTACCCCAACACGCCAACAAGTAGCAAGCCCCAACTATATAATATAATGAAGTAGTAGGTATCCCAAAGGCCTGAATAAAGGGGATCTAATGGAAAGAAGTGACCATTGTCAGAAGCCTTCCAATCAATATATAAATATATAAATGTAGATTTATTATTATTTTAATTGGAAATCTTCAATTAAATTATAAAATTTAATTACGTCTCTCCCAATCTAAATTTCTTATTAGCATAATTCACTACCTTCATACCATTTTTAACAGCGTCGTAACATGTGGATTAATTTCCTTTTTAGTGCACAATCTCCGCCTTTTAGGACAATATGGTGCAGTGACCCAACCCCTACAGATCATTATGACAAACTAAGAATATCAGAGAAGATGAAAGGTTGTACAAACCAACATATTTTTCAAACAACTAATCCAAGATCAGTATCTTAACTTTTTCATGAAGATATCATATTGAGAATGTTTGAAAAATGGTGTGAAATATGGGCAGCGACTATCTCTCTTCTGTGAGGGTGATGTGGAAAGAGTTAAGATTTCATTGTTTTGAATTTTTTTTTTTGTTAAATTAGAAAAACCAATATTAATGGAGATATCACTATTTTTTACTAAATTTTGTGAAGTGACTAAATGTAGCTTTAACCATTCACCTTAAGATTTTTTTTACAATATAATTTCCTAAGTCTATTTAATATCTTCATTATCATAATAACCAACCTATATCCATCTTAACTCCACATCTACCACTCTTAGAGGGATGAAATCTATTTATCCCTCCCAGCACTTGGTAGGCCCGAAATTAAGATGGATCTAAGCTGATAGAATTTCCCCTTTAAATAGTCTATGCTCACATGAATACCATGGTATTACCATGGGTCAATACCATGGATTATCATAAATCTGGAGCTTAAAAACTACTATTAATAATTTATGAAACTTAATAAAATTAATAATTGATTTTTATTTTATTTTTTTATTTTAACAAAGTTAAAATGTTTAAGTGACATTAAATTACAAGATCCATTTTTACTCTTGATCTACCAAGCCCGAAGAGGGATCAAATATTTTTTCACTCTATGTTAGTTTGCATATCACGATATTTGATCTAGAGTAAAGTGTTAGGCCCCTATACTACTAGTGTAACCCCTTATTGTTATTAGTATAACCCACTTATTATATTGATGTACCCATGTAGTGCCAATATTGTTACTATTGTGCCCCATAGAAGCCCACTATTGTTATTATTGTGCCCTTACATTATTATTGTTATGTCGGCTCTGATTATGTTATGACCCCTTAGACTCCTATATATAGAAAGGAGGTCTTTTCATTTGTATCATCCAAGAATTGTTCATTTATGTAATGTAAAGGAGGTTGCCCCCTCGAAGAGGCTGAATTCTAAGGCGTTGATCTATCTTTTCTATCTTTTCTTGAGCTGGTTTCATAACATTTGGTATCAGAGCTTTGGATTCTAGGGTTTCGCTGCTCCAAACAGGTCATCGTGGCATTTTCGCTATAACTTTTTTTCTGGGACGTTTCAGAAGTCGCAAAAAAAACCCATTTGAGAAGAAATCGCGTTGAACCTTGGATCTAAATTTCAGAGCTTTTCACACTATATTTACGGAGATATGATCTGAGGAATTTGGTCTTTTTGTAGACTCCTGAATTACATTCTAAACAAGTGACCTGGGGAAAATCGTCATAACTTTCTCTCTGGGGATCGGATTGAAATTTCGTTAGAAGGTACAGAAAGAGGACGGATTGTAGTTTCTTGTATGCATTTTTCAGATCCAAAGGTCAAAACAGTGACACGTGGCACTTCATACAAGTTCGTTCTTCTGGAAAGGTCTATAATCAGGTCATCTTGGGAGATTGTGCATAACTCTTCCTTAGAGAATCAAATTTGGATCAGACTGGTGGCATTGGAAAGAGGACACAGAGGGCTACTGTAGGTCACAATTTCAGAACTTAAAGATCCAAAAGTACAGAGTTACAGTCGTTTCAAGGTCAAGCTCCTAAAATCAAGAAAAAGCAAGATGAGGAAGTTTGATGGTAAGGATCCAGTAAATTGGATACTTCAGATGGAGCAATATTTTGATCTACATGGTGTACAACTGTTACAAAAGGTATGTATTGCATCTTCATATTTAGAATTAGATCAATTTTTATGGTACGAAGGGCTTTGTTCTCGTAAACAACTTGTTGCGTGGTCAATTTTCACGGAGGAAATGATAGCACATTATGAGGATACAAAGAGCAACACCTTCTTTAGAGCAACACCACAACAATTGGAAAGAGTAAAAGGGCTTTGTGACATAGTGGAAAGCAAAATTATGAAAACCAGGAAGCGTACCCCTCAAAACTATAAAGATGGAAGTGTTGTTTCTCCTAGCCTTCCACAACCTACAAGGGTTACACCCCAACAATTGGAAGAAAAAAGAGAAAAAGGGCTTTGTTACAATTGTGATAGCAAATGCACTAAAGGTCATAAGTGTGTTGAGAAGAAATTATTTTACATAGAATATGAAGAGGAGGAAGAAAAGGATCAAGAAACATCAAAAGAAGAAGATATACGACAGGACCCCACCCCAGAGAAAGAAGAAATGAATCAGACCATATCTTGTAAAGCATTGGCAAGAATTACCACTCCTCAAACTCTCAAGATAGAAGGACATATCAAGAAGTGAAAGATCACATCAAGAAAGAATAAATGAATCCAGCCATATCTTGTAATTCATTGTTCGAAATTATCACTCCTCAAACTATCAAGATAAAAGGACATATCAAGAAGAAAAATGTTCAAGAAGTGAAAGATCACATCGAGCATCAAGAAATGAATCTGACCATATCTTGTAAAGGATTGGAAGAAATTACCACTCCTCAAACTCTAGAGATAAAATGACATATCAAGAAGAAAAAGGTTCAAACAGTGAAAGATCACATCAAGCATCAACAGCAAGTTCTCCAACTTTTAAAGGATAACGCCACTTTGGTGCAAAATCAAACGAAACAACAAGTAGATCAACATCGTAGTGAAAAATGTTTTGATGTAGGTGATTGGGTATTTTTACTACTACATCTCAAGCAAGCTATTTATGAGAAGGAAATGTTGGCAATACTACATGCACTTAAAAGATGGCAACCTTACCAAATAGGAAGACTCTTCAACGATGAGGATGTGGAAGCATTGTTTTGTGCTATTTATATTATCCAAACAGATTGGATAAATGAAGCAAGGGATGAATGGAAGAAGGACGAAGAAGTATGGCCACTTATTCAAAAGTTGCAAAAGATCCCAATTCAAACAATATTGCCAGAAATTGAAGAGGAAGCAAAAATCATATTGGAACCTAGAGCAGTCACAGAAACAAGAACTCGACAGCTACGAAATCGATCAATTTCAGAGTATCTCATCAAGTGGAAGAACTTACCCTCTGAATATTCCACATGGGAGGATAAGAATTTTATACAGAAGCATCAAGAACTACTCAAGTGTTGAGGACAACGTTTTTTGAAGGAGAGGGGCATGTTAGGCCCCTATACTACTAGTGTAACCCCTTATTGTTATTAGTATAACCCACTTATTATATTGATGTACCCATGTAGTGCCCATATTGTTACTATTGTGCCCCATAGAAGCCCACTATTGTTATTATTGTGCCCTTACATTATTATTGTTATGTCGGCTCTGATTATGTTATGACCCCTTAGACTCCTATATATAGAAAGGAGGTCTTTTCATTTGTATCATCCAAGAATTGTTCATTTATGTAATGTAAAGGAGGTTGCCCCCTCGAAGAGGCTGAATTCTAAGGCGTTGATCTATCTTTTCTATCTTTTCTTGAGCTGGTTTCATAACATAAAGATGGATCTATGCTAGTTTAATTCCCCCCTTTAAATACGGGGCATTCCATGTGAATACCATGGGTCAATACCATGTGCCATATTTATTTTTATTAATACTAATATTAGGGTTAATAATGTTTTTTTGCATGGTATTAATAATAATTTGGCCCGTGGTATTTGGCCAATAGGCTTCACCTAAATATAACACATTTTTTGAGTGTTCTTAAATATAAGGTGGCTTATGGAGTAAATATAAAAAATGTTTTATTTATTTACCATACCTCTCGTTTATTTATATTTTTATTAATTTACCATACCTTTTTTATAAATATGGTATTTGGCCCATAGGATTCAATTAAATAAAACCTCTTTTTTAGCCTTCTTAAATAGAAAGAGGGTTATGGACTAAATATAGAAAGAGGTTTTATTTATTTACCATACCTATAGTTTATTTATATTTTTATTTATTTACCATACCTTTGAAGTATAAAAAGAGGTTTTATTTATTTACCGTACCTCCACTTTATTTATATTTTTGTTTATTTACACGATTACGTGTTCATAAATATAAGGTGACATATGGAGTAAATATAAAAAAATGTTTTATTTATTTACCATACCTCTCGTTTATTTATATTTTTATTAATTTACCATACCTCTTTTATAAATATAGTATTTGGCCCATAGGTTTCACTTAAATGAAACCTCATTTTTTAACATTCTTAAATAGAAAGAGGGTTATGGACTAAATATAAAAAGAGGTTTTATTTATTTACCATACCTCTAGTTTATTTGTATTTTTATTTATTAACCATAGCTTTGGAGTAAGTATAAAAAGAAATTTTATTTATTTACCATACTTCCACTGTATTTATATTTTTTTTGATAACTATCATAAATACATTTTCTTGAAAATGAGGGCCAATGGAAGATTGTAACTCCTAATTTCAAGGGCTAAATTTACTTTTTTTACCATCTCCCTTAAAATAATGTGGGCTAACCTCCATACCTAATTTTTTTATAAAATAAATTTGAGGCTATTTGTAACAATGTACTATGATACAAAATATTCACCCAATAAAAATATAAAACCCCTTAATTTAGCCCAAGGGCGAAAATTCGCCCCTAAAATTTTCCATGCCATGAAGGGCTTGATGATGTAGGTAAGGCGACACTATTGGCTGATGTGAAGATCTCGTCCTTGGTGAAACCACCCAATCATGTACATATGTGCATATGTTGTAGTCTTTAGGCCCATCCACTTCATGACCTCTGCTAAAATGAGGTTATTTTGGCTCCCACTATCGACAATGAACTACAACAGAGAACCCTTCACCCACATCTGTGAGTGGAAGAGGCTTTCCCCCTCCTCTAGATCTTTAGACTCAATATTTTGGATCTTGGTGGTGGCCACAATGGCACTAGGCTTCGCATCAATAATCTGCTTCCCTTTGTCATTTCCCTTATCAAGTTCTGATTCAGAGTCGGAACCTACGTTCGATTCAGAAGCCTCCAACTCGGCCACTATTCACTGCTTGGCCTGACACTCACTTGTATTGTGAGTGGAGCTCTAATCACTCCATTTTCTTGTGTCCTTCTTCGTCTTCATGGTGTTGTTCTTTGTTTGCGACTTTAGCGGGATATCTTGGGTAGCCCCACCTTGGCTTGGTCCTTTGTTCTGTGGTTTGGTGGTGCATTTTCCTTGCTTTGGATTCGCAGATCCAAAGTCCCGCTTCTTCTGTTTAAAATTATGCTCAATCTTGACAGCGTACTGATACGCCGTGTCCAACGAGGAAATTACCAACAACTCCATCTCATCCTGGATGTAGATAATCACGGTACTTGAGCACCAAATGTCACTCAGTATCCTTGATACCCAGCTTCATGTGAAGCGTATGGAAAATATTTGTGAACTTTGGCACATCATGGTCACTTCCCTGTCGTAGTGTCATCAACTTTATGTATTTGTCTTCATAGCTTCCGATAGGGTAATATTGTTCCTTGATGGCATCTTGGAAAGGATTCCAAGTGGGTGTGGCTGAAAACAATGACGGTTCACTCTCGTCCTTTTGTTTAGAGTAGGTTTCCCACCAGTCCTTGAGGTGTGGGGCGGCTTTGAGAAGTGCAAAAGTAATATTTTCCCGATTGGAAATGTCATGAACTAAAAAATATCCTTCCAATAGATTTAACTAGTTATCTACAGTGTCTGCATCTATCAGGCCTTCAAATATGGGAATATTGAAATTAACTTGTACCTTAAAATGAGTGGCGCCTCCAAAGTGGCTGTTGGATGAAGATGCACCGCCTGTGGGTAGCCGTCGAAAAATCTGGGCAAAGTTATCCATAATTGCATCCCTATGTCGCTCAAGAGCTTCCTTGAGAAACATTTTGAAAGGATCTCCTACCCCCTCATCTTTACTTTCTTTTTCCATGGGAGGTAGTTGGGTTTTGCAAGGCTGATCTTGCAATGGTTCAACCAGATCAATGCCTAACTCCTTATACCCTGACCTCGTTGGAGACATGCAAAGAAAAACAAAGAAAGAGAAGACAACTGTGATACCATTGATCCAAACTTAAACAGGAACACAACAACTTACAGATATAATCTTAAACACAGAGATGGAGAAGAAAAACACTTCATTTCATTAATAGAAAAATATTGAACTATGCTTATAAGCAAAATGGAAATAAGATAGATCGGGCAATGGTAAGTTATCTCTGAGAAGAGATGTGGCAGCTACATGCCTCTGGACTATGTTACAATGAGGCTCAAGGGCCTATTTATTATTGGAAAACATGAGAAAACCCTAAAAAACCAAAACCTTAATTCCAGGAGATGTAACACCAAGAGTTTGTGGGCCCTATTGGGGTTAGTTGGGAAGCCAACTTTCCGGGGTCGTAACTTGGTCATATTATCTCAGTTTGGCATGTACGATACCTTGTTGGAAAGGTCTCTCCGAGTACTACAGGTTTCACCACAGGCCCCTACTTATGTATATGGACCTACTGCGGACCCCACAAAAACGTCGTTTAGGGGGTAAAAACTACTCCGGAAGTTCAGGACCCGAAAAACTGTTAAAAATAGTAAATGCTGAAATGAAAAAGGAAACAGATGAAACTGACTGGAGGGTCTAGGTGGAATAGGCGGGTGGCCACCAATATCCACTTGGATCAGTTTTATACTATTAATATTATCATATCATTGATATTATATGTTCTTTTCTTTCCTTAAGAAAGAAATTTGTCACAATTTATCATCTTGATTATTGCATGTTGATGTCCAAGTATGCCACTTTGTGAACTATGGTACCAAATATTGAATATAACCCTTTGACCTATGAAATCATCGGTATGGGTCTGCTTAAAATATCATCACTTATCAAAGTATTTCCTATACCCATGCCTAATGTTCCTTCTACTTCTATGGTTCCCATGCACATGATCTCTTCCGTCACTAGTGGATCCCATCAATCACCTAATCCTTGGGTGGTGCCTTTGTTAAAAAATAGGAAAATGCTTAGGGGGGAGGGGTGAATCAATATTTTAACAATTTTAAAAATTATTTTCTCAAAGTAAAAATACTTAGAAACAAAATAATAAATAACAACACATGAATCTCACAAATTCTAGACACAATATTTTAATGTGGAAACCCAACTTGGAAAACCATAATCTCTTTTTAATTATGATGTGAAATAAAGCTACAAATTTAGATTACATAAATTTTTATAGGATAAAACCTACTAAATGTTTCAACCTCATTTCTCTCAACAAGCACCAACTTGCTAATTTTTATGGGAACCAACCTAATGGAAGCTCTAACTCCCTAACATGTGAGCCCCTTCCTACACATCCTTCTTTCATAAATTTTCAAATTTAGATCTTGAGGCTTCTCTTTTACAAAATATTTCTGAAATAATTCTCTGATCTACTCTCTAACAAATTCCACTCACATGTACTCAATATAAGATCCTCTCAAATCTCCAACACATATTATATGTAAGGCTACTCATGCTAAAGACACACCCTCTGTAATGCTTCTACTATTGTATATAAGGCTTCAAATATGATCTCTGATTTTCTATTTACGATTTTAACTTTCAATTTTACTTCAATTTTTTTTGGAATTAAATACTATTCAATGAGTTAAATACTCTAATTTTGTTCACTATATGTTCATCTCTGATTGATCCTCACAATTTATTCTTAGCTAATCTTTTGAAATTTGTTGAACTATTGCTTTTCTTATTTGCATACCACCCTATCCTTTTGTCTATTTTAATTTTGGTGCTAGAATTCCAAATTGGAACACCAAATTTGGAGTGCGTAGAACACCATGAAAACACCAAATTTAATCCAACATGAAAATTAAATGCCAAAATATCATAGAGCAATAAATTTCTAAACACATACACTAATCAATGACTCACAATATCTAATCTTTAAACCTTGGTTAAATCGATGGTTAATGTTTACTACAGAGCCCCCCATATGCTTGATAGATAACGGATAGGGGTCAGTTCACAATTTGTTGACTCTACTATTAACTCCCCCATATCTTCCCTCGGTGCACCATGAACAAATATCCAACGACCTATAAATTGGCATTCATTATCAGTGGTGGGGCCCCCTTTACTTCTAACGGTTAATGGAGGGGGGTTACACATTTTGGCACATTTTGAAACTCTAAAGAAACAAAACCCTTTCACCTCATCTAGTTCTCGGTATTTTAAACTTTGCTACAGTGCCCAATATATACATCCCTAGATTTTTATATGGGCCAGATATCGCACTGCTCCCAGATCATTTGGATATAAAAATTGTTTTGATCTCATTTCCCCATTGCCACTCTTTTTTGGAAAACTCATTCACACAAAGAATTGTTTAAAAACCAATTCCTAGGCATGAATCCTAATCCTTTTCCACCTCATCAGATAATGTCATACTTATGTCGTGATGACATCATCATTCCATGTGGCATCCTCTAAGTGGTACATGTGTCACTTAGATTCATTCCACTTGGCCACCCAAAAAATCCAAAAGTTCCTTCCTTTTGTCACCTTCCATGTCATCATGCCAATGTCACTTCCGTCTATCTGCTAACTCATCTTCCAACTCATCCTTGTCATCTAATAAAATTCTGCAATCATTCAACACTACAACCATTACTGGTACGAAACTAATTCCAAGTTCTAAGGTGTTTTTCATGTTTTTCTTCATAAACATTCTAAGGTCCAAATGCCTATATATTACCTCCACTATGTGGAATCTTGCACCAATTGTAATTTTTCCTCAAGCCAATATAGATCGATGTCTTTTCCAAGTTTTCACTTATGCATACATGTTGGATGCCCAAATTTCCCAAAAGTCCAAATTCCCCTGGATCTCCCCATCTCCTAGATGAATCCAGATATTTAGATGTTCATTCCATAGCTTGATAATTTGAACTCTTAGATAATTCCACTCTAGTCATATGTTCTAGATATGCTTGTTCGCTTGGATATTCTTAGATTAATTCAAACCAAAAATTGTTTAGCCATGCCTTAGCTATCGAACTGACCAATTTACACATGTGTCAGACCAATTATTGACTTGAGAGAAAACCTTCCTTGAAGGATAGGCTCCATCATACCAATAACCATCATCAATGACTAGACTTAACATAAATGACAACATTTTTCAACAATATCCCCCTTTGGAATTGATGGAAACACCACCAAAAATTTCTACAAAACATTATAGCTCATTAATGGGAACTCCATCACTTGGCCACACTAATTTTGGCACTGGTTGTACATTATCCAATTTTGTTGTTTTGATCACTCTCCTCCCTTTCTTATGAGAATCCAATTGCATCCTTATTGGCTTGAGGGGGCTTGGACCCAGGTTCAAAGTTAGCTGCGCTAACCAACAAAACCCTATACTACAGGGCGTTTCAGAAAAATCCTACTGAGCATAGGCTATAGTATCACCTAAGGAAGTATTGGGGGATGCTAGAACCAATTTTTTGCATCCAGAAGGCTATGTTATGTGGGGTTTAGGCGTTTCTTTAGTTTCAGGCCTAATCTGACCTTCACGAACCCTTATCCATGAAATCTCTAAACTTAAAGAAATTTTCAATTAAACAGAGCTATGAACTTCATGTAAGCATCTAGTCATACATAAAATAATTTATAACAATAGATCCATATCTTTGTGGAGAAATTAAGACAATAATATAGATAAATGGCATTCAATTGAGCATAAATACAGAAAACACATAAGTACATAAACTGGACACACAATTTCTTCAAATACTCTTTTTTATTTCAGATCTTCAATATACAAACTTTCCAGATCTTGTGCATACAGCTGTAAGGGCCCATGCACTCAGCTACAAACTTACGAAGGTCTACACACACAGCTACAAGAGCCTTCCCCTTTGCCAAAATACAGAAATATCTTACACACAGACTCAAAGCATATCAAATCTGACTCCTAATCTTCTTAATTGACTTATTAAGGCATCCCTTTATATATGCTTTCCTATTACCATACCACGGCCTGAAAACCATGGGCGGAGCTCAAAACAATATAAAAGCTAAGGGGATTTGACCTTCCTAAAGCCCCTTGACTCCTAGTGACCTACACTACTCACACTCCGCTCCTCGAAATGTGGAGACTTTACAATATCTTATCAAAATTGGACCTGGGGGACCCCATCCCAAAAGATCCCCAACACAAAGATGTGACTTGTCCTTGAGCCACTCCACTAGTACGCTCTGTATTTTTTATTTGAGGCTATTGAACAAAGACTTCAATGGGTGAAGCACCTTCGTGCATTGTACTGTTCCCCGTTAAACTTCTTCGACCAACTTTTCCATAATCGGTCCTTCTGTTGCTAAGCCAATTATCCACTGTGTTTGTTGCATCCTTTCGAGCATGCCTTCCATGGTCTGTGACTGATTCCCTGCCTCTTATTCCCATGGCTGCATCTATTCAGTGATAATCTGCATCTTCTTTCGCAGCTCCTCGATCTGTGCTTGAAGGGAGCTCCTTTCTTTCAATCGGGTGAACCATTGCACAGGTGCTAAGGTGCGTGTTGTTGCCTTGATCTCATAGTATTGCAATAGCTTATCCCAGATTACTACTTCAACATTTTTCACCTAAGGGTCCTCCTGTAATGAGGCCCATAGTTCCATTGTTTCTTTGAACAATTGGCTACAATCCTTGACTGTAACATCGAGCTTTCCCCTATCCGTTCTGGTCTCTGGTGGCATGGTGGCCTGAAACTTCATTTGAAGCTCAGTAATTTGTAACTACAAATAAAAATGAACCTTATCCACTTGCGCTTTTGACTCTCTAAATGCATCCACTAGCTACTTCACTTTGTCTTCAGATGTGGCCTCAGACTCAATTTGGAGCTCTAAAAGCTCATTGCATACACTGGAAATGGCTTGCTCTAGCTGTGTCCTTCTCGTAGCTACCTCATCGCTATCTTGGAGAGCTTTGTGATTTTCATCGCACATATGTTGACTAGTGATCTTCGCATCTTTCATCACCATGAGAGTCTGTTTCTCTTGCACCTTAATCTCATCTTCTACACCCTAGTGTAGCTCATGCAATATGTGTAGAGGGAGTCCCACGAGGTTAGTACTCAGGTTCTTAGGTGGTTGCGTGCTCTCCCTATCTGCGACATCATTTAGGTGTAAATATCCATCAGGCAGGGGTACAACATGGAGTTCTAAAGTGAGGATTGGCTACACATTGCTTGATGTCATTCGTTCCATGCTTTCTTGGGACCAACTCGATTGAACCAAGCTCGCTTGAACCTAGCTCGCATGAACTTGCAATTATTTTAGGCCCTCTTGGATATTAGTCAATATGGATTGGTACTTCTCTTCGATGTGGCCCCAGATATCTTCCATCACAGACCTGATAGTATCCCTAGTTGCATCAAGCTCCCCCTTTGTGAGGACCATGGCCTCTGCACCGACGGACTTATCGGATTTTTGCTTCTTGCATGCACCTCCCGCACTAGTCTTCTACTACTATTTGAAAATATATGGAGAATCGACGTCCTCTGAGTCTACATAAGGGTTTTCGCCACCCTGATTAGGTTCTTCTGTATGTTATTATTCTTCTTTCTCGCACTCTGGTTCCTGCGCGACATTCTTGTCTAGGTTGATGGTCGCCTTCTTCTTTTCCTTCGTCGCATCTTTACTTGTCCCTGTTGCACCCTCTAAAATGTCTGTCGGAAGGAGCCAATCAATCAACCACTAAAGGATTAACTAGGCAATATCTTCCTCAATGACTAAAAATGATAATGTTGTCCAACCCTTCATCAAATCACGCCTCGTATCAATATACACATGGTGGAAATTGGCCTTGAAGTTAATAATGTGTCGATGTTTCATGAATAGACTCAGTGAAAACCTTGGCTTCCAGTTGATCACCATTCCTAGATCCATTTTGAATAATACCAAGAACATCTTATTTTCTATTACGTGGGAAACATCCTTTGCCGCCCAAAGTGAGGCAAATCTGGTAGCCTCGCACAACTATGGATCCATAGTGGGGAATTTTCAATCATCCAGTGTCCTCTAAGCAATCAACACAATCAAAAAGAAGATCTATGCGTAGTGGAATTTTTTCCCTCCTCCTACGCTTCACGGAAATCATTTAGAAATTCTTGACACAGGTATTTTGCCCAATTGAACTGAACCCGCTTGCTACACTACATAGCCAAGGATACCATTGGTGCCAACACTTCATTTGTGAGACACTTCTGCAAGATCTTTCCTAGCAAAATCTGCGCAACAAACATCACAGCTTCATTTGAGATTAAATTGATGGCATATCCCCGAGATTGAATTGTTAGTGCATTCTCCAAGATATTGTTGAAAGATTTGACAGATCCATTGTTATGCTCTTGACTTGCGAGAAGATTCTGGAATACCTAATATACGAAGAAACACAACCCAGAACACAGAACAAAATGAGAAATAACAGCATTTATTTTATTATTCAGAGATGAAATCAATGTTCACTTGCCTCTTCGAGGGGGCAACCTCCAATAGAGCAGGGCTCGATTACAAAATAAGACACGACACCCCTCAATGGGGAGTCCCTATCCTTTATATAGGATTCATACATGCAATACCATGGGTCAGTACCATGGTTCTCTTAATACCATCTATCTAAGATTGTGGTCCGTTTGCAACTAACTGTGGTCCCTTTCTTTAAATTCGGGTCAACCACTTGCAATTATTAATATGGGATTTATTGAGTCTTTAGCTAGCTATAACTATGACTTGACCCTATTACATAAATAAGGGGGTTAGGGTTGGACCCTAACATGCCCTCCCCCATAAGAACAACCTTGTCCTCAAGGCTGAAGCTGTGGGAACTGCTAAAGAATAGTGGGTGGTTCCCAGGTCGCATCTTCTGGAGAGGTATCTTTCCATTTGACAAGGACTTCCTTGATCTTGCGGCCGCGTAGATGTCATTCTCGCATGTCGAGGACCTATTAAGGTTGGATCTAGATTGAACCTTCTTCATCTAATTCAGGTAGACTAGTTTGAATTCTGCAATTGTTCCCCACCACTTTCTTGAGGCATGATACATGGAAGATAGGATGGATTTTTGCAGTGGGTGGCAAGGCTAGCTTGTAGGCAACTTCTCCAATGCGTTGAAGTATGTGATAAGGTCCGTAGAATTTCGGAGATAATTTCTGACAGCCCTTGTCTTTGAGTGATGTTTTCTTTTATGGTTGCAACCTCAAGAATACCTGATCCCATTCTTGAAATGTGAACTCTGAATGATGTTGTCCTGCCTATTGCTTCATGCGGTTCTGAGCTTGATGGAGATTATCTTTGAGACGGGATAGCATGGTTGCATAGTTCTATAGGAGTTGATCCACTACTTGCAGCTTATAGCATCCAGGGACATAAGAAGTAGGTGAATGGCAGAGTTGAACATAAACTTCTTCATATGGAGTCATCTTGGTGGCGGGATGATAATTAGTATTATACCACGATTCAGCTAGAGGTAACCATTGTACCCATTGATGTTTCTTTTCTGAAGTGAAGCACCTGAGGTAGGTCTCCATACATTTGTTGACTACTTCAGTTTGACCATCATTTTGGGGATGATGGGAAGTACTTAGTTGGATTTGGGTGCCTTGTAGCTTGAAAAGTTCCTGCCAAAAGTTACTGGTGAAGATTGGGTCATGATAAGACATTATGGAAGTGGGCATGCCATGCAATTTGAAGATCTGGTCCATGAAAGATTGAGCCACCAAAGTGCGGGTAAATGGGTGGGGTAGGGCGCAAAAATGAGCATACTTAGAAATTTTTTCCACAACCACCATGATGACTCACTTGTTGCCTAACTTCGAAATAAAGTAATGAAATCCATAGAAACATCTGTCCCGATTGAGGCAGGGATGGGCAATGGTTGTAAAGTGCTTGGGGCCTTGACTTTTTCTCCTTTTTGGCATTGACACACATCACATTCAGCTACAAAAGTAAGAATTTCAGTTTTCATTCCTGTCCAAAAGAAGGAACGACGAGTGCGAGCATAAGTCTTATGAAAGCTTGCATGGCCTACAATGGGAGATGAGTGCAACTCTACCAAAATGTGTGTTTTGAGGGTGGATGTTGGTGATATCACTACTCTATCCTCGTAGCGAAGAATCTCATCCTTCTAAGAGTAGCCCACTGTGGAATTAGGATATGCTCGCAAGTTATTAATGAGTTGGGAGAGTGAAGGATGTGAAAACCATTCCATGCGGGCTTCTTTAATCCAATCTGGAATGGGAAGAGAGATTTCTAGCAGGGTGCTATTCTCCTCAAATTGGCGTGATAAAGCATCCGCTATGACATTTTCGTGCCCTTTCTTGTAAATTATTTCATAATAATATCCTATCATTTTGTCTAGCCATTTATTCTGTTGTGGCGAGGATAGTCATTGCTCCAAAAAATATTTGAGGCTTTGGTGGTCAGTGCGGATTTGGAAACGCCGCCCCAATAAGTATGGTCACCATGTATCCACTGCATGTAAGATGGCCATCATCTCCTTCTCGTAGGTAGATTGTCCCAGATGTTTCCCACTTAGTTGTTGGCTCGTGAAAGCCAAGGGTCAACCTTACTGCATTAAGACAGCCCCAATACCCATACCTGAAGCATCACATTCAATCACAAAATATTTGGTGAAGTCGGGCAGTGCCAATACAGGAGTGGAACACATGGCCTGTTTGAGAGCCATAAATGCCTGTTATGCTTCATCAGTCCAGAGAAATGAATTTTTCTTGAGAAGGTGAGTGAGGGATCTAGCAAAGCGACCATAATTACAGACAAATTTTCGATAATAGTCGGTGAGACCCAAGAATCCTCTCAAACTCTACAAGGTATTTGGTTGGGGCCAATCCTGCATTACCTGGATCTTTTTGGGATCCACCCTGACAACTTCATGCCCCACAATGTGGCCCAAATACTCGACTTCTTCCATGCCAAAAGAGAACTTGGACAATTTGACAAATAATTTATGCTTCTGGAGCAGTTGCAAGAGCATGTCTACATGTTGAAGATGTTTTTCCCAAGTCAAGCTATAGATGAAAATGTCATAAAAGAAAACGAGGACAAATTTTTTGAGATATGGTTTGAGCAGGTGATTCATGAGGCTCTAAAAAGTGGATGGGGAATTACAGAGACCAAATTCCATGACCAGAGAATTCATAATGGCTTTCATGAGTTCAGAAAACAATCTTGGGAATGTCTACTTCTTTCATGTGTATCTGGTGATAGCTCAAGCGAAGATCTAGCTTAGTAAAGAATTGAGCACCATTTAGTTCATCCAGAAAATCATCAGCAACCAGGATAGGGAATTTATCTTTGACCGTGAGCTTGTTGAGGGCCCTGAAGTCTGGACACATGTGCCATTCCCCATCTTTCTTGAGCACCATGACCATAGGTGATGAATAAGGACTGATGATAGGATGAATGACACGGGCTTCCAGGAGTTCCTTGATGATTTTTTCAATTTCATTCTTTTGGGCAGAAGGGTATCTATATGGATGCACATTCGGTGGTTGTGCCACTGGGACCAAAGTGATGTTATGATCATGTTCTCCTCTATAGGGTGGAAACTCGTTAGGTTTGTCAAAGACCTGCGGGTGGCTGTTTAATACATGTTGCATCTCAGGATGAATATGAAGAGTAGTGGGCTCGATGGATTTTTCGAACACCTGCTAAGTAATTTTCCTTAGATAGAATTTCTAATGCCACTGCCACCATTTCCATCTTTCTTGGTCTAAGTCCTCCCACACGTAATTTAGTTTCATCATCTATGATGTTATTCAGAGTGAAATATTGGTCCATTTGTGCTACCCATATTGCTGGATTAGAGACATCAAATTTGTACATGTCCAACTTGGGTGGTCGAGGGTGGGAATGTTGGTGATTTCTATGGAAGTGAAGATGATGGCTAGATTCTCCTTCAAGGTCTTCATTAAAACCATATGCCTTTGATTATAACGCTGACTTTCCCTTTGTGATTGTGTCTGTTAATGTCTTTATCTGCTCCGCTAAAGAAGCCAAATGTTTTTCAATGGTCTTGATCTTCTCATTGGTCATGGCTTGAGCTTTGGTTTCTACCATACATAGATCCAGGTCACTTGTCATCACTTTGAAAAAAATTGGGACCACCCAAAAATTGAAGCTAACAAGTGAATGGTACTACCTCGCTCAGCTTGTTGTCTTGATTCTTATGGGCTAAGTCTCTTATAAGCGTCCGGGGAGGGCCTCAGACTAGGGTTTTTTTTTTTTTTTTTTTTTTTTTTTTTTTTTTTTTTTTTTTTTTTTTTTTTCCCGAAAGGAGTTTTATTCCTCGCTTATCAATACTATAGTGGCCAATTTCCAGAAAAGTTAATCTTGCCCAATGTCCTGCGAGAATCGCCCTAGGCTATAGGAGCCACAAGCCTCCCTGCACAAATGGTAAGATCTATCTGCAAAACCCTCAACTTTTGAATGTGGGTTGGACTGCGGTGGCGACAAAACCCTAACTACTAGGTCTGAATGGTACAGTGGTTGTAGACCCTGAACTGGTGGATCTGATTATTACGGCGGCGACAGAATGCCAACTGCTAGATCTGATCTAGAAAAGAAGATAATGGGTGATATTCATAGAGAAAAGGGAACTATGGTCTCAAGGAGTGTCAGGTGCTACAGAGCGCAATATACATAAGGGTCCAACAGTAGTACTCGACCCAATCTTTCAGGGAACTAACTAAGGAGGATCAACCGTTCCCTTAGCCATACTACCCAACTACCCTACCATACACGTGAGTAATCTCCCCGAGTGATGTTCTCGGTGTACTGTAGCAACAAGATGACCAACGGTTTATCTACATCGAGGTTTCAGGTGAGCCTAGGGAGCGTCCGATATACCCAGAGGGTACGTGGAAGACAGTCTATGCGCGGTTATGTCTAATGTGCTACTACTCGAACAGGTACCCAGAGGGGTTACAAGGGAGTCCAACAAGCATGACCACCTCTTGTATTTCCTACGTGCATGCCTCCCTAAAACCACAGGTTTATGCACTCAACGACAGATCCCGTGGTTTAAAGATGTCAAAACACGTCTCTAGCCAAAAACAAATCTGCTAAAAATGGAGATACCATTGGCCCTGGAAAGCGCTCTGATAGCACTTGTTATGCTCTTGACCTGCGAGAAGATGCCAGAATACCAAATATATGAAGAAACACAACCCAGAAAACAGAACAAAATGAGAAATAATAGCATGTATTTTATTATTCAGATATGAAAGCAATGTTCACTTGCCCCTTCGAGGGGGAAACATCCAATAGAGAAGGGATCGATTACAAAATAATACACGACACTCCTCAATGGGCAGTCTCTATTCTTTATATAGGATTCATACATGCAATACCATGGGTTAGTACCATTGTTATCTTAATACCATCTATCTAATACCATATCCCGTTTGCAACTAACTATGGTCCCTTTCTTTAAATGCGGGTCAACCACTTACAATTATTAATATGGGCTTTATTGACTCTTTAACTAACTATAACTATGACTCGACCCTATTACATAAATAAGGGGATTAGGGTTGGACTCTAACATCCATTTCCCTGGGGATGATACAGTGTACTCTTCTAATGGTACATATGGAACTCTTATGTTAAAGCTGCAATTGTCTCATTCAAGAAGTGTGAACCTCTATCACTCATCAAAATATTTGGGCATCCAAACCTTGACAGAATAAACTTGAATATGAACTTCTTAGTAGTTTTTGTGTTGCACTCCTTCATAAGTTGTGCCTCGGCGCACCTGGCTAAGTACTCTATCGTAGTGATAATATAACATGCTCCAGTCGTCTTCCTTGGTGGCTAAATAGGTCCAACGAAGTCAATTTCCCATTTATCAAATGCCTGTAGTGAGACTTGTGGATCAAGCCAAATATAATCTTAGTTGTTTATTAGAGATTTAATCTCGGCCATTGAAAGATCAACAGAAAAAGTATAAGAAGAGGCTTGAGGGTCAGTTGGAGAACATACTGAGGGAGACCAATTAGTTTGATTTCTGGAGTAGGGTTATCTAAGAAATTCGAACTAGTGGTCTGGAGAGCAGCAGGAGGCAGCAAGTACATAATAGAGAGTTGAGAACAACGTAGAGGCTAGAGAGGCAGACGTAGAGCTTCCCAAGCAGACGCAGAGGTTGCAGACTGCGTAGTCATTGGATGGCCTATGTGGGTGATGCAGAGAGGCCCATTATTGATGTAGAGAGGCAGGGACTGACACAGAGGGTCTAGAAGCTATGTAGAGGTCAGCTAGGCTAACGCTGAGACTAGGGGAAGTGCTGAGGAATTTTCTCTCCATTGGGTAAGCCAGTTTGGCACCTAGTTGTAATGAAGAATTGTTGAATAATAAAATCCTCCCTTACTACACCGGTTTTCCCACATTGGGTTTTTCTGGGGACTGATTGTCGAAAATATTTTTGTCGATGTTTTAATTCTTGTAGATGTGTTTGTTTCTGTATTATGATGTGATATTGGCAGTAGAATTTATTTTAATGTTTACTAAAGGATTTTCATAAATAACTTATCGAGAAATAACTAGGTAAAATAAATTAGTTGTTGCAGTGATAGAATTTTCACATGGTATCAGAGAAAGTAATCATAGACAGGAAGGGAAAATCAATTATGGGTCAAGACCATGATGCAAAGGAATCTACGTCAGGAGATTTGCACAGGTTTTTAGAAAATTACACAAGAGAAAGTGATTTCAATTTCTCTATGTTGGCTTCCGGGCTAGAAGAAGAAGCGGCTTGTGTGACTAGCTCTGCATCATCAAAGGTATGGTGTATAGAGAATGGGGCCTCTTGGAATATGACGGGAATAGGGGAATGTTTCTCATATTATTGAGAGGAGAAGATGAACTTTCAGATCACTATGGGGAACAAGGCAAAATGTACTCTAGTAGAGAGGGGTACCATAGTTTGTCAAACAGAAACGAGAGAGTGGTTTTGTGCTACCAATGTGCTGCATGTACCAGGATTGGGGATGAACTTACTTTCCTTGTCACAACTTCAAGGCAAAGGCTATGAATTTTTCTTCATCAAGGAGAAAGTGTATGTAAAACACCCGAGCTGGAAAAATAAAGTGCAGATCAGGATCAAAAGTAACAGGTTGTACAAACTATAACTAGAATCATTAATGGCACTAATAGGCACTCATGGAGACAAGGATTTGAACGAACTATGGCACATAGGAATGAGACATTTTCACCATGGGGTTCTGAGAATTCTCAGGAGCACTGTAACAGGAGTTCCGGATCTTAGTATGCAACAAGATGATGTATGCAGAGGATGTGCTCTAGGAAAATATGCCAAGGCAGCATTTCCTAGAAGTAAAAATAGGGCCAAGAGTGTACTAGGATTGGTACACTCTGATATCTTCAGACCCATGTCCACTAAAGCTCTTAGTGTTGCCGAGTACTTCCTTACATTCATTGATGACCACTCAATGAAAACTTGGATTTATTTTCTGAAAACCAAGGACGAGGTTTTCTGTTGATTCAAAGAGTTCAAGGCTTTGGTGGAGAATCTAACTAGTAAGAAAATAAAAGTTTTGCGCTCAAATAATGGTGGAGAGTATGTCGATAAGGACTTCACTGATTTTTGTGCTAAGGAAGGCATCAGAAGAGAGTGGACAACTCCGTACAATCTGGAGTAGAATGGAGTAGCAGAAAGAAAGAAAAGGACTATTGTAGAAGCAAATAGGGCCATGGTGTATGATCAAGATATGCCAAAATTCCTGTGGGTAGAAGCATGCAACACAACAGTCTATGTTCAAAATAGAACTCCTCATCGAGAATTGGGAAAGATTACTCCAGAGAAAGTCTTCACAGGGAATACGCCTGAAGTCAGTCATTTCAGTGTATTTGGGAGCTTAACATATTGCCACATACCCGAGGAAAAGAGGAAGAAGTTGGATCAAACTGCAAAGAAAGGATATCTAGTGGGATATAGCGAGGATGCTAAGGCATACAAAATCTATCTTCTAGGGAGAAAGAAAGTAGTAGTTCGACGAGATGTGAAGTTCATGGAAGACAGGGCTTTTAGAAAATCTCGAGAAATGCCTTCCGAGGAGCAATCAAAATAGGAACCATTGATCAAACCTCTCCAACCAACGAAAGAAAAGAATTCATCCTCGGGTTAGGAAGAATCACAGGATGAGAAGGATCCAACAGAAGCACCTACTGGTAGAGGAAGAACGAGGACGGAAATTCGTCAGATTCTGTGAGATGCAGAGGACTTCATTGGTGCACCAACGAACAATAAGAGGGAGCGGAAACAACCAGATAGATATCAGGCATTAGTAGCTCAGGATGAAAAGCCTCCCAATTTTCAGGAGGCAGCTCAACATCAGGTTTGGCTGGATGTGATGGTAGAGGAGTACAACTCCATAATGGTGAACGATGTATGGGAGGTAGTGCCAAGGCCTCAAGACAGATCAGTGGTAGGTTCGAGATGGATCTACAAGATTTAATACGCTGCAGATGACAATGTTGAGAAATACAAAGCTAGTTTTGTGGCTAAGGGGTATGCTCTTAAGGAAGGAATTGACTACGAAAAGACCTTCACCCCAATAGCCAGGTATACATCTATTAGAACCGTGATATCTCTTGCAGCACATATGGTGTGGGAGATTCACCAAATGGATGTCAAAATGGAATTTCTGAACGATATGATAGAAGAAGAGCTATACATTGAAAAAGCAAGGGGCTTTAAGACACATGAGAAGAAGTCTCATGTATGCAGATTGAAGAAAACCTTGTATGGGGTGAAACGGGCACCTAGAGCGTGGTATGGGTGAATCGATGGCTACTTGCAGAAAATTAGATTCGTCAAGCGTGACGTAGATCCAAATCTCTACTATCTCGTTGTAGAGAATAAGACTCTAATCTTAGTATTATATGTGGATGATCTCTTCCTCATCGGATCATCCAGGCTCATAAGGGACTGCAAGAAGAATCTAGCCACGGAGTTCGACATGAAGGATTTGGGATGAATGAATTATTTCCTGGGGTTGGAAGTTTGGTAGGAAAAGGGGGAGATCTTCCTTGGGCAAGGGAGATATGCTACAGAAATCCTGAAGAGATTCAGGATGGAGGAATGTAGACCCATGGCTACTCCAATGATAACCAACTGGAAGAATATTGATGCGTCAAAAGAAAAAGATGTTGATCCCACCTTATACAGGCAGATCATAGGGTCCCTGATGTATCTAGTCAATACCAGGACAGACATTTGCTACTCTGTCAACACCCTCAGTCAGTTCATGGTGGAGCCAAAGAGGGTGCACTGGGCAATAGCCAAACATGTTATTAGGTATTTAAAAGCAATAGTCGATTATGGACTCTTGTACACCAAGGGTAAAGATATCAGATTGAGTGGGTTTACTGCTGCAGATTGGGCAAGAAGTTCAGTGGATCAGAAAAGTACCTCAAGGTATTGTTTCAACATTGGATTAGTAATGACCTCCTAGTGCAGTAGGAAACAGAAATTCATGGCTCTGAGTTCAGCTGAGGCAGAATATATGGCCGCAAGCACAGCTTCGTGTAAGGCCATATGGCTTAGAAAACTACTTGTGAATGATGAGCCTCGATATTGCAACAAGAATTCTACAACTCTCAAGGCTACCGACTTTAATTATCAACCCGAGGTTCATACAAATTTAAGAGGTATCAAAAATATATGTGAAGCATACAATGTGTCCTTCATTTTCTGTCATAATGTAATGGAGTGTATGTACTGAATTCAAATCCTAAACTAATTGAAAAAAATGAAATGTTCGAAATGGAACCTTAACCTATTGCAAGAAAGAAAGTACAAGGAAAGAGAATGAAATCAAATGCTAAAACACACCATTCTAACTCCTAAGAGGCTTTGATTCAAAAGAATGCTAATTTAACATGTATGAAATCCTATTATCCTAAGCATCCAGATTCAAACCATCAAACCATCTACTGTTGTGCATGTAAATGAATAAAATAAATTTGTTTTTCTTTTTGTCTTTTTCATGTGAGAGTGTGAAAGCTAATCTCTTTTGGTGATGTGGCAGGTGGCTTGGAGATGATGGTGAATAGTCAAGAGGCTTGGCAGACAAGTAGGGACCCTTTTCTATCTTCCTAGAGTATTTTTCCTCAATTCGGCCTCAAAACAGGCTTTCCTACAGGATGCTACAGTGATTTCGTACACGATCCCCTGATTTCCTACAAGATGTACAGATTTACAATAATTCATCGAATGTCCAAGAAAATCAAATAAAAATTGGATGGGACAAAATTTGGTATGAACTAGGATGTCTTAGGTCCCCATTCCAAGTGGAATCACTCAAAAAGACCTCTGTTAACCATGAAAAAAAAATAAAAAAACATTACTAGTCGAAAATCTAGAAATTCCAGAACTAGTGAGCTAGTAAATCTAAGAAATGCCTAACGAAATCAAGTGTAAATGCAATGGGATGATTTTTGTTATGAACTAGAATTTTTTTGCAATCTAATTCAAGTGGAATCAATTCGATTGAAGCTCATTAGCATGCTCTAAAAAAATAGCAGAAATTTATTGTTCTTTGCTAAAAAGGAGGTCCATCAATCTAGATTTGGGAATGAGAAGACTAATCCAAGCAACTCAATGATTATTATGAACTTCCAAATATTTTCCAGGGATGAAATAATTCTTTTGATCCTGCAAAAGAACTTACATCAACCATTTAACTCAATCCTACAACAAGAAATCATTAATATTAAATGAAGAAATAGAAAGAAATAAAAACTAGAGATGCATGTGAATAAGCAATGAAAAGAAGGAAAGAAAATGATATAAAAGGGCTCTGAGGCTCCTTGGATGGCCAAGCCCAAGGAAACTTATAGACCTATGGAGGAGAACAAGATTTAGAAGCTAAACATGACACCAATCTTCATTATTTTCATCAATGGAATTACATCCCTGCAAGAAAATACAATGGAGCTGCAAAAATACAAGCTCTCTACATCATAAAACTAATGAAAATCTCCCCCTAGAGGCAAATTTGACTTGGTACTTATACAAAATTATTATGAATCATTCCCCATGAATGGAGGAAGCTTTCCCCACCAAAATCCCTTGATTGGTGGATCTAGTCCCCAATATTAGGAATTTGCATTAAATGGCAGAGAACACATTCCTAGATTTTCACAATCATTCCCTAGAGGAAAATTCGACTTGGTACTTATAAAAAATGATCAAGAATCATTCCCCATGTATGGAGGAAGCTTTCCCCACCAAAATCCCTTGATTAGTGGATCTGCTCCCTTGATTAGTGCAACACATTCCTAGATTTTCCCAATCATTCAAGTTCCACAATTTGTGCCATAATTCCATGATATCTTGTTGACTTTATTATTTATTATTGAGCCTCCAGTGGTAGGGAACAAGTCCCTAAATTACCTCCTCCTCCAGCTCTTCATAATCTACCCAATATTCTCATAATATTCCATAAAAATAAATAATATTAGGCACAGATATTCAATTATTCATAAACCTTCCTAATGAATATATTAAAGTTAAAAATAAATTATCTAATGCAAAAATAGAGGTTTAATGTGCTGAAGGATGGTCATAGGCCTTAATTTATGTTTTAAATTAGAGGCATGGGCCTTAATTTATGTCTAATTTAGAGGCCCATCATACCCTCCTATTGAAAGTGTTGCTCATCCTCTCAGCAACTTAGTGACCTCATTGTGCCTCATCCATGGCTCTAGTGGCCTCTCTCTTGTCCATTAAGAATATTGGCTGCAAGTTCTGCAAGGACAAGCCCAAAAACATATTTGTGCAAAGAAAGATCATTGTTTCTTGAGACCATTAGCTTGCCTTCTTCCCCTTATTCAAGATTGGTTTTTGAATATTTTTCAATTTGGCAAGGTCTTCCACACCCTTATCAACCTTCTGCTACCTTGTTCCGCCATTTGAACACCTCTAACACCTTCAAAATGCATTTAGATGAGAACTAGGACATCCTGTAGGAATTCCTGTCAAAACTACAGGAAACCCTATTAAAACTACAGGAAAACAGTTTTGAGCATAAATGATGAATTGAGGTTAGGGCAGGCCCTCAACTAGACTCCCATGCATTTCTCCCATTTTTAGGCCGTGGAAAAAAGCTAGAAAGAGATTAGAGACCTCTTGGAACACCTATTTTCATCACTGTAGTTTGAGTTCTATTTTGATGGTGAATGCCTTATTTATTTTTGTTGCCTCCTTCTTCTCTTTTTTGGCCTAGATGATTGCCTAATGGTCTCAGAATTCTCTATTTTGATTAGGTTTCTCTTAGGCACTGTCATTTTGGGTTTTAGCACACTCTTTTCCTTTCTTCCTTCTTTTAGCAACATTCTATCTTCCTGTAGTAGTCATTCCTTCTTCCTTTAGAGTCTTCTAACTGTGGGAGTGAAATGAAATGATGAAGAGGGATTGGATGATGATGCTAGGGCTCAAATGGAATAGTGTAAGTTTGTGAAAATGGAAAGGATGCTCTTCTTGTTTTTTTCTCAAGAATGAAATGGGATTGATGAATGATGAATAGATAGTGAATATGAAGTGGATGGAGGGCTTGGAGTGCTGTGGTGACTTGGCCTTTGCAGAAAAAACTTATTTTAACTATTGTCCTCATTCCTTGATATCATCACCCTTCATAATTTGACTTTTCAACATTGCATGAGTGAAGGAGTGAGCTGCAATCAACTAGTTGAAGGCGATTGAGCATGCTGACCCATCCTTAGCTTATAAAACCTCATCTCTCATACATTGACAACAAATTTCTAACTATAATATGCTCAAGAGAACAGGTCAAAAATATTGCATACCTATACCTACCTGATGGTTGTTGGAGAGACATGCATCCTGCTGCTGAGTTGATGTTGATGTGAAGGTGTTGGATGGTGATGTTGATGATCCTGATGCTATTGCTAATCTCTAGAGGAGCTTCTTTAACCTCTGGATCTCCTTTAAAATTTATCACTGCCAGTCCTATAGGTGTTGTTCTATATCATGTAGGTTTATAGGACAGCGAATTTTTGTCCATATCTCCCAAACGGTAGACTTCATTGAGCTAAAACATTTTGAGCATGTTGCTATAATCATTATGCACCTCCTCATAGAACAATTTTCATTAATGGATGCACGGATCTCAAGAAAAACTAAAAATGGTTGAAGGTGATGGAGGTCGATTTCTTGGAAACCGTGCACTAGAATTTTCTGAAATTTCTTGGGCATGTTACCATCATCCATATGCATCTCCCCATGAAACAACTTTTTAAATGGATGCATGGATATTGAGAAAATGCAAAAATGGTTGAAGGTGATGGAGGCCAATTTCTTGGAAACGTGCATTGGAATTTGCTGAAACTGCTTGAGCATGTTACCATCATCCATATGCATCTCCCCCTGAAACAACTTGGCAAATGGATGCATGGTTTTCAAGTTATGGCAAAAACAAATTTCTGCTCTATGTATTTTAAAACAGAGCATCCTGTAGTTTTTTAGGATAGCAAGGAAAATGAGTGGTAGAAGATTGAGAATGATGGGTGGATGGTGAAAATAGATGAGGGTGATGGATTGGCATGGCCTGGGCCTTGTTGGAACATTTGAACAAAGTAGGAGAAAGTCAAAATTTGACTTCTTTTGACTAGGCTTGACCAATTTTCCTTTTGGTACCAACTTGTTATTGTTGCTTGTAGATATTGGAGAGTAGATGCATGCATGGAGCAAGGATTCTTTTGTTTTTTCTCTTTTTTTCTTCTAGGCCTACTAGTCCCCTCAATGAGGTTTTCAACTAGTAGGTCTCCCTAGGCGCCTCAAATGAGGTTTTCACCTAGGATATTCTTTTTTATCTTTTTTTTTTTTTTTCAACCCATTGACCGCCTCATAGAGGTTTTCAATTAATGAGCCAATCTGAGGTGCCTCCAAGGAAGTTTTCACCTTAGATTTTTATTTTTTCTCTTATTTTTCATTTTTTTCTATTTTTTCTTCTACCCTACCCTTCTTCAAAAACTAAATCACTTTCAAGTATAAGAATACTTCCAATGGAGCCATGTGCACATAAATATCACAAACAAAATGATGTGGAGGCTTAAAATGTATGCTTTGACATGTACCTGGATTTCAGAGACTAAATGATTTGACTTTGAAAGGATCAAGCATAGTTGAGGAAGAGAGTGATGCTGCAACTTAGTGACTGTCTGGAACCATATTTCAATATAGTTATGATGTCCTTGGTCATTTTTCTGATCTGGATCATTCTTCATGTCTTCTTCTACCATGACCTTCAAATCTTCCTCTTTTTGTTGATTGTTCTCTTGAATACATGGAGGATTTGATGGTAACCATGAGGGAGTTCTCTCGATCTCTGATTTTGATGTCTACTCTTCATCAATCGCAGCCCATGGTTTTGTGGTCTTCTTATTTGAATCTTCTTCTTTTTGATGTGGTCCTTCAATGATATCAACATGATCTCTTTTTTGAAATACTCTTCCTGAGCTATGGTGAATATCATTGAGCTCAAGAGGAGATGTTTGGAAGTATTGTATCTCAGCATTGTAAGTGGGTTGAGCTATTTCAACGTGTGGGTTTGGAAATGCTGGTACAAATAGTTGAGTGGGAGTGTGTATTTGAGATGGATGTGAATGGGGTTGTGGTTGTGGTGGAGGTGAATGGTAGGGATAACATGGAGCTTGGTATGGAGGATATTAAGGAAAATACTGAGGATATTGTGGATGGCTCCCATAAGTTCCTTTCCAACCTTGTTGCCAAGATTGGTTTTGGGGTTGAGATGACTGGTGAGCTCCAGTATTGCAACAATGATGCTACAACTCCTGGGACTCCCTACTTCAATTTTATCAACCCGGTAGTTCGTAACAAACTTGGAAGCGACAGTGCTATATGCACAAGTACTAGCTCTTACTGCAAGCTGTCACTTAATCAGCTGGCACAAATTCCCTAGGAGCTCAAGCCAACTTCTATGAGTTCTCAGAAGAAGCTTTTAACTGTGATGGAAGGAAGCTAACTCAGAAAAGGCTAGTCTACTTGTAGAAAGAAGATGAAAGTTGAAAGGAAATGCAAACCCTAGCAAACCCTAGTTTTACCGACTAACCCTACTTGTGCAAGAAAAGAGATGTAAACTACTAAAATGGATGCCATTGACTATTGAAAAGGTAAAATGCATGTGTTTAAGCTACCTCTAAAGGAAGATATGGAAAAGTCATCTTTTTGTATTTTTGAGCAATTTTATGCAGAATTATTATGCTTGTGTTTTAACTATGTGTGATTGTGCAAAGGTTTATTGGCGAAAGGAAATGGAGTGAGCATTTGCAAGAGGTTGGGAAGGTGTGGAGAGGACCTAAGGAGTCCCTAGTACCCTTCTAGATACTTCCACTATGATCAGACTTCGAAAAATCGCTCTCATGAACTTCTACAGGAGGCTATAGGGGATCTACAGGAAGTTCTACTGGAAATTCTATAGGAAGAGACTGAAAGTGGTTTTTAGAGAATTAAAGGTGGAAAAACGGTGGAAAAGTGGAAATGAAGGATGGATAGAGATGTTAGGGGGTCCAGGACCTTGTAAATGAAGGTCAATAGTGAAGGAGATGGTCAGATTTGTTCAAAGGTGAAGGAAACAATTTTGCACAAAAATGTAGAAATTAGGGCAGTTTGGGAAAGTATGGCGAATGACTGAAGGAAATCTTGAGAGAGGGGCTGGAGCAGGTTGTATGATGGAGGAAGGATAGGCTGGACTGGTTCTAGAATGTGATGGTGCCCCTTTGGGCCAATGTTTTAACTTGAAATTGAAGCCATTGGTCTTTAAGATATAATGCATAGGATCTAGCTAGTTGTCTACATTGCAAGGCTTCTATTGCCTAGCTAGCCATGTAGGCCATTTGAGCTTCTTTTTCCTGTAACTGCTATTTTAAAATCTGCACTTCTTCTGCTGCCTGAGACTCCTTTTCTTGCAGCAGTTTCATTAGCATTTCAATATCAGCTTGTGGCTCTCCCTCTTTCTGTTGTTTCTCTGTTGCTTCATTGTCTGTTAGAGGACCTTCTTGCTACTGCTACCCTCCCAAAATGGACAGCCTATCTCCCTTATGAACTTCCTATTGCTGCAACTGCTTTTTCAGTAATTCATTCTCTTTCTGTAGCTGGGCTCTTTTATTGCTTTCTATGTTCCTTGCCATGGCTAACTCCCCTCTTAATTCTTTTAACTTGTCCTCCATGTGCCCTATGTCCTCAACTCCTTTAGATTTAGCGATTTGCATCCATGTGTGGGTTCTGACCCTCTCTTTTTCTAATTCGAAGAATAGAGGCACAACAAATTTTTGTGGGATGATCTTCCCACCCTCTAGCAGATTGTAATAGGAGCCTAAATTAGGCTGAGGGCTTGGTTCAGGTATTTCTTTGGCCTTGCTCTCCCCCTATGACTGTTCTGCTGCCTTCTCCTCCAATTTTTCAGTTTCTTTCAACTTGGCTAGAGTTTCCTGTAGAGATGTTTCAGCTTCCTGTAGAACTGCCTTTGAGTCCATCAACTTGATTCTCTCTTTCCAGGTGGAGGTTTTGGGGCTTCCTCTTTCATAGGTGATAGATATCTTGGAAGGAGATTCTTCCTTCTTTTCAGTGGGTGTATCCTCAATGACAATTGGTTCCTTTGATGGTGGCTGGGGTTTGCCCACTTTGATCCTTGTGCTTCTTCTAGCTTTAAAATACATGGAGGTTTGCCTTTTTCTTTTTCCTTTTTGTTTTGCAGGTGTGCTTAATGCAGCAAGCATAGCTGCTACTTCCCTTGCCAACATTTCAGGGGATGTTTCTTTCTACTGTTCTTTTCCTTCATTTCCTGCAGCCTTGCCTATGTCCACTGCTTCTGCTTGTGTCATCGATATCTCAGGGCGTGTCTTTTATTTTTCTTGCTGGGTCTCTGCCTTGGCTGTGGTAGTCTTCTTTTGGGCTTTCTTGGCCTTTTTCTTCCCAACCTTTGTCCTTTTTCTCTTCTCTATTTTTGAGGTTGTCTCCTTTTCTGCCTTAGGCTCAGTAGTAGTCTTGTCAAATTCCTCCTCTTCTTCCTGTTTCTCCTCTGTTTTTCCCTCTGCTTGAATGTCTTGTTCTTCCTCATTATTGTTCTTCTCAATTTCTTCGATTTTCTCCTCCTCATCACTGCTGGATGGGCTAATGTCCTCAATCAAAATTCTGATGTCATCATCCCTGGACATATTTCTGAAAATTTCCCAAGCTATGGGGATAGTATATGTGTGTAAGGCATCTTCCACCAAGAGTTTGATGAGCCCATGGTGGGCCAACTAATCTATGACCCTTACATTTAGCTTTGTGCCACATTCAATCAAAGACTAGAGGAGGAAATATGGGAGGCTCAGTTTTCTAGATGGAGGTAAGTCCATCCCATATCTCAATTCATGCAACAACCTGAAGTGATAACCATAAATTATGTTGAACCTCCCTTCACATGTGATATACTTCATTATTTGGTAGCTGAGTTCACTTCAGAGAGGAGGCAAGCTTGTCCTTCTGACCCCATTTTTATCTTCTACAGGATGCTCCTCAGGATGTGTCAACCGGATGAGTCGTTCTTGCGGACAAGACTGACCTCTCTAGTATCTAATGATATCTAGCGACAAACAAACCAATCAACTTCTATCTTTCCCTAAATATGCAATTTATAAATAAAGGCAAACAAGTGTTTTAGGCCTACCTTGGGTCCAATGCAAGTTTGTGGAAGCCTCGCTCCTTTGATCCAAATGAGCTCCCTTGTAGAGAATCTGCAAACACAAACAAGCACACAAATTAAATAGCACCTGAAAAGCCAATATAATAAAGCATACTTATCATGATGATCAAGGAATTCATGAAACAAATCACATAAGACAATTTGTTGAGAAAAATGAATCTGATTGTATTAACTTAAATCAAAGAAGAACTTTACAACCTGTGCCTTGATGCTGTACAAGCTCCTCCCAGGGTCCAGCAAGAAGTCTCCTCTACTTTGATAAGTTTCACTCTCTTCCCAATGAAGCCAAAAGGTATGTGATCTCTCCTCTCAAGCTTAACTAGGAAGTCTCAATTCCAACAGCATTTACCCTCAAAAATGTTCAGCTTCTAACCTCCCTAGCAACTAGCCCAATGCCTTAATTTATAGTGCAATGGAGGGAAGTTACTAGGTCCTCCTTCAAAGGGATAAGCTCCTCTCATCAAGGGATTAGCTCCTTCACTTTTGGGTTGCATGAACCACCTAGGAGCGAACCATCCACGTCAAGATTCCTTCTAGAATCATCTAGAATTAAACCAAAGTGAGTTTTTAAGAATAAACTTGCACCTTTTTTACTTTCACAGGGGTCTGCACCCACTCCTTTAGAGACAGAGCGGACAGGTCCACAGGTAACATGAACAGGGGGTGCAGGACCGCAGGCAATAATGAGAGAAAGTGCGGAACCAGAGCTTTATTGATTTTTAAGGTCTTTCTCTCATTTTCAAAGCTTGACATGAAGAGCTAAGGTTTGAGACTTGCTTAGGACGACAGTATGAATGACGATAGACCCATACTGACTGTAAACAGTCATGGTGACAATATTTTGTGTAACAGATTTCCCCCTAAAGTGCAAAGTCTCTAGTAGATGAGGATTTCATTTATCATTTAAGAAGAGTGAAGTACTTTATCATTTCGAGGATCATCTTGTGGAGAGCCTGGTTGGAACCTGTAAAAAACATTCAATGCAAAATATATATATGAGATCGTATCATCGCTGAGGTAGGCATTCCCATACTCAGATCAAAACTGACTAGAAAACTAACTACTGCTCTGATATAGGAATGATCTTGTAATACATCACAAGTATAGACACATGTAGACACAGTATGGATGTAGCCATCTGTTTATGAATAGTCCACTGTATAATGAATACAAAATTCCTCGCAGCCTGGATGGTGGAAACTAGATCCAAGGTCTTGATTTCTACTTCCTGAAATAGTACGATTCTAACCATGTGAATGAATGTGTCGAAGTCGAACATGGTAGAAACCACTTGATTACCAGTCAATGATGTAAACTGTTAACAAGTGTGAGAGAAACCACCAGTAATGTCAATGGCTCTCAAAGTACTTAGTACAATCCATGAAATGTGAATAGATGTGTTGATGTCGAACATGTCATGGAATCCTTTGATTGAAGGTCAATGATGCAACCTATCGTCGAAGGTGAGAAACCTGCCATTGAGGCATGCAGATCCTCCAGGTAATCTACATCATCCTACTCTTTCATTTCATCCATTTCAAATTTGTTTTTAGGCTTTGATTTCATTTTTTAAGGAATTTTTAGGTTAGAAACTCGCGCGCGCGGGGTCCGTAGGCATAACACAGGTAACCTGCGGACCCCAACTTTTTCGTAAAAGGAAAAAAGTCAGGGGTCCACACCTGCCGTGAAGGAAAAGTGTGGACCCCCGCACTGTCTCTAACAGAGAGGGTTCGGTCCCCACAGCAAAGGTTTTTAAACCTAAATTTCTCAAATTCCACCCAAAAATTTTGCTTTTAGATATTCTAATTCGCCTTTTTATTGAATGTAGGGTATACATCATGCTTGATTGGCAAGAACAGGAGCACAAGGATGTAGATCTCACCGCGATAAATCATCAACCTGCGATTGATGCATTGAAGGCATGCGGCTTATACATATTCTGGGCCATACCTGGCATGAGGGCCCAGGTGGACTTTTTGCAGTGGCTGGTAGAGAAGTGGAACATACAGGACCAGTGATTCTTTATTGGTGGTCACCAGCTCAAAATGGAGCCAGAAGACATTTACTTCTTGACTGGTTTGCCTAAGAGAGGTGAACACTTGACTCTATTCGGGACTAGGCCAGGTGGCCACTCTGTCGATAGCCTCCAGCTAGAGTTTTGCAATGACCAAACTAGAGACAAAGGGATAGATATTGAAACCATATCCCTTCCTGAGCTCAAAGTGATTGCGTTTACTGTTACCAGGCTCTGCGGAAGTGCAGCACTACATATAGCCAATGGATCCCAAATGCGGATGGCAGTAGACTGCTTTCGAGGCACCATCTTCAACTGTTGCGATGCTGTGCTGGCTAATATAAAAGGCCAACTGACTAGAGCAAAGAACGGACAAATGAAGACCTTTGGATATGGTGCTTTAGTCGTGAGCTTTGCACTAGAGAGGGTCCCAATGTTGGTCCCATAGCATCTCACTGTCGGAGCTGGACTTCCTCAAGAGCCCAAACTGATGCGTTGGGTTGCAGTTATGGCCCGTCATCCTAAGGAGGGGACAGAGGTCGTTCAATTCACTCCTGAGTATTTCCATTGGTTGGATAACCAAGTTTTTGCTATTCATGACTTTCCTTACGCTGGGGTAGATTATCGTGGTGACCCAGACATGGCTCTTCCACCAGGAGAGAAATGGGATGACTCAGGTAAAATCATTTTCAACATTTTCTAATTAATTTTTTATTTTTTTTTTATCTCGTCCCAAAATTGATAGTAAAAGTTTCAAATGCAGATGTAGGTCCGCGGCGACCAGCCACTCTCCGGCCCTATGAGAGGAAACAACCAGCTACACCAGCACTAGCCCCACTGGACGAATCCATAGAGACCTTGGCCGAATTGGAGAGCCATCTAGAGCATTTGACAGTAGACATTCCGGAGACCAACATAGATGACATTCCTCTTAGGCTACAACGCTATGTGATTAGGGTCCCAGGACCTTTCAGGAGGTTCCTTTGTAAGGTGGCCCATACAGTGGTTTCTTATCATGATCATCACCAGTGATAAGATGATCCCCTGTTGTAGACACATATGACATTTTTTGCTTTTTTACTATCATTTTTGCCGATCATAAGGTGTTTTTCACCCTATGATTGAAGACGATGTATATTTGACACACTTCTATGCTATACTATATCACTATTACTAGCTTATCTTGTAAAACATGTTATGGAATGTTTTTAAATTTACTTGTATGATTATTGCAAATGTCTACTTAACATTCGAGAAGCAATTGTGTCTGCTAATGTATTTAAATATCTTGTAATATGCTAATATTCAATATAGTCAAATTCACATTCCAAGAGATGAACTCTCAAAAATAATCTCAATAACACTGGATTTCTAATGGCATATACTCTATTAAGCTGTAATACAACAAGTTCAGAATCTAACCTCACTATCAAACTCTGAATCCCAAATGAAATAGATTCAAATAATAACTCAATCACTGCACTATACTCGGAAATGTTGTTCGTTGTTTGACCGAGGCTTACTCTATGCATAGATACCAACTCGTCAGAGGGTGAATAGATAACCCAAGCTGCGGAAGAAATGTTCCATGTATTACGACAAGCACCATCAGCAAAACCAATGTATGTTTGGAGAGGCGTCGACATCTGCAATATCAAGAGTAAAATCAAGATAAGAAGGAATAATGACAAAAAACACTCTCTAAGCTAAGCACACTTTTTAAACTAAAACACACCAGCTAGAAAGAAAACTAACCTAACTAAAAATCTCCACACCTAGATTTAAGCATAATACCTCTTCAGGTAAAGACCATTTATGGGTTTACCTAAAGAGATCCCGTCAAAGTCTACCAATTCATAGGCCCCTTTTGCTAACTTTCGCTTAACAACATAAGGACCATGCCACATGGGTACGAATTTTCCAGCGCCTAATTTATCATTTGCTTGATCGTACAATAAGACTAGGTCTCCTTCCGAAAAATTTTGAGGGGTGACATTTCAATCATACTTAGCTTTAATACGTTTGGCATGAGTTTCGATCGCTAATGCAGCATCACATCGATTCTCATCTAGCTGAGCCAAGTATAACAAATGTTTTTCTTCTTCGGAAGTGGCTGGAAGTAATTCGATGGCCATTTGCAATGACGGAATTTTGCATTCAATGGGTAACACAGCTTCCAGACTATAAACTAGTTGGAAAGGAGTGAAACCGGTTGACGTTTTTACTGAGGTTCAATACGCCCAAAGCGCTAAAAATAGCATGTTATGCCAATTCGACCTATGAATCCCAATGATTTGTCGGATCACGATGACTGGAACTTTGTTGATGGCTTCAACCAGACCATTAGCCTGTGGATAATATGGAGTTGAACTGTCATGATGCAAACCAAGTTGGTCTGTAAGTTCTGTCATCATAATGTTTCGAAAATGATACCCATGATTAGTGATAATCACTTGTGGAACACCAAACCTAGAAATTATATGATTGAACACGAAAATTGCAGCAGTTTTGCCGTCTGCCTCAAATGTAGGCATCGCCTCGGCCCACTTGGTAAAATAATCTACCGCAAGGATGATATACGCATGCCCCCCGACCGAGTGAGGGTTACATGTAATAAAGTCGATACCCCTTTTCGCAAAAGGACCGATGGCAATTATAGGGTGGAGAGGAGCAGGTGGAGCGCGCATCTTTCGATCAAAAATTTGGCAGTTGTGGCATTTTTGGACCACGTTAATACAATCTTTAAACAAAGATGGCCAGAAATAACCAGCGCGCAATATATTTTGGGCAGTGGCAAACCCAGACATATGACCGCCACATGCTCCAGAGTGACAGTCATTTAGAACCCTTTCAGCTTCCTCATGAGTTAAACAATGTCAAAAAACAGAGTCCGCCCCACGACGATAAAGTGTATCTCCAATAATTTTGAATTGTTGGGACTGGAATCGTATTTTTCGACGTTCTGATCTTGAAATTTCTGGCCGAAAGGATTGGGTTTGGAGATAAACTATGATATCTCCATACCATGGATCTAAAGTGCTGATTAGAAACAAGGATTCGTCCGCAATGGGCTCCTCCGCCATAGTTTCCGTGTCAACACATGGGAAGTCACAGATTAACTCCGCAAAAACTAAAGATTTCTTCGACTTAGACTTTTCAAATTCCAAGTCGAACTCCTGCAGGATCACAAAACATTTGGAGTACTTGCCCCCTAGCAATTGTTTGGTCAAAATATAGATCATAGGGTTGCAATCGGAAATTACTATAGTTTTGCGTAGTAAAATGTAATGACGAAAACGTTGGACAACTTGAACGACTGCCAATGCCAATTTCTCCACATGTGAGTATTTTAGCTCAGTTGGATTTAAAGTGCAACTAAGGTAATATATCACATGTTCAGTATCAAATTCATCTTCCTGAACTAACACCATTCCAATGGTGGAATGCGAGGCAGCGAGATACAAGAAGTAGTCCTGGTTGTAGTTGGGAGGATGCAATAACGGTGCATGGGTCAACGCGTGTTTTAGTGCATCAAAAGATTTATCAGCTATCTCATCCAAAAGAATGGAGTATTCTGTTTCAACAACCTAGTAAAACCCTTTGTGATCTCGGTGTATTTAGGAATGAATCGACGTAAAAGTTTGCTTTCCCTTGCAAACTTTAGAGTTGGCAAAGACTCGAAGGAGGAGGCAATTTGAAAAAAGCTTCAACCTTCGAGGCATCGACGAGAATTTCAGATTTCGAAACAACAAACCCCAGTAACTGACCTGTTTCTATACAGAAAACACACTTGTGTGGATTCAACCTAATTCGATAATGCCTACACCTCATAAAGATTGCTCATAAATGGATGAGATGATCAGCTCGATGTAATGAATGAGCAGGTAAATCATCGAGATAGGGTTGCACAATGTGCTTGATGTCATGAAACGCGTAAGACATGGCTCTTTGAAAAGTTGCCCCGACGTTCTTGAGCCCAAAAGGTAATTTGCAATAAGAAAATGTCCCCCATGGACAAATGAAAGCCATTTTTGGCTGATCAGCAGGTAGAATATTTATTTGATTGTATCCGGAAAAACCATCCATTAAGGAGAATATTTCACTGCCAGCACAATCATCAATGATTTGATCGATATAGGGAGTTGGGTAATTGTCTTTTGGACAAGCTCGATTAATATCCCTATAATCAATACATATTCTTATTGTTCCTTGCTTTTTGTTAACAGGAACAATATTCGATACCCAATCCGTTAACAGAATCGGATAAATGAAACCTGCTTTGAGTAATTTTTCAACTTTTGCTTTAATAGCAGCAGCGTTTCGCTGGTGGATCTGACACAAATGTTGTCGGACGGGTTTAGCACCCAGGTAAGTTTTGATTTCATGAACAACAATTGCTGGTCAATTCCTGGCATTTCCTCATATGACCAGGCAAACATGTCGCAGAATTCTTGAAATAGGGCCTTATATGTTTGAATTTCATTTTCCGTACAAGAGGCACCTATATGAATGTTTTCAACAATTCCAAGTTTAACCGAAATGTCAATAGGAATAGTTCGAGAAATGTTTCCCAAATTTAACTCAGAATCAAGATTTTTCATTGGATTCTGAGGTTCCTTGACATATTCAGTCGTAAAAATAGATGAAAAATCATTTTTAAAACGATCAATCTCAGGTAAAAACGAAGATCTATGATGAAGATATTCCCATGGTAAATCATCGACACATAGGATTTCACGAATTTGCTCATCAGTTTGAACAAGTTCGGAAAATGTTGTTGAATATGAATTTGATTTTGAAAGTGATTCCTCATAGACCACATTCATTAAGTCAATTTCAGTTGAAGAAGGGTCAGAAAACCACTGCACGGCCTGATATGCAATTTCATATGGACTCAAAGGCATAACATCACCAAATGAATCTATCTCAGATTCGGAAGGTACAATCCAAGGATCATCATAAACAATAGTGTCTGACGAAATCATTTGAATGGTTGCAGTAGAAGATGATGTGTTGATAGGAGGAAAAGGAAAAGTTCCCAGTAAACTAGAATCTTTAACTAGTCCTACTCCAACATCCTTATACGGGATAGTTGTTTTGCCGACATGATGAATACTTTCAGAAGAGGCTAGGTCGGATGAAAAGTAAGTCAGCTGGTCTATAGTTACGATCTTTCCATTATGAGGGAACTTTATAAGCTGAAAGACCGATGAAACAACAGCTGTCATAGCGTAAGACCAACTACGACCCAAGAGAAGGTTGTAATCTAGAGGGGCATCAACCACCTCCACATCTAGATTAATAGTTTTTCCTTCAATCCCTATAGGTAAATCCTATAGAATGCCAAAAATATGGAACCCACGGCCATCAAAGGCCTTTAGAATCATCGGGGATTGATTAAGCGTAGGAGAACCAAGCGATCTCCAACACTGGATCGACATAATACATGTTGAGGCTCCCTCATCAATCACAGTCCTATAACAAGGTCTGCTTTTTACTAACACTGGAATCTGGAAAGCCATTTGATGAGGCAAGTGCGGTGTACTATTTTCTAGATCGAAAATTATTAGGTTCGAGTCCTGAACGTCAACAGCTCCTATAGCTGACAATAGAAATTTACGTTGTGCTGGACATGATTGCAGCACTTCCAAAGCCGACATTGATGAAGGTGAAATAGCCAAATCTTCAACAATGTTATAGTTCTGAGCCGCTCTCGCATGTGGATTGAAAGCTGACTTTTGAATTATACCCTTGGCAGGCGGTTTGATTACTAAGTCTGGGTTAGGTTTCTCGATCTGTAGTGGATCGGAACTGGGAGTTGAAGTTGATGGGTTCGAATGAGAAGATTCTGCTTCCTTACCATCAACAGGACTTTTACTTCCATAATCATGCGATCGAGTCGCAATCCTAACATGGGACATCATCATTATGGGTTCTTCAGAGGCATTTGAGGAAGAACCTATCATCTTACTGTCTTGACTAGGAAAAAGATCCTTCAAAACAACATGCGTTTGGGAACCTTTGACGATTTTCGCAACCTCTGCACGATGAGGGCAGTCTCTTGTAAAATGCTATTCGTCACAAGTGAGACAAGGATAACGAGGTTTTCATTTCTCATTAGTTGATTCCATTTTTTCTGGTTTCTCTTTCGAATTTTTAACTGTTTTATTTTTCTTCTTCCCTTTCTTCTTACCTCCTGATTTTGATTTGGCTGTAGATGACTCTACAACATGAATATCAGCGGAAATCTCCGCAGAAGAATCTCCTGTTGGGGAATCTGGTAAAGTTATGATAGGAGAAGAATTCTTAGAATATTTCTTCTTACTTTTGGTATTAACCGTACCAATCATACCATCAGCGGCATGAGACCCTGAAGGAGCTGCAGTTATTTGATTTTGTTTACGAAGGTCAGGGATTTTCTCATGTAACGTACCTAACTACGTATAACTAAGTCAAGGTACTGAGCTTGAGCAATTACTTGCTCCTCAGTAACGACTCCTACCTTAGCTACATCCTCAGTGATCTTCAGTAATAAAGATTTGACAAACCATTCAGCTAAGATCTGATCCGGAATAAAAACCTTCACTAAACGCCGTCAACATCTCCATTCATGAATATGATCTGAAATGTAAGTGGATGTTGACTGTTTTAATGAAGTTAATAATTCCATGCCATTGTCATATCTGACTGGAAACTAAAAATGAGTTAAAAACAAAGTAGCTAACTGACTAAAGTTATAAAAAGTGGCTCGCGGTAACTCAATGTACCACTTGGCCGCAAGACTAATTAGAGTGCGCTGGAAAAGCCTTAAACAGATTGAATAATCTGAAATGGAGTTAGACGCACACCAAAGGTGATAAGTCATCACATGGTTCGACGGGTCCTCTCCTGATTTGCCTTCAAAATTAGGAATATCACTAGGCAACTTATTTGACATTGGCGGCCAAAACGGAAGATAGTTAATTGGATCGTTCGTAAGGCGCGACAAGTCAGGCAAGTCCAAAGTTGCAATGAATGGTAACTGACGATTAGGGTCCTTGAAACTCTGGGTCATGAGACCAGCCCCAGGAGGAGGATATCCAGGATAACTAGGAATTGGAATCGCATTTGGGATATTATATCCTCCCGGAAAACCAGGATTAACTGGACCGTACTGGGGTTGTTGAGGTTTTTGATATGTATACCCAGGGTACGGTTGATACTGATAGACTGGCTGCTTCACAGCAGGACCGAATTGGTACTGTCGGTACGGTTGATAAGTAAATTGAGGTTGACTTGTGACAACTGTACTTGGACCAGGTTGTCCTATAGGCATTTGAACTGAGGTCTGAATTGTGGATCCAGACTGAGGTAAAGATGTCTGAGGAGTTGACACAGGAACAGTAGAAACCGGAGTTGTCGATACTCCAGAAGTAGGTGGGGTAGATTGAACAGATGTTGCAGCAGTTGCAACAGTCGCTTGAGGCGAAGTACGAGGCATACTAGGCCCAGGCTGAGAAACTACAAAAGGTGCAGAAGTTTGAATAGTAGACTGGATAGGTTGCTGGGGTGAACCAGAAACCAAGGGTTGTCCAGTTTGAGATGACAACTGCACATTCGGTTGCAAGATATGTTGAGATTGAGATGGATCCCACACTAAATTCATTCCAGGGTACGGACCCATAATAGGTTGAGAATATTGAGGACCATAACTGGGTTGAGGGTAGGATTGATAATTCAAAGGTACATTTCCAGCTCCTTGGACAAATGATTGACAGGAAAGTGGTTAGAAACCTTGGGTTGGGTATTGACCTTGAGGTTGATAACCTTGAGACATGTACTGATACTGGGGTTGACCTTGAGGTACATATTGATATTGGGGTTGACCTTGAGGTACATACTGAGTCTGGGGTTGACCTTGAGGAACGTACTGTCCCGTAGGTATGTACTATCCTTGAGGTTGCCCCCCAGGTGGAAATTGGGTACCTTGAGGTTGCCCCCTAGGTGATACTTGAGGACTTTGAGGCTGCCCCCCAGGCGGTAACTAGCCACCTTGAGGTTGAGGATTAGGAATAGTACCTGACGTCATAAGAATATCTTCTACACTCAACGGCTTAGTTCCATTATTTCCAGTTAATAACCCTTGTTCAATAGGTTGAGGAGATGCTCCTGAAAGAGTACCAGTAAGTGACTGATACCCAGAGGGAACAGAAGGACCATTGTATAAAAAGGTTTCTGGAGATTGAGAAAACATGGATGACTATCTTGACATATTTAACGGAGGATAATAACCCTTAAGTGTTGGGTGAAAAGGAATGCGAGGTGGCAAAAAACTTAGCCCCGGGTTTTTAAAAAAATTAGTCAATGAAAGATACCAAGCGTTGCTCCTAGGTGGACTATAAAAGATCGATTCACGCTCCCTAAGTTCTATAGCTGGTTTATTTTTAGGGATAGGGATACCTTCTTCCGGAGTAGCAAGTTCTTCAATAGCTATAAGTCCAGAAGGAAGATTTTGGGTAATTACTCTTTCTACCCTGGGTGAACTAGGACCACTAGAAGTTGGAGAGGCAAATCCTGATGTTGGAGTAGCAGCAAATTCAGTTTCAGGTTCAGATATTTTAGGTTCCTCACCTAAATCACTAGTAGATGAAAAACTACCAGTAATTTCGGAAAATGAAATAGATTGCGGATTATAATCTGTTACTAGAGCTTGATAATCAGGATGTACAACCAATGAAGACTCTCCTTCTTCAGGTGACCCAACTCTACTGTCTCTAGGAGTTACAAGGGCTCGTAGCCCTTCAGGCTGGCTCAGTGAAAACTCAGGAGGTTGGCCCCGAAGTCTACGGGACTTCCTCGGTAATTTAGCCACGATTAAATATTTTAACTACTTCACACGCAAACAAAGAAAAATCTCAATGAAAACCACCTAAAGCCTCTAAAGAACCAAACAATTTTGAATCACACGCCTAAAGAATCTAAGAGATCAAACCACACACAAACAGTAACTTTCCGTACTAAAAACACTAGTTGGTGATGAAATCCAACGTCGCAGAGTTCAATACAGAAATGGCGGTTGGAACAGTTACCCCGGCAACCTGCTTAATGAATAGACTGGCACAAGTTTCTCCACTAAATCGTCTCGAGTGAAGAAAACCCCCCAGAAAATCCAAGTGAGTCTAGCCGACGTCTGCTCCAGGTACAGTGGGATCTTCTCTCCACCGTCACTTTACAAAAGAATCCTATAGAATATGGTCACTATGGTTACCAATGGAAACAAATATACCTAGGGGAACAATCTACGATCTTATACACACGCAAGGGCAGAGTAACAAGCTCAATCCCCTTGAAGGCTCCTTGACATAATCCAAGGTTTACCAACAAGTGACCCCAGGCTCCTCGACAATGGTTAATACGAGGTTTACCGTTTTTAATACATGAATATCTTCTATCGTTCCCAATGAGGAAGGATTGATTCCCACACTGGTCAGATATGATCTCGTGCTTCTACTTTAAGAGGAGATTTCCTAGAGCATAGATGTAACAATTGCATTTTATCTCCTACCGCAAGATACAACTACTTGTTTGTTTTACTATCTTGGAGAGTTAATTACTCCCTACTCCAAGATACTAGCCTAAGCTATGTTGGTGATATAGAGCCCTAGAAATAAAAAGATTACTAGATAGATTTTACTTTAAGCATTATTTTTATTGGTTTTTTCTTAAGTCAAAAGGTGCGGAGATGAAACTTATGGTATGAAGACTCGACTCCAAATCACTAAAAAATGCACTTAAGATGATAAGCAATCTTTTCCCTTCAATGAATTTCTAGCTAGGAAAGAGTTGAGAATGCAAATTCTTGTAAAAACAAATCTTTCCTTAACAAACAAATCAAAAGAAGAGCTTTTTGTCTTTTCCAATACACTCAAAAACGAGACAACTAGTTATGCTCACGAAAATTTCCCTTTTCTTTCAAACACTCAAATACTACAAAAAAAAACTTTTTCAAAAGAGATTTTTTTATTTTTATAAAACACTCAAAACTATGGAAAAATCTAATCTTGAGATCTATAAATTCCAAAAACTATTTGAAGTAAAAGCTTACAAGATTTCTTTTCAAGGATGTTTTACTTAGCTATAAGAAAACTAAGGACTAATTTGTCCAAAATCACAAATCAGTCAAAAAACAACCAATTTTTGTTTTCTTTTCTAAAAATGAAATCCAAAACTTTTAACACAAGTCCTTTCGAAGTTTCGCAAAGAGAAAAAACAAGATGGATTCCTCAACAAAGGCAGATTTTGAAAACGGTCAGACTCATAAGAAGGCCAGTAAAAACCAAGGTGATCTAAGGCTTCTAAGCTCTGAGCTACTACAAGACCAAAATGAAAATCAAGCCCGGTAACCAAAACTTCTAGGAATTTCACCTAAAACCCTAATGCCAATGGAATTAACCTAAGAAAACTTCCTAACAAGTCACGTGCAGATCTGGGCAGAGGCTAAAAACACCTAAACAAATCCTAAGCTGACTGAAAGAGAAAATCTTAAGTTTTTCAAAATTTTGACAAGGTCTGCAGGCCTGCAGTTCACACAGGTGCGGGACCGCTATGTGCGTAAAGAAAAAGTCCAGATAGGTCCGCACTGTGTTACAAGCAGAGGGTGCGGTCCTCTCCCAAAAGTATGAAAAACAAAAAATAATTCAAGATTAACTAAACCTACCCAATCCTACACACATCAAGCCAAAAACAGAAACAAAAATACAGTTTCTCAAGTCAAAGTAAAAGCAAATCAAAAAATCAAGTCCCCAGTATGGTCGCCATTTTGTCAACCGGATGAGTCATTCTTGCGGACAAGACCGACCTCCCTAGTATCTAATGATATCTAGCGACAAACAAACCAATCAACTTCTATCTTTCTCTAAATATGCAATTTATAAATAGAGGCAAACAAGTGTTTTAGGCCTACCTTGGGTCCAATGCAAGTTTGTGGAAGCCTCGCTCCGTTGATCCAAATGAGCTCCCTTGTAGAGAATCTGCAAACACAAAAAAGCACACAAATTAAATAGCACCTGAAAAACCAATATAATAAAGCATACTTATCATGATGATCAAGGAATTCATGAAACAAGTCACATAAGACAATTTGTTGAGAAAAATGAATCTGATTGTATTAACTTAAATCAAAGAATAACTTTACAACTTGTGCCTTGATGTTGTACAAGCTCCTCCCAGGGTCCAGCAAGAAGTCTCCTCTACTTTGACAAGTTTCACTCTCTTCCTAATGAAGCCAAAAGGTATGTGATCTCTCCTCTCAAGCTTAACTAGGAAGTCTCAATTCCAACAGCATTTACCCTCAAAAATGTTTAGCTTCTAACCTCCCTAGCAACCAACCCAATGCCTTAATTTATAGTGCAATGGAGGGAAGTTACTAGGTGCTCCTTCAAAGGGATAAAGCCCTCCTTCAAAGGGATAAGCTCCTCTCATCAAGGGACTAGCTCCTTCACTTTTGGGATGCATGAACCACCGAGGAGCGAACCATCCACGTCAAGATTCCTTCCAGAATAATCTAGAATTAACCCAAAGTGATTTTTTAAGAATAAACTTGCACCTTTTTTACTTTCACAGGGGTCCGCACCCACTCCTTTAGAGACAAAGCAGGCAAGTCCGCAGGTAACATGAACAAGGGGTGCGGGACTGCAGGCAACAGTGAGAGAAAGTGCGGAACCAGAGCTTTATTGATTTTTAAGGTCTTTCTCTCATTTTCAAATCTTGACATGAAGAGCTAAGGTTTGAGACTTGCTTAGGAGGATAGTATGATCAATGACAGACCCAAAGTGACTGCAAACAGTCATGGTGACAATATTTTGTGTAACAAGCTGAAAAAATGTCTTCTTAGCAACCTGTCCCAATGATTTCTCCTCCTTGCTCCAAGGGAGCCCCAGTGGAAGACCGATGATTCTACTGATGAAATCAGGTGTAAGCTCTAAGTTCAGACCCCTAAAACTAACTGTGGCATGTGTCTTCGAATGTGGTCTTAGGGACATCAAAAATTCTTCAGTAACCTCCTCATCATATCCTTGAGTTCTTTCAAAGAAGGGTATCCAGTTTGCCCTGGTGAAGAGGGCCACCACCTCAGGGTGCTCATGCAATTTGCTAGAGTTTAAAGGTTCTTTTCTCATGGATCCACCTGGCATGGTGTTGAGTGCTTCTTTTTTTGTGTTTTAACTAGAAAAAAATTCTCAAGTGAGAAAAGAAGGCAAAACTGAAATAGAGGATAGCTAAATTCTTTCTTTTCCTGAAATAAAAGAAGGAATTTCCCTTGTGATTCTCCTTACAACATCAAATTGCAATAATTCCCCTGTTTTAAACTACTGGTATCCTGAATTTGACTTTCTGTTTTTGAAAAAAAAAAAAAAATTGACAGAACAGAGGATAAATACACAGGTTCTTTTCAGAGAGTAGATAGATATGCAAATTCATTTTTTCACACAGGCTGGTTTCTACGGTTGTATGTATTTTCCTTACAATAGAATTTGAGAAAGAAGGAGGCAAATTTCGATTGCAGAGAAGAAAACAGAGAACTGTGTAGAACTCAGGGAAAATATGCAGGTAGACTTTTAAGCTTCACTCTCTTTTTCAATCCAATGTCGTGTTTTTAATTCACCACCTTATTCAAACAAGTCATATGCAGAGAGGTTTTCTCGAGCCTACCTTGTTTCAAGCTTGAATTTTGACGAAAATCCCAAGCTTTCCTTCCACAGAGCTGTTCTCTGCCTTTCCTGTAGAAATCTTCCGGCTCCTATAGAATGTAGCGGTGCTCCTGTAGAGCCTGATAGCTGGGAAGGTTTTTAAAAAACTGGCAGAAAACTGGTGGAGAACAAGTGGTTGGCTGCACTGGAAGTGGTAGGTGAGTGCTACAGTCGAGAACATCATGAATGGAAAATGAACAAAGGGTGGTGAAGGCTTCAATCGTGTCGTCTTTTAACTGTTGGCGTAATCCGTGGTGAGGAGATGAGGTGGCTGCATGGGTACGTTATCCCCATCCGGACTGTTGGTCCTACGTCACGGTCATAATGGTTTTGCATCCCACCTGACCACCATCACCTCCCTTACTCCCGTTATCTGCTGCCATCATTACTAGTCCCAAATGTTTTTTCCCAAATGGACATACCACACGTGCTGGCTACGTATCTGATCGGCAGTTTTGAATTTGACGGGGCTCATTTGAATTCCACAAGGGTGTGTAACTGAACAAGGGTGGCTAGTTAGCTGGCCACCGATTCCATTCAATCGTAACCATTCCCACAGTTCATGCAGTTTTGAAATATGATTCATGCAATCGAGGAATAGGTTTAGGCACTTACCTACTCAGTCACGGCTGTGTTATGCATATTTCGGATTTTGGCACCCATTTTTCGTTGTTGTTGCTGCTTGCACTCTACATGCTCGGCCTCGGGCTTTTGCTGATGATCTCACATTCAACATTGCTCCTTACATGTTTCATATGCCCTACTGTGCTGACCCTGTCTCTGAAGTATGCTTTTCGGAGGGATCAGCTACTACGGGAATCCTATAGGATTTCTTGTAGCTGCTTATCCTTTTGAAATTCAAGCTAATATCTGAGTAGGGATACAACTGCTGAAGAAGGTCTGGACTAAAAAGGAATCACAAATGGAAGGTATCATGTAGGGATGAGTAAAAAGGCTACTGCTTTTATTTGTCATTTTTTTTGTGTTTGCAGCATGAAGGAAATAGAATTTCTGTATGTGACTGTGCAGGGACATAAAAATGAGTGCGATGAAGGTGTACAAGGATGGAATGGAGACATAGGGATATGGATGGTGGTAGGAGGTTCACAAGCCTCATAGACAGATTTCCAACCCTCGGGTCCTCCTCTGAGATTGATTTTGGCCTTTCTGTATTTTCTACAGGATCCTCCTGTAGAATATACAGAGTTTCCTGTAGGATGCGAAATTTCAAACCAAATGAGACCAAAACATGGGAAAGGGAAACGATGATGGAGGAATGGATTGTGAGGGGTGCATGCAGCCTGTTCATGTCCTTTTTTTGTCTTGTGCGACCCTCCTACAACCTGCAATTTATTCAAAAGAAGTTAGGTTTATTTTTTTCTTTTCTTTTTCTTTTTCCCCTTTATTTTTTTTTAGCCTGAGATAGCTGGGGCGCCTCCAGGAGGATTTCACCCTCACTGTCTACCCTGAGCACCTCCAAGAGGTTTTCACCTAGGGATCCTTTATTCCATTTTCTTGTTTCTGTGTTTTTTTATGTTTTTTTCTTTTTCCTCTTTTTTTTTTTGTTGCTCAGGGTGTAGGTGGAGTGGAGACAGGGACCTGCTCCACTACCAATACTGATTTACCCAAAGTCTCAATAAACTCCTGCTTGGAAAGGGGCTTCCTGTAGATCTTCAATCTATGCCCATTGACGAGCATGGGGATGGCTTCTTCATCAATGGTCCAGATAAGGACTGAACCATTGTCATTGCATGTTTCCACTATATATGGTCCCAGCCATTGTGTCCTCAACTTGCACTTGAAATCCTTGTATCTTGAATCATAGAACAGCGCCCAATCTCCTAGCTGAAATTGTTTTTCTTTGAGGTGTTGGTCATGCCATATCTTTCTTTGAAGTTGGACTACCTCTGAGTGGAGAAGGGCCTACATTCTCTATTCATCTAATCTATTCAGTTGAAGCAATCTTTCCTGTTGTGCATGGCTGAGATCTAGGTCCAGCTAAGCTGCCATCCTCAATGTGTTATATTCAAATTCTATAGATAGCAAAGATTTCTTCCCATAGACCAGCTCATAGGGTATGAAACCTATTGTGGTTTTCCAAGTGGTGTTATAGGCCCAAGTAGCTTCAACCAATCTACCTGCCCAATATTTTCTGCTGCTACTCACTACCTTAGTCAAAATCCCTTCCAAAGCTCTGTTAGTAACTTCCACCTATCCATTTGCTTGCAGATGATAAGGGGTGGAAGTTCTGTGCTTAATCTTGTGATGGGTGAGCAGGTCTTCAATCAGGTTAGAGGTAAATTGACTTCCTTGATCTGTGACTAATTCTCTTGGGTAGCCAAACTTGTAGAAGATATTTTCCCTCAAAAACTCAGCTACTTTTTCTTCTGTTGCTGCTTTGATTGCCTTTGTTTCTGCCCACTTTGTCAGGTAATCCGTGCACACAATGATGTAAGACTTCTGTTTTGAAGGAGGGTTGATAGGACCCACAAAGTCCATGCCCCACTTCTCAAATGGCTCGAAAGTCACTTGAGGCTGCAAGGGCATCTCATCCTTTGGAGTAGGTTTCCCCATCCTTTGACATCGGTCACATTGGCTGATGTATCTCCTGACATCTTGATGAAGAGTGGGCCAATAGTACCCTGCCTGCAGAATTTTGAAGGCGGTTCTCTTTGCTGCAAAGTGGCCCCCACAGGGCCCATCATGACAGGTTAGGAGGATGTCAAAAACTTCCTCCTCCCTGACACATCGCCTCAAAATCTGATCTGGGCCAAGTTTAAAAAGATTGCCCCCAATCCAAGTGAATGGGGCACTTTTCCTCACGATCTTGCTCTTTTCTTTTGAGGACAGGTATGGCGGAAACTGTGCTGAAACCAAATACTTTTCTATATCAGCAAACCATGGAGAGAATACTGAAATAGAAAATAGGTGTTCATCTGGCATTTGATCATCCACCATCCCTTCTTTACCTGCAGGAAGATCTAGTCTAGACAGGAAATCAGCAACAACATTTTCCTTACCTGGCTTATCAACAATGGTCAAATCAAATTGCTGCAACAAAAGTAACCATCTAATGATACGAGTGTTTACATTAGGTTTATTCATCAAATACCTAATTGCAACATGATCAGTATGCACTGTTTGATAGCCAGTGATGTAGTGTCTAAACTTGTTTAGGGAATGGACTACAGCCAGGAGCTCTTTTTCGGTTACAGTGTAGTTTAATTCTACCTTAGACAGGTTTTTACTGACAAAATATATAGCATACGGTAGATTCTCTTCAACTTGTCCTAAGGTTGCTCCTATTGCTTTGTTCGAGCCATCTGTGTGAATGTGGAAAGGTAGGGCCCAGTTTGGACCTCTCAAGATTGGGGCAATTATCAGCTTACCTTTCAAAGCATCCAGAGCCTCTTGACAGTTGTCAGTCCATATGAACTCAGCATCTTTTCCCAAAAGACCAAACAATGGAGAGGCTAGCTTACTAAAATATTTAATGAATCTTCTATAATATCCTGCTAAGCCTAGAAAACTCCGAACATCTCTTACCTTTTGAGGAGGCGGGACCCTTTGGATGATAGCAATCTTGTTGGGATCCACCTATAAACCTTGCTGAGAAATTGTATGACCTAGCACGGTCCCTTCAGTCATTAGGAATTCACATTTATCAGGGCTAAGGGATAGGTTCATTTGAATACACTTTGCTAAAACTTTCCTCAGGTTAGTCAAAGCTTCTTGGAAGTTAGAACCATAAGGGGTAAAGTCATCCATATAGATTTCCACTGAATCATGAACCAGCTCGGCGAATATGCTCAGTACTGCTCTCTGGAAAGTGGCAAGAGCATTGCACAACCCAAAGGGAAGGACCTGGTAGGCAAAGGTGCCCCATGGACAAGTGAAGGTGGTCTTATCTTGGTCTTCCAAGCTGATTTGGATCTGATTGTACATGCTAAACCCATCTAGGAAGGAAAAGAACTTCTTCCATGCCAGGCCATCTAACACTTGATCTATGAAAATGAAAGGGAAATGGTCCTTCTTGGTGGCTTTGTTAAGTTCTCGATAATCTACACAGATTCTCCACTTCCCATTTTTCTTGGGCACAAGCACCAAAGGAGAAATCCATTCATTGTCAGAGATGGGGTAGATGAATCCTGCATCCAGTAACTTTTGTAGTTCTTCTTTGACAATGTCCTTAAAGGCTGGATTCATCCTCCTTTGAGGCTGCCTGACTAGTTTACAATCCTCTTTAATGTAAATGTGATGAGTACAGACTGAAGGGTGGACTCTTTTCATCTCCTTATAGCTCCAAGCAAAAGCATCCAAATGGATGTTCAATAAGCTACATAGCTCTTTCTCCTGAGAGGTGGATATGGATGAGTTGATATTCAAGGTTCTTTCAGGGCCAAATTCCACATTCTTAACTTGGAGAGAGGTCGGATCAGCCACACTGAGATCAACTAAAGCATTGGCTTGGGTTTCTTCCACCAACTTTTCTAATGGCAACACACTGGGGGGTGGATTTTGAATCAAATTCTCAATAAGATCATCCTTGGTTTGAGGACCTCCCTTGGTGGCTTCCACTGTGCACAATGGTGCGTAGTAGACTTCATCCTCATCTCCCTCCTCCAAGCAGAGAGGTAAGTCATGTTCTAGCAGAGGTTGGGCAGGAGGATATAGGACTAGCTGTTTGGACATATGCCCATTCTTGATGGTCATGCTCCGAGATTGAAAACTGATGTAAGCATCTGCAGTAGCTAACCAAGGCCTCCCCAAGATGAGAGGATACCCAGTGAGCTTTGCCTTTGGCTGAAGAACCAACAAGTCAGCAGGGTACTCCCGGAATCAATGGAGACCATGACATCTTCCACAATCCCCTCAGGAGTCAGAGTGGAGCAATCTGCCAATTGCAGTACTGTTGAGGTCTTTCTTCGGGAACCCTAAAGGTTGAGTTTGAGCATAATGTCCTTGGTCATTACGTTAATGGCAGCCCCTAGATCAATCAAGGTGTGGCGATTATGGTGCCATTGATGTGGACATCGACTATAGGACTCCGAGGGTCCAGATATTTTGGATAGATTACATGTCCCAACATCATGTCAGACATCTGTCCTATGACATTGATAGTTGGGGCATCTCTCTTGCGCTTGCCTGGGTGCCTGAAACACTTCTCTTTGATAAACTTGTTGTAGATTGGTACATCTTTTATGGCCTGGAGAAGTGGTATTTTTACACATAACTGTTTTAGCTCTCCCATAATTTCAGTTTCTTCTGGGGTCGGTTGTGTAGTTCCAGTTAGTCTCTCAAGAAAGGGTGGAATGGCCTTTGGTTCACTTTCCTGTTCTCTTTCTCATCCTCCTTAGGAGGAGGTTGGCTATCTAGGAGGACCTTCCTAGATTGTAGGTTAATCTCCTGAATCTCCACAGCATAGGTAGGGTATGTTGTTTCTCCAGTATATACTTGCTAGGCCTATCTGTTATTGGAGTTCGGGTTTGGTTGAGTAGGTATCTAGGGTTGTCTTGCAGGATCAGGAGGTAATGGCTGTGGTTGAGAAGGTGGTGGAGGCAAAAATGTGGGAGGAGAGTTGTATTGAGGCCTCCACCCCTGATGAGGTGCATTCCACTGAGGTTGTGGCTGAGCATGAGAATGAAACGAGTGAGCAGCTAGTTGAGTATGGTATTGAGATGGATATGACCAAGGAGGGGGTGTGGACCAGGAAGGATGAGTAGGGGGACCCCAAGGAGGCAGGAAGTGGCTTGACTTGGGTTGTAATAAGTCTGGGATGTCCCTTGTATTCCCTGCTAGTAAGGTTTGGGTCCATGAGGCCTCCTTTGGTTCATGAAGTAGAGTGGTTCAGTGGCTCCTTCAACCCCCTGGTACATAGTTTTAAATCCGGGAAAGGAAGGGCACTGATTTGTACGATGGTCTTCTTCACAAACAAAAGGATGGTTTTTCCACTGCAATCAGACTTTGAAAAATCGCTCGCATGAACTTCTATAGGAGGCTGCAGGGGATCTACAGAAAGTTCTACAGGAAATTCTACAGGAAGAGGCCGAAAGTGGTTTTTAGAGGGTTGAAGGTGGAAAAATGGTCTGAAAGTGGAAATGAAGGGTGGATAGAGATGTTACGGGGTCTAGGACCTTGTAAATGAAGATCAAGAGTGAAGGAGATGGTCAGATTTGTTCAAAGGTGAAGGAAGCAATTTTGCACAAAAATGTAGAAATTAGGGCAGTGTGGGAAAGTATGGCAAATGAGTGAAGGAAATATTGAGAGAGGGGCTGGATCAGGTTGTATGATGGAGGAAGGATAGGTTGGAGTGTCTTACAAGTGCTCTGCACACTTCTTTTCAAAATTGACCCAAGCAAAATCTATGAAAACAAAGTTTTACTTATTTTTTACCTAATTCTGACCTAGAAACCAGAAAAGTGTTGAATAGAACTTTATGGACGGGAAGTTATGCATGAAAGATATGGAAACTAAGCAAGAATAGATCTAAGCATGAAAACACAACTGATATCAACTTTCCCAACTCGAAATCTAACACTAGCAATTGCATTGGAAGGCAAAAACAGTGTTTTTGTGGCAGCAAGAGTGCCTTGGTCTCAATTCATGGTCCCAAGGAGGGAGAAAGGAGATCAAGGCCTTCTTGGTAGCCATTTTATGGATTTTTTCTACTATCAAACTATCAAATCAACCTAAAGTGAGAACAACTATCTTAATCATCAAAAACAACCTAAGTAACAAAGCAAGATTTAACCTAAATAACAGAAATTATTCTATGAATGCAATAAAAACACATAGAAGTACACAAAGGAGGTATTGGGCACTTGGGTTGGGCCCAACCCCAAGAGCTACACCCCCTAGGAAAGATCAGTGCTGGTTCAAAACTGGATTCATCTTCATTGATCAAAAAATAATAGTTACATCACAAAACTATCTACAAAAGGAGCTTGAAAATGAGTTGAGTACAAGGCTGCACTAAAGTGCAAAAATAGACTATAAAATGGCTAACCTACTAACGCTTGAAGCCTTCTTATTTATGCAAGTGAGGACTACCAACAGTCCTCCTAAACTTTAGGAACTCGGCTACCCAAAACTGCAGATAACAACCACTTCACTAGACCTGCTCGGATGCCACTTGAAATCATCTTTGGTGGGCTGTTGAACTCTAAGCTGTTGATGGAGAACTCGAGGAAGGGGTCATTTAGTGCAGGAGACACCCCTCCTATAAATCCTCAGCCTTGTTTCTTCAATTTTGGCTACCAATCTGATCATAATGTTTGGTCTTGGTCAAAAAATGTCCAAAAATCTGCAATAAACACGTATTAGACTTTGTGGTAAAGTGACTATTCCCATTCACTCAATTAACCTAAATATATTCAAAAGCATGCACAAAAATATGGAGAATGGTGGATTCAATGAAAATAATAGGCAGAATGAGCCCATATAGTTACCCATTTCTGGGGCTCATCAATGGCCAATGTTGCCAAGGAAAGGGTGTGTTCCAATTACTTTGAGGTGGATGTGCATAAGCTTGAAATTGTGAATTAGGCTCTTGCATCATATCAAGTTGAATAGATGGTAGTCTTGGAGCTACATATCATTGTTGCATTGGCAATTGACTTGCTCCATTGTTCTCTTGGTGAACTTCCTTCAACCTTGGTAATGAGGAGCAACATTTAACATCATGTGATTTTGCAACACAAATATCAACATTTTCTTTTCCTTCATCTTGCATTCTTAACATTTCTACTTGTTTTGTTAGATTGCTAAGAATTTTTGTTTTAAAATAATTAAACAAATTTCCAAGTTTAGCTTGACTTACTGATCTTGGTGTTAATTTACCTAGTCTTGCTTTTCCTCTTGATATGTGTTTGCATGTTTCACAAATTTCATCAAATGATAATTGGTATACATCACCTCTACTCATGATATTAAGGAGATCAATCCATTCATCTCTAATTGTTCTAAGTAAGAGGGTTTTTAGTGTGTCAAATCCTAAATAATGTAGTTTTTCCCTCTTAACATTATACATGAACCTCTCTATTAGATCCTCTAGACTCTCATCTTCTCTTTGATTCATTCTAAATATTTCTTCTTTAAGATCATGATCTTTATATTTGTCTAGAAATATCTTTTGCATATCATTCCATGATCTTATTGAATTAGTCCCTAAAATCATGAACCATTTAAGAGCTCTATCCTTCAAAGTTGTTGGAAACAATCTCAGTTTTTGAGTTTTTAATAAGTAACCATAAGATCTACAAACAATTTCAAATTCAAAGAGAAAGGTTTCCGGATCCTCTAACCTTAGACCATGAAATTTTGGAAGAAAAGATGGAGGGATGTTCTTCATGTGCACACTTCCATCAATATCTTGAATGGGAAATCCGATAGGATCTTCCTCATTGTCATCATCTCCATCCATTTCTTATACGTTCTTTGCCATCTTCTTCTTCTACTTGCAAAAGTGAATGGTGATATGGCTCTTACTGCACCATGTGATCAAATGGGGGGGTGGGTTGATGTTGGAGAAATTTTGTTTTTGTTTTTATGATTGAATGAAAACTATAATCCAATGCAATTTTATACGGAAATTAAATATGCCTAATGCAAATATTTTGTTTTTGCAAAAAGTGAAAAAACATAAATCAACTAGGGAAGAAAACAATTCATACTTTGACACCTCCCCGGCAACGGCGCCAAAAAGTGATGAGCCTTGGTATTGCAACAAGAATGTTGCAACTCTCAAGGCTACCGACTTTAATTATCAAGTCGGGGTTCGTACAAACTTAAGATGTATCATCACTATATGTGGAGCATACAGTGTGTCCTTCCTTTGTTGTCGTTGTCCCTTAAGAAACCAATTTCCTGGCTATGTAGATATTGTGCTTAAGACATTAATGTTTATAATTATTGTCACTTGTTTGTCACTTAATTGTATGTTGCATTCTCAAATGAAGGACCTGAAAGACTTGGTTTTAAACCCTCAATACTTAGGTGACATGAAAATCTTAGAATTCCATTTGATTGATGAATATAAATGATGAATGAAGAAAGCTTGAAGAAGTCATAGAAAATATGTTGTTTTACACAGAATCTACTATCTGTGACACTTGGAGAAGTTAAAGATAATATGTTGTCTTACACAGAAACTACTATATGTATCTTAGAAGAATTGTAGAGGTGGGAACTTCAAGTATAGGAGTGCTCTTTTAAAGGATTTTAACTTCATTTACATAAGAAAATAAAGACCTGTAGCTTCATTACCATACTTAAAGGAAGAAAACATTTAATGACACATAACGAAGAAGTCACAAAATCATACCCAATAATGTGTGGAAAACTTCTAATTCTTTCATTAATCAACAGCTTTATCAAGAATACAGTGGCCTAGCCTCTAGGTTATCCAAAGTTCGAACCTCTTCTCTGTAAATTTTTCTCTTTTTATACATTATGAGACAATTGGTAATCACCAAAATTGTCAAACTACTTAACTATTCTCCTAACTGTCTAAAGTAAAGGTTATTACAAAATATTACATTTGAGGGTAAAAACACCTCATTCATTTCAATAAAACAAGATAATAAAAAGTAATAGAAATCAAAGAATGATGGGAGATTGCTGCTCGCTGTTAGAATCTATAGCTTGAGCCTTAATGGAGTAGTGGATGAAGTGGTGGGGTATGGTGAGTGATGTGGGGTGGAAAGCTTTGGGAGCTCACCGTGGGGGTAAACAATGTACGAGAACTTCAACGAGGTTGAAGTCCGGTAGTAATTTCAGGCCACACATTGCGGTCAACCATGCTAACATCACGATCAACTGCGGGGGTTGAGCTTTAATTAATATTCGTGCTCATTACTTCACCACAACACACCTCAACTTACTTATCAAGCTATCGCTTGATCGCGCCTCTTGAACCTACATGACCTTTAGAATATGGCAAACCTTCAGTTACCACGGAACTCAAAGAATTAAAACTCTGGTTCATAAACCTGTCGCGTCCGCCTGAGCTATACGTGATCACCATCCATCACCCCTTCAATGGACGGTTCAATGCCTCGGAACTCACGAAACTTTAAACTTGTTCGAACAAAACTTTATCGCATCCGTTTTTTCTAAACCCCTTTCACTCCCATACGGACCCGATAGGAAATAAAACTTCTAGTTAATGATTTATCGAGTCCGATTTTAAGGGTAAAATCTGATCACTTTTCAACCTGATATCCGTCGGATCCCGACTCTTCCAATGAACGGCGACGATTTGTCCGGACTTCAGCGAATTAAACTATATTTCATACACCATCGTGTCTGATTTCCAAAATAAACTTCGTTCTAGTTACCCACGTGATTGTCGTCGGATCTGTGGCCTGTTGATCAGATAGCCCAGATCTTCTCACGGGTTTATCACATTCAAAAACCATTAATAATATATAATCAACCATTTCTTTCAAATCTTCACATTTCTTTTTATTTTTGTTATAACATAATATTTTGTTTTTCTTTCATATTTTGATTTTTCTTTCGTTTTGTGATAAAACTAAAAATAAAACTTAAATAACAATGGATGCTACAACATCTGGCTCCACCTGGGGATAGTGATTTTCCCACAAAAGCACTAAAAACCATAGATCAATGCCTTCACCTCGGGCATGGAGTCATATATTGCTTAACCAATTCAAATTCTATGGCATTTGTACATTGAATTCACTCTAGTATCTACAATGATAGGATGCTTGTGCTTTAGAACTAGAAATACTGCTTGAGGTATTGCCCATTTACAGGTAGTTGTAGAGTTTCACCATCAAGATTCTTTGCAGTATTCTTCTTAAGGATTCTCATCAAAGTTTTCTTAGTGGATTCAGCCAATCCATTTCCCTGTGGATGATAAGTAGTTGAACGAGATAAAATAGCATTATACTTCTGACAAAAGGAAACAAACTTACTTGAACTGAACACTTGAGCATTGTCTATTATGACTTTGACAGGGCATCCAATTTTGCTGAACATTCTTTCCTCATATGTCTTGAGATCCTCATAGGACCAAGCCAAAACATTAGTGTATTGCCTGAAAAGCTTAATATATATCTCCTTATAATTAAATGAAACTTCCTTGAACAATTTGACCAGCTTGGGCTCCTTCTGGGTTCCAATATTGTGATCTTGAATCTATTCATCCTGTGAAAGGAAACCATCACCTGTTCCTTCTTTAGAATAGGCTCCATCAAAGAAGCACTTCCACACCCCTTCTATTTGAAGCTCTATATTTACACAGGGTAAAGTAAGCTGCCTCTGGTTATCTTCGGCCAATTCTGCATTGTCATGCAGCATTAAGCGAGAAAAGTCATCTTTTTCCTGGCTATATACAGGTGAATTACTTGCTTCGTTATTTGTGATTGTTCTAATAAATATTGTTTCTTTGTACAACCTCCTTTCTTTCCCACCAAAAATTGGTATGACAGCATAAGAAAAATGTAGTTTCAAAACACCACCCAATTTATCCCCCCATGACCTAGATAGTAACATTCCAAACCTAGCAGGGATATCTACTACCACTAGATCCATTACCAAACTTTTGGCTGGAATCTGGGCTAGTGACACCACCATATCTTTAATGCCCCCCCAGACACTTGACTTTATGTGAATCAAAAGAATACAAGTCTCTGTAAGGTTTAGTAACTTGTAGGTTTAGTTATTTCATCACTGATAATGGCATAAGGTTATGTGAGACTCCTGAATCAAACATACAATTATGTAAGAGTAAATCATGAACCAATAAAGAAATGTAGAAAGCAGGTGTTGAAGAATCTACCTCCTCCACATGTGAACCAAAAACCACTACTGGTTTATCTTCTTGCAAATTCGCAATGTCATTTATATTCACATTCTGAGATAGATTGATAAACTCTGTAATTTCTCTTTGATAATTTGTTGTTTTAACCAACTTTGTGAGGGGTACCTGAATTCTGGTCTTTTCTAACTCTTTGGTGAAACTAAACACATGGCTCTGTTTAGTATTCCTTTCATTTTGGTCTTCAATTTTATTCATGACTGAAATATCTTGTGGAATGGAAACAAGTTTCTCCAAAGGAATTTTTTCACTTTTGTCTTGAGAGGACTGACCTTGAAGCATTTAAGTCTTGCTACTTGTATTTTTTTGTTGCTTTCCTTTATTCAATTGCTTTGCAGCTTGTGGTTCTTGTTCTTGTGGAGTCGCCTTTTGTAAGGGAGCGAGAAAGTTCTGCTCACCTTCATATTTTTGACTTCTAGATCTTTTCCTTGATCTCAAGTCATATTTCTTATGTAGTTCTACCTGCATAAAATCAAAAAATCGCTTCCAACATTCATCAATTTCATTATCATCATAGATGACATCTGTTTCACTATAGTCTCCTCCCTCAACACCTAGTTCATCTTCATCTACTGCATACAATGTGAAAATATGGTCATCATGATCCTTGGAATGCTCTAGTACTCCATCAGGATCTACCTCTATATATAGTGGTGCTTGAATCTGATCTTGATCTTTTCTCTCCCTTTGTAAAATTTGCAGAGGTTGTCTTCTATACTGAGGATTAAAATTTCTATTTTGTTGTACTTTTCTCTGAGAATTCTTACTCTCTAATTACATTATTCATATCCTATAATGTTTGATCTTGAGAGGATTCTACTTTATCCTTTCCCTTATCTTGGATAGGTTGTGCATCTGGTGTTTTACCTGCAGCCACCAGATTTTCTTCTATCTCTAATGCATCTGTTTGGATCTGATCAAGGGTTTGGGATCTCCTCTCCCTCAATGTGAATCCAAAATTTGACTCAAAAGCCCCCGCAAAAGTTATTTTTGCACCAGAAGGAGGGGGCTTAATCTCCGTTGGAAGACTATTGTACAATTTATTGAACCTTCTGGCGAATTCAGCAACACCTTCATCAGATTTCTTCTTGATAGCATTAAACTTTGTGAGAGAATACCCATGGTCTCTTTTTTCTCCCCATCTCTGGGTGAACAAGCACTCCATCTCTTCCCATGTTGTAATAGAGTTATTAGGAAGCCCTTTAAACCATTTTCTTGCTTCTCCATCCAAGGATTGGACAAAAAGTCTTAGAACAACATCCAAGTGTTCAACATTTAGGTTTTCTGCGAAATTGAAAAATACTAATATATGATTCTCTATTGTTTGTTCATCCTCCCCTATGAAACGAGGAAGAATCTTCAAGTATTCTTGTGGCATTTGATTCAATTGTTGTGGCAATTGAATAGGTGTAGACCTATTCATCAAAAATGCAAGTGCTACCATATTTGCCCCTGAATTTACTGAACCTTGATTACCAGCAAATGTGGAACCCGACTGAGGGGTAAATGGAGTGTGCAAAGGTGGTAATGTAGTTATAGGTTCAGGCTGAATAACTATAGCAGAGACTGAAAAAGAAATAGACTCTAAAGATTGTTCCTAATAGTTGGGTTCTTGGAATGAATTGGATGTAGAAGGTGACTCTTGGTCAATGAAAGATGAATGTGAAAGATTTGATGAACTACTTCCTAGTGCAGACAGTGTAGGACTTGGTGTAAGTGGAGTTTTAGGCCTTCCAATCCTCTTGGAAACTATCCTCTCAGGATCTGAAAGGGATTGAACTTTCTGCTGTGAGGTATATAACCTTGTATGGGGTCTCTTTGGAGCTAGAGTTATTGCTTTTGTTCAAAACAACCAAATATTTCCTCCTCACTGAACAACCAGAGGAAACTATTGAAAACCCAAGAAAAAGTGTTGTTGTCTTCTCTCCCCGGCAATGGCGCCAATTAATGTTGTCCTTTAAGAAACCAATTTCATGGTTGTGTAGAAATTGTGCTTAAGATATTAATGTTTATAATTATTGTCACTTGTTTTTCACTTAATTGTATGTTGCATTCTCAAATGGACCTGAAAGACTTGGTTTTAAACCCTCAACACTTAGGTGACATGAAAATATCAGAATGCCATTTGATTGTTGAATATAAATGATGAATGAATAAAGCTTAAAGAAGTCATAGACAATATGTTGTTTAACGCAGAATCTACTATTTGTGACACTTGGAGAAGTTAACGATAATATGTTGTCTTACACAGAAAATACTATCTGTAACTTAGAAGAATTGCAGAGGTGGGAACTTCAAGTATAGGAGTGCTCTTTTAAGGGATTTTAAGTTCATTTACATAAGAAAATAAAGACCTGCAGCTTCATTACCATACTTAAAGGAACAAAACATTTAATGACACATAACGGAGAAGTCACAAAATCATACCCAACAATGTGTGGAAAACTTATAATTCTTTCATTAATCAAAAGTTTTATTGAGAATAAAGTGGCATAGTCTCCAGGTTCTCCAAAGTTTGAACCTCTTCTCTATAAATTTTTCTCTTTTTATACATTATGAGACAGTTGGTAATCACCAAAATTGTCAAACTACTTAACTATTCTCCTAACTGTCTAAAGTAAAAGTTATTACAAAATATTACATTTGAGGGTAAAAACACCTCATTCATTTCAAGAAAACAAGATAATAAGAAGTAATAGAAATCAAAGAATGATGGGAGATTGCTTCTCGCTATTACAATCTATAGCTTGAGCCTTAATGGAGTAGTGGATGAAGTGATGGGGTATGGTGAGTGACGTGGGGTAGAAAGCTTTGGGAGCTCACCGCGGGGGTAAAGAATGTACGGGAGCTTCAACGGGGTTGAACCCCGACAGTAATTTCAAGCCACACAATGCGGTCAACCATGTTAACATCACGGTCAACTGCGGGGGTTGATCTTTAATTAATCTTTGTGCTCATTACTTCCCCGCAACACACCTCAACATACTTATCAAGCTATCACTTGATCGCACCTCTTGAACCTGCATAACCTTTAAAATAAGGCAAACCTTTGGTTACCACAGAACTCAAAGAATTAAAACTCTGGTTCATAAACCTGACGCGTCCGGCTGAGCTATACGTGATCACCATCCAATCACCCCTTCATTGGATGGTCTGATGCCTCGAAACTCATGAAACTTTAAACCTGTTTGAAAAAAACTTTATCACGTTCGTTTTTTCAACGCCCCTTTGACTCCCATATGGACTTGATAGGAAGCAAAACTTCCAGTTAATGATTTATTGGGTCTGATTTTAAAGGTAAAACCCGATTACTTTTCGATCCGATATCCGTCAGATCCCGTCTCTTTCGATGGACGACAGCGATTGTCCCGGACTTCAGTGAATTAAACTATATTTCATACACCATCCCGTCCGATTTCTGAAATAAACTTCATTCTAGTTACCCATGCAATTGTCATCGAATTTGTGGCATGTTGATTAGATGACCCAGATATTCTCGCGGGTTTATCACTTTCAAAAGCCATTAATCAACCATTTCTTTCAAATCTTCGCATTTCTTTTTATTTCCGTTGTAACATAATATTTGGTTTTTCTTTCATATTTTGATTTTTCTTTCATTTTGTGATAAAACTGAAATTAAAACATAAATAACAATGGATGCTACAAAAGTTGTCATATTTTAATGGAGTATATGTATTGAATTCAAATCCTAAACTAATTGAAGAAAATGAAATGTTTGAAATGGAACCTTAACCTATTGCAAGAAAGAAAGTACAAGGAAAGAGAATGAAATCAAATGCTAAAACACACCATTTTCTAACTAACTCCTAAGAGGCTTTGCTTCAAAAGAATGCTAACTTAACATGTATACAATCCTACTATTCTAAGCATGCATATTCAAACCATCAAACCTTCTACTTTTGTGCATTTAAATGAATAAAATAAATTTGTTTTTCTTTTTGTCTTTTTCATGTGAGAGTGTGAAAGCTAATCTCTTTTGGGTGGCAGGTGGCTTGGAGATGATGTTGAATGGTCAGAAGGCTTGGCAAACAAGTAGGGACCCTTTGATAGCTTCCTAAAGGATTTTTCCTTAGTTTGGCCTCAAAATAGGATTTCCTATAGGATGCTACAGTAATTTCCTACAGGGTCCCCTGATTTCCTACAGGATGTACATATTTACAATAATTCATCGAATGACCAAGAAAATCAAATCCAAATTGGATGGGACAAATTTTCGTATTAACTAGGATGTCTTAGGTCCCCATTCCAAGTGGAATCACTCAAAAATACCTCTATTAACCCATGCAAAAAAAAATAAAAAATAAAACATTACTAGTCAAAAATATAGAAATTCGAGAACTAGTGAGCTAGTAAATATAAGAAATACCTAACCAAATCAAGTGTATTGGGGTAATTTTTGTTATGAACTAGAATTTTTTTTTTGATCTAATGCAAGTGGAATCAATTCGATTGAAGCTCAATAGCATGCTCTAAAAAATAGCGGAAATTTACTGTTCTTTGCTAAAAAGGAGGTCCATCAATCTACATTTGGGAATGAGAAGACTAATCCAAGAAACTCAATGATTATTATGAACTTCCAAAGCTTTTCCAAGGATGAAATAATGCTTGTGATCTTGCAAAAGAACTTACATCAACCATTTAACTCAATCCTACAACAAGAAATCATTAATACTAAATGCATAAATAGAAAGAAATAAAAACTAGAGATGCATGTGAATAAGCAATGAAAAGAATGAAAGAAAATGATACAAAAGAGCTCTGAGGCTCCTTGGATGGCCAATGCCAAGGAAAATCAGAGACCTATGGATAGGAACAATATTTAAAAGCTGAACATGACACCAATCTTCATTATTTTCATCAATGGAATTACATCCCTGCAAGAAAATACAATGGAGCTACAAAAATACAAGCTCTCTACATCATAACACTAACGAAAATCTCCCCCTACAGGAAAATTCAACTTGGTACTTATAAAAAATTATTATGAATCGTTCCCCATGAATGGAGGAAGCTTTCCCCAACAAAATCCCTTGATTAGTGGATCTAGTCCCTAATACTAGGAATTTGCATTAAATGGCAGGGAACACATTCCTAGATTTTCTCAGTCATTCCCTAGAGGCAAATTTGACTTGATACTTATACAAAATTATTAAGAATCATTCCCCATGAATGGAGGAAGATTTCCCCACCAAAATCCCTTGATTAGTGGAACACATTCCTAGATTTTCTCAATCATTGGAGTTCCACAATTTGTGCCATAATTCCATGATATCTTGTTGACTTTATTATTTATTATTGATCCTCTAGTAGTAGGGAACAAGTCCCTAAATTATCTCCTCCTCCAACTCTTCATAATCTACCCAATATTCTCATAATATTCCACAAAAATAAATAATATTAGGCAGAGATATTCAATTATTCATAAACCTTATTAATGAATATAATAAAGTTAAAAATAAATTATCTAATGCAAAAAGAGAGGTTTAATGTGCTGAAGGATGGTCATACGCCTTAATTTATGTTTTAAATTAGAGGCATGGGCCTTAATTTATGTCTAATTTAGAGGCCCATCAGTGAACCTATTCAGAAGAAGGATGAAGGCGACCAGGATCATGTGTGATAATAGAGTTGCATTAAGCTCTCTGAGAATCCATTGTTTCATGATCGGTCAAAGCATATTGATATCCAGTGTCACTTTGTCAGAGACTGTGTCCAATGAGTAGTTGTACAATTGAGCTACACTCCTACAGGAGAACAGGTGGAAAACATCCTTACCAAGGCCCTTGGAAGAACCAAGTTTGATTATTTCAGTGAGAAGATGGTGATGATAAAGAATCCATTTCAATAGCAGAAATGGGTATGGTGTTTTAGTGTAGTAGCAGTTAGCAGTAGCACGATGCAACATGATAAGAAGGAGTTTGTAGTGCATATGCAGTGTTGGGAAGATGGACCAGCAACAACACGGATGTAGAGGGAGCAATAGTACATGATGTAAAAGTGCAGAGGATGTTGGGCAGGGAGGCTTAGCATTAGCACAGGTACTGATGCCGTATGATCAAAGTAATGCTTAGTGTGGAGTACTACTAGAGCACAGTCCTCGCTAAGAGGGAGTTTTGATTTGGGGTAGCATCGAATGTGTTCTAGCCATGACAATTGGTGGAGAGCACATGAGATCTCCGAGACCCAGAAATGGTTTGGGAAGATTCTAACTGGTTTGGGAGATATTAAAATAATCAATATTTTTAATGGAGTTCCTATGTCTAAACTTAGGAAAAATAAAATATTAATGGATATTAATATAAAACTGGGTTAGAAGGTTCCAAAATTCATGGATCAAGCCAAATCTAATCTTAACTGTTGATTAGAGATTTAATCTTGGCTGTTGAAATATCAACAGGAAAAGTATAAGAAGAGGCTTGAGGGTCAGTTGTAGAACATACTGAAAGAGGCCAGTAAGTTCGATTTCTGGAGCAGGGTTAACTAAGAAATTTGAACTAGTGGTCTAGAGAGTAGTAGGAGGTAGCAAGTACATAATAGAGAGTCGAGAAAAGCACCAGGGGAACAACGCAGAGGCTAGAGAGGCAGACTCAGAGCCTCTTAGGTAGATGCAGAGGCTGTAGAATACGCAGTCACTAGAAGGCCTACATGGGTGACGCAGAGAGGCCAAATGTTGATGTAGGGAGGCAGGGGCAGATGTAGAGGGTCTAGGAGCTATGCAGAGGTCAACCAGGCTGATGTTGAGACTAGAAGAAGTGCTGACAGGGAAAATTTTAAGAACCCCCCCTAAATTTACATGTATAATAAATGGGCGAATCTCCATGGTATATAGGAAAAATGGAAGGCGATTTTATCGATAATATGATATGTATATATAATTTTTTGGCTAATCTCTCACCAGGCATGGCGAATATTTTACTCAATTATAAAATCTTGTGTTTATTGAATACACAATTGAAATCATCGCATTTCTTTAAAATATCTTTTGAAATCAAAATTACCGAAATTATATATCGATAACCTAGTGGTTGTAGGATAAAATTCACCCGTGCCATTCACAGAAAGCATGAGAAAAAACCTAATACTATATATAAAACCAAGAAAAATTCAAATTCATCACTTCTAGGGACCTCGTAACCACCCTGCCAATACACAAGTATGTTCCTGTTTGCAATTAGAAAAATTACTCAAATTACAATCTATTTACTCCAACATATGTTGGAAAGTTATAGAAGGATGATTAGTGCAATCAATCCATTCCTTTTAGCCCTAGATTTGTTTCAGTTTAAAACAAAAGTATACAAATATACTTGTCCAATGTCTATGCTTTAACCATTCACCTTAAGATGTTTTTACAATATAATTTCCTAAGTCTATTTAATATCTTCATTATCATAAAAACCAACCTATTCCATCTTAACTCCACATCTACCACTCTTAGGGGGATGAAATCTATTTATCCCTCTGAGCACTTGGTAGACCTAGAATTAAGATGGATCTAAGATGATAGAATTTCCCCTTTAAATAGTCTATGTTCACATGAATACCATGGTATTACCATGGGTCAATACCATGGGTTATCATAAACCTGGAGCTTAAAAATTACTATTAGTAATTTATAAAAATTAATAAAATTAATAGTTGATTTTTATTTTATTTTTTATTTAACCAAGCTAAAATGTTTAACCTACATTAAATTACAACATCCATTTTTACTCTTGATTGGATCAAATATTTTTTCACTCCATGCTAGTTTGCATATCACCATATTTGACCTCGGGGGTTAGTAGATCTAGAGTAAAGATGGATCTATGCTGGTTTAATTCCCCCATTTAAATAGGCTACATTCCAGGTGAATACCATGGGTCAATACCATGTGCCATTTTTATTTTTATTAATACTAATATTAGGGTTAATAATGTTTTTTGGCATGGTATTAATAACAATCTAGTCCATGGTATTTGTTCCATAGTATTTTGCCCATAGGTTTCACCTAAATATAATGCATTTTTTGAGTGTTCGTAAATATAAGGTGACTTATGGAGTAAATATAAAAAAATGTTTTATTTGTTTACAATACCTCTCATTTATTTATATTTTTATTAATTTACCATACCTCTTTTACAAATATGGTATTTGGCCCATAGGATTCACTTAAATAAAACTTCTTTCTTGAGCCTTCATAAATAGAACGAGGGTTATGGACTAAATATAAAAAGAGGTTTTATTTATTTACCATGCGTCTAGTTTATTTATATTTTTATTTATTTACCATACCTTGTTTTATTTATTTACCATACCTCCACTTTACTTATATTTTTATTTGTTTACACCCTTGCATGTATATAAGGTGACTTATGGACTAAATATAAAAAAATGTTTTATTTATTTACCATACCTCTCATTTATTTATATTTTTATTAATTTACCATACCTCTTTTCTAAATATGGTATTTGGGCCTTTGTCCCATAGGATTCACTTAAATAAAATATATTCTTGAAAATGGGCGAATGGATTCACTTAAACAAAACCTATTCTTGAAAATGGGCGAATGGAAGGTTGTAACTCCTAATTTCAAGGGCTAAATTTACCTTTTTACCCTCTCCCTTAAAATAAGGTGGGCTATTTGAGGTGATTTGTAAAAATGTACTATGATACAAAATATTCGCCCACTAAAAATTTAAAACCCCTTAATTTCGCCAAAGGGCGAACATTCGCCCCTAAAATTTTCTATGAGTGCTGAGGAATTTTATCTCCATTGGGTAAGCCGGTTTGGCACTCAGTTGTACTAAAGAATTGCTAAATAATAAATCCTCCCTTGCTGCACCGGTTTTCCCACATTGGGTTTTCCCAAGGACTGATGGTTAAAAATATTTGTGTCGATGTGTTAATTCTTGTGCATGTGTTTGTTTCTATATTATGATGTGATATCTACAGCAGAATTTATTTTAATGTTTACTGAAGTATTTTCGTAAATAACTTATCAGGAAATAAGTAGGTAAAATAAATTAGTTGTTGCAGTGATAGAATTTTCACAGGATCTTCTACGCAGCTGCCTTACCCACATAATGTCCTCTAGTGATACCACCATGTGCTTCAGCAAGAATACTGTGTCTTTCATACTCAAGCACATATCGGCGTAGAACTTCATCTGACCCCATCTTATATAATTGTCTTGGAATCACAGAAACATTTGCAGCCCAGACAACTAATTCCTTCTTTTGTTGTGTCATATAACCTTTCAGGAGCTATGCTAGTAGATAAAAAATGAATAATGTCCATAAAATTCTCATCCTCAACCCTAACAATAAAGAGTTGCGCATTAGGCAATCCTTCATCAATATTTGAGGGCTCTTCGCTATTCTCGATCCGAGAGAGGTGATTCGGTCCAACATTCAATCTCCCAGGATTAGCTATCACTTCAAAATCATACATTTTAAAGTGCGCATCTAGCAGATAATGCTTAAATTTCTGTAGTGAATAAACCATGACCAATCTTTCTCGCTCCGTGGTTGAATAGTTCTTCTCTGCCTTAGATAATTTCTGATTAGCGAAGGCAATCAGGTGATCAATATACCCTGCCCCTGGTTGAGTTAAGAAAGCTCCCAATGCTATACAAGATGCATCCACATGCACATAAAATTCCTTCTTCCAATCTGGGAATACCAAGATTGGTGTCATAACCATCTTCTCCTTCAGAGTATCCAAGCTCTTCTGACACTCATCATCCCAGCAAAACATAGCATCCTTCTTCAACAAATTCTCCATGGGCACAGTGATCTACACATATGCCTTAATAAAATTCTTGTAGTACCCAGTATGACCCAAAGCCGCATGTAGTTGTTTTACATTCCTATGAGGCTCCAAATTGATAATTATGACAATATTAACAGGATCTACCATTAATCCCTACTTACATACAACATGGCCTAAAATTATTCCATAAGGTACATAAAAAATACATTTCTTCAAGTTCAAGGAGATTTGATACTTTCTACATGTATCCAACATCAGGTGCAGACTAGAGACATGCTTCTTGACTAGCCCAAAGACTATCCAATCATCAAAGTAGACTTCCAAAAATTTATGAATGAATTCCTTGAATGCTACGACTACCATCCTTAAGAAGATCATAGGAGAATTTTTTAGTGTGAAAGGCATCACTGTATATTGCAATAACCCCCATTCTGTAGTGAAGGTAGCCTTTCTTTGATCTTCCAAAACAATCTTAATTTGGTGGTATCCTGAGAATCCATCTGTGAATGAATAAGCTTCCTATCCACCAAAATTTTCTAGAAATTCATCTGTAAACTATGTAGGGAATGGATCATGTATACATGCATCATTTCACTTCCACAGATCTACGTAGACCCTGATATCACCCTTCATTTTCTTCTCCTAGACCACCAGAGGACTGACCCATTTTGATTCTTCTATGAGCTCAATTATTCCTTTCGCGAGCATCTTATCGAGTTCTTCTCTTACCTTTTCCTTGTATTTTGGATTCAACTGATATGGTTATTGCTTAACCGGCTTTGCATCTGGTTCTTGATTGATCTTCATCATACCCAAATCACCTACTATCCCCTTCAAGCAAGAGATATTAGTTGGAAATAAATATTGATATTTGTATAATAATTCAACAACCTTATCCACTGTGTCTTCATCCCAATAGTCGCCAATTTTCACAAATTTCGGTTCTAATTCTAAGCCAATATTTACCTATTTTGTGCGCATCGGTTGTGAGATATCAGGGATCTCCACATCAGGTCTAGCAAATTCATGTTGTCCCTCTTACTCATGGATATATATATTCTGTGAATCTTCATCATCTTCTTCCGTAGTAACATTGTAACATTCCAAAGCATGTTGTAGTTGTGTACTCCAGTCAGGTTGTATCCAAGTGATAGGCTCTACGGGTGTTCGGAAGATTGCTACTTTAATCTCCTGAAGCGCTTCATCAATGCATTCAAACCCATCTTCAAAACTAAATATCAACAAGAAACTCCCCTTCATTTCATTCCAATCAGCAATCCCATGTCACAGCTTCGTCTCTAAATACCAGTTCCTTGGGATAACATCCAGGGTATGAATAAAGATGTGCACCCACTCTGGTTGAGGTACCTCACCCCAAGCCTTAGTCCATCGAGCCAGATATTCACGTGGGTCATCCTTTCCTATGTACTTTTTAGTGAATCTAGTGTTTGCGTAGCCAAATCTTAGTTGCATCATTCTACGAATTTCCTTCCAATCAGTGAAAATTTCCTTGTCGGTACCCCACCATCTTACAGGCGTAGCTCTCAAAGCTAGATCTAAGACCTAGAACCGATGTTCCTCAGGTACATCCCTTTCAAAATGGTCAAGAAACATATTGACATCATCCAAACCATCATAATAAGGCAACTTACGTACCTCAGTAGATATGCAACATAATGACTTTGTAAGCTGATTACATTGTAGCATAGAGACCTCATGCAACTGAGTCTGCCAGTTTTCTAACCCTTCATATGAATCTGATTGGCGGGAACTATCCTTCTCCCAGCTAATCCTTCCATCTGCATTCAGATTGATCCAATCTTCATTTTGCACAGTTATCTTGTATATGTGCTCAATGTCTTCGTCTTCATAATAATCATGGTTCGGTTATGTGTATCGCTCACCTTCTGTTGGATCCAACGGAAAAATCACTTGAAGATCATTATTTTCAAATACCATGCTTCACTTCTTTAAATTAATGATTATGTTCATCTCAAAGGCCCAATCAATCCCGAGCAATGATGGGTATGGATTGCTATCATTTAATATCTCAATAACTTTGAAATCTACCATTTCTATTGTGCCTTCAATATCTACAGTTACTCCACGCAGGTGACCCAGTGGAATTATCTTTTGTTGATTCACCATGCACAGTTGAATTGATGACCACTGTAACTTAAGATTCCCTATACGTTCCCAAGTTTTCTTTGGCAGTATGTTAGCATCAAAGAAAAATTCTACTATTACCTGGTCCATTACGAAATCACCAATCTGTGCTATCAACTGCATCTCCCTGCAAGTTTTCTTCTTACTTCGCTTCACCTTATTGACTGCCCATTGTTCTGGTAACGTCTTATACTTTCTAGTGCATTTATCTATCAACTCTTTCAGTCCTTCCACTGCCTTCTAATCTTGTAATAACTTCATGCAGGTCTGTAGAAATGATTTTAACATTGTGGGATTTGAATCCTGCATCGCAACAGCTCCTTCAGGTTTCTCCTTTCGTGCAACTAGCGACATTTGATTTTGAGACGTAGAAGAACCTCAATCCATAAAACCTTTTCTTGCCTCCATGAATGTATCTTTCTCTCTATGTAGATCAAATCCAACATTCTTCTCACCATCTTTTCAAAACCACAGATCCGATACTGGTTGTTTTCCATCGACCTTGTCTTCACCGATGGCTACACCGCTTCATGTCACTATGTTGATACTGGGATCATCCTCGCATGGCTCAGATCTCATCATCTGAATATTATGCATCAATTGTTGGATCTTCTTCTCCTAGATCTTCACTATTAATACCGAGAAATATTCTATAAAATGATCAAATTGACAACAATAGTGACAAGAAGGGTGTGTTGGATTCTGACAGCCGCGTGCAAAGTGTCTTGGTTCTCTTCAGTTGTAACAAATAGTCTGGCCCTGACCTCTTCTAGCTCCTCCTCCTCCTCCTCCTCTTCCTCATCCTTGGAATCCTCCATGAGCTGTAGGTGAGCCTTGATCGTTCTGCATGCAGTTTTCAGCCTGCATTCTATACAAAAAAGTCATGTCCATCATTAGTTCATAGCTTCAACAATTCCTTTCATCATCACCAACTGATTTACAAAAGTTACAAAAGAGTTTCTTTGGAGACTGTATAAACTTCTGTAATAGAGAGTAATTATCCATCGAATGTTGTCCTAACACTTGGAAAATTATTCTATCTTCAGTGGGTTAGGATCTCCTGTAGCTATATAATCCTAGAATACAGGGCACTGATCCTTATGATGACCTTCAACCTTGCACTTCATGCACCAAAATTCAGAATGTGTTTCTGATTTAACCTCCTTTTCCTTCTTCAGATCTTGCAACTCCATATGCAGGCTTGCTAACTGCGACTAGATCTGTTGAAGTCCTATATTTGTGTCTTGGATCGGTGAAGCTTCTAGGTTCATCATGACTTCCAATGCTTTAGCCTGAGACCCAATCTTTTGCTGAGATAATGGTAATCTTAAGTGAGGTAATAGCGAAGCTATGTAGTAGTCCATTTGTTTTTCATCTGAAATCTGAAGATTAGCTTGGCTCAGTAAGCACTTCAATCATTGATCTATATCCCACATAGACTCATTAACTCTCTTCTTGATCTCCTTGATTTCGGTCAGACACTAAGCTTGCGACTTGGGCTTCCTAAATTATGCATTTAGTGCATCCTTCGTGTTAGCTAACGATACAGCGAGATGAGTCATACTATATCTGATGTACCAACTAAGCACTCTATCCTGCAGCACTGTAACCATTTTCACTTTCTTCATATCATTGTCATTGACCTACTTCTCTTTCCACACAACTTTTGTGACAAACCAAAACTGATCGGGATCCTCTAATTCCTGCCCCCTGAATATAGGCATTTTCTCTGTATTTCCATACTAAATAGTGGAGCAGGAGGTGGAGGTGGAGGTGGAGGCGTAGGTGTATGAGGCAGAGGTGGAGTGGATGGATGTGACATTATAAAAGTACCCTAATCTACTGACTGTGTCACACATCTAGGCATACTAGGGCTACTTCTTTCTTCTTCACTTTTAGATTCTCCCAATAAAGGACTGTATTCACTTTCAACGAATTTGTCTAGATCTACTCTAAATTTTTTTCCACTTCACGTAGATTCAGTCTGACCTCTCTTAAACATTAAGGTGAAGGCATAATCCCTTTTTCACACAAAAACATTTTAATCCAGGTTTTTAGCAATTTCAGGTACTTACCTCTAAGACCTTTGAAGAATCGGTGTTTAGCTTTTCTATAAGACACAAACGTATCTATTGAAAATTTAGTGATGAAACCACCCAATATACTATCAATCCAATAATCAGCAACCCTTGCAACCTTATAATCATATCCTTCATGTTGTTTTACTAATTATGGAGTCCAGGCAATAGGATTGTCGTACTTCCATGTAGGTTCGTTATCCCCTAATTTGGACAACCACTCGTGTAATTCACAAGGGAACGTCGAAAAGAAAACTTTGTGAACTTTTGTGTAGAGATACCTCTGTAACCACTTTTCTTTTGACAAGCGTGGATTCTAATTCTCCTAAGCTGTAAACTCATGCAACTTCTAATATTACCACTTCTCGATTTCTTTCTTAGTTGGTATCCACTTACGCCACATCACACATCCCTCAGATAGATCTTGGTCCTAGAAATGGAACCATTTGTTGGCTTGAAGGGGCTTGGAACCAAGTTCAGAGTTAGCTACTCTAACCAAAAAAACCCTATAGTATCGGCCCTTTCATCAAAACCCCGCTTAGTGCAGGCTACAGTCTCACCCGAGGAAGTATTGGGGATACTAGAACCAGGTTTCTACATCCAGAAGGCTATGTGATGTGGGGTTAAGGAATTTCTTTAGTTTCAGGCCTAATCTGACCTTCGTGAACCCTTATCCCCGAAATCCCCAAACTTAAAGTGATTTTTAGTTAAACAGAGTTATGAACTTCATGTAAGCATCTAGTCATGCATAAAATAACATATAACAGTAGATCCAGATCTTCACGAAGCAATTAAGACAATATTATAGATAAATGACATTCAATTGAGCATAAATAAAGAAAACACATAAGTACATAAATTGGACACAAAATTTCTTCAAATACTCTTTATTACTTTAGATCTTCAAATACAGATTTTCTAGATCCTGTGTGTTATCACTCAAATTTTCCTTGAAGTTGTTGGGAAGAGGAAAGGGGTCCGAGGTAACCACTAACCAACTTTTAGGTACAGAGTCTAGCCAATCTGTACCTAGAGAGGGCTCTCTCTTTAAGTTTTAGCTTTGTTTTGAAAGATATTAGGCAAGTTATGAAAGTTTAGGGGTTTTGATTGTGTTTGGTGGTGAAATTCAATAGCAGAGGGGTAGGACTGAGTATTTTAGGCCATTGGGCTAATGGAGTCAAAGAATATGGCTTAACTGGATTTGGTTTCTTAACAAGGGATGGTTTCACAGGGCAAGGTAGTTAAACAGGGAACAAATAAAGACTCAAAAAGATGGAATGGACTCAAAAGGAATGAAGGGCAATCAAGAATCCTTCAACATATTTTAAAAGAGGGAACTTGAATGATTACCAATAAAGAGCAATTAAGAATTCTTTATTAAATAATCAAAGATGATTAAACTAGGAAATAGGAGCAATTAAGAATTCACTGCTTATGCTAGTTTAGAGGAAAACATTAAGAATAACAACGATTGAAAACAGATTGCACTCAAGCACTTTCCGAATTATTCTTTTTCGTTTATCATTCAGATATGAAACACAGTTTATATAATAAACAAGAAAACTTTAAAACATGAGATATAGAAAACTTATTGATCCGATGTCTGACTCATGAATCCTGTGAAAATTCCTTTGCATTAATTCTTCATCCAACTAGCCATACAAAAATTTTTCCAACAACACTTTATTCCAAAATAATTAGTTTTACAGCAATGTCTAAGAATTCACCCTCAATACTCCAATTGAGGGAGTATTTATACAAAAACTTACAAAAAATATCTCATAACAAAGTGAGATATATTCTAGGATGACTATCAATAAGTTACAAGAAAAATAGAGACAGATGGTCTCATAGATAGAAGAAAAGGCAAACTGATGTTGTGTTGTTCATATTCTTATGAATGTGCTGGAGGTAGGCCCTATGATTTGGCATGTTGTTGTCCTCTTTGTAATTCTGTGCTGGCTGCCCTATTTTCACTGATACTCTTTGACCTGTTTGACCTCTGTTTATCCTCTTTACCATTATTGACTATAGTAAATAACAAAAATTTACTATTTACCAAGGATCATTTACAAAATTTCTAACATTTCTTCCCACCATTGTGGTTGTGGTATTCTGGTTCTTTGAAGTTTTCTCAAGGTCTCATCAGTTTCGGTGTACCTGAAAAAGGTAGGCTAAATTGGAAACAAGTGCTTTATTTCATGCTCAACATAGAATAAGTTCTCTAGACTGTCATAGAGAACTCTACCTGTAGGAAATGCTTTTGATGATGATTCACTTGTTGATGAACTTGCCTGGTTGCCTGCATATTGATTCAATTTCTCCACATAATCTATATGCCTCATTACTTTGTCATTAATAACTAAAGGACTAGGAAACCGTTCACTCTGAAAAATATCAAATTTCTTCATAAAAGCATTAATTTCTTCCTGCATGTCATTGCATCTTCTTTCTAAATTTTGCATCAAAGTCCTTTTAGTTAAAACTCTTTTGACTTCCAGAATTTTTCATGTTCTATCTTGAATGCCCAGTTCTTCAAGCTGGTACTTATTCTTGGTATTCAAAAACTCTATGAGCCTAGTGGCTTCCTCAGGCATATTTCCTAACTCTACTCTTGTCTTTTGAACCTCTTCTCATGCTACCTTTACTAAATCAATTTGTTCAAAAATTATTTGGATTGATGGCCAAACATCATTTATTGACTGAATGATGTTAGCCCAAAGAATATTTTTAATATCTGTCAAGGGCTTGTCAAATGTAAGATCCTTTTCTAATGATTTTACCTTGTTTTCCAATCCTTTAATTTCCCTTGTCTTTTCTACAACATTTATCTTTGAGAGATCATACTTTTGCTGCAAGGTAGCAAATTGTTCTTTTACCTTTTGTAGCTCTGTAACTTGGATCTTCAATTCCTCCATTGATTTTACTAATTCATCTGGGCTGAGATCTGAAATTCATGTTTGTGCTGTACTTGTTGTTGTTGTTGCTGTTACTGCCTCTGTTGTGACTGCTGGAACATTAGGTGCCAGAGTTGTTCCAAGGGTGGAAGGGACTGCAGTGGAAACTACTGGAATCACATTGGGAGGCTGAGAGGTCGACTCTCCCTGCTTGTCCTTCAATGATTTCTCCAATTCTTGTTCAGTTTCCTTTAACTGCTCATTAAGTTTTAGAACTAAATCCATCAGCTCTTCTTCTGTTCTCTGTTGTATCACCTCAGCTGTTTGGGGGTGCTGTGAAGGTGGCAATTTCAATTGTTTTCTTAATGCAGTGATGTCTTCATCCTTCTTTTTAATTAAGGCTTCTGCAGCCTTCACATCTTTAGGATCATGACCCAACCCAATGATCAATTCTTCTAATGTTTTAATCCTATTGTCCTTAGCCTGTGAAGAGGCTTTCTCTAGCTGTAGTTGGGCAGTTGTGTTATTCAAAGAATTTTCCAACCTTTGGGCCATCATAGCCTTGCCAGTCAAGGTGGAATAAATCATTTCTCCAGTTTGTTTGTGCAATTCAATTTGATCCAAAGGATGAATATCCTTTGTGATAACCTCAAAATTAGTTCTGAGATAGTCTGCTGCTGATTGAGGCTGTTGCACTTTAGGTTTGAAATGACTCATTATCATTTTACCTTCCTTGATGTCATAGGCTGACATCAATATGTTTTGATTAGTGGAAGCCATTTTCAAATATTGATTATAAACCTGAATCCTCAATGGATCATTCCTGGCTTTTATTTCCATAAATGTCTTCTTGATATCTGAAGTGTCCTTTCCAATTGATCTGAAAGATGATACCTCTGCACTTTGTTGTCTCTCTAGCTCATGTCTCTGTGAGCTAGTAGATGTTCTACCTACTGGGAATGTTTGATGACTGTCTTTTCCTTCTTTCCTTTGACTATCGGTAGTCTCTCAAAAAATTCCTCCTCTGAAAGAGGATTTAACCTTTACCTTTTTGTACTAGGATGCGCTGAGGGTCCACTGGAAGGGGTAGCTACTTCCTTGTCTCTTTTCTTATACCTTTCCTCATTCAGAGGTGTCTGCAAGATTGGAGGTTCTCCCACATTGCCCTGAGCTAGGGGAGTTTGCATTTGGGCCTATTTCTTGGAAGTTTCAGGCTGTTTTGACATTGTAGATTGTTCTGTGGCTTGAGTGCTAGTCTCTAGCCCCTTTCCCTTAGAGATCTCTATGGCTGGTGTATTAGTCTGCTGTGAGTGCCTTTTAGAGGTCCCAGCTACTGAGGCACTTATTCCTGATGTTGATCTTTGAGAACTATCATGATGTACCTGCCCAAAAGAATCTAAGTCAAGAGTCTTTTCAAGATCTCTCATTACATTTTCAATATTCACCTGTTCACTGTCAGCAGCTACTAAGGTCCCCTCTCTCCATTCATCCATGTTGGCAAATTGTTCAATTTCTGGGATCCTATGATGCATATAGGGGGAAAACCTATTCTTCATTATTCTATCACAGATAAAGCTCTGAGGGTCATATGGGGCCCAACCAAAGCTCTTTTGTAATCTAAGGTAGTTTTCTAGAATCATTTATGCTGCTTCCCCTGCTTCTCTACTGTTGCAAACGAATGGGCCTATTTGATGTTTGATCCTGAGCTGTGCTTTCTTTTTGGCTTTGGTAAAATGGATGAAATCTGCATTACACATCTGCCTATAGTATTCCAATGCAAACAATCGCATTGGAACATACTTTGGTAGTTTGAAGGGGGCAAGTTCACAACCATATATCCTGAATTCGGTGAAATTCTGATATAGGTACTAATCCCCCACTTTGTACTGTTTAGAAAGCTGAAGAGTCTTTCTAATATCACCACTAATCCTAGGAAGGTAAACCCCTGTTAACAAGGTAGTTGCTGGATGAATGAATAGGTCAATGAATTCATTATAGGAATAAGGGATTTCAAAGGAATCATGGAAGACTGTTGACCAGAAGATTACAGACCTTTGATTTCCTCTGGTGTCAAGTTTGAGGACGGGGAATGGGAAATTGTCTGACTGATAAAAGAGCATAAGATGGTATATAAAGGTGTTATACTTGAAAACTCTCTCATTTTCCAGTCTCATGAACTGGTCATGAATCTTGTCAGCAATGTAGGAGGCAAAGTCATATTTGACAGCAAGGGGTTGTCCAGGAGTAAATATTGACAACATTGCTAGGGTTAACTCATCAACAAATTCACTAGTATTGAAACCCATTATTGATGATATCATGTCGATTATGAGTTGTCCCATATCTGTGAAGAAAGTTTGCATGTAAGGAGGTGGGCCATTAGGATGGTGTTTTGGTGACATGAAAGTTTGACATAGGCGATTAAGTTCCTCTTGGGATAATTTAGTTGATTTCTCATGTAAATCTCCTATGGAAAGGGAAGTCAGGGCTTGACTGGGATGAAACTGTAACATTTCATTAATTGACTCAGCAATTATTGGGAAAAGAATGGTTTGGCTCGGGGACATGACTTCTTGGCGATTACGGTCATAGTTGGCATCGAAATGATGAATTATTTCTGGGAAAACATGAACTGAGGGTAGAAAATACATAGGAAGGTTGGATTCCCATAATCCTAAGATGTCAGAGCCATTTAGATAGTTATCTCTGCTTTGGCAAAAGACTCTCAAGTGATTTTTGTCAGTGATGAGGTCCTTTATCTAGAAGTCCCTATCAGCCAAAGGCAGATAGTCTAATCTTTGTGGGGAGCATTTAGGGGTGCAACATTCAAAGATACAAGGGTTTCCATGTCTGGTTCTTTTGGATTCAGACGTAAACAATGATTTCCTATAAAAAATGGGCAAAACAAAGGGTCTGGGAATTTATATGATGAAAACAAAGACTGAATTGCAATGAATTTGGGTCTTTTTATGTGGAATTTATAGTGTAAAACGAGAAATTGCAGGGTTTCAGCGGAAATTGGATAAATACCTGTGTTTGGGGAATGAACAGTGAAATAACAAGTGCTGGTAGTGGCTAACAGGCTCTGGGCTGCGTCGGCTGCAAGTTTTTGAGCAAGTTGGCAGTTGAAAACCTCGGACAGTTGACCTCGACGTTCTTTGCATGGGAGCACAGGTTTACGGTACAAAACAATGAAAATGACATTTGTTTGTTTTATTTACAAAGTCAAGGGTTGGCGGGGGTTTTTGGTTTTTGAGAAAATGATGTCAGCAGGGAGTGAAGTGACGTTTTTTTCGTATGCGGGAAAGCGGTAAGCGGTTTCATATCGCACCACTTTTGGGGACGGGTGGTAATAAGCTGGGAGCAAGCAATTCCATAGGATGTGGGATGTGTGGCGAAGGCACGGGGAGAAAACTGCTTTGTGATCGCACGCTAACGCGTGGTCACGAAGGGGTGCGCGATATCGATGATAGCCGTCGGATGTGGGAGGTGTGATCGGACGGCTGACGGGAGGTGCGATGCGATGGGATTTAACAACGGTGGGCCCAACACAATTAAGGTTTAATTAATTATATCAGGGGTGGTATGATAGGTCGGGGAGGTTCTTAATTAACCATGAGGGTTAATTAATCCCTTATTAATGCAGCGGGGGATTAGGGTTGTTAACTAGTTACGGGTTAACTAGTTAATCCCGGTTAAAATGTATTTATGGTTATAACTTAACCAAAGGGGCAGGATATATAGAAATTTGGGATTTTTAATAGTTTAAATAATACGGGATAGGGTGAATTTTTGTGTGGGAGTTATATAATATGAGTTAATAGTTAATATGGTAATGTAATGAAAAGTGCCAAGTAAAACATTAGAATTGTGTATTTAACTTAGGCTTGAACGAAAAAAGGGTTTTTATGGGGTATTGTGTAATTTTCCTAAGTAAAATAGGATTTTACTTAGGAAAAGAATTATGAAGGTGAATGAGTGTTCTTATGAATAATTTTAAGTACTTTAGGCTTTATAAACTATTGGGCCGAGGGTCCGGTCCCTCCAGAAGTCAGAGAAATGCTCTGAGCCCCTCTAATTTAGCAAATGCCTTGGTACTTAGGGGAAATTAGTGAGAATTTAGGGAAAAATGAAGGGGGAAGTTAAGTATTTGACCTTGCCTTGCTTGAAATGCTTTCAGTGTAATGTCTGCCTTGTACTTGTGATGAAAGTAAAGATTAACACATTTTAGAGTCATTATCCATCACATGTAATTCTGCAACATCATCTACCTACTTTAACCTAACATTTTTTCTTCTTTATTTGGGTGCACTTAGACTGGCAAACCCTTATCAAACTTTTCTTTTCTTTTACATGGAGAAATCTATCTAAATCTAGCCTTATTACATCCAAGGGCTCATATTAAACTGTTGAGCTCCTTTTATTCACTCTACCTATCTACTTATCTGCCAAGATTAAACAGTTTGGTCAGATTTTATTTTATATCTCTAAAACATGAAATTCAAATATGAACTAGCAAAGCTTAAGCTGTTTGATTGTTCATGAATTGTGGCATAAGTTAACAAGTTGCACACAATTGTTTATTACATAAGAGTAAAAAGTAGTGGCATTTAGACTTGCACACTTTCCTTGGTCTTTCTTTTGATGGGGTTCATTTTCTTTCATTTTTTGACCATCTTTTTTATTCTTTTCACCCTTTGATTTTTCTTTTAGGGTATACCCTCTTTACCTTTTTTAAATTTTTTGATTTTTTGCAAATATGGAAAACCTTTGCAACAAGTAAAGGTATGAACATATTACATAGCTCATCAAGTCAATCATGATATATGACACCTATTGGTATAGGAGCATAACACTATGCACACAGTTGCAGGCGCCCGTGCACTCCGCTGCTAACTTACCAAGGTCTCTATGCACAGAGCTGCAGGAGCCTTCCCCTTCACCCAAATATAGAAAGATCTTACACTTACAGACCCAAAACATATCAAATCTGACTCCCAATCTTCTCATTTGACTTGCTAAGGCATCCCTTTATATATGCTTTACTATTACAATACCATGGTCCACAAACCATGGGCAGAGCTCAAAACAATACAAAAACTAAGGGGCTTTGACCTTCCTAAAGCCCCTTGACTCCTAGTGACCTACGCTACTCGCACTTCACTCCTCAAAATGCAGAGACTTTATAATATCTTATCAAAATTGGACCCAAGGGACCCCGTCCCAACAATCCTCCCCCCCGAATATATTTGTATCAAGAAATAAAAATCATATATGAAAGCCAATGTATACTCATTTGATGTTTGCTCATTCACCCCCTTTGACATCAATGGAAAAAAGTTTAGATACTCATTCAATGCATGTGGACCAGTATGCTCCTTAGAGACTTGATCCCTGATATTCAATTATCTCTACACTTATTTGGATAGTTGCCCTATTTTCTTTTGACGAAGGCTAGCTAAGAAAGAAGAGAGAAATTACTCCCAACCTTTTCCTTAAATACTCAAGTGATTCTTGTGCAAGGGGTTTGGTGAAGATGTCAATAACTTATTCTTTTGTTGGAATATACTCCATCCTCGCAACTTGATTTTCTACCTATTCTCTAAGAAAGGAGTCCTTTATGCAAATATGTTTGGTTTTTGAATGTAGAACATGATTCTTAGATATGATGATATCAATTATGTTGTCACAAATTACAAGAATAGGGTCTAGATAAGTTATCTTCATATCCTGTAAGCTTGTCTTTGTCCACAAAACCTGAGTGCAACTAGATATTGTTGCAATGTAATTTTTCTCCATAGTAGAAAGAGAGATTATGTTTTCTTCTTTCTCAACTGTGCCACTAGGAACTCTCCAAGAAAGAAATCATCTCCACTTGTTGTTCTCCTATCATCTATATTCACAACCCAATCTACATTTGTATATTCTCTTAATGAGAAGTTTTTACATCATGGATACTATAACACCCCCATCCACCCCATAAAACATGCTAAGGGTATAAGAATGTATTACTATCATTGACTTAAAAGCCAAAGTCGTTTCATGGAAACAAGGCCTCAAAATTTCGTTAATTTTGAAAATCCTCGAAACTTAAAATAAACATCGCCATTACATTCAACTTGTCAAGAGTTTTTGGACAATAGCCATTACATTCAACTTGTCAAGAGTTTTTGGACAATATAGTTTTTTTTTGAAAATTTTCATCCAGATCATAATATATGAACATTTGAAGTCATGCCATTAACCTCTTTCAATGTTAGCATTGTGCTAACATGTGGAACCTACGTGGACCCCACATGGTATCCCTCCACCCTTCAGGGAAGGTCCAAGTCACTACACAAGTTCATGTGGCATTCCCACATCACCAACTCTTGTCCATCGATCCACCCCCTTGGATTTGCAAGTTATATATATATATATATCTATATATATATATATATATATATATATATATATATATATATATATATATATATATAGATATATATACATACACACACACACACACACACACACACACACTCGACTGATTAATGGCCTTCATCAAGTGTAAACACAAACAGTTAAGATTAAAACAAGGACCCCCCACCCCTTGATTACGTCATGAAGGGGCGGGGGGGGGGGGGGGGGGGGCAGCCGGTGGTGGGGGCCGGAGGCTCCCTCTGTCATGGTTGCATTTGTGGTTCCATGCCCCCCAAATCAAGGACAAGCATTCAAACAATCTATATCGATGGGAAGAGAGGGTGTTACCCCCATAAGGTACAGAGAGAAGGGGGGGAGGGGGGTCCTCAATAAACGTTTTTCCCCTCCCATAACCATGCCATATTACTTTCGAGGTCCCAAGTCAGAAACATTGTTGTCTCTTGTCAAAGAGATCTCCATCTCTCAGTATTTCGACTCGACATAAATATGTATTGTTATCTGTCAATCCACTGTCAACACTTAGCCATTTATGCTTACACCTACATGCATCTAGTGTGTGCTTATGAACATATAAAACTTGTGTTCTCTTATACTTATCCAAATTGAGATGTCCTTCATATATATCAATGTATATACAACATGTGACAATTAGTAGACAAGAGTATCTCTCTCGAGTTTAATTTCCAAATATATGTTATATAAACACTTCGCCCAACTCTCCAGGCATAAGACTTAAAGTTTTGCAGCCTCCCAACACATGTTCTCCATGCACAGGCATGAGCACGCTCTAAAATAGGTGGATTACTTCCAATTATCTCTCTCTCTCTCTCTCTCTCTCTCTCTATATATATATATATATATATATATATATATATATATATAGATATATAGATATTCATATATTCACATAATGAAAATCAACATTTTCATTCTTCACACATGCTACATAAAAACAACACAATATTTATAGTAAATCACATTCACAACGACATAAGTAAACACTTATTTAAAATCAGAAATAGGAACAAAGAGTATTCATCCTTCATTAATCACACATGAATTAAACCATTCCGCAAAATTTATATAGGAAATAACATTACTCATTAGTATAAGAATTTTAATAACATAATAAGAATTTACACAATAATCACATACATAGAGGTCTAGATAAGCACTTATCTTTTGATTTAAATTATGGAAATTGAGATTGGGACTTCAACTCTCCACCCAAACTTAGATTAGCTAACACTACAACCTTTCTTGTATCTAATCACCCCCGGGGCATATTCAGAATGAAAGGAGTAGTTATAAAAGGAAATAATCAATGTTTCCAACCGAAATAGAAAATCCAAAGATCATTCCATCTCCACCCACCAACTAATCAAGGGAATCCATAAACTATTCCATCTCTACCCTTCATCTATTATAGGGAATCCAAAGGTTATTCTTGATCCAAGATCTTTTGCTTATAGATGTATTAAAGAATTACATGAACAAATTTTGCATCTTAACCATAGAAAAATTAATGTGCACATGAAAGAAGAGAAGAAACACATAAGTCATGAAAAGAAGACAAGAGAATTGATAACAAAGTTCTTCCAATCTAGAATATGTCTCTGGGCCCTGCTCGATCAATGGGGAGGCCTTCATTCATTAACTAGCATAGAAGAGAAAGAAGTACAATCATAATTTACATAAGGAGTCTTATACCTCCAATCTAGAAAATGACTGAAAAGTAGAGAGCTTTGTTGCAGAAATTGACATCACTGTTGAGCTCCTATCATTGAGAAAGGCAAAATCGATATAAAACTTGCCCAATTCTAACACTAGACCAAAACAAACCTTCTGAAAATGTGCCTAGACAAGGTTTCGCCCCTTGCCACAGGCCGCTTAGAGTTCCACCCTCCTGTAAAAAATTAACCTCGAAATTTGTGTTGCGCTCTCTCCACCTGGACGCACTATGCAGAAGTGTTTAAACACAATTTTGTAGTCGAACCTCCCAACAGAGTTCGTTGGCACATTGGTTAAAAAAGTTGAATGGTTGAGGAGGGTTCAAGGGATCAAATCCCACCACTCCATTTTTATTACATGTTCATTTGAATTGTTATGATGGGTGGCTGGTCTGTTGGTCCGCTAGCCCGCTCCCCCATCTTCCACCAGTAGTTTGTAATAAGACGTGGCGTGGAGGGGTGGTGGGGTTGACAGCCCGCCCCCCAACACCATATATATAATGTGGTTGCACTATGGGTTCTAGGGTGGGCGGGGTCATGGTCGCCCGCCCCTCCTTTAATATTAAATTGTTTATGGTGGTTCTGGGGCGGCAGGGTCATGGTCGCCCACCCCTCTTTTAATATAAAATTGTTTATTGTGGTTCTGGGGCGGTGGGGTCATGGCCGCCCGCCCCTCTTTTAATATAAAATTGTTTATGGTGGTTCTGGGGCAGCGGGGTCATGGCCACCCACCCCTCTTTTGTAATATATTAAAACAACTATGGTTTCGGTTCCACCAAGGGCAGCGAGGGTTATGTCCTGCTGCCCATTTTTTTATTTTTAACCCTTATTAGACATTTTCTCGAACCTTAGGGTTATTGGATGAATTAATCGTCCTACAAATTTTCCTGGAAAACCCATCGAATTCTGGTGTCATATTTATGCCAAATTGCACCCTCCTTAAGCCTGCCACATGTGCAAGTCAACCTTAAACTTTGACTCCCTTTATCTTCTTCGTATGGATTCATTTTGGAGTGTCATTCATGCCATTGGAATTAGGGTGATGAGCACTTTGATTTGTTGTCGATTTCATCATCTTTTTGCCACTTTGAATTTTGAGCCTTTTGCCATGCCACTGGTATCTAGAGATCCACCTAGACCAATCCTCCCCATTGAGGAGATTTTGGGCCACCAAAAGCTTTATTAGACAAATGGCAAGTGAGGGAATTGTTCCCTCACGCTTTCCTTTTCTAGCCATTTTTCCTTGCTAGGGTGCATCCCTTTGAACCCAACTCAAAGGTATTCCACATCTCCCCATCATGAAGTCTTGGTTCTTCTATCAAGGATGATATCTTCAGGAAACTCGTCAAGGTACTCTACTGCAAAGTCGTCAAATATAGGAATTGATCCCACCTCTTCAGTGTCCATAATCAATGGTGGCTCATAAAGCTTTAAGTTTTCCACATTTACTATGGAGTACATTTGCATATATGTCGGAAAATCAAGACAGAATGCATTGTCTCCAATCTTCTCCAAGATGGTGAATGGACCATACCGGATTGGTCACAATTTCTTCCCTTCTCCCTTCATTCTGTCCTTCCTGGTATGGAACCACAGTTTGTCACCCACTTGAAATTAATGGTCGACTTGATGTTTGTCATGTTGAGCCTTGTATCGAGCTTGTCTTTTTTCCAACTGTTCCTGTACTGCTTGGTTAATCAACTAGATCCGCTGAATGAACCATTGTGCTTTGTCCCTATCAACGCGTCTTCCTTTCTAAAGACCATATCAAAAGGATCTTTGGGTTGGTAGCCAAAACATGTCTCAAATGGTGAACGATGCGTAGATGAGTGCACTGCTCAATTGTAGAATGTTGCACATATGGAAGATGCTCATCCCACAAATTAGGACGTTTTCCACAATGGCCTCGCAACAAGTGTACCATGTTGAGGTTGAAAACCTCTATCTGTGGATGAAATGTCGTGCTTCTTTTCAACTTGGTGTCCATCATCTTCCACAAGCTGGTTGAAAACTCTCCAAGAAAGCGAGAGTCTCAATCTGACACAATCGACGTGGGCAACCCAAAATGGACCCAAACATGCTGAAAGAAAAGATAAGTAGCCTGCTTTGTAGTGATCTGCCTTTTACAAGGCATTAAAATACACATTTTACTAAAATGGTCAACGACGGCATACAAATAGTCGTGACCTCTTCTAGACAAAGGAAAACCTCCTACAAACTCCACTGACACACTTTCCCATGGATGAATCAGAATAGGGAGTGGTGTGTAGAGCCCAAGTTTTCTATTAGAGGGCTTTGAAATAGAACACATCACACATCTCTTTACATAGAGAGTCGCAATGTTCTTTATATGAGGCCAAAAGAAAAATATTTGTAAATGACACAAAGTTTTTTCAACACCAAAATGACTAGACACAAGGGAGGTGTGTGCCTCTCGGATTACATGTACCCTTTCTCCTGTGGGTATGCATAATTTTCCAAGGTGATACAACAGTTTCCCCTACAAGTGATAGTTGTCCACCTATGAACCATGGGTTGGTTTTGCATAAATCTCCTTAAAGTCATTATCGTTAACATATTGTTCAGCATAACTTTCAAAATATAATGAAGCATTATGCAAAATAATAGAAGTAGAAATAAGAGGGCGAGATAGCATATCAGCTACTTTGTTGCTAGTGCCCTTCTTATACTTTATTACCAGATGAAAGTGTTTAAGGAAACCCATCAACCTGAAATGACGAGCTTTCTACAACTTGGTTTGTAACTAAAGATACTACAAGGGCTGATGATCTGTGTGGATGATGGTCTCTTTGCTGATCAGGTAGTGTTTCCACTTTTTCACACTCTAGATCAAGGCATATAACTCTTTTTCATAAATGGGATAGTTTATCATAGCCTAAGAGAATTTCTCTGAATGGTAACATATCATCTTCTTTTGCTTCATCAATACAACTCCCATGGCATCTATGTTGACGTCTATCTTGATCTCGAATGGCTGTTGGAGATCTGGTAAGGCCAAGACCAGTGTGGTGTTGATCTTTGCTTTCAATGCTTTGAAGGACTTATGTTGCTTTCCTCCCCATTGAAAGACTTTCTTTATGGTTGTCAATGTGTGTAGAGGTGCTACAATAATAGAGAAATTGGCAATAAATCTTCTCCAATACTGCACTGCACCCAAAAAGCTGCAAACCTCGGTTACACTAATAGGCTTAGGCCAATTTACAATTGCTTCAGCTTTAGAGGGATCAATTTTTAACTGACCATGACCAAAAATCTGACCTAGGTAAACCAAAGAGGTTTTCCCAAACTCACACTATGACAATTTTACATACAGTTTTTATTTTCTCAGTACATCAATAGATTGCTTTACATGGCGTACATGTTCATTCCAATTTCTACTAAAGACAAGAATATAATCTAGATATACAAGAACAAATTCATCAATGAAAGGCCTAAAGAGATCATTCATGACCGTCATGAAAGTGGATGGAGCATTGCAAAGTCCGAATGGCATCACCATCCATTCGAACAACCCCTATTTGTTCTTGAAGACAGTTTTCCACACATCCTTCTCTGCAATTTGGACCTAGTGATAACCACTACGCAAATCCAATTTGGTGAAATAAATAGCATTCTTTAATTGATCTAGTAAATCATCAATGTGAGGGAGAGGGTAATGATTTTTCACCGTGATTTTGTTTAGTTCCTGGTAATCCATGCACATCCTCCATGTGCCATCTTTCTTTGGCACTAAGACAATCGATGAGCCACACGAAGGAGTTCTTGGTCTGATGACCCCTTGGTTCAATAGTTCCTACACCTGCTTTTTGATTTCCTCCATCTCAATAGTCAACATCGTGTACATGCCAATGTTTCGTAAAGGGGCGTCATGCTGCAAATGGATCTCATGTTGGATTTCCCTCTTCGAAGGTTATCCCCTTGGTTCCTGAAACATCTCATCATAGTTAAAAATTAATTCACATAATTCCTTTTTATGCACAGGATCACAACCATGGAAAGCATTGGATAATTCTTCATCTTTTCTTCTTACAACCATAAGAATGCATCCCTTACTGGAATTCACCAACCTCTTCATTTGTCCTACACCTACAAGGTTGGCATTGATTCTAGTTTGATGAGCCCTTACAATATATTCTACCCCATATTTTGTGATTTGGTATTTGTTTTCACGATGGAAGAAGATTGCTTTTCTATCATATAAATATGGACTCCCTAATATCATGCCACAGATATCCAATGGTACCACATTGAATTCTACCTCATCCATAACTTAGAAGCGATCACAAATTTAACCTTGCACTTCTTCGTTACATTCAGTTTTGCTTTATCATGTATCCATCCAAGCGGATAAGGTTTTGGATGTGGTTTGGTTTTTAAGCCTAGCTTCTTTACCAAGGACTCTGAAATTAAATTTTCTTGGGATCCGGTATCAAATAGAGTTTCCAATTTTGTGTGATTTATGACAACTCTAATATGAAATAACTTAATTCTCTTTCATTCATTTGGAAGAGACTCATCTGTTGAACTAGTGCTTTCATGTGATTCAGAATTAACATGAGGTGTAAGAGTACCTTTTGTTCCTACTGCCATGATCAATGCTTCATCTGCACAGTTGCCACTGTCTTTTGCTTGCCCTTTCCTCCATACCTCTTTGGTCCCTTTTCCGACTACAATTTCCAACAATGATCATCATCATGACCTTCCTTTTTGCAGTGAGTGCAATAAGGATTTTCTCCTTCATCTTTCTTGGTTGATGTCATCCTCTTTTCCTTTCCCTTTCCTTACACTTTGGATTTTCCATTTGGAGGTTTGAAAGGTGGCTTTTTGGAATGATCATCTCTTTCATTTTTCCCTTGTTCTGAAGATGAATGGCCTTTACACTAGCCGAGTCAATAGTAGTTGTTTCAAACAATAATAATGAATGCCTTATGTAACTATGTAATGATTAAATATACTTAGTTACTATTCTAGGTGAGTCAAGTGCAATGCCCAAATTAAGTGCTTATTTTATAAACTCCTCGGTAAAGCTTTGAACATCCTGACCTCTGCCTTGTCTTAAGTATTTCCAATCCATTAACGCTTTTTTCTTATAACCCAAGGGATAAAATTGTTCCTCTAATGCAGAAATAAAACTAGGTCATGAGGAAATAATATTACCCAAACTCTTATTGCTTCACATTTTTCTCTCCCACCAATTGAGGACGATTCTACTCAGCCAAAGAGAAGCCAACTAGATATTTTCCTCATCCTCTTCGATTTGTTGAATCCTGCAGTAGATTTCAATCTCCCTAATCCAGTTATTAAGATTTTATGCATTACTTTCACTATTATACATGGGAAGATAAAATTTGACATCTAATTTAAAGAAAGGTTTCTTATATGCATCCCTTGAATTCCTATGATGATGGTGATGAGAGGAATAAAAACTTCAACCCATGGAAGGAGAAGGAGGGGGTTCTTCTCCACCATTTCCATGCACCAAACCTTGTTCTTCTGGCTTTCTCTCTTCTACTTTCTCCATCCTTGAAAACAACTGATCGGCCTTTTCTTCCATTGTATAGAAGGATTTGTGGTAATTGTTCTCCTCCTCATAACGAGCCTCGTCATCTGCCATGTTTCTCCTTCAATTTGCACACCCTACTTCAGGATCGAAAGACTTTAGTTTCCCTTCACCTCTTTAGAGCATGTTTCGTGTTAGCATACAAACATTCAATTCACATCTACAAAGACCTTCTCTGATACCACTTGATCCAAGATCTTTTGCTTATAGATGTATTAAAGACTTACATGAACAAATTTTGCAGCGTCACCATAGAAAACTTAATGTGCACATGAAAGAAGAGAATAAACACATAAGGCATGAAAAGAACACAAGAGACTTGATAACATACTTTGTCCAATCTGGACTACATCTCCGAGCCTTGCTCGATCAATAGGGAAGCCTTCATTCATTAAGTGGCATAAAAGAGAAAGAAGTACAATCAACATTTACATCAAGAGTCTTATACCTCCAATCTAGAAAATGGCCAAGAAATGGAGATCTTTGTCAGAGAACTAGTATCACTGTTGAGTTCCTGTAGCCGAGAGGTGCAAAATCAATATAAAACTCGCCCAATTCAGGTACTGGACCAAAACTGACCCTCTGAAAATGTGCTTGGACAAGGTTTCGCCCCCTGCCACAAGTTGCTCAAGGTTCCGCCCTCCTGCAAAACATTAACCTCGAAATTCGTGTTGCACTCTCTCCACCTGGACGCACTGTGTAGAAGCGTTTAAATACAATTTTGTCGGCAGACCTCCCAACGGAGTTCATTAGCACGTTGGTTAAAAAATTCAAATGGTTGAGGAGGGGTCAGGGGATCAAATCCCACCCATCCAATTTTATTACATGTTCATTTGAATTGTTATGATGGGTGACAGGTCCGTTGGTCTAGTGACCCACTCCCCCATCCTTCGCTGACATCTTGTAATAAGAGGTGGCGTCGAGGGGCAATGGGGTTGACAGCCCATCCCCCAACACCATATATATAATGTGGTTTCATTATGGGTTCCAGGGGTGACAGGGTCATGGATGCCCGCCCCTGTTTTGTAATTTTTTAAAATAAATATGTTTGCGATTCCACTGGGGGTGATGGGGGTCATGGCCTGCCACCCATCTTTCCATTTTTAACACTTATTAGACATTTTCTTGAACCTTAGGGTTATTGTACAAATTAATCATGCTACAAATTTTCATGGAAAACCTACCAGATTCCGGTGTCAGGTTTCTACCAAATTGTGCCCTCCTTAAGCCTGCCACATGTGCAAGTCAACCTTAAAATTTGATTGCCTCTATCTTCTTCATACAGACTCGAGTTGGAGTGTCGTTCATGCTGTTGGAATCACAGCAACGAGCACTTCGATCTGGTGTCAAGTTCATCATCTTTCTGCCACTTTGAATTTTGAGCCTTTTTCCATGCCACTAGTATTTGGAGATCCACCTGGATCAGTTCCATGACCAACCTCTAGTTAATAACGGGAATAGAGAGGTTGTATTACCTCCACCCTTACATAAATTCTCTCGATGGCTCTGTTATCACTTTATAGTTTGAGTTTGAAATTTGTTTTCTGCAAACACTAACAATTTGAGTGTCAACAAAAATAATTTGTAATAAATAGGAAAATGAAAATAACATGGTTATCAACATTTATCAACTTTAGTAAAATGATTCACGGGAATATGATGACAATGCGCTGACACATTCCACATCAACGATATAATAATTATTGCTTAGTCATGCCACGATTTACCTAGAGGTGAAAGGTATATATTTAAATTCAAAAGTTCCGCCACCGCAGAATATGGTGTGAGGTAGTAATTATCAAAGGGGTAGAATAATCATTACACCTGTCAATCAGTTAATTTGTTTTAAAAATTCTCATTGTTTTTACTACATGTTATTTTCACCTTTGCAATCTACAAATTTGTGCGAGCTTGAGTGCTTGAGGGCCATTTTTTTCAATTTTAACGTTGGGGATACATTGTTTGATCCCTATTTTTGTAATCATAAAATTCTAGAAAAAATGGGGAGGAGCAGAAAACTAAACCGAAATGAGCCCAAAGGCCCCGACGATCTAGAGATTTATCGAGGCATTCAACAACAATTTCATTGGGCTGGGTGGCAGGAATTTTTCCACCAATGCATCGACTACTATGACATTGTAGCTCAAGCATTTTCCCAAGGGTTTGACAGACAATGGGTGGAGGTAGGAGGGATTTCATTCCTGGTCACATAGGAATTTATCACAAAAGTTACAACTTTGGCAACGGATGGGGAAAGGGTCTTCAAAAGCCATGTTCTAGTTGGGATTGATGTCCCATTTTTCTTGAAGGTCGAATTCAAGGACAAAGATTGGAAGATAGAGTTGAAGAGATCATGGATGGAGCATAAATGGCACAGTATGCTACGCATTACCCAACAATACTTCACGTGTGAAAGGCATTTTAACCGAGTAAATCTTTACCATTTTCATTTCCTAGCTCATATAACAAGGAAAGTAGGAATGAATGCTTGTTTTTATTTACTGGAGAGTCTTAAACACATGGCTACTTGTTTCTGGGCTAGGGCAGACCCATCTCGTCATTTTTTTTACCACAAGGATTTAATTAAATTGTTAATTTAGAACCAATTGGCCAAAGATGGCAGGATGATCCGAACTTAAACTAGAATGCAACAAATTACACATATAACCATAAATACATAAATGCAGCGAAAATAACACTTCATTTCATTAATATTAGAATATTGAAATATCCTTACAAACAAAATTGAAATAAACTAGCTCAGATGATGGTAGCTTATCTCTAAGAAGAGATGTGGCAGCTACATGACTTTGAACTATGTTACAATGAGGCTCAAAGGCCTATTTATTATTAATAAACAACAAAAAACCCTAAACATCCAAAAACCTAACCCTAGGAGATGAAGTGCCAAAACTATGGGCCCCATTTGGGTAAATTGGTACATCAACTTCCTGGGGTCATAACTTTCACATACGATCTCCCTCTTCTAGAACATTAAGGGACTAAGCCCCTTTTGACTCCTATGACCATCGTGCTACACTCCCTCAAAATGCAGAGACTTTACAAGTATACCAAAATTTATTACAAAACTTTACCCCAGGGGACCTTGTCCCAACAAGAATCCTATGTTTCTTGCCTCAAAATATTGTTTTGATGTTGACTAATCTGCTCAAAATGTCAATTTCCCTTTGATCTCTATTTTTCCTTATCAAGATAGTGATTGTTGTGCAATAGGTATTCTCCAAAAAACTTTTGATCACAAAATCCATATCTTTATCACCTTCAAAATTGTGTTTCCAAGGAGTACGATTCTGATGTTGACACAATATATGGGTATATGTGTTTTTAAAATCAAAACAATGAAAGCATTTCTTAAACATTTGGCAACGATATCAAAAATAGATCAAAGGTCAGTGCTACCAAAACATTTGACAACACTATCAAAAATAGATCGAAAATTAATGCTTCCAGAACAATTAACAACATTATATTTGGGATACTTATTTAAATTTTTTTGCTAATTCTAATAAAAGGTCGATGTTGCCTTTTTCCATCTATTTTGTAATTTTTCTTTTCTTAGCCTTGGGGCCCTACTTTTCTCTTTTGCTTTGTTTCTGGGTCTTCTTGTTCTTAGAGGAACTTGAAGCTTCCTTCTTGTTGATTATCAAATTCTTCATAGGTACATCATCAATATCAATGACTTTCTCTTTCAAATTTGGATTCTTCTGTAATTTAGAGTTGAGCCTAAGCTTATTTGTGGGCCTTGTATGGGGTCTTCTCATCCCATACATCTCAGCTAGGGTAACCTCTTTATCCTCTTCCTTTTGTGCTAGTTTAGATCATTGGGTTTGATATTTTAAGTCCTCTCTCTAATTGATTTTAACCCCTGGGCCCCTTTATTGTTTGTTATTGTTAGGCTTATCAATAGGGTAATCTTATGGCACCTTTGGAAATTGTTATTGAGGAAAAGCTGGAGATTTTTTTCTCTAGAACCCTCCTACTCCTTACATACACTTTTTCTTCCATAGGGAAAGAAATAGGGTCTTTTATTTGTTTACCCAGTGATGCTTTTCTCCTTCTTCTAGTAAGGATAGAGGAAATTGTTTTCTTTGGAGCTTTGGGATTTGGATAGGGTTCTTAGCCTTTATCTATTTTTTATTCTTGACGTCTTTCGATTTGGCATTGATTGATTCAAAAAAAAAAAAAACCCATAAGAAGAAATGATCCAAAGTTCTTCCTATCTTGTTCAGATGATTCACAACTAATATTTTAATCAAACCCTTATGAAAAAGGCAATGTGGGGAGACTTGGGTTTTGCTCTAATTTTTGCTCACATTTTCATAAGACCCTTTAACAAGAAAAATGGCATGTTCATTCTTAATTGACCAGATAAAGGATCCAAAACCTTGAAGTGGTACATGGAAATTGTATCATGCCTACTCTCACACATAAAATACATATGTATGAACTTCAAGGTGTCATTCCAGGTGGGTTTGAGCCACCTTCTCTGAACATTCATCCTCAAATTTTAATTTTGGTGCTCTTCCTTCAAGAAAATTGTGATGTTGATACCTAGAAGGTTTTGGTTTTTAAACCATCTATCCCCATCAATAGGTTAGCATGTTTCCTTAGCAATGACTTCATCCATAACTGAGAATTAAATGTCAGCAAGAGTAACCACCTTCCCATGAAACCCCTCTACGAAGGACCTAGAAACATTATAACTGAACCCCTGGAGCCTATGAAAATACTCTTCCAAACCTGCTTGCACAAATCGCTCATACTGTTTTGAATAAGATTCAATAAAGTCTGCTCCCTTTGGATCATCCATGCACAAAAGCCTTCCCTTTCCCATAATCACAAATGGTTTTGGCAATCAAAAAATGGTCCAAGAATCGACAACTTATCAGGCATTGTTTTTTGGAACAAACAACCGAGAGCTACTTCCACAAAAACCCAACACGAGAAACAAAAATCAGTTATAACCTTAGCCGTAAAAATATGGACACTCAAATTGGCAAGTGGAAATAAAATGAATAAACCCCATGCACATCTATCATACCGATCATCCCCATTTTTACTTTGGTTGTCAACATTTTAATTTTTCTATTGGAAAATCTAATTTTATGGGTAAAGAATGATTATAGTGTGGGACATTGATAATTCCACCTGTTGAATGGGATATTTTACATCACATCATGTCATCACATTTGACAACACCAACCTTACAAAAATTCATAGTATTTTCTGCCATTTGTTTTGTCAGTGCCTCCTTTTATATCGTTAGAATTGGAACTGATAAAACAAATGGTAGCACTCATAAGAATTTAGTAGAGCTTAGACACTAAAGCCCCAAATTATTATTTTTATTATGTGTGTTAACCATTTCATGATTTAAAAGGGTTAAAAGGGAGGTTGGCTCACAAAACCTAAAAGTTGGACACTAATTAGTGTGCAACTTCGGAGTGGATTGCACTAAATCTACGACCAACTCCTTGTGTTCTAAGCAACAGGGTAAAACACCTAAAGTTTAAAGTTGAGGGGTGTGGTGCAAAGTCGGTTGGCGAACCCTTTGATCGACTAGGATGTATTGTGCAACCCGCAACCATTTCTCCATAAACCATTCATGAGGAGGGGTGCAAGCAGTAAGTGGTTTTTACAAACCACCTTCCATCTGAGGCGCTTACCTTTCCTAGTTGTCACATGAACTTGCCCGCCATTCTTCCAAATTGTCTTACCTATCCACTTCACCCCCATGTCACCCACTCATTAATTTCCCTCACCCACCTCTGATATCGTTAGCTAGTCCACTCTCCCACAGAATGAAAGGTTTAAAAGGGGGTTTGTTCAGCCAAGTCCCTATCATTTTCAATTTTGGAAAAGCTTCCCAGCCTAGCATCCAACTCAACCTACCACCTGAATAACACATCCTGTATCATGTCCCTCATACTCCAGGTACTTACACAAAATACCAATCTCAAGTTTTATTATGTCGAACTCCAGCAAGCCCCTAAGAGCCACTACAAAACCTACAACATCAAACCCCTCCACTCAAGAACCTTTCATGGACTCTGGAGTTGAAATTCATGACCCCAGGTGACCCGTAAATTTTGAAGAATTTTGTTTCGAATCCTAGGGTCATTTTCTAGACAATCAAGATTTATTTAGCATCCTGAATTTTGTTTTATCCTATGTCATAACCATGTTTACCTATCATTTCCCATAATTTACAACCCGACTAGCCTCGACATATGTTCCTTAGTGAAACAATGTTGCATCACCCACCGAAGAGGTTGTTCTTGAGGTCACAACCGACCTCATATCCAATGCCCTTTTTTTTTCCAAATGTCAAAGATGCTTCAATCTTGAATGAAGACTCCCTCTCCCTATATTTCACTCAATTGTCAAAAAAGAATAGGTCATCCTTATATTCTTTAATTTCACCCCCAGGAGCACCATCACCCAAACTTGTTGAATCCTATCCTATACTCTTCTTCTTTCAGGACACTCAAAGGATTCTTGCATCAATTCTGGTTTTACTTGGGGAAGATGACAGAGATAAAGTAACTAAACTAGCTCTAGGGCTTATGAAACATATTATTGATCATGTGTGACTTTAGATATACCCTCATATCTAACCAAATATATCAACTTTTAGTATAAAAAGTTCCACATTGCCAATTTCTTCAAGTACCCCTCCTTCCTAGTTTATCTGTTTATGTACGTCCATGTTGACCAGTTTGAGTACTTGGGTTTAAGTTCTTTCAACTCCAAGAATCATAGAAATTTAGTGATATAATGGACAAGCATATTTAAAAAGAAACGTGACAATGAGGGATTGTCTCAGTTCCTCTCTACATACATGTCAACTTCTTATACCATCTTGAATGATTCACCCCCTCCAAGAATATTACCACAACAAAAGAAGTTATTGCAGCTTAGTGAAAACACCAAGGTTGGAGACTGTACTTGTTTGAGGACTTCACAGAGATTAGGCTATATGGTTGTGACGAAAAACCATACATACTACCAATTTTTATGACCATGCAAATTTTCTCATTGGAATTCATTAGACATAGCTTTCATGTGGATCAGATGCACTTTTTCCCTAAGCACAAGGGGTACAAATTCAAATTAGGAAACATTGTGGGCCCATTTGTGGTGAACCTTAGACAATATATCACTCAGGTTGAGGTGTTAATGAAAGAGTTTCATTTTGAATTGGGAGAAAGGTGGCAATATGATCCCCACCACATTATCTCTAAAAGGAGGAGGCACATAGGCTCGAGCCCATATGTTCATGAAAGTAGGTCAAAGATAGAATGGAAAGAAAACCAAGAGAATTGGCCTATTACTTCAGAACTAGAGACTGAGATAGGCTCCACCAAAGAAAATACCCTTAATAGAAGCAATCCAGAGGAGATGGATATAGATGGGGAAGAGGAATGATCATAAAAAAGGGCTAAAGCACAAATTGCAAGTGAGGAGGAATTGTAGGTAAAGCTAATAGAGACTACTTCTAGTAAACCATATTTCCAAATGAACTTGATAATTCCTGAAAGCATCACACCTTCTAACTCCACAACATTGAAAGTATCTACAAGTTGAGAAATCCCCTCAGTTCTATATTTGGCATTAAAGGATTATAAATTAATTGAAGAAAGGAGTCAAAAGTTGAAAGGAGAGATGATGTCCCATCTATTTCAATATGCGTCTTCTCTCAAATATTAGATTACTTTTAACAATGGATCTAGAGAAGAATCAATTTAAGCTCTCTTTGTTAAATCCTTCTACCCAGTCTCTGCCTATAAGAGTTGAGCTTAAAATTGTGGACTTATCTCTTGACACTACCTTTGTACCTCTGCATGACGAGACAAATATACACAAGAAAATTGGTCACATGATTTACCACAACCTAATTAAAGACTAATTATTAGTTAAACAACCAAATAAACTTCTAGAAAGGACTTCCTACAGGATCAAGAAAGAGGAAGAATATTATAGGGCCCTGCATTTGCATAATGAAATCTTCAAAGAGTTAATTGTCAATCTAGGTTTGGACCCAAAGAACATAGATACTATCAAAACTTTAATACACGGAATAGAAGTTGAAGTATAGTCATTGAAATACAAAACCTAACATGCCTACAACAAAACTTGTGAAAGTTGTTGAAGTGGCCCTAGTGGAGAGGGAGAAAGAACAATTAATGCTTCAACTAATTGATGGAAATTAGAAGATAACATATTTGAAGGAGAAGATATAGGACCTAGAGCATACTATTAGAATCCGTACCTACATGGTTGTGATTCCTAGTGAATCAGATGATCCTTCTGAAAAGCTAGCCAAGGTGATGACTATGCTCACCATTTCAGAGGCAGAAATGAAGAAACTCTAGGATCAAATAGTTTTAATTCAGCAGAATGGCCACTAAAGAGAAGCAACTAAAATCAGCCCAGTTAGAAGTCGAACAAATACCTAAAACACATAAGGTAGCTCATGAAGAAATTAAGGAATTGAAAAGAAAGCTAAGAGGAAACATGTCTTCGATTGAAGCCACCCAGGTCATCTGGGATGACATAATTCAGCAAGTGAAATAAACTTGGGGTTTATTTAAGGTAATTACTGAAGAATGGGCTGCCATTTTTAGTATCATGGAGGCTATAGATTTCTGTAAGGAGCTACAAAAAGAAGCTAAAAAGGCTAGAAAAATCATCAAGTTATTGAACAAGAAATCCACACCAGAATTAAGGAATATGCATATTATGGACATACTAGTTGTTATCCTAGAAATCAACAAGGCTATAGAGAATAACCAGCTATGTATCCAATCTGAGAGTAAGTTGGAAATGGTTAAAAACTTCGATGTTTATTTTGACTCCAAATTTTACCAAAGAAAGAGGGTTGGATTACCAAGGTGCCGTTGAAATATGGCAATAAGAATATTTCAATTTCATTTGTCCTTGAATTAAATTGTGAATTAAAATCGAATTTAGTCTTAACAGCTACTTGGAAATAATTAATTAATATATTTTAAATTAATTAGTTGGAGAAATTCAAGTTAGAAGTCTTTCTGAAGTCATGCAAGAGTTATCCCTTAAATTAGTTAACTCAATTTACTGAGTTAAGTCCAGTTAAATTAGTTCCAAATTGTTTGAGGAACTAATAGTGAGATAACAATTAGTCGATGCATTAATGCACTCAACTAGTGCTACTCCAATTAACTAAAGATTCCCTCATCAGAAACTCATGCATGTCTATTCTGAGAAAGACCCAGATGAGATTAATGTTCAAGGACAGTGTACTATCAGTTGCATGTGTTTTCTCATGGAGAAAAATCATGCATGCAGTCAAGGATTCATCCTTGAGGATTGCACAGTTTTGAAGGTTTGTTTTTCCACTTGGTAATAGGCTAATCATCCACAAGGAACAGCGCAAGGAAATAGGAGCTTGGAGGGCAGAAAGGAAGGCTAGAGAGAAGCCAAGATTTCCTGTGAGCATCTGTTAGGATTGTACTGGGAGCTGGCTAGCTATGAGAGCTAAGGCTTTGCATAATTCCTATGTATTTCCACCATGTATGATAATACAATAATGTGGGGTTTTTATCTGAGACTTTCCCCAAAGTGTTTTCATGTGTATTGTACCATTGATTCTTCTTCTTTTGGTTATATTGTTCAGCTCGATCTTTAAGCTTCCACAAATTGATAGTAGAAGTAGGCTATAGTATTCTGCTTTGATTTATATTGCATTATTGGGTTAACCTATCACAGATTTTCTACATGGTATCGGAGCTGGGAACAGTATACTGAGAAGAGAATTAAAAGTTTGAAGTTCGGGGTTGCAGGTGCAAATCGAATTCATATCATACTTCAAGGTTCGCTAATGGCATTTTATGGCTTGAGACTCGAGTATGCCTTGGAAGGTAGCTCAAATTACATAGAATGGAAAGATAGAATAGAGGTTGTATTAGAAGGCAATGGCTTGAAGGAATTCATTAATCAAGAAATCCCAAAGCCAGCTTCAACTAATGCACAAGAGTTTCCTGAGTGGAATAAGTGTGTGGCGAAGGCGAGACAGGTCATCCTTGAGGGAGTTCAAGACCATATTGTCTCGAGTCTCCATGGGAATGATACTCCATTTTCAATGTGGAAGACATTGAAGGACCTCTACCAGAACAGTAGCGACCCGAGGAAATTGGCGCTCAAGGATAAGCTTCGAAGAATCAAGATGGAGAAGGGTGATACTATTTCCACATATCTGAACAAGATCACCACCTATAGAGATGAGCCTTGCAGTGTGGTAATAACTATTGTCGATGATGATATGGTGAGCCTTGCTCTCCTTGGCCTTCCAAAGAGTTGGAATAGCTACCAAGACTCTATGAATTGAAGGGAGAAACTACCAGATTTGGAACGACTATGGTCGGATCTTATGCCGGAGGAGATTAGGAGTAGCACACGATATTCTTCATCCAAGAATGATGATGAAGAAAATTTGGCCTTAGCAAGTAAGGCAAAGAAAGGGAAGGGGAAGGCTTCCCATTTCAAATCGAATCCTTCTCATGGAGGGAAGAAGGGTGACATGTCTAAAGTAAGATGCTTTAATTGTCACAATATGGGACATTATGCAACTAATTTCCCATCAAAGAAGTCCAAGATGGGATCCTTGGAAGGATCGGAAGGTGAGGCATTAGCCTCTCAGTTCGAAATGGACTTTACCCTCATTGCATGCATGGTGTCATCGATGATGGGTTGTGTCAAGTATCTTGATAGTGGAGCCTCATTCCACATGACCGGTGATAAAAAATTATTTTGTGCCTTGGAGGAGAAAGACCTCAAGATGCGCATAGAGATGGGTGACGACGAAGGTATAGTGTTTCAGGAGTGGGCACGGTTGCTTTTCAGAGGGAGCATTGACCTCCTCTCACCTTGATGGATGTGATGTGTATGTGCCTGGACTAAAGAAGAACTTGGTATCAGTTGTGATGTTGAAGGACAAAGGCTACGATGTTGTCTTCAGTAAAGGAAAGGCATTCCTAAGACACATAGCCACAAGTCAGACAAATAGAATAGGGATTCAGTTGAAGAATCTCTATAAACTATTGGTAGATGATTATGTGGCATTGAACACATATTTCATTATATTTGGAATTAAATAGTGGACCTAGAATTTCAAAATAACCAAAAAACTCAATTCCAATGATGTCCTTGTAATATAATTTTTCCAATTTGAATGGAATATGTGTTATTGAGTACGAAAGAAGAATTGGTGCAAAGCTAAGACATTGGCAAGTTGTGGCATAGGCGGTTGGGCCATTTGCATCATGGGGCTTTGAAGATAATGTAGCAGATACCTACAGGACTTCCCAAAGGTAAACTTGAGCAAGTTGACACATGTAAAGGTTGTACCTTGGGAAAGTACACCAAGTCTTCCTTTCATGATTAAGACAGTCGAGCAAAGGCTATCTTACAACGAGTTCACACTAATTTGTGTGGACCATTCTCGATGGCATCCACAATGAAGCAAAGGTATTATGTGATTTTCATTGATGACTATTCTCGTAAATGATGGATTTATTTCATGCAGAAGAAGGACCAAACTTTCACAAAGTTTTGTGAGTTCAAAGCTTTGGTCGAGAAAGAATCAGGGAAGAAGATCAAGGCCTTCAGAAGGGACAGTGATGGAGAATATGTCTCTTAAGATTTTAAGGACTTCTTTGCAGCAGAAGGAATTAAACGAGAGCTGACAGAACCTCATAACCCACAGCAGCATGGGGTGGCCGAGAGGAAGAACATAACTATTGTAGGGGCAGCACAAGCAATGCTACATGACCAAGGCCTACCACTTCACTTGTGGGTTGAGGCATGCAACACAATAGTCTATTTGCGGAATAGAAGCCCGCATCGCATACTTGGGATGAAGACACCAAAGGAAGCTTTCTCCAGTAAGAGACTAGATGTGGGTCACTTCAGGATCTTTGGCTCATCGGCATATTGCCATGTGAAAAAGGATGCATGGAAGAAACTTGAGCCGACAACAGAGTTGGGGATATTTTTGGGGTACACTGATACACCTCACAACTATCGGGTGTACTTGACTATCAATCAGAGGATAGTGGTTCACAGAGATCTCAAGTTTGATGAGCAGAAATCCATGTCAGTTTCCCTTGAGAGGGAGCTCCAACTACAGGCTATGGAGGAACTGTTGGTTCCTAAGGAGGAGGAGCCTCAGACTGATGCGAAGCAGCTACATGCAGAGGTTCTAGGAGTGGAGACATCCACTCAAGAAGAGTCTTTGAGATATGGACAGGAGCGCACAAGAGAAGCTGACAAATTGTTGGAGGATGTGAGAGAGAATGTGGGAGCACCATCTTCTCACCGCAGACAGAGGAGATCACCTAAGAGGTACACTGGATACATGGCCCTTGCTAGGGAATGTGTTGAGACTGAGCCATCTTCTTTTGAGGGAGCAGTGCAGCAGCCAATTTGGGATGATGCTATGGTGGAGGAGTATGACTCCATATTTCGTAACAGTGTTTGGGACGTAGTTTCGAGACCGGAGAACAAGTCAGTTGTGAGTTCCCGTTGGCTTTACAAGGTAAAGCAAGCTGTTGAGGGTAGTGTGGAGAAACATAAGGCAATATTTTTTTCCCGTGGCTTTTCACAGGTCAAGGGGATTGACTATGATGAGACTTTTTCTCCTGTCGCAAGGTACTCATCTATCAGATCTATGTTGGCACTATCAGCACAGATTTGTTGGAAGATCCATCACATCGATGTGAAGACTGCATTCCTCAATGGCCAGATTGAGGAAGGTGTACATAGAGCAGACAGAATGTTTTGAGACCTTCGATCGTGAGCCACATGTGTGCTGACTCAAGAGAGAATTGTACGGGCTGAAGCAAGCACCTTGTGCTTGGTACACCAAGATAGACAACTACTTCACCGGGTTGGGCTTCACAAAGAGTGAAGCGGATGCGAACCAATACCACATCGTGGTGAAAGGTAAGTTGTTGATCATCGTACTTTATGTTGATGATCTCATATTGACTGGTGATGATTAGTTGATCATGTCTTGCAAGGAGGACCTTGCAAGAGAATTCGAGATTTAAGACATGGGTCTCATGCATTACTTCCTTGGCATGGAAGTGTGGCAGAGGGATGGGGAGTTGTTTGTCTCTCAGGGCAAGTATGCCAACGAGATACTCAGCAGATTCCACATGGAGAAGTGCAAGCCCATGCAGACTTCTCTAGGAGGTAACTAGAGGAAGGAGGTTGCTACTTCAAGAGAAGTGGTAGAGGCTACTATGTACAGGCAGCTTGTGGGTTCACTGATGTACTTAATGAACACACGACCAGATTTGTGTTATGTGGTGAACCAGCTGAGTCAACCAATGGTTCAGCCTACCAAGATGTCTTGGAAGGCGGCAAAGCATGTATTGAGATACCTCAGAGGCACATCTCAGTATGGATTATGGTACAGATGAACAGAGGGAGTGAAGCTACAAGGCTTCACTGATGCAGATTGGGCAGGGAGTCCATCAGATTGGAAGAACACATTAGGGGGGATTTTCAACCTTGGGTCAGTGGTAGTTTCTTGGTATAGCAAGAAACGAAGGTCAGATGCGCTCAGCTCAGCAGAGGCAGAATACATGGCTGCAAGTCAGGCAACATGTGAGGCCATCTGGATGTGGAAAATCCTAGTTCATTTGTTTGATCAGAGGATGGATCCAATTGTGATCTATTGTGATAATCAGACTTGTATCAAACTATCTGAGAATCCAGTATTTCATGATAGGTCCAAGAACATCGATATCTAGTATCATCATCTCAGAGACTGTGTAGAGAGGAGGATCATGTTTCTGCAGTATATTTCGACAGAGGAGCAAGATGCTGACATTTTGACAAAGGCATTGTCAAAGTGTAAATTCGAGTTGCATAGAGACTGGATCGGGGTGGTAGATAATCCATTTCTTGTTGAGAGGGAGAATATTCCAATTTAATTTTTCCTTGAATTAAATTGTGAATTAAAATCGAATTTAGTCTTAACAACTACTTGGAAATATTTTATTTATTTATTTTAAATTAATTAGTTGGAGAAATTCAAGTTAGAAGTCTTTCTGAAGTCATGCAAGAGTTATCCCTTAAATTAAGGAGATAAGATTAAGTTATATTTGAGTTGTAATTAGTTAACTTAGTTTATTGAGTTAAGTCCAATTAAATTAGTTCCAAACTGTTTGAGGAACTAATAGTGAGTTAACAGTCAGTTGATACATTAATGCACTCAACTAGTGCTACTCCAGTTAACTGAAGATTCTATTGGGTCCCTATAATACTAGTGATTACCCCATTACTATTGTATTTATACCCCTTATTTATATTTTTGTGCCCCTATTACCCCCATATTGTTATTTCTGTGCCCCATAGAATCCCTCTATTGTTATTTTTGTGGCTTTATATTATTATTGTTAGGTCGGCTGGATTATATTGTGACTCCTTAGACTCCTATATATAGAAAGGAGGTTTTGTCATTTGAATCATCCAAGAATTGTTAATTTATGTAATGTAAAGGAGGTTTCCCCCTCGAAGAGGCTGAATTCTAAGGCGTTGATCTATCTTTTCTATCTTTTCTTGAGCTGGTTTCATAACATTTGGTATCAGAGCTTTGGATTCTAGGGTTTCGCTGCTCCAAACAGGTCATCGTGGCATTTTCGCTATAACTTGTTTTCTGTGACGTTTCAGAAGTTGCAAAAAAAACCCATTTGAGAAGAAATCGCGTTGAACCTTGGGTCCAAATTTCAGAGCTTTTTGCACGATATTTACGGAGATATGATCTGAGGAAGTTGGTCTTTTTGCAGACTCCTGAATTACATTCAAAACAGGTGACCTGGGGAAAATCGTCATAACTTTCTCTCTGGGGATCGGATTGAAATTTCGTAAGAAGGTACAGAAAGAGGACAGACTGTAGTTTCTTGTATGAATTTTTCAGATCCAGAGATCGAAATAGTGACTCATGGCACATCGTACAAGTTCGCTCTACTGAACTAGTCTATAATCAAGTCACTGTGGGAGATTTCGCATAACTCTTCCTTGGAGAATCCAATTTGGGTCAGACTTGTGGCATTGGAAAGAGGACACAGAGGGCTACTGTAGGTCACAAATTCAGAACTAGATGATCGAAAAGTACAGAGATACATCAGAGGCAATATTGAGCTCCTACAAAGTGAGAAAAGGTGTGTAGATTTTCTTAAATTTTTGCTTAAGCTTGGTTTGAAAATTTATTTTGAAGGAATTCAAAGGGCATAATAGAGCATTATTATCGCTAACTGATGCCCCGAGGAAAGAAAATGCAAACACCTAGTAATGAACCTGAAAGCTCTAGCATGACTCATGAAGAAGAAGAAGAAATGCTATATGATATATCAAAATTACAAGAACAAGTGCAACGAGTGTCACTTGCACAAAAAGCAACAGAATCTAAAATGGATGGTTTAAGGAAAGATGTAGAAGCTAAGATGGATGGTTTAAAGAAAGGTGTAGAAGCTAAGATGGATGGCATGGAAGCTAAGGTGAATGGCATGGACGCTAAAATTGATGGCATGGATGATAAGATGGAAGAATTGAAGATAAATATGAATAAGTTGCTACAAGAAATGGTCACTAAGGGTGAAAGGGTACTAAAGGAAACTCATGATGAGAACAAAAGAAATGTTAATCATGATTCCATAGACTCTAATGTTGGATCAAAGACTCACCATGTTCGAAAAATCGATATGCGGAAGTTTGATGGCAAGGATCCCGCCACATGGATATTACAGATGGAGCAACTCTTCGATCTCAATAATGTGCAAAATGCACAAAAGGTACGTATGGAAACTGTATATTTGGAACCAAATCAGTTTGTATGGTATCAATGGCTTTGTTCTCGTAAATAATTTATCACTTGGGCAATTTTTACGGAAGAATTGATAGCACATTATGAGGATACAAAAAGCAACACTTTTTTTAGCCAATTGATAAGTCTCAAACAAAAGGGTTCAATAATGGAGCACATTGAGGAGTTCCAAAAATTGAACATAAGGGTAAAAGATATTCCAGAGGAGCATAGGATTGATGTGTTCATAGGGTCTTTAAAGGATAATATCCAACATGATGTTCGCCTTTGGGAACCTGATTCATTAAGAAGGCATTCAGGTTAGCAAGAAAAATGGAAAGCAAAATTATGGCAACTAGGAAGCATACCACTCACAACTATAAAGACGGAAGTGTTGTTGCCCCTAGTCTTCCACAACCTACAAGGTCGACACCACAACAATTGGAAGAAGAAAGAGCAAAAGGGCTTTGTTACAATTTTGATAACAAATACACAAAAGGTCATAAGTGTGCTGAGAAGAAATTATTCTACATAGATTGTGAAGAGGAAGAAGAAAAGGAGCAAGAAAGGTCAAAAGAAGAGGATATACTCCAGGAACAAAGCCTAGATGAAGAACAAATAAATCCGACCATATCTTGTAATGCATTGGCGGGAATTACCACTCCTCAAATCATCAAGATAGAAGGACAAATCAAGAAGAAAAAGGTAATAGTGTTGATTGATTCAGGAAGCACCCACAATTTTATTCATTGTAGGGTAACAAAAGAATTGAATTGCTTCCTATATCCAGCACCAGAGTGTCAAGTGATGATTGCAAATGGAGGAACAATAAATTGCTTTGGAAAGTGCCATAATATCAAGCTATCCATGGGAGAATATGTATTGACTAGCCCAATGCTTTCCATTCCAATGGGAGGTGCTGATGTTGTACTAGGAGTCCAATGGCTACAATCCTTGGGTACAATAGCTTCTAATTTTCAAGAAATTTTCATCAAATTTTCTACGGAAGGAAAGGAAGTTGAATTAAGGGGTATTGCAGGGAAACCAGGAAAGATAATTAGCTCTAATGGCATGACAAAGCTTCTAAAAAAGGAGCAAAGAGGTGTAATTGCACAATTATGTTCGCTAGATGTTTCCACATTGGAATCATCTATTTCTCCAGATCTCCAAAAATTCCTGGACAATCATTCCAAGGTATTTGAGACTCCAGAAGGTCTCCCACCTATGCGTGATCATGATCATGCTATTCATCTGATTCCAGGAAGTGTTCCTCCAAACATCAGGCCGTACAGATATCCCTATGTCCAAAAAAGTGAAATTGAACGTATGGTTGCAGAAATGCTAGAGGCTGGTATAATTCAACCGAGTCAAAGTTCTTTCTCAGCTCCAGTAGTATTGGTGCACAAGAAGGATGGATCATGGCGCATGTGTCCGGATTATAGGGAGCTCAACAAGCTCACTATTAAAGACAAGTTCCCCATTCCTGTCATTGATGAATTACTAGATGAATTGCATGGATCAATTTACTTCATCAAGTTGGATCTTTGTTCGGGATATCATCAAATCAGAATGAAGATTGAAGACATTCCGAAAACGGCATTTAGAACTCATGAGGGTCATTATGAATTTTTGGTCATGCCTTTTGGCCTTACCAATGCACCTTCAACATTTCAAGGTTTGATGAATTCAATTTTCAAACCATTCCTTAGAAAATTTGTGTTAATATTTTTTGATGATATACTAATCTACAGCAAGTCTTGGAAGGATCATGTTGAACATGTTGACAGGGTGCTACAACTATTGGAGGAGAAACAATTATATGCAAAAAGATCCAAATGTTTCTTTGGAATCCAGGAGGTGGAATATTTGGGTCATATTGTATCTCATGAAGGAGTTAAGGTAGACCCTAGCAAAATTAAAGCCATTAAGGAATGGAAAATCCCCACATCCATAAAGCATCTGCGAGGATTTCTTGGGTTGACAGGGTATTATCGCAAGTTTGTTAAGAATTATGGGAGAATAGCAGCACCTCTAACAACATTATTGAAGAAAGATTCATTTTCATGGACTCCGGAAGCAACAAAGGCCTTTGAACATCTTAAAGAGGCAATGTGCCAAGCACCGGTCTTAGCTACACCGAACTTCACAAAAACCTTTATTGTTGAATGTGATGCTTCAGGAAATGGAATTGGTGCTGTTCTAATGCAAGATGAAAGACCCATTGCTTTTGAAAGTCGTCCAATCAAGGGAAAGTTTTTAAGCAAAGCTATTTATGAGAAGGAAATTTTGGCAATACTCCATGCACTTAAGAAATGGCGACCCTACCTAATGGGAAGGCACTTCAAGGTAAAAACAGATCATGATAGCCTTAAATACTTTTTAGAACAAAGATTATCCTCTGAAGAGCAACAAAAGTGGGTCACAAAGATGTTGGGTTATGACTTTGAAATCATCTACAAAAAAGGGAAGCAAAATGTGGTGGCAGATGCACTCTCAAGAAAGGATGAGGATGTGGAAGCATTGTTGTTTTCCATTTCTATTATCCAACCAGATTGGATAAACGAAGCAAGGGAGGAATGGAAGAATGACGAAGAAGTGTGGGCACTTATTCAAAAGCTACAACAAGATTCCAGTACTTCTGATACATTTAGCTGGAAAAATGATTCGTTATGGTACAAAGATCGCTTATACCTCTATAAGAATTCCCAGCTAAAACAAAATATTCTTATGGAATTGCACACTTCTCCCTTAGGAGGGCACTCAGGATTTTTAAAAACTTACCACAGGGTTAAGAAGGAATTTTTTTGGGATGGCCTTAAATCAGATATTCAAAAGTTTGTGGCGGAATGTTTGGTTTGCCAACAAAATAAAGTTGAAACAATTAAGACACCGGGTCTATTACAACCTTTATCCATTCCAAGCCAACGTTGGGAGGAGGTTTCAATGGATTTTATCACAGGTTTACCCAAGTCTGAGGGAAAGAGTGTCATCATGGTGGTAGTTGACAGACTTACCAAGTATGCACACTTTTGTGCATTATCACATCCATTTAAAGCCAGTACAGTTTCTACTGCATTTATGGAAACAGTTCAAAAACTACATGGAAACCCAAAGATTATTGTAAGCGACAGAGATCCCATTTTCACTGGAAATTTTTGGACAGAATTATTTTCTTGTCTTGGTACTCAGTTAGCTCATAGCTCATCTTATCATCCTCAATCTGATGGGCAAACTGAGATAGTAAACAAATGTTTGGAAGGATATCTTCGTTGCTTTGTATCTGATAAACAGACACAATGGGTCAAATGGTTGCCTCTGGCTGAATGGTGGTATAACACTTCCTTCCATACAGCAACAAAAATGACCCCATTTATGGCACTTTATGGGTATCAACCACCATCCATCACATCATATTTAAGAGAAAATTCTAAGGTTCAGGCAGTGGAACATCACATCGAACATCAACAACAAGTCCTCCAACTCTTAAAGGATAACCTCGTGTTGGCACAAAATAGAATGAAACAACAGGCAAATCAACATCGCAGTGAAAGAAGTTTTGATGTAGGTGATTGGGTATTCCTACGGCTACAACCATATAAGCAAATGTCCCTAAAGCAAGCTAAGAAGGATAATAAATTGTCACCAAAGTATTATGGTCCGTACAAGGTGTTGCAAAAGATTGGTACTATGGCATACAAATTGGATCTTCCTGCAGCTTCTCGATTGCACCCAGTTTTCCATGTTTCATGTTTAAAGAAGGTTATAGGCGACAAGCTCCCAATTCAAACAATATTGCCAGAACTTGACGAGGAAGGAAAAATTATATTGGAACCGGAAGCAGTCACAGAAACAAGAACTCGACAGCTACGAAATCGATCAATTTCAGAGTATCTTATCAAGTGGAAGAACTTATCCACTGAAGATTCCACATGGGAGGATGAGAATTTTATGCACAAGTATCCAGAACTACTCAAGCGTTGAGGACAACACTTTTTTGAAGGAGAGGGGCATGTTGGGTCCCTATAATACTAGTGATTACCCCATTACTATTGTAGTTATACCCCTTATTTATATTGTTGTGCCCCTATTACCCCCATATTGTTATTTTTGTGCGCCATAGAATCCCTCTATTGTTATTTTTGTGGCTTTATATTATTATTGCTAGGTCGGCTGGATTATATTGTGACTCCTTAGACTCCTATATATAGAAAGGAGGTTTTGTCATTTGAATCATCCAAGAATTGTTCATTTATGTAATGTAAAGGAGGTTGCCCCCTCGAAGAGGCTGAATTCTAAGGCGTTGATCTATCTTTTCTATCTTTTCTTGAGCTGGTTTCATAACAGATTCCTTCATTAGAAACTCATGCATGTCTATTTTGAGAAAGACCCAGTTGAAATAAATGTTCAAGGATAGTGTACTATCAGTTGCATGTGTTTTCTCATGGAGAAAACTCATGCATGAAGTCAAGGATTCATCCTTGAGGATTGCACAGTTTTGAAGGTTTGTTTTTCCACTTGGTAATAGGCTAATCATCCACAAGGAACAATGCAAGGAAATAGGAGCTTGGAAGGCAGAGAGGAAGGCTGAAGAGAAGCCAAGATTTCCTGTGAGCATCTGTGAGGATTGTACTGAGAGCTGGCTAGCTTTGAGAGCTAAGGCTTTGTATAATTCCTATGTATTTCCACCATCTATGATAATAGAATAGTGTGGGGTTTTTATCTGAGACTTTCCCCAAAGTATTTTCATGTGTATTGTGCCATTGTTTCTTCTTCTTCTGGTTATATTGTTTAGCTCGATCTTTTAGCTTCCACAAATTGATAGTAGAAGTACGTTATAGTATTCTGCTTTGATTTATATTGCATTATCAGGTTAACCTATCACAGATTTTCTATAGGTGCTAGGGTGCAAACAGAATATTGCTTTCTTGGGAAGATTGTTAGAAAGAATTAATAGCTTCCAAGAGTAGATTGGACTCATCCCTCAATAAAATAGTGGTGCTAAATGGAAAGAAAATAGTAAATTTCCTCAACAGGGATTTCCAGTTGTTGTGGTTGCTAAAGACCTTGTTTGATACGACATCAAATTACATGAAGTTGTCAGACCTACAAGTGGTGTTTCAAAAAATGACTCAATGCCCTCATCCAGTTAGCATTCCCTAGGACATATGTGAAATTTTATTACAACAAGTTGTAGTTGATGAAGGAGAAATAAGTGTTGGGCCCCAAGGGTGAAGCTCCACTTCTTTAATGGTTGATTAAGCATGGAATCCTCTAATTTGTTAATGATTATCTAGTTTAGTTAGATGATATTTAGGTCAATTAGGACAATTGGACATTAAGATAGATTGCAAGTTATACAATTGTACCTTCTGACATTCGTATGTAACTGTTTTGAGATGAAAGTTTTTTTTAAAATAAAGAGAGCGAAGAACTCATAGGGGGTTCGAGTCTTTAGCTTCGGAGACTTGCATTTGTAAAAAAATTCGTTGTGTGATGTACATAATATTTTTGGAGATTAATGAAGAAGAATCAAGTGATTCCAAGTGTTTGTTTTTTACAATATGTTCTTCTTTCTTTGAGCTTTCCATCATGTGTAATTCTTCCTTCTAAAATTTTTGTAATGAAGTTGTTTATTTGTTTTTCATGAGAACATTTATTAATGTTGTGTGTGAATAGAAAAAATACTTGCAAATATATGTTTAAGAAGTATTAATAATGCGCTCCACAATTTCATAACTCCATTTGTTTCATCTTTTGTGTTCTTCTAGAGTTTGGGTATGTAGGATTTTATACACATAGCCCTTCACATCTAGATCTCAACTCCACTATAATTCTCCTCACCACACTACAACTTAAATTAATCATTATAGGCATATATATGCACTCGAGTTGAAATTTCTTCTTAATTCTTCCAGGAGATTAGGTTTGCATCACACTTTAAAGTATTAAATTCCTAGGCTAAGACTTTGAGCTAAATTCATAAATCACTGTAAAAATCTAATCATAATGTATAAATATTTAAGTAAATTGAATGGATGTCCTAGGAAATGACCTCTTTCAACCTAGGAGTTGCGACTATCACTAAGATTGGGTGAGTCAACATACTGATGAAGAGATACTTGTTTTAGACATCGCGACGTAATAAGATGAGTTCGCTTGAGACACTCTCAAGTCGTTAAAGGTTAGATAATGATCTGAGGTATGAATCAAAGTGCCTTCCTAAAAGATTAGCTACCCCTCGCTATGCAAGACATGACCAATATGGTATGGGTGCACACATACCACAACTCCATTAAGCTGGCAAACATGCATATGATGAGGCCAGTTGTGTAACCATGGGATGGTCAACCTAGATTGGAGTGATGTCATAGCACCCAGATGATGATATGGTGGTCCTTCGGATGGAGTGATGTTATAACACCATCGAGTAGGCTTGCTAACATGCATGTGATGACGCTAGTTGAGTAGCCTTGGGATGGTCATCCTAGATTGGAGTGATTTTATAACACCCAGATGATGATATGGTGGTCCTCTAGATGGAGTGCTGTTATAACACCGTGGTCCTCCTTGCTGGATTTGATGATAGGTGGTACTCCTGGATTAGAGTGACATTATAACAACCATGTGATGATACGGTGGTCCTCTATATGGAGTAACAACATGGTCCTCTTGACTTGAGTTGATGATATATAGTCCTCCTAGATTGGAGTGGTGTTATAACACCTAGATAATGGCATAGCAGTCCTCCAGATGGAGTGATGTTATAACACCATGATCCTCTAGAGTGGAGTTGATGATAGATGGTCCTCTAGATTGGCATGATATTATAACACCTATATGATTATATGGTGATCTTACTAGATTGGAGTGATGTTATAACACCATAGATGATGATAAGGTGGTCCTCCTAGATTGGAGTGATGCTATAACACCTAGAAAATGATAAGGTGGTCCTCCTAGAATGGAGTGATGGTATAACACCTAAGTAATGATGGGATAGTCCTCCTTGTGGAGTGGATGTGATGCCTTGAAGTGTTGGCCAAGGAAAACCTTTCCTATGATGTAATAAGTCAAGTAAAAGTTATAAATTTGTGAAGAAAATCCCAAGCTAGACGTTGGTTATGTTTGGTGCAAGTTGGCCATAATGTAAAGTCATGTAAGAGTGATGTTGGACTTCTGATTGTGATGTATTTCTCTTGATCTTCTGAACTTGGTTTTTCTCTACAGTTGTATGGGGAATTTTTCTATAGTTGTACTTGCTCCTTCTAGGGTTTTTTATGTCTTTTTCATGCTCATTTCAAACTCACTATGACATGTGTCTTATCCTTGGAGGATTGTTATGACTTGTGTCTTATCCATGGAGGTTCGTTATGGCTTATGTCTTGTCCTTGGATGCTCACTATGACTTTTGTCTTATTCTTGGAGGCTCGCTATACTTGTGTCTTGTCATTGGTGGCTCACTATACTCTTTCCTTGCACTCTAGAGTTACTCGCTATACTTTGTCAAGTTGTAGAAAATATAGGGTTTTTTGTCTATGGATTATGTATTACATGTTTTCGCATATCTCCTTTGGCCTATGATTTTTGGAAAATGACTTGATAAAGCTATAATTGGATATTTGTTTATAAGTACTTTATCATAGAGAAAGGTTGGTGATTTATAAGGGTGCTATTGTACTTAAGTTTTGAGTTTTTCCCAAAAATTGTACCAAAAGGGAAGGGGGGAGGAATATAAACCAAAACAAAAGAAGAGAGGATTATTTGGTTAGCACACTCACATTATTGCTTGCTATTTCTAAACCAACAGGCTTGGGCACAAGTTTCTAAAAAGGGACCCACACCAATGGGCACCAACAGTTAAGCACCATGAAGTTTCAACAACAAATTGGGTTACATTCTTTGGTAGCAGCATTGTACATAAATGTGTCGCACCAAGTAGCCCATATTTTAATATGGGAAGTGGGTGGCACAATGTGTGATTACAATCCCACTAATCAGTCAATCAATGTTTGTGATCTATTGTGCCACTCCGACTCATTTTTTGGAAAACCACAAGTGAGGGTAGCACAGGGAGGCAAACAATTTTGAAAAATTTCCTCCATTCTCGTCATATGGCCTCTCCATTTGTAAAGAGATCATTCCAAGCGATCATTCCTGCAACATCAACGCCACTCCACCTCGCATCCTCCTTCATCCAACTCCTGAGTCATTCACCTACCTAATTACCCATGTCATTTTCTTGTCGCATCATTACTCTCATCTCACGTACGTTCCGTTGAATTTCCCACTTCTATCAAACTCAAATGAGTAAAAGGTTTTTTTTATAAGTCTTTCTTGTTCCCCGTCCCTTTCAGACCACAAACCACCTTGCTTCTGGAATCCAAGTCAGATTGTGAATAGCACAATCTGACTTCCATTACTCTCCTCTGGTTTCAGGTACGTATACACTTCCCTAGACTCAATTATCACCATGTTGGAGTTAAATAAGTCTCTGAAAACATCCCCAAATCCTACAACCTATAACCCCTCTACTCATGAAACCTTGATGAATACTGAAGTAGAGATACATGAAACGAGGTGTCTATTGGACCTTGACTAGTTTCATCATCACTTGAAGAGATTTTATGAGCAAACGAAATTATTTTAGTGTACTGAATTATGGTTTATATTATGTGTTAACCCCAACCACTTACCACTTTTCCGAGTTCGTAACCTAGCTGGCTTCTACGTATGTTCCTTAGAGAATTTTTGTTGCATCTTCCATAGGAGAAATTATTCTCGAAGTCACATCCAACCTCATTCACAAGGATTTCTATTTTCTTGATCTCAAAAACCCAAATTCATTCAATGAAAACTCATTGACTCTAGAATTAACTCAATTATTATAAGAAAATAAATTGGCCTTGTTTGAAATGACTTCACCACCAAGGAAATCAACCCCTCAACTAGTCAAAACCTATCATATCTATTTATTTTCTCGAGATGCACATAAGGAATTAGCCTCAATTTTGGTTCTACTTGGGGAAGACGAAACCATCAACGTGACTAAGTGGTTTTCTGAGCCATATGTTAGACCACACTGATTATTTAGACATAACTGCATTCCTATCTAAATATATTAATATCCAATTTGAGAAGTTCCAAGTTACCCATATTTTCAGATATCCATCCATCCTGGTCTACGTATTCTTATATGTTCATATTGACAAATTTGAGTGCCTAGGTCTCAACACATTTTATTCTAAACAATAGAGAAATTATGTGGTCAAATGGACAAGTATAGTCAAGAGAAAGTATGAAAATCGGTAGTTTTCTACCTTTTTGTCACTTTTATGGCTAATGTCTATGCTATTCTGAATTGTGCACCACCTCCAAGGGCTTTCCCACAATAGAGGCAGTTACTATAGTTGAGAAAAGATGAGAAAGGGGGGAATTGGTATATATTTGACGATTTCACTAAGATTAGGTTGTATGGATTTTATGAGAAACCTATAGATTTATAATCTTCATTCCCATGAGGTTTTTATCTTTGGAATTTATTAGAAAGAGCTTCTATGTGGACCAAGTCCACTTTCTTCCTAGGCATAAAGGATACATGTTCAAGCTAGGGAATATTGTGGGTCCATTCATTGTTAATTCTAGACAAGCTCTAACTCATGTTGAAGACAAAATGAAATAGTTCCATTTTGAGTTGGGAGAAAGATGGAAATATGACCCCCATCATATTGTTTCTAATAGGAAAAATATCGTCAAATAAAACCCTTACACTCATGAAATCAAACCCAAAATAGAGTGGAAGGAAAATAAAGAGGCATGGCCTATCAGTTCAAAATTATAGGTTGAGACCCCCATAGCTAAAGATAGAATTTTGAAGACAAATACTCCTAAAGAAATGGATATAAATTGGGAGGAGGAATGGAAATCAAAGAAGCATAGGATACAGCCTAAGGATGAGGAGGAAATATAGGTGCAATTAACAGGAAGTACATCTGATCAACCAGGTTTTCACATGATCATGGAAAACCTAGAGTAGATTGTACGATAAAGTTCCACGGATCTAAAAGTGCCCACAGTGGAAGGGAGTCCCTCAATTTTAGATGCAGTATTAAAGGATTATTATTAAATTGAGGAAATCAATCAAAGAGAAAAAGGAAATATGTTCGCTCATCTAACCCAAAAGGTATCATTTTCCTCTCAGACCAGGTTTCTTTCAGCAATGGACCTTGATAAGAATAAGCTCAGACTTTCCTTACTACATCCTACTGCCTAATTACTCCCCACAGGAGTTGAATTTAAAAAAATGGACTTATCCTTCAACACCGCAAATGTCCCTTTGCATGATAAAATTAATTTACATAGGAAAATTGGTGAGATAATATATCATGATCAGAGCAAGGCCTCATTATCAATTAGCAAAGTGAAGAAACTTTTAGATAAGGCCTCCAACATAACCAAGAAGGAAAAGGCATATTCTATGGCCCTATATGTATATAATGAAGGTTTCAAAAATTTGATTATCAATTTGGGAATTGACCCAAAGTAAAAAGAAGCAACTAAAGCCCTAATACAAGGAATAGAGGTTGAAGTCCAGTCATTGAAATAGAAACAAAAGATGCCTACAACAGAGCCTGTGCACACTATTGAAGTATCATATGTGGAGAAATAGAAGGAACAAATAACCACTCGGCTAATAGATAGGAACAATGAGGCAGAATTCTTAAAGGATAAATTTCAATACCTAGAACGCATTATTAGAGATCATGTTTGCACTATTGTAGTCCCTACCGAATCAGATGATCCTTCGAAACAGCTAACAAATGTGATGACCAAGCTCACCATTTTTGAGGAAGAATTGAAAAAACTTCAATATCAAATCACCTTCTTTAAGAAGAGTTGGCTACTAAAGATAAGTAGCTGAGATCAACTAAATTGGACGCATAACAAACTTCTGAAAAGTACAAGATAACTCTGTTGGGTTGTGTTATATTCTTTCCACGACTATCCTATGTAGTTAATCGGGGGGTTACAGGGGGGGCAGAGCCCCCTGCTTGGTTGCGCTGATTGCGTGACAAGGGGGTCACAGGGGCGGCAACAACCCCCCTGTCCGAGTGGTTTGAGGTGGGCAGGTAACCCCCCTCTACAGGATCAAGGGCAGTGCCCCGGGTAAAAAAATTTTGGACCCTATATTAGGTTGGGCGGAACTACCTATGGTTTTGCGCATGGTTTTGTGCATGGTATTAGATGCTTCGGCATGTATAAATATGTATTGTAACATTGAAAGGAACATAATGAAAAATCAAGCTAGTAGTCCCGGTTTTGGGATCCAGGGGAAAATCTCTGTGTATATGTGTTTTATGTGTAATGCTCTCGCATTGTTTATTTTTTGTGTTTTAGAATTCGTATGCAGGTAATTTATGTATGGGGTTAAACCCTACAAACTCAAGAGGAGGTGAATGAATTAAAGAGTAGGATGAAAGGGAACATGTCTGTAATTGATGCCAGACAAGTCATTTGGGACGTGATCATCCAACAAGTATGGGAAACATGGCAATTCTTCCATGTTGTTGCAGAAGAAAGAGCAGTAGTTGTTACCGTTACTAAAGTTTTAGTAGCAGGCAAGAAAGAAACTCAAAGAGAAGCACAAAGAACTAGAAAAGTTATCAAATTCTTGAATGAAAAATCTCCCATAGACTTGAAGGAAATGCGCATTATTGGCAGAGTTGAGGTAATTATAGAGATAAACAAATCTATTGAGAAGAATTAGTTGTGTGATCAAATTGAGAATAAACTAGAGGTACTGAATAGTTGTGTAACCACTTTTGATTCCAAATTTGATCAAAGGTAGAGAGCTAGATTACCAACCTATTGGGGTATAGATGGAATTTTATTTTCCTGGGAAGCTTATGAAAAAAAGTTAATATCATCAAAGTATATACTAGACACCTCTTTAGAGAAGACTATGATAGTAAAAGGCAAGGCAATAGTAAACTTCCTATAGAGGGAATTCTGATTATTATGGTTAATAAAACATTATTTGAGTTCACTCCATACTACACCAAACTATTAGAGCTACAAGTGGATTTTCATATAATGTCTCAATTCCCAACTCCAAATAAAGTTCTATGGGACAGATGCAAAACTCTCCTTCAACAAGCTACAGCCAAGTCTAAAGACCCTATACCCATGTTAACATTTGAGATTTTTTCCTTTTCATTTTGCTATGATGTATCAATTTTAGTTAAGAGATGGTTAGAATAGATGGATAGTAGGATAACTGGCTAAACCGATAATTGTATCTTTTGACATGTGTTTTGTAATCATTCTTGAACATGTTTCTTTTATTTAAAAATGATATAGGAGAAATCATAAGGGTTTTGAAATTTGAGCTCCATGAGGGAGTTCTATCTAATATTGCTTTGCAACGTGCTCAATTTTTTTTGGGAAGTTATTGAAGAAGTTTCAAATGATTCCTTGTATCTAATGCTTACAATATTTGTTCTTTTCTTTGTAGCTTTACATTTGTGTTATTATTCTTATGATACTTTTGTAATGAAGTTGTTGGTTCCTTTTGTTAACATATTTATCAATGCTAAGCAAATAGTTGAGATACCTATAACTTTTATCTAATAAATCTTAAAGAAGCGGTCCATGGTTTCTACATATAATTGTCTTTCACTTCATGTTCTCTAGTAGAGATCTAATGCATAGGATTTTGTTTAGCCCTATGCCTTAGATCTCTAAATTCCTTATGTTCTTCTCTCCATGATACAACATCAATTTAAAGGTTGTAATCACAGATAAGTAGGCCAGTTGAATTTATTCATTAATTTCTCCAAATACTAGCTCACATTACATCTAGACGTCCTCTTATGGGCAAGGATATCATCCAAATGTATAAATATTAGTTTAATTTTAAGAAAAGAAAATAAATCTTTCAAGCAATTATATGGATGTCCTAGGAACTGACCTTTTTCAACCCAAGGGTTGTCTCTAGGAGCTACAACAACTGTTATGACTAACGGGAGCACAAAATAACTCAAGCTACACATAAATAAACAACTCGACACAAGAAATGAAAATTGACATAGTAACATAAAAATATCCAACTAAGTTATTGAAATTCAACTAATGATATCTTATTCTCCATCCAGATAACAAAATCGAACCACTTTTTGTCTTGTATCATATTGAATTCCCATTGTGATGGATAATGGCCATATTGTTTCTCCTATCAAAACATGGAAAATGGACTAGTTAAAGTAATTAAAATACAATCATTTACATTTTTGTAAAAAATTAAAAAATATATATAATTTCAGATAATAAATATACTTACAAATTTGCATATTAAGACTTCTAAACTTGTTTGGTCACTGTGGTGTGTAGCGTGAAATTCGGCAAGCCTGGCCTTTAAGGCCTTGTCTTGAAACATACACTAATTCAATTTAATTATGCACCAGTAAAATATAAAAATTGTTTAATGAATTTGAAATAATACTATGACCAAATTTAAATATGTGTGTGCTCTCCTTGTCGAACTTCCTTCGTGCATCTATTGTATCATATGCTTTCACAAGTTATTTCCATACTTTCACACTTACAACAATTTGCCTTCTTTTGGTTCTTAGCTCGGGAGGAATTTGTTTTATCTTTTTTGTTTGGTTGCAATGGAATCCCTCACAATTTTGAGTCATATATTTTTTACTTACTTTATTGACCAACCTATCCCAAATTCAATCTCCATGTCATGGATGACTACCTTTTGAAGGTGCATGGGTATCTTCGAGAATGAAATATGTATATGCTCTTTGAAGCGTTGAAGGCCTGATTCCTTAAACCTACGATTGAACACTTTCTCGACATCTATCATTCTGACATTCTCAGAGAAAACATCATATTCTACCTCGCTTTTGTATGTACCAATGCAAGATGCATAACATGTACTAGTTGTGGAAGAAATTTGTGTCCGAGGAGTGCCTAGGATATTGGACTTCCTTATTCCATGTTCCACATTCTTAGATGTTATTGTAATTGATTTTTTACTAGATTTTTTACTTGATACAAGACTTGATGGGGAATCAATCGATTCCCTTTGACAGGGTTGCTTTGGTTCAATTGTTTTAGTGCCTTTAGTAGATCATTCTTCCACGTATTTGGCAAGAATGGACAAGTAAATACCTTATAGTTTTTTCACTTCTGCTACCCCCAATATAGAATCCATTTCCTCTCTCAGTTTCTCACTGTCATGATTTTTATTTTAAATTTAGAAATAAAAAATAAACCCTAATTTCTTAGTTTATAATTTTGAAATTAACAACTAAAAAATACAATTCAATCAAGTAAAGGAAACATGTCAAAATTTATAAATTGAGTATGAAATACCTCATTCTGACAAGAATCAGATCCCTTTGCTCGTTTCCCTTTGCTGCTTAACATTTTTTTGGCATCTTAGGGCAATTTTTTTTCCTCCAGACTGTGGACAATCCCTTCTCTTTGCTCCCTATGTTTTTCTCCCTTCCCTCTAACTATTTTAAATATAAATAGTGCAAAATGGAAGGATAGGGGTTTGATTTTTATCTTTGGTAGGGGTGAATGAGATGCACAAATTGATTTCATGATTGCTAGAGGGTGAATCACACCAACAAAACATGTTTTATTAAAATCCACAACATGGGTGGAGAGGTCTATCAATATCAATGCCCACCATTAGCATAGATCTAATCGGTTAGTTATTTTCTTTCATAGCCTCAACACATTGCTCCAACCGTGATCTTCTCCAACTCTGTTCTGCTCCAACTCCATGTAGAAATTCAAAGCTCCCTTGATTTTCAATTGGTGAGTATGAGAATGGAAATATGGTGAATGTATTAGATTTTTTTGGTTGAATAGTTGGGATACACAATACGTTTATCCATTGTGTGAATTATAGATTAGCGGGTTCTTTTTTAATTTCAACCATTGCAAAACTTATAGATTGGCAGGCTTCCTTTTTTTTTTTTTGGTTGAATAGTTGGTGCTAAATTGGGCACCATTAGCACCAATTATTGGCTTTAAAATGTAGTTTGTTTGGGGCGCCAAATGGGGCACTAATTGCTCCTAATTTATCACCTATAATATTGCATTTTTTCTCTCTGTCTAATTTGTATTCATTGTCATCTTTACACTTTGCAATGTCGATGTGGGAGGCTTCCATGATATTTCCCATGTGGGGGGCCTCCATGTTAACAACATTTCTTATGAGGTTTGAATACCAATATTGGATGTGCAATGTGCATAGGCACATGGGATAAGTTGAAATGTTGGTTGATGTAAAGCTCTATAAATGGTTTTCTAACCCAATGGAGGGTTTTTTATGCCATACTTTCCTATCCCACCAATGAATTTGGTGCGATTTCAAACTTTCTAATTTTATTTTAATATCCAATGACTCATAATGTAATAATCCACTAGTTATAATCACATATACAAATTTTCACCTTTAAAGGTTGTGTTGCTTAGTGATTATGTATGCATGTGACACAAACATTTTTTATCCCACCACTCTTTACTCATTTATAGGGTGGATGGTGGTGCTGAAAATATATCTCATCCACAAGTTAACTTATACTAATTACTATATTATATATTGAGTTCATTTAGAAGACTTAAAAATCAAAATTTGAAAATATTATATGCTTTAACATATAGGGTCAAAGGATTTTTTTTAAATATACAAAAATACAGATATTTGGTTGTTTAAAATTACATATGAAGGGTTTGAATTAATTTATATGAAAATATGAAATAAATAAATTAGTCCATTAATTTTCATAATCATCATCTAAGATTTATAATATTTGTGTCATTTCACCATATTGGGAGTAGAAATTAACAAAAAGGGTATATATTGAAACAAGGGGCATTTTGGTTATAAATGTGTAGTGAAAGCCAGTTGAGCTTAAATAATTTTTCGTTTATCCAATTGGATGGAGCAACAATGAAGAACATAGATGTTATGTGACTAATGCCATTGTTATGTATTCCAAGGTCTAGAAGAGGTCATGGATAGAGGACATGGATGATGTAGACCTACTAAATCAACGAGAGGAAAATGGGTGGCCATAGAATCGGATACAAAATATGAAGATACAATAAAGGTGGTAAGACAAAGCAACATCAACCAAAGGAGGATTGTGATTTTGAATTCACAAATTATACAACATAGACGAGATAAAGTTATCTAAATTATATATATATATATATATATTTTTTCAAATCCAAAACATGATATCAATATGTCAAATATATGAGTAAAGTGAGGTTTTTGGATGGATATCATATTGGTTTAAATGATATAATTGTTTTACTAAACATCATTGACCATGTTATGTAGTATAGGGGCAATACAAGGCCATGGCAGTAGATCATGACATATCAAATTAGGACACAATGGATGTTGCAAGACATCAGGTAATCAAAATTTCGCTTAACTTAGGAACCATTTTGTGATATATCCATCCTTTTTCACAATATTATTAGAATTTATAGTGTATTATCCAATCTTGAAATAAATTAATGCATGTTGTTGATATTTCAAATGGAGATTAGATCAAGTGCACAACCTAAGTGTTCAACTAGCCAAAGAAAAAAAAACATATATACGTGGGCGTGGAGCTAAAACTGTTAAATCATGAAGAACACAATCGGTGGAAGAAGATATCACAAAGGATCCTCCAGAAACAAAAAATAATAGCACTAAGGAAGAGGGTTAGTCAAGACTATAGTACATGGGATGGGATTTGTTAAGTGACATTTGATTCTATTTCTTTGAAATTGATGCATTTATGATTTATCCAATTCTTTCCAAACATTAAATAATGGTGGTTTTTGTCGATAGGTAGAAGATGATGATGAAAGAATGACTACTAATACCCAATATCCAACTGGGCTATTAAGATTTGGATGGGATGATCCAAACCATCCTTTAAACCATACCAAGGTGAAAAGAGCATATTTAAAGAGAACTCTACCACCTGAGAAATTTGAACAACTGATGAGATTAGCATACACTGATGACATGCCACCTAGCCTTAATGATGATGATCATGATAGTGAAAATGTAGTGCATGAAGAAGGATTGAATGAAATTCTTACAGGTTTCTTTGGGGATGGAAACAATGATGACAATAATGATCATATGGTTGATAATAACAATGACAGCAGGGTAATTACCACCAATGTAATGTTGATGATAACAACCTGAAAGACTCCATCAAGAAAGCAACAAAGACACCCATGTTCAAATCGAGTGCAAGTAGAACCTCAAAATTAGCATGCACATTAATATTATTAGAAATCAAGTCACTATTTGGTTGGTCAGACAAAGGATTCACCACCCTACTGAAGTGATTTGAAATTTATTTCTTACAATTCATTGTCAATTGGTGTACATAATTCTTAAACATTCATAAACTTGGTTTATATTTATTTCAGGGGATTTTAAAAATATATATCGTATATGAATAGTCATAATATAGATTGGTATATCAAACATGTTTATCATAATTCAAACATTTAATTGATCTATTCTTTGGCAATCTTTCAGGGCGCTAAAAAATAAAATATTTCTTGAAGAGAAAGTGTTGCCATCAACTTGTGGAGAGGCACATCAATTGTTAGTTGAGTTGGGGATTGAATATAAGCAAATTTATTCATGTAAAAATGATTTGATTTTATACAGAGCTGAAAATCAAGACATGGTTGAATGCCTTGCATGCAAAGAGAAGATATATCGTACAAATGTACAAGTGTTGGGACGGGGTCCCCTGGGTCAAATTTTGTAAAATATAAATCTCCACATTTAGAGTAGCAGAGCGCGAGTAGTGCAGGTCAAATGGAAGTCAAGGGGTTTTAGGAAGTTCAAAACCCCTTATATTTTGGTAATTTTTGATATCTTCCCATGGTTTGTGGACGATGGTATTGTAATAGTGAAGGATATATGAAGAGATGTCTTAGCAAGTCTAGGAAATCAATTTAATCATTCACTCGTTATGGTATGATTTTTGTTCTATAAGTTGTAGATCTTTCTGTGTTTTTGGGTGAGGGGGGAGGCTCCTGCAGTTGAGTGCACGAAGACCTTGGTAAGTCCGTAGTTGAGTGTGTGGGCCCCTACAACTGTGTGCAGGGTCTAGAAAGGTTGTAGAGGAAGATCTGAAGTAATGGAAAGATATTTGAAGCAAATCTATGTCTATTTTTATGCACTATGTATTTTCTGTATTTACGCGCAACTAAATGATAATTGTCTGTATTTTATCTTAATTACTCCTTGAATATCTATATCAATTGTTAGATATTGGTTTATGCATGATTAGATAGTTACACGAAGCTTATAACTATATTTAACTATAAATCATCCAAGTCTCATGAATAAGAGTCTGTGAAGGTCAGATCTGAACTAAAACTGTAGAAATCGCCATAAACCACACCACATAGCCTTTTGGATGCAGAAGCCTAGTTCTAGCATCCCACAATACTAACTCGAGTGAGACTGCAACCTATGTTATGCGAGTTGTTTCCGAAAGGGTTGATATTGTAGGGTTTTGTTGGTTAGTACAGCTAACTCTGAATCTGGGTCCAACCCCCCTCAAGCCAACAAATGGTTATGTTTTCAAGACCACGATCTATCTGAGGAATGTTTGATGTGGCATAAGTGGATACCGACTAAGAAGGAAATTGAAAAGTGGATAGATTGGAATTTGCATGAGTTTGCAAACCAAGAGAATAGGAATCCACGCTTATCAAAAGAAAAGTGGTTACAAAGGTTTATTTACACAGAAGTGCATGAAGTTTTCTTTTCATCATTCCCCTGCGAGTCGTACGAGTGGCTATCCAAATTAGCGGATAGCGAAAATACTCATAACAGCGGTGATCCTATTGTGTGGACTCCATAACTCATCAAATGCATTCAAAGATCTAATTATAAGGTTGCAAGGGTTGTTGATTATTGGATTGGTAGTACCTTGGGCAGTTTCATAACTGACTTTGCAACAGATACAATTGTGTCTTATAGCAAAGTCGAACGACGATTCTTCAAGGGTCCGAGAGGTAAGTACATGAAATCACTAAAAATCTGGATTAAAATGATTTCGTGCGAAAAGAAGGTTATTCCTTTACCTTAATGTTTAAATTGGGTCCAACTAGATCTATGCAAAGTGGGAAGCGATTCAGAGTAGATCAAGACAAATTTTTCAAAACTGAATATCGTCCCTTATTTGGAGAATATAAAAGTGAAGAAGAGAGAAGTAGCCCTAGTACGCCTAGAGGTGTGGCACAGACTGTATGTTAGTTCCCTATAATACTAGTGATTCCCCCATTACTATTGTCATTGTAGACCTTATAGTTATTGTTGTGCCCCTATTGTCCCCATATTGTTATTATTGTGCCCCATAGAAGCCCACTATTGTTATTTTTATGCCCTTATATTATTATTGTTATGTCGGATTTGATTATATTGTGACCCCTTAGACTCCTATATATAGGAAGGAGGTTTTTTCATTTGTGTAATGTAAAGGAGGTTATCCCCTCGAAGAGGCTCCTTTCTAAGTCGTTGATCTATCTTTTCTATCTTTTTGTGAGATAGTTTCATAACACTGTAAATCAGGGTACTTCTGGAATTCAACATCCAACCACTCCACTTCCACCCTCGCCTCCACCTCATACACCTACACCTACACCTCCACCTCCACCTCCGCTATTCAGTATGGAAAATATGATAAAAATTCCTCTGTTCAAGAGTCAGGGATCAAAGGATCCTGAATAGTTTTGGTTTGTCGCAAAAGTTATGTGGAAAGCACAGAAGATCAATGATGATGATATAAAGAAAGTGTAGCTGGTTATAGCACTACAGGATAGGGCACTCACCTGGTATATCAGATACAGCATGACTCACCCAGCTTCATCAATGGCTAATATGAAGGATGCGTTGAACACAGAATTTATGAAGCCGAAGTTGAAAGCTCAGTGTGTGACTGAGATCAAGGAGATTGAGCAATTGAAGTGTTTACGAAGTCAAGCTAACCTTCAGATCTTAGATGAACAACATAGGGACTGGTACATAGCTTCGATATTACCTCACTTAAGGTTACCATTATCTCAGCAGAAGATTGGATCGTAGACTGAAGCATTGGAAATTGCGATGAAGCTAGAAGCTTCGCCAATCCAAGATACGACTGTAGGAGTTCATCATATCTAGGCGTAGCTATCAAGCCTGCATATGGAGTTGTAGGACCTGGATAAGGGAAAGGAGGTTAAGACAAAGACACTCTCTGAAGTTTGGTGCACAAAATGCAAGGCTAAAGGCCATCATAAGGATAAATGCCCTGTATTCCGAGATTACATAGTTGTGGGAGGTCCTAACCCACTAAAATCAAAGTCTTCCATTGGATCAAGCACTAGTGCAAGTACCTAGTGTAGTATTTGCCAAGTTTCAGGACAACATTCAACCGATAATTTCTCCTTATTACAGAAGTTTATACAGTCTCCAAAGAAAATTTTTTGTAACTTTTGTAAATCATTTGGTCATGATGAGAGGAATTGTTGAAGCTACGAACTAATGATGGACATAACTTCGTTGTATAGGATGTAGGTTGAAAACCACATGCAGAATAACGAAGGCTCACCTACATCTCGAGGAGGATTTCAACGACAGGGAAGAGGACAAGGAGGAGGAGCTGGAAGAGGTTGGGAACAGCTAATTTGTTACAACTATGGAGAACCAGAACACTATGTGCACAACTGTCTAAATCCAACGTACCCCTCATGTCAGTATTGTCATCAATTTGATCATGTTACAAAAGATTTCTCGATCTTAATAGCGAAGATGCAGGAGAAGAAGACCCAGCACGCAAGTAAAATATCCAAATGATGCAATCTGAGCCGCACAAAGATGATCCTAGTGTCAACATAGTCATGCAAAGCGATGTAGACACTGGTGAAGACAAGGTTGAAGGAAAGCAACCAGAATTGGAGTTGTGGTTCCGAAAAGCTGGTGAGAAGAACATTGGGTTTGATTTACGTAAGGAAAAAGAGACATTCATGGAGGCAAGGAAGAATATTATGAGTCCAGGTGCTTCTACATCTCAGAACCTGATGTTGATAACCTCGCAAAAGGAAAAACCTGAAGATGATACTAAAACCCAAGAGTCAGATCCCACAGTGTTGAAATTTTTTATGCAGACCTGTATGAAGCTACTATGGAATCAGTAGGCACTAGAGGTATTGCAAGAGCTAATAGATAATTGCACCAGCAAAGTTATCCAAATTTAAACAGAAATGCAACAAATTATAGATATAAGCATAAATACATAGATGCAATAGAAATAACACTTCCTTTCATTAATATCAAATAATAAAATACTCTTACAAATAGAATGGAAATGAGGCTAGCTCAGGCAATGGTAGCTTATCTCTGAGAAGATATGTGGTGGCTACATGCCTCTGAAATGAGTTACAATGAGGCGCAAGGGCATCTTTATTATTGAACAATAATATAAAACCCTAAACAACCAAAACCCTAACCCGAGGAGATGTAACACCAAGAGTTTATGGGCCTCGTTGGCGTCAGTTGGGAAACCAACTTCGCGGGGTTGTAACTTGGTCCTATTATCTCTGTTTAACGCGCATGATACCTCGTTGGAAAGATCCCTCCGAGGACTAAAATTGAAAACATGATTCCCATGACTTTGCAAGAGTAATATTTTCCAAAAAATGTCATTGAGGGCCTCAAAATAGCTCCGCAAGTTCAGGACCCTAAAAACTACCAAAACTAGTAAATTGTGCTACAATTAAGGAAACTGAAAAAAAAACTAGCAGAATAATTTTGGGGGTCCAAGTTGAATAGGCGGGTGGCCACCAATATCCACCTGGATCATTCCTCCCACCTTAGGAGGCAATGGTCTCCATTGCGTTTGAGTTCCTCCATGAGATGAGGAAACTTCTATTGAACTTGGTTCCTAGTGAGCCATTTTCCTTGGTACACGAGTGTAGGTTTTAACCCCATATAGAAATTACTTGATACGAATTCTAAAACACAGAAAATAAACAACGCGAGAGCATAACACATAAAACACATATACACAGAGATTTTCTCCTATATCCCAAAACCGAGACTACCAGCTTGATTTTTCATTATGTTCCTTTCAATTTTACAATACATATTTATACATGTCGAAGCATCCAATAACATAGACTGAAAACCATCGCATCTGAAAACATGGACCGAAAACCATCGCCTTCAAAACCATGTGTGAAAATCATGCACAAAATCATAGGTAGGTCTGCCCAACCTAATATAAGGTCCAAAAACAAAAAAATTTGGGGCGCTACCCCAAACCCCATAGAGGGGGGTTACTTGCACCCCTCAAACGCCCTATGACCCCCCCACTACACAATTGGAGTAACAAAGGGGGGGCTCCGCCCCCCCTCTAACCGCCCGGCTAACTATGTGGGCTAGTCGTGGAAAGAATATAACACAACCCAACATTCTCCCACTTGTTGTTTTCCTTCCATATGGGGCCACAAGAGAGCTTAGTCATTTATCCAGCCCTGCAATGCCCATTGTTTCTCTACACCAAGAGAACTTCTCAGAGCTCACAGATTTTGTCAATGCATTTGTAGTATTCTTCAAAGTGTCCACCTCTACCAGCAACACCTTTTTGTCTTCTATCATATCCCTCACAAAGTGATACTGAACATCAATGTGCTTTGTCTTTGAATGATATGCAGGGTTTTTTGCCAAGAAAATTTCACTTTGGCTGTCACAGTCTATCTGTATAGCCCCCTGTACTAACCCCATACTTGAACATAATATTTGCAACCAAATTGCTTCCTTGCTTGCATGAGTGGCTGCCATGTATTTTGCCTCTGTAGTTGATAGTGCCACTATATATTGTTTCTTACTCATCCAACTAACTGCACCTCCAAATAGGTTAAACACATACCCACTTGTAGATCTTCTCTAATCCAAATCTCCAGCCCAGTCTGCATCAATAAAGCCACGAATATCCAACACTTTGTCCAATCCTGGTCTTCCTTGGTAGACCAAACCATAATCACTAGTGCCACGCAAATACCTCAAAACCCACTTCACTGATGTCCAGTGCTCCTTCCATAGTTTTGACATAAACCTGCTCAATACTTCCATTGCATGTGCAATGTCTGGTCTAGTACAGACCATTGAATACATCAGGCTACCGATTGCACTTGCATATGGAACACAGGACATGTCCTCTTCCTCTTCCTCTTCTTGTGTCTTGGGACACTGTTCAGTGGATAACCTCACATCTACAGGAATAGGAACCTTCACTAGTTTACTATCCTGCATATGAAACCTCTGCAGTATTGTCTCGACATACTTCCTCTGGTTTAACTAGAGCTTCCTCTTTTCCCGATCTCTTTTAATTTCCATGCCCAAAATACAGTTTGCAGCACCAAGATATTTTATGTCAAATTTGGAGGATAATTGGGTCTTCAAATCATGGATAATTTCTTTGTCATTTCCAGCCAGCAACATATCATCCACATACAAGACCAGATAAATAACTCAGTCACAAATTAATTTAAAATACACACAATGATCTGCTTTGCTTTTGGTGAAGCCAAGTCCCCATATAAATGTATCAAATTTATGATACCACATCCTTGGTGACTTTTTTAACCCATACAGAGACTTCTTTAACTTGCATACCAGTTCCTTCTTACCCTTCACCGCAAAGCCTTCACGTTGCTTCATGTATATTTCCTCTTTCATTTTCCTGTGAAAAAATGTTGTCTTCACATCCATCTATTCTACCTCAAAATTAAAAGCAGCAACAACAGATAAAAGTAATATGATAGAATTTACCTTGGCAACAAGATAAAAAATATCACCAAAATCAATTCCCGGCGCCTGGGAATAACCTTTTGCTACCAACCGAGCTTTGTATTTCTCCACCTTTCCTTTTGCATTTGTCTTCTTCTTGAACACCCATTTGCTGCCAATGGGTTTCCTTCCAACCGACAACTCCACCACATCCCAAGCCTCATTTTTGTGTAAAGATGCCATTTCATCAACCATGGCCTCTTTCCAGAGTTTGCCATCCTCTGAATCTATTGCTTCCTTCACAGTTCTGGGATCATTGTCAGTAATAGATAAAGAAAAATTTGAACAGAAAGCAGATGGACTATACCTTTCTGGTTGCCTTCTTTCTCGAACTGATCTTCTCACACCCAGAGTTTGTGTCTCTTCGTCTTCTGATTCCTCCTCTGTTGTAGAGTTTGATTCTTCCTCCTTAAGTTCAAACTCAATCTTCTCAAGTTTCTTTGCTTGGACTTCATGTTTAATAACATCTTTCACCTCTCTGAACACCACATCTCAGTCGTACACAGCCTTCCTTGTTACTTGGTTCCAAAGTTTATAACCCTTTAAACCATCCTTATGCCCAACAAATATGCACTTTTCAAATTTACTATCCAACTTGGTTCTTTTCTCCTTTGTAACATGTACATATGCATCACATCAAAATACCCTTATATGTGAAAGAGAGGGTTTCTTACTTGTGGAGTCTTATCCTCCAACGCTGATGAAGGTGATATGTTGACCACGTAACATGCTGTCTCCGCAGCCTCTCCCCAGAATCCCTGTCCTAACCCGGCACCACTGAGCATGATTCTTGCCCTTTCCATCAACGTCTTGTTCATTCTTTCTACAACTCCATTTTGCTCAGGTGTGTGTGGAGTAATCTTCTGCCATGCTATACCATACTTCTTACAAAATTCTTCAAATTCCTTGCTGCAAAACTCTCCACTGTTATTTGTCCTCAGCACCTTTATTTCATCTCTGTCTGGTTTTCCACCAGAGCATTAAATCCTTTAAACCTGTCAAAGACTTCAAATTTATTCTTAAGGAAATATATCCATGTATTCCTTGAGAATTCATCTATAAATGATACATAGGACACAGACTTACCTAGTGATGGAACCTTCACAGGTCCAAGCACATCATTGTGCACAAGTTCTAATATATGTTTCGCCCTTTTACCACCAGAGGGGCAACTCACCTGATTTTGCTTCCCATATACAAATTTTTCACAGAAATCAAAATCTAGAGAGCTATTACTCATACCTTTTGGCTTACCTTTACCATGAAGTATTTGAAGGCCCTTCTCTCCAATATGTCTAAGCCTTTGATGCCACAGCATGGTCTTCTCAACATAGACCACTAGATTTTCTGCTCCACTTTCAGGAACCACGAAACTGTTGCACCCATCAACAACAATGCTACCTTGCAGCTTGTACAGAGTTCCAATTAGAACTCCCTGCATCAATACCAGTGCCCCCCGAACCATCTTGCTATCCTTCTCGAACACTATTTTTACACCCGCATCATCCAGCTTGCTTACAAAAATCAAATTTCTAGCAAATGAAGGAATATGTAGAACACCTGGAATTTTTCTAACCCTTCCACCTTGCAACTTCAACTTTACTTTTCCACTACCAACGATTCTAGCCTTCCAGTCATCCCCCAAGAAGACATCACCACCATCATATTTCTCATACTCACAAAACCACTCTCTATGGGGAGTGAAGTGAAAGGATGCACCTGAGTCAATCAACCATGCCTCATGATCTACATGTGTACTTGAAGAAGCCAAGTACACATCCCCACCTTCATCTGAGGTGGTTTTCACCTCTGCAGAAGGAGCATCATCATATCCATTTCCTTTATCAGGAGCTTTAGATTTACATTCCCTTATGTAGTGCCCTTCCTTTTTTCATTTCCAACACACCACCTTTATGGGTTTTCCTAGAGATTTAGATCTCCCTCTAGATTTAGACCTCCCACTCGATGACTTATTTTTGTTTCTGTTCTAGTGCTATCCTCATATAGACAAGGCATCACCATTTTGGCTCTCCATATTGTTCCATCTCATTTCCTCCGTCAGCAAGGATGAGACTATTTCATCAAACTGCAAGGCAGTTGCATTGCTACCTATTGCAATAACCAGACTATCCCACGAATCTGGTAGAGAACACAACAAACTGATGCACTTATCTTCATCTGAAATTTAAATATCAATAGATAATAACTAACTTACCACAGTATTAAATGTGTTCAGATGCTCTGTCACCGAGTCTTCATCTTTCATCCTCAGGTTATACATCTTTTGCCGTAGGAAGAGTTTATTCACCAGAGACTTAGATTGGTACAAAGTCCCTAACTTTTCCCTCAAAGCCTTCACCGTAGCTTCCCCTGATACATTCAGCAATACTGAATCTGAGACACATAATCGTATTTTGCTCTTTACCTTCCGATCCAACTTCTTCCATTCTTCATCAAAACTCTCGTTGGTTTAGTACCTGGATCTACCGTGATCCACTAATCTTTATCCACCAACAGATCCTCCATCTTGAGTTTCCATAACTCAAAACTCTGACGATTAAATTTCTCGATCTCTATCTTTCCACTACTCGCCATCTTCTTTCACCACTAGAATCGATCTCGTAGATCTCCCACTAAACAGGGTCTACCATAGGCCCAAGCGAAACCCCTCAGCAACAAAGGCATCCCCTTGGAGCCAAACAGCTCTGATACCAAATGTAGGTTTTAACCCCGTACAAAAATTACCTACATATGAATTCTAAAACACAGAAAATAAACAATGTGAGAGCATAACACATAAAACACATATACACAGAGATTTTATCCTGGATCCCAAAACCGGGACTACCATCTTGATTTTTCATTATGTTCCTTTTAATGTTACAATACATATTTATACATGCTAGAGCATCCAATACCATGGACCAAAAACCATCACGTCCAAAACCATGGACTGAAAACCATCACGTCCAAAACCATGTGCGGAAATCATGCACAAAATCATAGGTAGGTCCGCCCAACCTAATATAAGGTCCAACCCCCTGTCTAACCCCCTAGTTAACCACGTGGGCTAGTCGTGGAAAGAATATAACACAACCCAACAATGAGTTGGCCAGATTTGACAACTTGATATAGTTGAATATTCTACTAGCGAGTGTTCTTAATATGCGTTTCCATGATTTGATCGGTTGTAGCTTGTTCCATACAGTCCAGATTTAACTTTGTTAGTGTGAGTTGTTCTACAATGTCGGATGTGTCCAATAATGGTGGAAAGTATGGCCGAAGGTGATCCACATTGAACACTAGGTGTAGGCCAAGGAATGGGGGAATGTTGAGCTCAAAAGAATTATCTCACATAGCCTTGGTGATGGTGTATGGCCCATATCAAAGTGGGTGAATCTTGTGGTGGGGCCCAGCGGGGCACTCCTTCTGCAAATGTAGTCAAACTTTGTCGCCCACCTGGAACTTGTGTTACACCCCATGTTGATCATGTCATTGTTTGTAATTAGCATTGGCTTTGTCCAATATGTCATGGACCTATTGGAGGATGTGTTGAATGTGCTCAATGAAGCTATTTGCGATGTCGGCTTCAGACTAGACATGAGTTGAATCTGCCTGAGTCGCTGCAAATGGTATGGCCACATGAATGGGACATAGTGGATGGAATCCCAAGCCCACCTGAAAAAAGTTGTGGCCAATCAAGCTATGGAGAGCCCATTTGTAGCTGTGTCAGATAGATAGGAGGCTTTAATCACATGTGCATGGATTCTTTGAGTTGTACATGCACAAAATGTATACGATCATCCTATTGATGACCTTTGTCTGGCCATCAGTTTGGGGATGGAAAGTTGTGGACTTCGTGAGCTTGGTGTCTAGCATTGACAAGAGACTCGATCAAAATTTACTAAGGAATGTGTTGTCCCGATCTAAGATGATAGACTGTGGGATCCCAAAGTGTACCCACACTTGTTCGAAGAAGAGTTTAGCAATGGCTTCTGTTGTGATACTCTTCTTGCAGACTGCCATAATGGCCATCTTCGAGAATCTATCGACGACCACAAAAACACAGTCATTGCCATGCTTAGCAGAAGGAAGGCCTGACATGTAATCCATGGAGATGGATTGCCAAGGTCGACTAGGGTTAGGTAGGGGAATATAGCGACCTTTTTTCTTGATTGTCGGTTTGGAAATGGCGCAGGCAGTGCAGGATCTAATGTACTTCCCAACATCCTGTCGAAGATTCGGCCAATAGAAATACTTCTGCAGTACTGCCACTATTTTCTTGACCCCAAAATGCCCAACAGCTCGACTGTAGTGTGCTTCCCAAATCATCTTCGCACGCTCACTTGAAGGAACACAAAGGCATCCTAGGTGGCATAACAGAGCATCCTGGAGATGAAAATCTGGAACTTTTTTACCCTCCAAGAGCGTATGGTATGTGTGGTCGAATTCTGGGTCACTTTTGTAGAGAAGTGGCCAATCAGAAGTCTCGTGCCCACAAGAGTTGAGCACGGTGATTAACGCCATGATCGGTGGTTGGCTAAGGCAGTCTGCAACATTTTTTGTTTTACCCTTCTTGTACTAGATATTCAAATGGAACTGTTGCAATTATGTGGACCAATTCTGATGGTGATCATTCTGCAACTTCCCTTGTGTCAGTATGAACTGCAGGGTTCAGTGGTCTGTGTGGATGACCGTTTCCTTCCCCAAAATGTAATGCTTCCATTGTCGGTAGACCTACACAATGGAATACATCTCTTTTTCATAAGTGTGATACTTCTGGACTGTGTCTAAAAGTGTCTCACTATGATTTGCCATTGTTGAGTAAGGACTACCCCAATAGCATAGTCAGAGGCATCTGTCTCGATCTCAAATGGTTGTTGCAATTCTGGTAATGTGAGAACTGGTGCAGAGGAGAGGCGATGTTTCAACTCTATGAATGCCTTCTGTTGAGATTCAGACCAAAATAATTTCTCTTTCACTCCTCCTTTGGTGACTTGACTCAAGGGCCAACTGATATGAGAGAACTCCAACATGAACCTGCGGTAGAAATTAGCAAGACCCAGAAAGCTGTAGAGATCTGTCAAAGTGGTTGGGGCTGGCCAATCCCAAATGACTTGGATCTTGGATAAATCCACATGCACCCCCTGTTCATCAAAAATGTATCCTAGATACTGAACCTAGGTCATGCCAAAAGTGCATTTCTCCAAATTGGCACACAACTTGTGTTGCTGCAGTGTTTGGAGAACCTGTCAGATGTGGTGGAGGTTCTCTTCCCAAATCTGGTTGAAGATTAGGATTTCATCCAAGTATACCACTACAAATTAGTTGGTGAATGGTTGCAAGATGTAAGCCATCAGCCTCATGAAGGTTGCAGGAGAATTCATCAACTCGAAAGGCATAACCAAGCATTCAAAAAGGCCCTCCTTAGCTTTGAAGGCAATCTTTCACACATCGGAGGTTTCGATTGGTACCTGGTGATATCCACACTTCAACTCGATCTTGCTGAAATATTTCCCCCCTTGAGTTGGTCTAGAAAGTCATCAATCCATGGGATCGGGTAACTATTCCTGACAGTGATCTTGTTCAGCGCCCGATAGTCAATACAGAGTCTCCAAGTCCCATCCTTCGTCTGTACCAACACGATTAGGCTCCCACAGGACAATGAACTCGGCTGAATGTGATCTCTCTCCAGCAGCTCCTGAATTCGCCTCTTGATTTCATCGTTCTCTAGAATGGAGCATCAATAGATTGTTCCATTGGGTAACAACGCACCTGGGGTCAAATCGATGGAGTGCTTAACCTGACATTGTAGAGGCACCCCTGCGAAGGAGGTGAAGATGTCCTCATACTCCTCCACGATCTTGTCCATCTGTTGTTGCCATGCATATTTTCCTTGTCTATAGGTCATGGCCACCATCTTCTTTGTAGTAACCATAGAGATGGAGGTAGGCAGTGCCACCTCTGGTATCCTGTACAACTTATCTCCCAATGTAACAATAATAGCACGAGGCCTTGACTCATACACAAAATGTTGCTTCCACAAGTATGGATGGCCTAATAATACATCACAAACATCAAAGGGAGAAACGTTACTTAATACCTCATCCGTGAAGGGCTTGATGTTGTATGGAATGTGACATTGTTGGCTCACATGCAGATCCTATCCTTGGTGAAGCCACTCGATGGTGTACGGGTGTGGGTGCGTTGTGGTCAGTAAGCCCAACTGCTTCACAACCTCTATTGCAATAAGGTTCTTTTGGCTCCCACTGTTGATAATGAACTGTAGCAGGGAACTCTTTCCCACATCTAGGAGTGGAAGAGACGCTCCTCCTCCTCTGGATCTTCGGGTTCCTCCTTATGGATATTTGTGGTGGCGACTGTGGTGATGGTGGCGTTGGGGTCTGCATCAATAATCTACTTCCTTTTTTCATTCCCCTTTTTGGGTTCTGACTCAGAGACAGAACATGTATCTGATTTTGAAGCCTTTAGCTCGACCACCAGTGACTGCTTGGTTCAACACTCACTTGTGTTGTGGGTGGAGCTCTTATGGAGCTATTACACGTCAATTTTTCACCATGACACTTGGATAGTAAATCTAAAAAGTGCATCTTTATTGGGTATAAGGATGGTTTAAAGGGTTATAAGCTTTGGAACCCAGTAACAAGGAAGGTTATGTACAGCCGAGATGTGGTGTTCAGAGAGGTGAAAGATGTTATTAAACATGAAGTCCAACCAAAGGAACCTGAGAAGATAGAGTTTGAGATAAATGAGGAATAATCAGACTCTACAGCAGAGGAGGAATCAGAATATGAAGAGCCACAAACTCTAGCTATGAGAAGATCAATTCGAGAAAGAAGGCAGCCAGAAAGGTATAGTCCATCTGCTTTCTATTCAAATTTTTCTTTGTCTGTTACTGATGATGATCCCAGAACTGTGAAGGAAGCAGTGGATTCAAAATATGGAAAACTCTGGAAAGAGGTCATGGTTGATGAAATGGCATCTTTGCACAAAAATGAGGCTTGGGATCTGGTGGAGTTGCTGGCTAGAAGGAAACCCATTGGCAACAAATGGGTGTTCAAAAAGGAAACACAAAGCTCGGTTGGTAGAAAAAGGTTATTCCCAGGTGCCAGGAATTGATTTTGGTGATAATTTTTCTCCTGTTGCCAAGGTAACTTCTATTATATTACTTTTATCTGTTGTTGCTGCTTTTGATTTTGAGGTAGAACAGATGGATTTGAAGACAACATTTCTTCACAGGGATCTAGAAGAGGAGATCTACATGAAGCAACCTGAAGGCTTTGCGGTGAAGGGTAAGAAAGAACTGGTATCTAAGTTAAAGAAGTCTCTATATGGGTTAAAAAAGTCACCAAGGATGTGGTATCATAAATTTGATACATTTATATGGGGACTTGGCTTCACCAGAAGCAAAGCAGATCATTGTATGTATTTTAAATTAATTGGTCACTGTGTTATTTATCTGGTCTTGTATGTGGATGATATGTTGTTGGTTGGAAATGACAAAGAAGTTATCCAGGATTTGAAGACCCAATTGTCCTCCAAATTCGACATGAAAGATCTTGGTGCTGCAAACTATATTTTGAGCATGGAAATTAAAAGAGATCGGGCAAAGAGGAAGCTCTGGTTAAACCAGAGGAAGTATGTTGAGATAATATTGCAGAGGTTTAATATGCAGGATAGTAAACCGGTGAAGGTTCCTATTCCTGTAGGTGTGAGGTTATCTACTGAACAGTGTCCCAAGACACAAGAAGAGGAAGAGGACATGTCCCGTGTTCCATATGCAAGTGCAGTCAGTAGCTTGATGTATGCAATGGTATGTACTAGACCAGACATTGCACATGCAGTGGGAGTATTAAGCAGGTTTATATCAAAACCAGGGAAGGAGCACTGAACAGCAGTGAAGCGGGTTTTTAGGTATTTGCATGGCACTAGTGATTATGGTTTGTGCTACCAAGGAAGACCAGGATTAGACAGACTGTTGGATATTCATGGCTTTGTTGATGCAGACTGGGCTGGAGATCTGGATCAGAGAAAATCTACAAGTGGGTATGTGTTTAACCTATTTGGAGGTGCAGTCAATTGGATGAGTAAGAAACAATCTGTAGTGGCACTGTCAACTATAGAGGCAGAACACATGGCAGCCCCTCATGCAAGCAAGGAAGTAGTTTGGTTGCAGATATTGTGTTCTAGTATGGGGTTAGTACAGGAAGCTATAAGGATAGACTGTGACAGCCAAAGGGTAATTTTCTTGGCAAAGAACCCCGCATATCATTCTAAGACAAAGCACATTGATGTTCAGTATCACTTTGTGAGGGATATGATAGAAGACAAAAAGGTGTTGCTGGTAAAGGTGGACACTTTGAAGAATACTACAAATGCATTGACAAAATCTGTGAGCTCTGAGAAATTCTCTTGGTGTAGAGAGACAATGGGCATTTTAGGGTTGGAAAAATGACTAAGCTCTCTTGTGGCCCCTTGTGGAAAGAAACAAAAAGTGGGAGAATGTTGGGTTGCGTTATATTCTTTCCACGTAGTTAACAAGAGGTTTGAGTGGCACCCGTAACCCCATTTTATGGGGTCCGGGGCAGCGCCCCGGAAAATTTTTGTTTTTGACCCTATGTTAGGTTCAGTGGACCCACCTATGGTTTTGTGCATGATTTTCGCACATGCTTTTTGGACGCGATGGTTTTCGGTCCATGGTATTGGATGCGATGGTTTTCAGTCCATGGTATTAGATACTTCAGCATGTATAAATATGTATTATAAAATTGAAAGGAAAATAATGAAAAATCAAGCTGGTAGTCCCGGTTTTGGGATCCAGGGGAAAATCTTTATGTATATGTGTTTTATGTGTTCTGCTCTCGCATTATTTATTTTCTGTGTTTTAGAATTCGTATGCAGGTAATTTATGTATGGGGTTAAAACCTACACAAAGACTCCTCTTTAATGGGAACTTTCGTGTTCCCTCCACCCATTCTTCTTAAGAATGAAGCACAGATCAACACAATTACATCAAGTACTTTCAAAATGGGAGATCCATGGAAAGTACCGTCAGAATCAAAAATGATCTTCTATGGTGATGAAATGCCTCATAGTCCTTTTGAGTTAGCCTATGAGGCCATTCAATCTTTTTCCAACCCATCAACATCTGATGATGATCAAATGAATATTCTTATTTGTCACGCTTGGAACCAATCTCTATGCATGATCATTTTAACAAAAAAAATTTAACTGATGAACGGATTATGGAGGTTATGACCTTGGATGAAATTCCATGGGACGATACTAATCATCGTTCAACCATCTTACCATATTTTGATAAAATTGAGAATAATTTTTCATCATTATTTGTTGAAAATGCAACAAGATGATGGAGCTTAGTGAAAAGAAGTCGCCTTCACTAAGTGGGCCCGCAGGCTATTTTTGGTGCAAAGTCTATTTTTAGACTATGTCTATTTTTAGACATATGGATCATGGTCTATGAGTTGCAGGATGCTATTTGTGGATGATTGGTCATGTTGGTAAAAATAGATGGACTTATATTTTTAGACATATGGGCGGAGTCTATTTTTAGACTGCCAGGCTAAAAATAGAACAATCGAATATTATTAGCTCTTAATAATATTTGGACTATAAACATTATCTTATCCTCTTGGAGCACTTCATTCCGAGCTACGGATGTGGCACATGCAACTGCCAGAAGGAAATACGCTTTTCTTATGGGTTAGTTGAGCTATTGCATGATGGACTTCAATTAGAACCCAAGTGATTGAGTTTGGTGGAGTTGATTGAGGAGTTGACGGAGTAGTGTTCAGTTTGACTTGGTTGAACTAGTTGTATTTAGTCTAACTGCAGAATACACTAGTGATGAGTGATGTGAACTAATTATTAATTAATTCACTAATTATTAACTCATAAATCAACTAAAGAATACATCAGTTAACTCAGTGCATGGACAGTTCAGTGGAGACAAGTGTTAGAAGTGAGTGAAAGGGCAAGACAACTGTCTGTTGTGACTATAGTTGTGCATGAGATTTGCACAAGCAATGGATTGAGTATTGCCAATGAGGATTACGTGGTTCAGCCAAGGGAAACACAAGTTTGGATCAGCCATTCTCATCCATTCTCATGCAGGATTGCTCAGTGGAGGCAGGCAAGCAGCGGAGGAGATTTGAACCTGTGATTGATTCAGATCTGAGCTAGTTTGTGTGTAACAGGTGGAGATAGTACTGAGTACTTGCGAGGAGTATTGTACTATGTATTGTTACATGTTCTCAATCAATATAATATACAGATAGTTGGGGGTTTTCAGCTGTATGCTTTCCCCGTGATATATTGTGTTGATATGTGTGATTGATGCTTCAATGTGCGCATGCGATTGTTTCTGAATACTGCAAATTGATGATCAATAGTAGAGGAGGTTATGTATTATGCATGCATTCTGCAAATAGTGTATAATCAGGATAATCTCTGTGAATAAGTGTTATAGTATTCAAAATTTCTACATTGTTTTCATCTAAGACCCTTTGCAATACTCAAAATCCAATATCTACCCTTTCTTCCAATTCTAAATAGAATTTAGGGAACATATCGGAAACAGTACCTATCGACATCTCAGTGAAACCCAAAATAATTGAAAATATTCATATACGAGCCTCTTGTTTGTTAGAAGAGATTTCAACTTACAAAGCCCTACTTCAAGAATTTAGTGCCATTTTTGCTTGTTCCTACGAAGAGATGCCACGAATCGACCTTAGCATTGTTGTACATGAAATAAAAACCTATCCGAATGCTAAGCCAGTTAGACAACGATTTACGTCCTATACATCTGCGAAAAGTTGTTGCTACCGAAACTAAGGTTGAGAATTTGCTAAAAGTAGGATTCAATTACCCTGTTCCTTTAACTGATTGAGTATCAATTATTTTACGCATTCGAGTGTGTGTTGATTACCAAGATTGTTATCGGGAAATCTAGTGTCTATGCAGAGCTGCTAGTCCCACTAAGACGAGTAGATATCTTAGAAACAAACAAATTAAAGTTACTCTCATTTTCCTTTATGAGAAGTAGTTAGGAGAAGATCAAAGAATACCAACCTCAATCCTTCGTTTGGTTCTTTGCTTGTTCCTTCTCCTCACCAACCGGTCTTTGCCACTTCTCCCTTAACCACTCCGCTTCAAAGAGTACCTGTAAAGTCAAAGCAGCATAATACCTTCAAAGTGCAGAGATCTACAATCATAAACAATGTAGGACCAGATATATATTGACCACACAAATGCATATACTATCAGACATACAAGAATGTGGAGGAAAACTTGAATAGCTTTATTAATATGAAGATTAGAAGAGAGGATTACAACCCATTTTCTGACCCAGCGTCATCCTCCCAGCATGAAAGCCCTTCTTCACCTCATGAAAAGCTTAGATCACCCAACACTATGATATTCCACCAGGAAACCAACAACACTTCCTTATAAGATACAAAATTTCAGCCTCTGGATCTCTGGGATGAGGGATCCATATATAGATGATTGCAGGGAGTGAGTCAGCTTTTGGGATTTTGATTAGTGTCTTCTCTCTGATATTTCTTGGTTCCACTTGGAGATTGATGATCTCTTACTCATCCCTGGGAAAATTCAGAGAGGCAAGTGTCATAAGAGAAGTTTCTGGAAGATTCTATGATCATCCACCTCACAAACTGTCTCTGCCATTTGTCCACTCTCGCCCATCGAACCCTACATAAGGGCTTTTCAGTATGCATAGCACCTTTTACATTGGGCAGGTGAGATGCATCGCACCCTTAGCACTGAGCAACCTGTATGGTCCAGTTTTGACCAGTTCTGAGCAGTTTCCTGTGGAGAACTTCTGGGAGATGATGTAATCAGCTGACCTTGTTCCTTTAGGGCATGAAACAACACTTTTAGGGACTCAGGAGTCCTTGGTTTATATACATATATGTTTGGGGTTGCAGTGCCCAAAAATGTCTATAACAGTTGCCCCCTAAAGCATGAGGTCGTTAATCTTTTGATGTCGGGTGAAATGCTTTATCATGAGGATCCGAGGTTTTTCGAAATGGAAGGCGACCTGTAATAAGATACAATACAATAAATTATCTTCATAATATTTTCATGATCTAGCTGAGGTGGGCATTCCCATGCTCAGCTTTATAAATTCATCTTCATGTACATAGGACAGACAACCGTCTATGTAGCAAACTGATGATTCTGATAGAGCCATCATCCTTTGATCCAGATGATCATCTGTGCAGCAATGATGTACATTTTATGTCTTTATTTTCCTGAATATATCGCAGCCTGGATGGATGAAACTAGATCCAGGGTCTTCAAACTCGTCCAATCTTCGCCCGAAGTACAAGTCGATCCATGTGAAAAATGTTCTGGAGTCGAACATGGAAAGACATCGCCTGATTACCAGCCAATGATGTAAGCTGTTAAAAGGCGCGAGAGGAATCACCGATAATGATGATGACCCTCAAGGTACGGCAATACAATTCACGTGGTGTGAGAATGGGACTTGGCATCGAACACCACGCAAAATCTCTCGATCGAAGGCCATTGATGTAAACCTGTGGCCGAAAGTGAGAAACTTGCCATTGAGGCATGCAAGCTTCAAAGTACTGAAAGGGTTGTTCCTAGGTCGACTTCTTGGATAATGAGCTAATGTCGAGAAGAAGTGACCCATCGGAGGAGGGCTTTAATGAATCCCACATATATGACACAAAATGGAGCAAATGACTTTTGGAGGTGAAAACGATCTGATGATACAGGGTTCAGGGTGGCGGTCATGAAAGAATGAAGCATAAAGGTATTGCAGCGGATGAGACACAATATAGGTTAGTGAATTCTCTGATCGACTTCTCTTGAACATATCGGTGACACTTGGAATGGATTGGTAGTGTTAACCCCAAAGATGGATGGTACGATGGACCAATGGTAATATGATCGGTGAATGGAATAACCCAACCCGGCTTGGACATGGAGTGAAAGTTTCATGTTCAAGAGCGACTTTGCTACCAATAGAGTTTCTTCAAGTTTTCTTCCCAATTTTTCCCCAGTCATTGCTGACCAGTACCTCTTTATTTTTATCAAGCTTGAGGAGGATAACATATGCTTGTTCTATAATTTTCCATTTGGGCAAACCCATCACTATGTTTTAACGAGCCTAGCGACAGTGAGACTCGTTCTTATCTATATGGACAAGTTTGTCGCTATTGGTTTTAACGAGTTTAGCGACAAAGATAACTCAGTCCTTTTCAATTTTAGAGAGTCTGAAAGGGACGTAAAGGAAACTCCAATAATCCTTTTTCGTCATATAATCCCTTAAGTCCAAAAAAGTATAAAATAATACGAAAGGGATGAATTTTCGATAATTTTAATGAGCCGAACAAAACAAGCGCTCGATCTTTTTGTGTAATAATCCCTCAAGTCCAAAAAGATTAAAATCTAAAGGAGGAATAGCACTCCCGGAAGCTTTAATGAGCTAGAGAGGCCAACTGCTTGGCAATCTTTTCATATTTTACGAGTCAGACGAAAAGAGCTTAAAGGAGACTCGTTTTTTAGGAACGAGTGATAATTTCAGGTAGCAATTGATTCCAGGTAATGTTTGGAATTTTCCAATCACGGCAGTGTCACAAGGATGGCTAACAGAATCACTCTTCGCAGATGTTCCTCAAAAGGGGTAAACAATCAAATGGAGGCGTATGATCAGCTAAAACAGAGTGGAGGTGATGATGAGAACATGACCAAGGCTCAAAAGCTAATGATAATGCATTCACAATGGTTATTTACCGGAGATTGGTTCATTTTTTAATGAGCTTAAACTCTGGGGAAACATTTGCTCATTGCTTAGGTTTAATTTTTAATGAGCTTGAACTTCATTTGATAAGGATGTCTCATCGATAGATTCCATTTTTATGGAGCTTGCACCTTTCGAAGCTTTGCTCCATATCCTTCCTTTATGTAAGCTAGGAATGACCAATCCTACGAGTTTAAAGGGTTTGAGAGCCTACAAACTAAGAAAATAAATGGTTGCTCTTCAATTGCACGCAAAAAGGTTTTCATGCCCCCAGGTATAGTGAAGTAGAGTTTCGAGGTTACCCCTCAATTTGCAAACAAAACGTTTGCTTCATCAGGAAAGGCCTACCTTATACAGGTTACCCCTCAATTTGCAAACAAAACATTCGTTCTATCAGGAAAGGCATACCTTCTAACAGAGGTATCTTATCCAGTTTAATCCCATTTTCCTATACGGACGAGTGTTAGACTAGTCATATATCCTCCGCCAAAACTTACTCTATACCTAGAGTTTTCCTGCCGGAGCAGACTAGGGCGCATGCCCCCTGGGTTTCAGTCATGACCCCCCGAATTACTCGCGTTATTTAGGTGGACAAACTGGAGATTGATGAGACATTCCTTGCGTGAAAAGACCATTTAGGGATGGCATTTGACTATTATCTATGTGTGATCCAGGGAACGAAAGCTGGTCTACGAGTTAGACCACTCGGCCTTCATGCAGAAAACACATTACTCGAAAGAGTGAGGAGACAATGGCTCCCATGCAATAAATATAGTCATGCTCGAGGAGTAGATTATAGTCTAGAGGTCCTTGGACTACCATTACGTTCATATAAACGGTTTTCCTTCTCAATGTTATAGGCACATTGGGGAGGATCCCTAACGGTCGACTGGTTCCTTTGTCGAAGCCTATCAGATTTCTCATCTCAGGTAGAAGCGATGGTGAACCAAGCACTTTCCAAGCAGTTGAGGAAAGGATAATCACAAAAGCCCCTTCATCTATGATGGTACCGACCATGATCATTTTGTAAGCTTGTACAATGATTCGGAATGGTACATTAGCCGGTAAACGGGGTCTGCCTAGTAGATTCCAATCGAAAGAAACGACTAGGTTGCTTAGAGGTGGGACCGAATAGACGGCAGGATATGACTCTGATGAACTTCCTTCTTGCGGTAAAGGAATGGGTAGATTGCCCCCATGTTCATCGGAGTCTTTGTTTACGAAAAGAATTTGAACGATGTCGTTCTCATTCTCTTCGGTGATTGTATCATCTGAAGATGGACCTTCCAAAGACAAAACCGGGTCGACTACCACCTCAACCTTTTGACTTTTGCTGGTATGGATTCAGCGGGTTTATCTTCAATGATAGATGCTTCGACCGACCACAATGGCGTGTCAGTCAGATTTTCAACTAGTGATGGACTCGGCAAGAGTTTCTTGTATCCAGGAGGAAGCTGTAGCGGTGAAGCAGGACGGTTATCCAAGACTCTTTTATCTTTTTCTAGGAAGAGACAATGGTGGACGACGTGACCACCTTCACACAGTTTACAAGGAAATTTGCATTTCCTTTTTTGTCCAAATACTTCGTTTTCACTAGTTGACGGTGTACTTTCAACATGATCTTCAGAGGTTGATGACACCGGATTGTGCAAACGAGGATACCAGTCCCTTAAAATCCGAGGGATGCAAGGACAATCTCGATGATAGTGGTCTCCTTTGCAAATGACACATGGAGATTTAGGTTTGGATGGTGCAGTGTGTGGATTTTCGCTAGACGACGCATGGTTACCCCTTTTTGCCTTTGGCTCCTTCTTCTTCTTTTCTTTCTTCTCCTTCCCCTTCTTCTCCTTCTTAGTTACTTGATTTTTGGCTTTACCAGCTTCATCAAGCGAAGAGGAAGGAGGAGAGGGAGAATCGGACGAAGTAGAAGGTTGGGGGGTAACTTTAGTATCATCTAGTTGCTAACTTGATTGTTCAGGAATCACGGTGTTCTGAACGACAGAGGTCGAGAAGAGCGTTATTGGCAAGCCAATCGTCAATCCTGGAAGTGAGAATGTAGCCATATGAGGTGCACCAACATCTCCCCAAGAGGAGAAAGGACTAGGATTTCCTCCAAGGGGAAATCCTTGGTTGGTGGACTCCATTTTCCTCAACCTAAGACCAACACGAGAATAGTGATATTGTTCCGATTAAAATAAATTTTAGACACTTTGACACAACTTGTTTTTTCAATTTTTAAGAGTCGAGAAAAAACAAAAGATGACTCTAGTCGTCTTCGATTTTTAATGAGCCTGAAGTGACAAGTGCTCAGATGGACCTTTTCCTTTAACGAGTCTGAAAAGGAACGAAAGAGACTACTCTGGAAATCTAGACAGAGGGATTACCAAACCAATCGCAAAACTGCAGAATACTTTTTACGGTACAGCAGTCAATCTTCCCGAATGCTGTGTTCAGTGCATTGCGATCGATAGGGCGACAGACACGGCTTCCTATGGATAAAGGATATAGCCTATTGTGGTCTTCCAATATATACTCGACGGTACGTGGGAGCACAAGTCCATACTAGCACTTGTCATCTCAAAGAGGAGGAATCGCCCAACCAACAATGAAAGCGATAGTTACCAGGCTTTACGACGCCGAAATACGTCTCTAGCCTAGACTTCTAGATGTTGTGCGTTAGGTTCCAAAGCATTTTTATGTTCATTGAATTTATTTTGAAATTGATCTTTCTTAAGAAATTTGCCTTTCAGGTTCACCGCGTGATGTAGATATAAAATTCCTAAAATGCAATCTAAGATGATAAACAATCATTTAATCTTATTTTTGCAATGAAAATCCTAGCTACTAAAGAAAGAGAGATGATATTCTTTCAACATAGAGCAAAGAGCACACACTAGATGCACTGTCCTAAATCAAACCAACAAGCAGTCTAAATTCAAATGCACATGCATGTATTTGTTTTCAGCTTTCTTAATGTGTGAATGACAAGAAGAATGCTAAGTACAAATCTGAATTATCTTTTCAAAGCGACAGTACTAACAAATTTCTCTTCAAAAACGAAAGGAAGATAATGACGACACTTTGCTATTTTGAATTGAAAACTACTTTCGACACTTGAAAAACTACTAATTCAAATCAAATACAAGATTAATTGTATAATCGACCATCAAGAACAATAGAATTCTTTTCTTTGACTGAAAACGACACTTGCGACACTTCCAAATCAAAAGACAACAGTTTGATTACGTTACTTTTTGTAAAAGAGAACTGTAAATGGCGCACAATACATAAAAACATTCACAATTCTTTGTACTATGGAGGCGGAATCACGCAAACGAAGGGAGTTTCCATAGTGGTATATTGATCACAGACAGCGAAACTCCTAAATAAAGCTGAAGAGAGTGAACACAGAAACCAAAGTCTGAGAGCAGAAGAAGTCTTATCTAATCAGCACACCTGCAACACAGGGAAAGTGCAATGCAGCGCACCTACTGCACACGGGAGGTGCGATGCATCCAAATTCCCAAGAGGAGAAAGTGCAATGGTCCAGGGACGAGACTTCAACTTGGTTCTTGGTCACAGTTTTCAGCTTATTTCAGGGATTTAGGCCGAGCTAATGATAGTCAGTAAATAGAAATCACAGGGGCTAATCTAATGAGGTTACTAGATCCACCACTAGGGAAATTAGGATGTTTGCAAATCAATTTTTCAGTTTATAAACAAAACCCGAAGATAGACTGAAGCAGCATTGATCTACTTTGCACTTGCATAGAAAATGCAGTTCGAAGGCTAGCTGGATTAACTTCAGGCTCCGTCTGTAAGTTTATGAAACAAAAAAATATAGACAAGCAAACAATCTATTCACTCCCCAGTAGAGTCACCATTTTGTTATCTGGAAATCTAGTGTCTATGCAGAGCTGCTAGTCCCACTAAGACGGGTAGCTATCTTAGAAACAAACAGATTAAAGTTATTCTCATTTTCCTTTATGAGAAGTAGATAGGAGAAGATCAAAGAATACCAACCTCATTCCTTCGCTCGAATCTTTGCTTGTTCCTTCTCCTCACCGACCAGTCTTTGTTGCTTCTCCCTTGACCGCTCCGCTTCAAAGAGTACCTGTAAAGTCAAAGTAGCATAATACCTTCAAAGTGCAGAGATCTACAATCATAAACAATATAGGACCAGATATATATTGACCACACAAATGCATATACTATCAGACATACAAGAATGTGGAGGAAAACTTGAATAGCTTTATTAATATGAAGATTATGAGGATTACAACCCATTGTTCTGACCCAGCATCATCCTCCCAGCATGAAAGCCCTTCTTCACCTCATGAAAAGCTTAGATCACCCAACACTATGATATTCCACCAGGAAACCAACAGCACTTCCTTGCAAGATACAAAATTTCAGCCTCTGGATCTCTGGGATGAGGGATCCATATATAGATGATTGTAGGGAGGTGAGTCAGCTTCTGGGATTTTGATTAGTCTCTTTTCTCTGATAGTTCTTGGTTCCACTTGGAGATTGATGATCTCTTACTCATCCCTAGGTGAATTTAGAGAGGCAAGTGTCACAGGAGAAGTTTCTGGAAGATTCTATGATCATCCACCTCGCAAACTGTCTCTGCCATTTGTCCACTATCACCCATCGCACCCTACAGAAGGGCTTTTCATTATGCATCGCACCTTTTACACTGGGTAGGTGACATGCATCACACCCTTAGCACTGAGCAACCTGTATGGTCCAGTTTTGACTAGTTCTGAGTAGTTTCCTGTGGATAACTTCTGGGAGATGATGTAATCAGCTGACCTTGTTCCTTTAGGGCATGAAACAACACTTTTAGGGAATCAGGAGTCCTTGGTTTGTAAACATATATGATTGGGGTTGCAGTGCCCAAAAATGTCTATAACAGAGATATCAATAAAGCTTTTCCCAAGGACAATTATCCACCTCTGTATATCAACAAAATTATCAATGACTATGCCGAAAATGAAATTTTTTACTTTATGGATAGATTTTCTGGCTACAATCAGATAAACGTACTCCCTGCCGATCAATATAAAACCACATTTATATTCCCATGGGCAACTTTTTCTTATCGCAAACTCCCATTTGGCCTAAAAAATGTTGGCATATATTTTCAACGAGCAATGTCTTACGCATTCCACAATATCAAGCATATTCTTCAGCCTTATTTAGATGACCTCCCGACTCATTCCATGAAACGACAGGATCACCCAATGCACTTAAAAGAGATTTTCATTAGGTGTAGGCATTAAAATATTTGCTTGAATCCGCACAAATGTGTTTTTTGTGTGCAATCTGGTCACCCTCTAGATGTCATCATTTCAAAGGAAGGAATTCATGTCTATCCTCTCAAAGTAGAAGCAATTTTGAATTTTCCTGCTTCTTCTAGCCTGACTCAACTACAAAGTTAGCAAGGGAAAGAAAACTTTTTGCAAAGATTCATCCACAGTTATGTTGAAATAACATAGGGTTTTACTCGACTATTGAAAAACAATATTCCATTTTTCTAGGATGAGCTTGTTGATAAAGCTTTTGATGCATTAAATCATGCACTGACTAATGCACCTTTACTGCATCCACCCGATTATCATCGACACTACTTTTTGTACTTAGTTGTATCTGATGCCACCATTGGAATGGTGTTAGTCAAAGAGGATGATTCTAGCAGTGAACATGTGATTTACTACTTGAGTAGGCATCTCACTAAAACTAAGATTAAATACGAACATGTGGAAAATCTATCCTTGGCAGCTATGAAAGTTGTTCAACGATTTTGTCACTATATACTTCTCCTAAAAATGACTGTCATTTCAAATTGCAACCCTATGATGTATATTCTCATGAAGCAACTGCTAGGGGGGAAATAATCGAAGTGGATAGTCATTTTACAAGAGTTTGATCTGGAATTTGAAAAATCCAAATCAAAGAAATCCTTGGTTTTCGCCGAACTATTGTGTGACTTCCCCCATACTAATATAGAAACTGTAGCAGAAGATTATTTTGCTAACGAATCTCTCTTTCTTATTAGTGTGCTTGATCTGTGGTATGGAGACATCATTATATATATCCAAACACAACCTTTTAGGCCTCAGTTATCCAAAAATGGTTGTTGGCGAATCCAATACCAATCCCAACAATACAACATTATTGGCGACACTCTTTATCATCATGGTGCCGATTCTGTATTCCGACGTTGTTTAACTCTTGAAGAAGCCAAAAAAAATTTGAATGACTGCCACTTTGGAGCATGTGGCGATCACATGTCTAGGTATGCTTTTCCCTAAAATATATTACGCGCTGGTTATTTTTGGCCTTCAATGTTTAAAGATTGCATCACTACAGTCTGAAAATGCCATAATTGCCAAATTTAGGATCGCAAAATGCAAGCACCTCCCGCTCCTCTTCACCCAATCATATTTTTTGGTCCTTTTGGCAAATGGGGAATTGACTTTGTCACTTGTAACCCTCACTCGGTTGGGGAGCATGGATATATCATCCTTACAGTCGATTACTTTACAAAATGGGCCGAGATGATGCCTACATATAGTGATGACGCGAAATTGCAACTACTTTCATTTTCAGTCATGTGATTGCTTAGTTTGGCGTCCCACAAGCTATTGTTACAAACCATGGTAGTCATTTTCGCAACTTTATGATGGTCGAACTATCCGCACAACTTGGCCTCCACCATGATAGCTCTACTCCGTATTATCCACAAGCTAATGGTCAGGTCAAAGTTGTCAATAAAGTTTTAACCAATATGATTAAACAGATAGTTGGCATCCATAAAGGAAACTGGCACTCTATTCTATTTTCAGCACTATGGGCTTACCACACTAATGTAAAAGCATCGATCGATTTTAGCCCTTTTCAACTTGTTTATGGTTTGGAAGCCATATTACCTATTGAATTTTAAATTCCATCTCTTAAATTAGGTATTGAATTTTTACCAGCTAAATCTGCCAATGAAGAACGCTTTGTACACTTAGCCCATTTAGATGAAAATCATTGTAATGTCGTATTGGCTAGAGACGCTCACCAGAAACATGTCAAAGCCCAATACGATCAGAAATTAATCCTCATACCTATTCAGAAGGTGACCTAGTCTTGGTATATGAACAAGCTCATGACAAGCTATGTGTAGGGAAATTCGAACCCATGTGGCATGGCCCTTACATCATAAAATGTGTATTATCTAAAGGTGCCTATGAGCTAATTGATTACAATGGTGTTTCTTTGGGAAAGCCCAGAAATGGTCTTCACCTAAAGAAATATTTTGCATAAATTTTGGTGAAGATTTGTATATTATTTACCATTTTTAGGTATGTGTGGTAGATTAATGTTTTTTACTACTTCTTCTGCTTATCTTGTTTTTACACTTGATTTACAGATGTCGACGTTTTATCTGACTTACATTGGCTTTGCTAATGGCGCTAGTCGTAGTACTTTGAATTTATCTTCTGCAGCCTGGGTTATCTATTCACCCAGTAATGAGCTAGTCTCTATTCACGGGATATGTCTATGTCAAACAACGAACAATATAGCAGAATATAGCGCAGTCATTGAACTATTTGCTGATGCTGTTATAGACATTTTTGTGCCTTGCATCACTGAGCATGAAATGTCAATAATCAAGGGATCCAAAGTCCCTAAACATGTTGTTCCTACCCCTAGAGGAACAAGGCCAGCAAACCACAGCAATTCACAAAAGTTCTCCACCTGAAAACACTAAAAAACAAGCCAATTCTGGATCATGTCAACTGCTCCACTGAGCATCTGCGCTGAATGTCAACTGCTCCACTGTCTACCTGCGTTGAATGTCAACTGCAACAAAGGCTACCTGCGCTGAGCGTAACTGGACAAGTGGCAAGCTCATTTCTCAAGGTGTCAATACTCAGGAAGCTTCCAAAATGACACTTGCATCAAGGAATTCGACTGGTGATGAGTAAGAGGTTCCAAATCTCCAAGTGGAAGCAAGAACCTCCAAGTGGACTCAAGAACTGAAGTGGGAGAGGACACTAGTCAGTTTCATACCAGCCTCAAGCTGACTCATCCTCTCTCCAAAACTCCTATATATAGATCTCTCTCCATGAGGTCAAGGGAGGCTGGAATTTTGTGATTGCAAAGAATTGTTGTTGGTTTGAGGTTGGATCATTGGGTGTTTATGCTTTGAAGGGAGCTGAAGAAGGAATTCCATTCTGCTGGGAAGGAGATGCTGGGTTGGAGCCCTATGGGTTGTATCTCTTCCTGAACCTTGTTTATCAATCAATAAAGCTTCTTGGTTCTTTCCTATATGCTGGTGTATTTTGTATGATTTGCATTAGTATATTTGATTTACTTCTAATCCTGAATCATTTATGAATATGTATATTTGCCTTTGTGTTGTGTCCTTCTCTTGTCGCAAGTAGCTGTTCTCTTGTCACAGGTAGCTGTTCTCTTGTGATCTCGTGGGAATCGAGTAGCTGTTCTCTTGAGCGAGCGAGGAGGCAAGTAGCTGTGGACACCCAAAGAGGAGAGGATCTAGATCGAGGGACAACCGGAAGATAACGGTAAGTCTACCAATCTCCTCTCTTTCATATTTCATAAAGGAAGAAACCGAAGTAGCTGTATTCGTTTGTTGCTAAGGTACTGTCACACCTTAGGTGGATAGGATCGTCCTGCATAGGCATTTTTCCCCACAACAAATTGGCGACTCCGCTGGGGAAGAACTTTGTTTTAGTCATTTTGTTTGTGTTTACATCATTGTTTACTTCATAGACTCAACGGCAACAATCGAACTGCTTTGCAAAGTAGAATGTTGCTGCCTTGATCCTTCACTGGATTTTGTCTATGATCTGAACAATGAACTCACAAATGACTTGATGATCCTTTGTGATAGTCTTTAGTACCCTCTCAAAGCATCCCTCTGTTTATACCTTGCTTGTGTTTCTGATTTGGCCTGAAACAGTTGATTTTTGAGCATTTTATGACCCAGAACCCAAGGGAAACGAGAGTTTCTCTTTCAGCGCAACTGCTGTGAAGGCAGTCTGCATTTCAACGCAGGTCCCGTGAAGGCTACCTGCGCTGAATGTCAAACTGACAGTGTTAGACTTGCGCTGAACCAGTGTAGCCTTGTGCAGCTGGGGTTCTCTGTCCTCTGTTGCCCTGTTTTGATCTCTGTTTTTTGCAGCCTTTAACCAACATAGGTACCAGTCTGATAACCCCTTTTCTTTGCTTAAATTCCGCCTCATTTTTGTACAAAAAGACTGTAAGTGTTTTTATGTGTTTGTGGCGTCATTTACAGTTTTCCTTTGCATGAGCGAAATAGTCATCCTGTAGCCCTTGATTCAGATCTGATTGATTGATTGATTGTGATCTTAGGAGAGAGTTCATTGGCTGTTTGCAGTTTGATTATACATTTTTTCTTTCTTATTGGTTTGAATTTGTCGCTTTTAAGTGTCGAAACAAGTATTCCTTTCGAAAAATCGCAAAGTGATTGTAATCTCTTCTACCCTTGTTGATTTTGGAAAAAGTAAACTTGTTTATTCTCAGTCATTTAAAAGCAAATTCAAAGTTGTACAAAAAGCTTTCTTTGTAGGCATTTATACTAAGAAAGTGGAAAACAAACACCTGCATTGTGCATTTGCATTTTGATAAGTTTGCATGTTTGATTTAGGAAGAGTGCATTAGAGTGTGCTGATTGCTCTTTGAGGAAAGATAGTCGCTCTCTTTTCCCTTAGTAGCTAGGATTTTCAAAGTTGAAAGATTATAAAGCTTGCTTATCATCTTAGACTGCATTTAGGAATTGTACCATACATCTCGTGGTGATCCTGAAAGACAAACTTCTAAAAATATCAACTTAAAATAAACTGAATGAACCTAACAACGCTTTGCAACATAACGCACAACATAGAGGTCTAGGCTAGAGACGTGTTCCGGCGTCGTTAAGCCTAGTGACTGTCGATCTCGTAGAAGGTGGGTGATTCCTCCTGAGGGACGATAGCACTAGTACGGACTTGTGCTCCCACGTACCGTCGCGTATATATTGGGAGACCCCTATAGGAATATATCCTTTATCCTTAGGAAGCCGTGTCGGCTGCCCTACTGATCGCAATGCAGTGAACATAGCATTCACGAAGATCGACCACCCGTACCGTAAAAAGTATTCTGTGGTTTTGCGAAAGGTTTGGCACACCCTCTGCCTAGATCTCCAGAGCAGTTTCTTTTGGCCTTTTTCAGACTCTATAACAGAAAAAGTCCATCCGAGCATTTGTCACTTCGGGTTCGTTAAAACATCGAAGGAGACTAGAGTCATCTTTAGCTTTTTCTCGACTCTTTAAAAGTGAAAAAGCAAGTTGTGTCTAAAAGCATCTAATAAAATTCATTCATTTCGTAAACATAATTTCCCCTTTTGTATTTTAGTTGATCGAGTAATCCGCAACCGTGGAAGAAAGTCAATTGAAACCCTGTCATTCGCGGAGGCTTGCGAGTCAACCGTCTTTGTCTCCGGAATCGAAAACAGTATGGACAAAGCGAACTCGCTTAACCGATTCAAAATCTCCCATTAAAGTTAGAACAAGTGTTCTGACAACATCTGAGATTCCGGTTACTCCAAACATTTCTGGAAACCCTGCCTCTATTGAAGAAGTTCAACAGCCACAGAGGGACAGTAACACTGATCTTAGTCTGAGAACAAGTACTTGCGTTACTGAACCAGTTCCATCTGTAACCAGTCCAGAGAGTATTGTTCCTCAAACAACTGTCGCTGTCGAAACAACCCCTTCTTCGGCACCAGAAATCTTTTACGGACCTGACGGTCTTCCTCTTCCACCTGGTTTGATTGCGATAGAGGAAATTGTAGAGGACCCACAAGCAAGTACTCCAACTCATTTTGGAGTAGGGGTCACTCGTTTTCCTGCAACATCAGAAGTTAGTCCATCACCAGTGGAAGTTCCTGTAGAATCGCTAGGCGATTTATTGGATAGACTTAAAATGTCTGAGCAACCGTCGACAACTAGGGCCGTGTCGAATGACACGGCAACAACAGAACCCCCTACTCCCACTCCGACGATGTTTGCCGGTATACCATCTGTCCCAACTAGCTCGCAACAGCTAGAAGGAGTCCACCCAGGGACTATTTCGACAGTGTGGTCTGTTCCAGTTTGTTCCTCCGGAATAATATCCGGTAATTCTTATGTTGAAACTAGACAAATTGATCCCTACGGAGGTCAATTTGGGCCATCCAGTCCCCAAGGGCAAACAATGCCCTTGAGTTCCGTATTGCTACCGTATGGGGGGCAGTATGCCCTTTCATTATCCCCTTCAGGAGGATATCCATACGGCAGTTCTCAATAATATTCAGGTTATACTGGAGTTACGACAAGTGGTTGGGTACCTATGCTACCCCAGCAACCGAGAGTTGTGTATTCTATGCAACAATGTGTACCTATGTCGAACATCCCGACGACGCCAGCTATTGTAACAGTGTCACAAGTTCAAACGATGTCTGTTGTGTGTCAACCTCAGATTTCTCAGGTTGTAATGCAACAGCCCCTTGACCCTGTGACACAACCACAATCGCCAACTACCGGGACGACACAGGTCCAAACGGGTTCAATTACCCCGCATCTTGGTCTGTCGGTTAGTATAGCACAGCAGAACATGGCTTCACAACCATGGCTAGTGCAATACCAACAACCACAATTCCAGCAGGTGTACCAAGGATCTGAGCAACAAATCTTTGCGAATAGTGGACAACCGTAAATTCAAAATAGTTTAAACCAACCACTTTACATTGGTCAAGTCCACCAACCGTATCAGTCATACCAACATCAATTACATTATGCTGGTATGCAGAGGCCTACTGCTCAGGCGATTTCATCGTATCCTGGGTACGCCTCGCCTAACCTGAATCAACAGTTACCATTCGTGGCAACTTTAGAATTACCATATTTACACCAATTAATGAACGATCCAATTGCTTACGCCCATTCGTGGCTAGCGATTCCTCACAAGCTTCCATCGGACATTCCTAAATTCAATGGAAATCCAGGTGAAGACCCGTCGAATCATGTGATGACTTTTCATCTGTGGTGTTCTTCGAACACCTTGAATGATGATTCGATAAGGCTTCGCCTTTTTCAGAGGACATTGACAGGTCCAACGGCTAAATGGTATATTGAGTTACCTAGAGCCTCTTTCGACAATTTCAGTTCCCTAGCCACGACTTTCTTAACCCATTTTCAATTACCGATAAGGTATGAAACTGGAACAGAAATCTTAACCAATTTCAAACAGACGACGGCAACTCATATATCCGATCATATACATGAGTGGCGTCGTCGTCGCAGAATGGTAAAGACCTACGTTCCCGATCAGCTATTAGCTGAATGGTTTATAAAGTCATTACTTCCTGCTATAACGGAAGATGTGGCCAAGGGGGGAGTCGTAACAGAGGAGCAGGTTATTGCTCGTGCACAGTATCTAGACTTAGTGTATAATCAGTCTAGCACGCTCTACGACAAGATACCTGACGCCCCTAGACCGGAATTTTCAATTCCTCCTCCTCCTGGATCAAATAGTGACTCTCATGCCGGCGATGGTGTGATTGGTACTGCAAACGCAAAGTTGACAAAGGATTCGTCTAAGAAAGCCCGTAAGACTTCAAATCAAAATGCAAATCAAGAAATTCTTGCTTCGGAAATAAATGCCATATCGGCAGATAAAGGCAAAAATTCCAATCAACCAGGAAGCAAGAAGAAACAAAACAAAGGGAAGAAGAAGAAGCAGGGTGAGTCATCCCCTGAGAAAACTTCTTCAAACCCTCCTAGAAATAGGAAATTTACTTGTCAAATATGCGATGAGGAGGATCATCGAACAACAGATTGTCCGTTAAGAGCTAAGCTAAAGAAATTCTTTAAGAGTTCTAAAACCTCAGCTGTGTTGACTAATCCATTTCCAAATCCAGGTCAAAATATGGTTGATAGTGGAAATGCTTCCCCATCGCAAGTGCTAATGTTATCGATCTCTAAGCAACAAAACGATGCTTTGATTTCGACAAGGAACAAAGATTACGGGAATCCACCGGTGTCGAACGAAAAAGGTAAAGATCAACCAAGTAGTTCGACAACAACTTCGACAGAAGTTGTACCCCCCATCATTCCTGAGTTAACAATAAAACCGCCAAAGGGAGTAGTACACAAGTCGACATTTAATCCTCGCGCCAGGGCAGCACAGCATTACAACATAGTGGAAGATTTGGCCCAATCGCCATCCGCTATGTCGACTCTTGAGGTACTACAAAATTGCCCATCCCAAAGGCAGGCGTTGTTATCAGCTATTGGTGGGGTTGATCCTAAGGATTCCAATCTTGTATCCTTTGATCACAAAGGATATGATCCTCAGTTACCAGCTCAACTAGCTTTCCTTATTCAAGTGAAAGCCCTCAACAAAACTGTTCACAGAACAATCATTAATGAGGGGGCATCGACATGTATCATGTCGATGAGTTGCTGGAAAACTCTCGGATCTCCAACCTTGTCGCGATCTTCGACGACACTAAAAGCATTCGACGGAAGGACGTACACCCCGTACGGCATCCTAAATAACTTAAAGGTTGAACTAGGAGGAAAAACAGTGGAAATTGATGTTGAAGTCATCGATGGAAATCTTGACTATAACATCCTACTGGGAAGACCATGGATATATGCCATGGCGGCTGTAGTGTCGACTTATTTTAGGAAGATCACATTCCCTTTTCAAGGAGGGATTATGATCGTCGACCAACAGAACTTCCTCCCTAATGGTTCACAAGTTACAGGAAGCATTCCCATGATCCATGGGAGCGACCATTCAATTCAAGATATCGGAGTAGGACTATTGAAGGACCCCACAATGATGGGAACTTTCGCGCTACCACCTCCTATCTACATAGGAAATATACCGTTTGTAGCAACCTGCAACATGATATCTTCCACGAAGGTCGCAGAAGACAAAGTCAACATGGATCATGCAATGGTTTTGCCCCCAAGCCCTATAGAAATATTGTAGCAATCAATGTTTCAGGCATGGGAGGCGAACCCAAATCAACGCTCGTCAAGCGTTTGGGTAGATAGGTCTAGAGAATATGGTACCCCATTAGATCCTTGGTCGAAAGTACATGGGACTGACGAAGGGATCTTACAATCAATGTTGATTGAGAGGGCACCATGGAATGATCACCACCATCGTTCCCTTCTTCCAGAGTATGAAGAAGATACTCAACACGACCTTTACCACCCTTCAGTTTTTGAATTCCTTTCAAATACTGTAAATACGGTGGATTCCGAGCGAAACTTATCCAATATTGAAGAGACTATAGCCATAAATATCTCGACTAAACCAAATGTTGTAGAGAATATTTATGTCGGCAAAGGTTGTTCCCCTTCAGAACTGGAAGTATATAACGCTCTTTTTCGCGAGTTCAGAGATGTCTTTGCTTGGTCATATGAAGAAATGCCAGGCATTGACTCGAGTATTGTTGAACATGAAATTAAAATGTATCCTGATGTCAAACCAGTAAGACAACGGCTTCGACAGGTACACCCCAAGAAAGCCGCTGCCATTAAGGCAGAAGTTGAGAAACTTCTCCATGCTGGTTTCATCTACCCGGTTCCTCTAACCGATTGGGTATCGAATATTGTCCCTGTTATGAAGAAACAAGGGACGATTAGAGTGTGTGTCGACTATAGGGATGTAAACCAGGCTTGTCCAAAGGACAACTACCCTACACCCTTCATCGACCAGATAATTGATGAATGCGCCGGATGTGAAATCTTTTCCTTTATGGATGGATTTTCCGGATATAATCAAATAAATATCCGCCCACAGGACCAGTCGAAGACTGCATTTATTTGTCCGTGGGGCACATTCGCTTATCGAAAATTACCCTTTGGTTTAAAGAACGCAGGGGCGACGTTTCAGAGGGCAATGAATTATGCCTTCCATGACATCAAGAACATAGTTCAACCATATCTCGACGACCTTCCGGCTCATTCGCGAAAGCGGACTGATCATCCGCAGCATTTAAGAGCGATATTTCTACGTTGCCGACACTACAAGATAAGACTCAATCCGCACAAGTGTGTGTTTTGCGTCGGTTCTGGTTGTTTACTTGGCTTTGAAGTCTCTAAGGATGGGATTCGTCTCGACCCTTGCAAGGTTCAGGCAATCATTAATTTGCCTCCACCTTCAAATTTGCTTCAGATTCAGAAACTCCAAGGGAAAGCAAACTTTCTGAGGAGGTTCATTCCAAATTACACAGAACTTGCTAAAGGTTACACTCGTCTTTTGAAAAAGGATGTGCCTTTTGTCTGGGATCAGGTGGCGCAAGCTTCCTTTGATGCTCTGAAAGATTCTCTAGTAAGAGCATCATTAATGTATGCCCCAGACTATCAAAGAGATTTTAACCTGTATCTGGCTGCAGCGGATACGACCATTGCGATGGTTTTAGTTCAAGAAGTCGATGGAACTGAACATCCTGTATATTATTTAAGTAAAAACTTAAATGATACGGAAAGCAAATATTCTTATGTTGAAAAACTAGCGCTTGCAGCTGTTCAAGCGATTCAAAGATTTCGACATTATGTCCTCTTTCGGAAAACTACCATTTTATCAGATTGCAACCCCGTGACTTATATACTGTCACGACAGTTGCTGGGGGCAAATATTCAAAATGGATAGCGATCCTTCAAGAGTTTGATCTGGAATTTGTAAAATCCAAATCAAAGAAAGCTCTAGTTTTTGCGGAATTATTGTGCGATCTCCCATCGTCGTCCAACGATGAAACATCGGAAGAGTCAATCGTGGACGAGAGTTTGTTTCTGATATCTACAAGCGATGAGTGGTATGGAGATATAATAGTTTATCTCCAAACCCAAAAGTTCAGGCCTAACACCTCTCACTCTGAACAGAAACGTATACAATACCAAGCTAAAGACTACATGATCGTCGGTGATACGCTTTACCGTCGTGGCATCGATACAGTTCTAAGGAGGTGCCTTACCCATGAGGAGGCCGAGAAAGCCCTGAATGAGTGTCATTCAGGCGCGTGTGGGGGGCATCAATCTGGATATGCAACAGCACAAAAAATCTTACGAGCAGGATACTTCTGGCCAACCATGTTCAAAGATTGCATAATCGCAGTCAGAAGTTGTCATGCATGTCAGATTTTCGATAGCAAAACCAGAAGACCACCCGCACCTTTACAGCCAATAGTTGTTGTTGGGCCTTTCGCCAAATGGGGCATCGATTTCATGCAATGTAACCCCACCTTGACCGGGGGGCATGGGTATATTATAGTCGTCGTTGACTATTTTACCAAATGGGCCGAGGCGATGCCTACATTGGATAACACTGGTGAAACAGCTGCCCTTTTCTTTTTCAATCATGTAGTCGCCAGGTTCGGCGTACCGCAAGCTATAGTTACAGATCATGGATCGCATTTTTGCAATCACATGATGGTTGAATTAGCTGCCAAGCTAGGGCTATCTCACGACAGCTCTACCCCGTACTATCCGCAAGCCAACGGAAAGGTTGAGGCGATCAACAAGGTCCTAAAGCGTATGTTGCAAAGGATGATCGGGGTTCACAAAAGAAGGTGGCATCTAATCCTGTACTCGGCCTTATGGGCTTACCAAACATCGGTAAAGAATGCGACTGGGTTCACACCTTTCCAACTGGTGTATGGCCTGGAGGCAGTCTTACCAATCCAGTGTGAAATTTCGTCTCTTAAACTCGCAATTGACCTCCTCCCCGGAACTTCAGAAGAAGAGGCCCGTTTCTTGGAATTAATCCAATTGGATGAAACCCGTCGTGACGCCGCTTTGGCTAACGAAGCCCATAAGAAACGAGTCAAGGCGCAGTTCGACAAAAATGTCAAACCCCGTGTCTTCTCCGAAGGTGACTTGGTCTTGCTTTACGACCAAGAATCCGACAAATTGGGAGCAGGAAAATTTAATTCTTTATGGATGGGCCCCTATATTGTTAAACGAGTGTTAGCAAAAGGAGCCTACGAGTTAATGGATTATGACGGAATCCCACTGGCGCAACCCCGAAACGGGTTGTACCTCAAGCGTTACTATGCCTAAATAGTAACCTGAGTGCTTTTGTTGTATTTTGTTTTCGCTAAAGTGTTTGTTTCGGTCGAGTAATCCACCTTTTTCATTTGTTGCAGATGTCGAACTTTTCTGAGACATGTGTGGGATATGCTGACGGAGCGAGTCGTAGTTCGCGGAATCTATCCTCCGCAGCCTGGGCCATTTTTGATCCAAGCGGCGAGTTAGTGAGTTTTAGAGGTGTGTGTATTGGGCAATCAACGAATAACATCGCTGAGTATAGCACGTTGATAGAACTCCTCTCTGATGCCGTCACCCGTGGCATACGCCGACTAATCGTCAAGCTAGACTCACAACTTGTGATACTACAACTCAATGGTATATATTTTGTCCGCAATCCAGCTATTTATCGAACGTTTCTAAGGGTTAAGATTTTGGAAAGACAGTTTGATTCAATTCAATACCAGCATATTTCCAGGAACTTAAACACATTAACCGATTCATTAGCAAACTATGTATTAGATAGACATTTGCAACATTTATAAAAAGAATTGCATCAATGTTATGCAAGTGGATCACGTAAACCAACCAGAATAAACCTCGAAAATCAAAATATATAAAAAGTTGTTTATCGTTTATACATAATGTTCTGTAACCAAGACAAAAATTGGTCGCATGACCCAAAAACTCAAAAGCGCTAGGGGGCACCCTAGCCTAGTGGTGCTCATGATAGCACGTCACGGCCTGTGCAATCATGCGCAAGAGACGAGTCCATCGTCTAGGCACACCAGTAGTATGCCGCTGCAACTGTAAAGGTAACTCATCGATCCGTACATCCGAAATACCGAGAGTAAGGCTCTCAACCTGCTCCTGCACAGCTGTAAGGGTCTCGGCCACGTCAAGGTCGCGAAGAATAACCCTCCCAGCAGGCTCCACTGCTGGGGCAGCGACTGGCGGTCTCAGACGAACTACTGGACGAACAGGACCAACATCTGCATGCACACAAGAGTTTGATTAAGAGTCTTGACAGAATAAAGCACAGCAACATTATGAATAAAAACAGTAAACAGTGATATGGTCAGAGATTTTACCAATAGCACCCCACTGCTCGCCATCCGGTAGCACCAAATCCGGATCGCCTCGGAAATCCATACCCACATATGGATACTCGGAAAAGACCATCTCCTGGCACTCGAACCACCTGAAGAAGGTATCAGTGAAAGTAATCTGAGGTTGACCAGCATGCCTAGACATGTGATCGACCCATCTCTGCATGCGTGGCTCGGTCGGAGAAGGCAAGTCGAGTGCTATATACTGAGGCTGCATCAGTGGTATTTTCTCCAAGGCGAAGGCAGTCAAGATGGAACCAAATCCAAAGTTCTTCAGCTTCCCGTCCTTCACCTTGGTCAATTGATTTTTCATCTGAAAAAGTACTGCATCACACCAGTTGAATACTTTCGGTTGGAGACACTCCAAGGCGTGCTGCACATAAGACCTGTTGGCAACATGTAGAGATGCACTACCGGCCATCCTACCAATAGTGTACAGAATGGACCTGAGTGACCTGTCAGTAATCTCACGGATAACGACCTTGCCGTCTCTGCTCAGTTGGGAACCTTCCCTACAGTACTGACGAACATAGTCTCTCACGGAGTCATTCCCCCGGGCCGAACCTGACAAAGAAATGGGGGCACCCCGCCTTGACAACCCAGTCAAGAAGTAAATGTCTACGATGGTCAAGGGGATGGATTTTCCCCTAATCTGGAATACTTGGTTGATGGGATCCCAAGCATCAAGCATGTACTGCAGTAAAGAAATATGTGCTCTCATGCTAGAGATACGGAAGAACTTCAGCAGGCCACAGTTCCGCAGCGCGTTCACCGTGACAGGGTCATGGAGAGCAATCATATCTTCTTCTTCATGTTCTCGTTCTCGCCATGTAAGGGACATTTTGCTCAAAAGTTCCTGCAAAACAAACAAGAGAATGAGTAAGATCCTGGATTTGATGAGAAACTGGCGAAAATTTCATCAAAAACTGTGCAATAGAACTGCTTTTCTATGATCAACGCAATTGGCAAGTGTCCTACCTGCGTTGAAGGTCAAACTGCCTTAAGGCAGCTTGACATTCAACGCAGGTTTCGAATGGACTGCCTGCGCTGATGGCAGAGCGCCCTAGCAAAACCCCAGGGGCTCAGGAGAACAGGAAAACAGGCACAGAATGGGAAAAGGAAACCATGAAAAGAAAGAGCTAGGGTTTAGCTCCTACCTGGTCCAGACGGCGCCGAAAATCGTCCGCAGAATCTCCCAGAATCAGCTGATGAAAATCAAGAAGGAAGAGGCACCTCTAAAGCTCCAACAAACCAAGTTCAAATGAAATGGTAAAATGAGAGGTAAAAACACTTTTTAATGGATTTTTACATAGTTCAAAGCAAAATATTAGGGTTTTTATCTCATGTTATGTATTTCTAACTAAGTTTGATGCAGCAATTGAAAATGCAGTACTGTCCTTGAAAAGAGAAAAGCTAGTAATGGTAAAAAATCAAAATTTGACCATATAATCGAGCAGTTTTTGCATAAAGTTCATGCTCGTTAAAAAATAAACGCAAGATCCGAGCAGTTTTAGCACATAGTTCATGCTCGTTAAAAAATAAACATAAGATCGAGCAGTGTTTTGGTGCATTCAAGCTCGTTAAAAAATGAACCCATCCCGGTAAATAACTATTGAGTATGTAACCTGATCAACCATAAAAGCCTTGGTCGTGTTTGTGTACCGTCACCTCCACTTTTCATTTGGCCGATCGTTCACCTCCATATGATTGTTTGCCCATTTTGAGGAACAGCTGCGAAGAGTGATTTCACCTAGCCATCCTTGTGACACTGCCGTGATTGGAAAATTCTAACCTGTACCTGGAATCAGCTGCTAACCCTGTTCATCACTCGTTCCTCGAAAGACGAGTCTTCTTTAAGCTCTTTTCTATTGACTCAGAAAATATGAAAAGATTGCCGAGTTTTGGCCTTCCAGCTCGTTAAACGACCGGAAGAGCTATCCCTCCTCTAGATTTTAATCTTTTTTGGACCTGAGGGATTATTGCACAAAAAAGATCGAGCGCTTGTTTTATTCGGCTCGTTAAAACTATCGAAAACTCATCCCTTCTGTATTGTTTTATACTTTTTCGGACTTAAGGGATTAGATGACGAAAAAGGAATTTTGGAGTTAACTTTATGTACCTTTTCAGACTCTCTAAAAATGAAAAGGACTGAGTTTTCCTTGTCGTTAGACTCGTTAAAATCATTAAATAGCGACAAACTTGTCTTTAGACGAGAATGAGTTTCACTGTCGCTAGGCTCGTTAAAACATAGCGTTGGGCTTGCCCGAAGGGCAGGTTATAGAACAAGCATATGTTATCCTCCTCAAGCTTGACAAAAATAAAGAGGTACTGGTCAGCAATGACTGGGGAAAAATTGGGAAAAATCAAGAAAGCTTTGATGGTAGCAGGTTGCTCTTGAACATGACACTTTTCTTCCGTACCACAATCGGGTTGGGTTGTTTCATTCACCGGTCACATCACCATGGTCTCGCCATACCGTCCATACTTGGGGTAATGCTACCAATCCATCGCATCAGTGTCGCCATATGTTCAAGAGAAGTCGTTCAGAAAGAGTCAACCAGGTCCCATCCACTGCCATACATTATCCTTCATCCATTCATGACCGCCACCCTGAATCATATGTCACAGATTGTTTTCACCTCCATTAAAATCATTAGCTCCGTTCCGTGTCACTGATGTGGGATTCATTAAGGCCCTCCTTTGACGGATCGCTTCTTGTCGACATCAGCTCATTATCCAAGAAGTTGATCTAGGAACAACCCCTTCAGTACTTTGAAGCTTGCATGCCTCAATGGCAAGTTTCTCACTTCCGGCGACAGGTATACATCAATGACCTTCGACCAGGAGATTTTGCGTGGTGTTCGACGCCAAGTCCTTTATTCACACCACGTGAATTGTACTGCAGTACCTTGAGGGTCATTATCATTATCGGTGATTCCTCTCACGCTTGTTAACGGTTTACATCATTGACCGGTAATCAAGCGATGTCTTTCCATGTTCGACTTCAGCGCATTTCTCACATGGATCGACTTGTACTTAGAGTGAAGATCGAACGAGTTTGAAGACCCCGGATCTAGTTTCATCCATCCGGGCTGCGATATATATTCAGGAAAAATAAAGACATTTGACATGTACATCATTGCAGCAGATGATCATCCTACTCAAAGGATGATAGTTTCGCCAGAATTATCAGTCTACCATCAGACGGTCGTCTGTTCTATGTACCAAAATGAATTTATAAAGCTGAGCATGGGAATGCCCGCCTCAGCTAGATCATGAAAGCAGTATGAATCATAATGTATTGTATTGTATCTTATTACAGGTCTCCTCCCAGCAAATGGATGAACTTCGGACCCTCCTGGATAAAGCATTTCACCCGATAAACGGCCTCATACTTTAGGGGGCAACTGTTATAGACATTTTTGTGCCTTGCATCACTGCGCATGAAATGTCAATAATCAAGGGATCTAAAGTCCCTAAACATGTTGTTCCTACCCCTAGAGGAACAAGGCCAGCAAACCACAGCAATTCACAAAAGTTCTCCACCTGAAAACACTCAAAAACAAGCCAATTCTGGATCATGTCAACTGCTCCACTGAGCATCTGCGCTGAATGTCAACTGCTCCACTGTCTACCTGCGTTGAATGTCAACTACAACAAAGGCTACCTGCGCTGAGCGTAACTGGACAAGTGGCAAGCTCATTTCTCAAGGTGTCAATACTCAGGAAGCTTCCAAAATGACACTTGCATCAAGGAATTCGACTGGTGATGAGTAAGAGGTTCCAAATCTCCAAGTGGAAGCAAGAACCTCCAAGTGGACTCAAGAACTGAAGTGGGAGAGGACACTAGTCAGTTTCATACCAGCCTCAAGCTGACTCATCCTCTCTCCAAAACTCCTATATATAGATCTCTCTCCATGAGGTCAAGGGAGGCTGGAATTTTGTGATTGCAAAGAATTGTTGTTGGTTTGAGGTTGGATCATTGGGTGTTTATGCTTTGAAGGGAACTGAAGAAGGAATTCCATTCTGCTGGGAAGGAGATGCTGGGTTGGAGCCCTATGGGTTGTATCTCTTCCTGAACCTTGTTTATCAATCAATAAAGCTTCTTGGTTCTTTCCTATATGCTGGTGTATTTTGTATGATTTGCATTAGTATATTTGATTTACTTCTAATCCTGAATCATTTATGAATATGTATATTTGCCTTTGTGTTGTGTCCTTCTCTTGTCGCAAGTAGTTGTTCTCTTGTCACAGGTAGCTGTTCTCTTGTGATCTCGTGGGAATCGAGTAGCTGCTCTCTTGAGCGAGCGAGGAGGCAAGTAGCTGTGGACACCCAAAGAGGAGAGGATCTAGATCGAGGGACAACCGGAAGATAACGGTAAGTCTACCAATCTCCTCTCTTTCATATTTCATAAAGGAAGAAACCGAAGTAGCTGTATTCGTTTGTTGCTAAGGTACTGTCACACCTTAGGTGGATAGGATCGTCCTGCATAGGCATTTTTCCCCACAACAGATGCCATCACATTTGGTATCTGCCATTTGATCCTTAGGTTAGATTCACAGCTCGTAGTATTACATTTAAATGGTGTCTATTCAGTAAGGATTCCAACCATATTAAGATGTTTTTATGAGTCCATATATCAAATATCAACACATTCCAAAATATTTAAACACATTGACAGATACATTGGCGAATCATGTGTTAAATAGACATTCGCAACATTTGTAAATTAAAAACAATATTCATTCATTCATTGATCAAGATAAGCATAGATAAAAGTAGCATATTTTTCATTAAAATAGAGTTTGGGTGTGTCTACAAAATATGTCATACGAGTACATAAGGCCCCGTGACATTTTGTTTTCCAAATAGTAATGACACCAAAGATCAAAAATGGTGCTAGAAACTAGAACAGCTAGGCATGGTGATGCTCATGATAACACACGATAGCATGAGAAACTTGACGTAGAAAACGTCTGAGCAGCCCGGGAACCCCAAGTACGTGCCTTTGATAGGCGCGTGAAATGTCATCAAATCTACTCTCTGGGATGTTGCCAGTAAACCTCTCAAGGTTGTGCTCCAACTCTATCAAGATGTCATTTGCATTTGGGTTCACTATCGCGGAAACCATAGGATGCTCCTCTCACCTATTGTACCGTCTCATCCCAACTAGTCAAGTTGGACCCACATCTGCACATACATTTCGAAAAATTAACCTCTGAAGATAAAAAAACTTTGAAAATGTGCCCAAATGAGAAAATCTTACCTAGATCACCCCATTGATCCCTGGCTAGAAGTGGGATATCAAGGTCACCTCTGTAATCTATCCCAACATATGGAAAGTCCTTGATCGAAACAATATGCTCGCTTAGTCAGTAAAAAAACTTTGTCGTATACCTCACTACAGGACCATCACCACCATGGCGTGCCATCAGTGCAACCCACCTCATCAAACTTGGATCCCTCGAACCCCCCTTATCTGTCCGAATCTACTATGGCAGAAGAATAGGAACCCTTTCTAGGGAAAAAGCAACTAAAATGGCACCATAACCAAAAATTTTCAGTTTACCATTCTTGCACCTATTTAGTTGTCCCTTCATATTTACCACTACTACCTCACACTAGTTGTATACCGTGGACTCCCAACATTCCATAGTCATCTTCATTTATGCCTGTGTGGCAAGATGGAGTGTAGCGCTACCACATAGTTTACAAACAGTGAAAAAAATGGTCCTAAAGGGTAAAAGTTCGATGGAATGAATGCCAATCAATCCATATTTGGGTGGTGCATCCTTGCAAAAGTGTCATAAGAATCCATCAGTAGTGTCTCGCCCTGCTCTCAATCCAAAAATTGAAAGATCAACTCCTCGATGAGATAACCTAGTTAGGAAATATATGTCATTGGCATCAACGATAAGGCGATAATCAGCAATCATGAAACATTGTTCCTGGACATTCCAAGTCCTCACCAACCATGTCATCAAATCTACCTGGGCTTTCATCCCAGGGATTAGCTAGTATTTCAGGAGGCTGCAATTCCTGAGAGCCTGCAAAGTGGCCAAATCCGCCAAAGCAACCACATCATTGGCTTCATGCTCTCTCTCCCTCCATTCCATTTTTGAGCAAGCAAAATGACCTAAAATGACCATTTTAAAGCAGTTAGAATCTTTCTTGAAATTCATTTCATGTTTTTGGGCCCAAAGTTTGTTTTAAAAATGGCCCTCGGCGCCTGCACGGCCTCCCTTTTATGGACAAGGTGTAGCTGCGTGGAAATTTCCAACAGAATTCCACTCAGGCTGATTGATCAAAACTCACATAGGGCCAAGGGCGCATTTTTGGACAAATATTTGTCCCAAAAAACCAAATGCAAGCTTAAAATGAAAAAATAAACAGATAGAAAGCTAAGTTATGGAAAGATCTTCTACCTGGAGGAAACGACGCATGATTTCGTCCACCGGTTGGCTCGGAATCAGTCCTGGAAGTTTTATGGTAAAAACCCCTCTCTACTCTGAACTGGTGAAAATGAAAATGGTAAAAATAAATTACTTTTTCCCACTTTTATAAGTTTTTTAAGCTTAAAAAATATTATTTTTTATATTTTGAATCTTTTTAAGAGGGAAAACATATGTTTGAGCAGTTATGACAGGTTATTGAGTTTGAATGTGCAGGATCATTTACAGAGTCAAGATGAATCATTTTTTTACATTTCAGTAGACTTTTATCACTTTTCATGCTCTTTAAAAATTACAAAAAGAGAAAAATCATGAAGTCTTATTTTAAGCCCTTTTCAAACTTTTTCAAAAAAGAAAAGATTGTCGAGTACTTTCTTGTTCGAACTTGTAAAAGTAAATGAACAACCGTCCACTCAGTATAAGTTTACCCCTTTTACGGACTAAGCCAGGACTATTTACGAAAAAGATATACGTTGATTGAACATGGTCAATAGATTTCTCTCTTGTATTATTTTATCCTTTTTCAAACTTGAGAGACTAAACTAATGAAAAAGAACCTGATGGAGTTTACTTATTTTTCCTTCTGACTCTCTAAAAATGAAAAACGTTGATCTTTACTTTCTCTGGGCTTGTTAAAATTTTAGGGTTAAAGAGCTGAATGAGTTTCTTTTTGTGTCTTTTTCAAATCTCTTAAAAGAAAATGACATCGAATTACACCTTTATTGGAATCATTAAAATTAAACAGTATAGGACTTGTTAAACATGACAAGACCGAACCATTCCTTCTTAGGGTTCATTAAAAATAATTCAATGGACTCATCCGAAGGATGAGCTTACAGTCCAAGCATATGTTATCCTCCTCAAGATTGTAACAAAGAGGTAATTTCCAGTAATGGTGGGGGAAAATTGGGGAAGGTGTCCATTTTACATCGTTAATTAAAAGGTAGCATGTCACTCTTGAACATGGCACTCTGCTACATTCATGTCCAGGTTGGGAAATCCATTTTCCTTACAGTTAATCAAACCTCATTGAAAGTCTTCATGGTTTTCGGTATTATTGTTGAGTCAAATGCTGTCAAATCATTATAGTGACATTATGTGTTCAAGAGAAGTTCAACCTTGGTTCAAATCATTTTACAAAATCTTTGCCTTCATTTGTGTCGGCCATCCTTGAGTCAGTCCTTAAAATTATTTCCAAAACATGATATCATGTTTCATGTTGTCGACTTTCCTACGATGAATCACTTCCTATCGACTTTAGCTCATCATCTAGGAAGTTGATTTAGAAACCTTCAGTACCATGAAGCCTGCATGCCTTAATGGCGGGTTTTTCGTTTTCAATGACAAGTTCTCATCACTGGCCTTCGATCGAACGATTCTATGAGTGTTCGACTTCAGATCACATATTTTCACTTTATAAATTGTACTGGGAGTACCTTGAAAACCATTGTCATTATTGGTGGTTTCTCTCGCGCTTGTTAACGGTCCACATCATTGACCGATAATCAATTAGTTTCTACCATGTTTGACTTCGAGACATTCACTCACATGCTTAGAATCGTACTGTGGATCGAGAAATGGAGATCAAGGCCCTAGATCTGGTTTCATCAATCTAGGTTGCAAGGATATTTTATATTCATGATTATGTATACAGATGGTCGTGTCCATGTTGTGTCTACCATCTATATGATCTTAGTTTTTCCATGCTTGTTCATTGAGTTCGCTTTACTCTGAGTATGGGAATGCCTACCTCAAAGATGATTATATATATATATATATATATATATATATATATATATATATATAGATATATATATATATATATATATATATATATATATATATATATATATATATATATATATATATATATATATATATATATATATATATATATATATATATATATATGTTCCCTTGAATTCTCCTTGCAGATCTCCGACCATCCTTTGATCTGATCCTCGGAATGATAAAGCGCTTCAATCTTTTAAACTTATTTTTTAGACTTTGCACTTTAGGGGGCAATATGTTACATGTCAATTTGTCGCCATGACACTTGATCAATTTATGGATATTATTGCCCTTCGTGAACATGTTGAAACCAACTCCCTTAGAAGTCCAACAACTCAAAATATGTTAAATTCCATGAGAAATTTGTGTCAAATAGGTCTCACACCTTGTTAAGTTCCACCTACACTGATTTGTCTAGTGTTTCCCACGCATGCGCTGAAATTTACTCTAAGAACAGTGCAGAGCTGCGCTCTGTCTGTAACTATAAACTCGCACAGGTGAATTCTAGAAAGTAAAAATAAAAAGTACATTCTAGAAACATAGTTGGTCGAATATTTCCCAACTGAAAGCTTCCAGGTGATGACTATTCAAACTATAACCCTCAGAAGGTGCATCTCCATCCCTTTTCTCATGGTAACCTAATCCTTCACTAAAGGAGGTTCATCTTCTTCTTAGGGATTTGAAACTTCCCCCTCTTTGATCTATAAAAGGACTAGAGGGTTGGGGGATGAAAGAGGTCAGAATTCCGAGAATACAGACTTATGTTGTTAGTTTGAGATTGGAGAGCTTGTTATCTAAGGAGGAAATTGAAGGCATTTGGAAGGGACCTCATGTCATCAAGGCAAAGGTGGTAAGGTTCCTCTTATCTTATGATTAATACAAATGAGCACTTTCTCCCATTGATTTTGTCTTTGGTGAACGATGAATAGTTTGCAATTGTTTATTATGTTCATTAAGGCAATTTCAATCCCTAATTTCCTTGATCATTAGGCTAAGTTGTTTGAATTACTATATCACATGTGCTTTTGATCCTTTCCATGGTTTATTTTTGTAGGTTCTACCAAGCACTGAAGAGTTGCATCAAATCACAACCAGGGATCTTCATCAGGAATTTCGTGAAACCAGTAAGAGGTCTATCCATTAGTTAGACTTCTTGTAATTCAGATAAGTTCAACTTAGGGAAAGAGTCAGTTCATTTGTCATGATTGTTTCTAGTTTGCATTTAGGATATAGGGAGATCACTCTTGTCTGCTAGAGGAATTGTCTGGTGTAACATGAACTCACACCACTTTCCCATGTCCTTCTTCGGCTTCACAGTGTTGTCCTTTTCTTGTGGCCTTGGTGGGTTGTCGTAGAATGTCCTGCCTTGACTTTGTCCTTTGTTCTGTGGTTTGGTGGCACCTTTCCCTTGCTTTGGATTCGCAAATCCAAAGTCTCACTTCTTCTGTTTAAACTTTTGCTCGATCTTGACGATGTATTGGTACGCTGTGCTGAGCGAGGAGATGCCTAGGAACTCCATCTCGTCCTGAATTTATCTATGTAGGAACTCATGGTACTTGAGTACCAAATGTTTCTTAGAATCCTTGATACCCAATTTCGTGTGAAGGGTATGAAAATAATTGGTAAACTTTGGCACATCTTCATCCCTTCCCTACTGTAGCATGGTCCACTTTATGTATTTGTCCTCGTAGCTCCCAACAGGGAAGTACTTCTCCTTGATGGTGTCCTGGAATGGATTCCAAGTGGAAGCAGCTGAAAATTGTGAGGTAGTACTTTCATCTTTCTGCTCACAATAGGTTTCCCACTAGTCCTTGACGTGGGGGGTGGCTTTGAGAAGAGAAAAAGTAATATTGTCCCGACTAGAAAAATCATGAATAGAAAAATATCCTTCTAGAAGATTCAACCATTTATCCATGAAGTCTACATCTATTTTGCTCTCAAATATGGGAATGTCAAAGTTTATTTGTACCTTAAAAGGTGTGGAGCCTCCAGAGTGGCTGTTGGATGTGGATGTGCCATCAGTCGGCAATCGTTGAAGGATCTGGGAAAAGTTATCCATCATCGTCTTCCTTTGTTTCTTGAGGGCCTCCTCGAGAAATATTTTGATGGGATATCATGCTCCCTCGTCTTTATTTTCTTCCCCCATGGGATGCCATTGGGATTTACATGGCTGGTCTTGCAAAGGTTCGACCAATTCAAGCCCTAACTCCTTATATCCCGACTTCGTTGGGCACATGCAAAGAAAAATAGAGAAAGAGAAGACCCCTTTGATACCACTGATCTGAATTTAAACAGGAACGCAAAAAATTACCTATATAACCATAAATACAGAGATGCAACAGAAATAACACTTCCTTTCATTAATATCAAATAATGAAATATGCTTACAAACATAATGAAAATGAGACTAGCTCAGGCAATGGTAGCTTATCTCTGAGAAGAGATGTGATGGCTACATGCCTCTTAATTGAGTCACAATGAGGCTCAAGGGAATTTTTATTATTGAAAAATAAGAGAAACCCCTAAACAACCAAAACCCTAACCCGAGGAAATGTAACACCAAGAGTTTATGGGCCCCATTGGGGTTAGTTGGGCAGCCAAATTTCTAGGGTCGTAACTTGGTCATATTATCTCCATTTGATACACATGATACCTCATTGTAAAGATCTCTTCGAGGACTAAGCCTAAAAATGTGATTTCAATGAAATTTCTCATAGGAATATTTCCAAAAAAAACATCGTTCAGGGCCTCAAAATAGCTCCGGAAGTTCAGGACCCGAAAAACTACTAAAAATAGTAAACTGTGCTACAATTACGGAAACTGAAAAAATAAATTAAAAAATTAATTAACTAATTAAAAATTTTAAAAATATATATATTTAAATAAATAATAAAAAATGACAAAACAATGGTTGGGGTCCAAGTGGAATAGGTAAGTGGCCACCAATATCCACCTGGATTACAAAGAGAAGTTGTTATGAGGACAATGCGTAGTCAATAAGGTAAACCAAAGCAAGAAAAGAACCAGTAGGGAGATGCGACTGACTGCACAGATCGGTGATTTCAAAATAGATCAGGTAATCCTAGACTTGGGCTCCGATGCTAATGTACTTCTGAAGTAGACTTGGGAACGTATGGGGAAGCCTAAGTTGCAGTGGTCACCAATTCAATTGTGCATGGAAAATCCACAGAAGATAATTCCAATGAGGCGCCTGCATGGAGTAACTGTAGATATTGAAGGAGCAAGCGCAGTGGCTGATTTCAAAGTTATTGAAATCATTGATGATAGTAATCCATACCCAATGTTGCTCAGGATTGATTGTGCTTTGGACATGAATGCGATCATCAAATTAAAGAAGTGAAGCATGGTATTTGAGAAGAACGAACTTCGAGTAATTTTCCAGTTGGATCCAGCTGAAGGTTCGCAATACATAGAACCATATGTTTACTCTTATGAATATGATGACATTGAGAACATATATAAGTTGACTTTGTGGAATCAAGATTGGATCAATCCTACTACGGATGGAAGGATCATCTGGGAGGACAGCTCCTGCTAATCAGACTCGGATGAAAAGTTATAGAACTAGAAAAATCGTTTGCAGGAGGTCTCTACGCTGCGATGTAATCGGCTTACAAAATCGCTACATTGTGTATCTAGTGAGGTACATAAGTTACCCTATTATGATGGTTTGGGTGATGTCAATATATTTCTTGAACATGTTGAAAGGGATGTACCAGAGGAACATTCGTTCCAGGCCTTGGATCTAGCATTAAGAGCTAGGCCTGCAAGATGGTGGGGTAGGTACAAGGATAACTTTGCTTATTGGAAGGAATATCGTCGAATGATGTGATTACAATTTGGATATGCGAACACCCGACTCACTGAAAAATACATACAAAAGGATGATTCGCGCGAACATCTGATGCGGTGGACGAAGGCATGGGGTGAAATATCTCAACCTGAGTGGGTGCATATATTTGTTCATACTCTGGATGTTAACCTGAAGAACTGGTATTTAGAAAGAGAGTTGCGACATGGGACCTCTGACTGGGATGAGATGGAAGAAATTTTCTTTCTCATGTTCAGTTTTGAAGATGGGTTTTCTTGCATTGATGAAGCGCTTTATGAGATTAAGGCAATAATCTTCCGAATGCTTGTCGAACCTATCACGTGGGTACAGCCTGACTGGAGTACCTAGTTGGAGCATGCTTTAGAATGTTACAATTTTATAATAGAAGACGCTGATGAGGATCTGAGGAATATTAATTACCCTAAATCAGAAGGACAATGTGAAGTTGAGGGACCTAGTGTGGAGATCCCTGATATTTCACAACCAGTGTGCATAAAGCAAGTGAACATTGGTTCAAAGGCAGAACCAAAATTACCAAACATTGGTGACTATTGGGATGAAGATACAGTAGATAAGGTAGCTGAATTTCTACATGAATACCAGGACTTATTTCCAACAAAGTTTTCTGACTTGAAGGGGATAGTAGGAGATTTGGGGGTAATGAAGATCAATTTAAAACCCGATGCGAAGCACGTTAAACAGCGCCCATATCGGTTGAACCCAAAATAAAAGGAAAAGGTGTGAGAGGAACTCGATAAAATTCTCGCATCCAAAATAATCGAGCCTATAGAGGAATCCGAGTGGGTCAGTCCCATGGTGGTCCAAGAGAAGAAAACAAAGGGTGATATCAAGATTTGCATAGATCCACGGAAGATAAATGATGCATGACTCCATGATCCATTCCCCATGTCGTTCACAGATGAATTTCTCAATAATGTCAGTGGATATGAATCTTACTCCTTTATGGATGGATTCTCGGGATACCACCAAATTAATATCGTGTCGGAGGATAGAAGAAAGACTACTTTCGCTACTGAATGGGGGTCATTCCCGTATACAGTTATGTCCTTCAGACTAAAAAATGCTCCTGCAATTTTCTCTAGGTTGGTTGTCATGGTGTACAAAGATTTCATTCATAAGTTTTTGGAAGTCTAATGCGATGATTAGACAATGTTCGGGTTAGTCAAGAAGCATGTTTCTAGTTTGTGCCTAATTTTTCATACCTATAGGAAGTACCAGATATCTCTTAACTTGAAGAAATGCATTTTTTGTGTACCTTATAGAATATTGTTGGGCCACATTGTCTGTAAGAAGGGATTGATGGTAGACCCTGCTAATATTTTTGTCATTATCAATCTGGAGCCCCCTAGGAACGTCAAGTAACTACGCGCAACATTGGGTCATACTGGGTACTATAGGAAGTTTATTAAGGCCTATGCATAGATCACTGCGCCCATGGAGAAGTTGTTAAAGAAGGATGTTACATTTTGTTGGGATGATGATTTTCAGAAGAGCTTGGATACTTTGAAGGAGAAGATGGTTACGGCACCAATCCTAGTATTCCTAGATTGGAAGAAGGAATTTCATGTGCATGTGGATGCATCTTGCATAGCGTTGGGAGTCATCTTAACACAACCAGGGGCAGGAGATATCGATCACCCGATTTCCTTCGCTAATCGGAAACTATCTAAGGCTGAAAGGAACTACTCAACCACAAAGCGCAAAGGTTTTTCCATGGTTTATGCACTCCAGATATTTAGGCATTATGTACTAGGTGTGCACTTTAAGATGTACACAAACCATTATGCTTTGAAGTACCTAGTCAATAACCCTGTGTTGGGGGGCGAGATTTGTAGGTGGTTGCTCCTTTTTCAAGAATATGATTTTGAAGTCATTGTGAAGCCTAGGAGATTGAATGTTGGACCAAACCATATCCTATGCGCCGGACTATGGTGGCCAACAGTACATAAAGATTCTAATGTACTATAGTGTGCGTGATGTGTGTCAAAAAACCAGGAGACCGTCGCAAAGGGATGAACTTCCATTAAATTTGTGGGCCACATTACAAGAATTTGATAAGTGGGCAATTGACTTTATTGGACCTATTCAACCACTAAGGAAAAATATGGGAGCGCATTATATTATCACTGCAACGGAATACTTAACCAGATGGGCCAAGCGACAACCTGTGAAGGATTATAGTGCGAACATTGCTACAAAGTTCATATTTGAGTTTATTATGTCAAGGTTTCGATGCCCGAAAGTTCTTATGATTGATAGAGGGATGCACTTCCTAAATGAGACAATCGTAGCTTTGACAGAGGAATTCTAGATGTACCATCAAAAGATTATGCCATATCACCCCTAGGCGAATGGCATTGTTGAAGGTTTCAACAAGATATTGGAGAATGCCCTCACAAAGGTATGCAATGTTAATAGGAATGATTAGGATGTGCACATACCAGCGGTTCTATGGACCTATAGGACTACCTATAAGAAATTGACTGGGAAAACACCTTTTCGACTGGTTTATGGGGAAGAAGCAATAATGTCGATGGAGTACATAGTGCCTAGCCTAAGAATCACAGCAAAGAAATGATATGGCAGATCGTGACATCGCGGAGGAACGACTCGCGCAGTTGCTAGCATTGGAGGAAGACCGATTTTTGGATGGCTTTCATCAACAGGTACAAAAATCTAGAGAAAAGGCATGGCAGGATCGACACATCAAGTAGCGCACCTTCAAAAATGGTGATTTAGTACTAATTTATGACAACAATTTTACCAAGTTTCCGAGGAAGTTTCAAATGCACTAGCTAGGACCAATATAATTAAGGACATTTCAAATGGTGGTACAATTCAGCTCATGAGGTTGAATGCGGAAATATTCTTGGGCAGGATTGGTGGGTGCAGGTTGCATACTTATAGGGATGATCCCACCCCTACACAATAACTACATTGACGCAAGAAAGTCTTAGCGCTTATGGCAGTTGAAAGAAAGCGTAGGACTATAAACTACGTTACCAAAGAAAAATTTTGTCGAAGAAGGAAGGTTGTGCAATTTGTTGAAGGAATGCGCAGATAGAAGTTGCGATGAGGTAGTTGTGCCACAAGGAGGATTTCTGCACAACCTACCCAGAAAATGACCGTTGGAACAACTACAGTTGATTTGATGGCTATTTTTCCATTAAAAGGAGTGGGGGAAGTGCATTTAACATGCAAATCTGGGAGGATCTACCACCAAAATCACATTTATGAGCAAGATTTATGGGGGAATGGACAGTTTGAATTCAAATCAAATTATAAATATTGCACCCCGCTCCACACTTGGCCACTTTGTTTCTTGAGAATTTGTTATGTGTTGTTGCACTTCAAGAGCCGAGTGAATTGTTGTATGTCTGGTTATCTGAGTTGGGCAGAAGTTGAGCAAGAATTCCTGAAGAGAGGGGTAGGAAATATCATGACTGCAACACCTCCAGTCCCTGCGACAGCACCAAGGTTTCTGAGGCCAAAACCTACTTCCTCTATGGCAAAGCAAAAAAAGCCACAGCAGGCCCCAGTTCGACAATCGCCGTGAAAAATCCCAACTGAGCATAAACAAAAGGGTTGTACGGATAAGAACAAGTAGCCTATGGAACCCCAGGACTTGGATGAAGAAGATCTGACTATGGGGACGGAAAATATCATCGAAGAGGGTGCAGAGCCAATTTCTCGGCTGCCGCCTTATATACCCCCAAGGAAACCAACTGCCAAAGTAACTAAGGACCCTGACTTGTTAAAACTCAAGGTATTCACACCTTTCCTGCCAAAGGAAGTACCTATTGAGGGCGACTTGTTGGCCCAGGTACCATTTATGAAGATGGAGGACTCGGATTTGGATGACCATGAGAAATTAGAACCCAATAAATACTTGAAATCAGTCTAATATGAGGAGGCATGCATCACAAGGCTTGAACCAATGAAGTGGGCAGGCGGTATTGAGTGTGCAGGATTGCTCAACATGTTCTACATCCCACATTTCAGCCACAACATTATTAATACCATCTGTGTGCACCAGTTGTTGGTGATGTTCATGATGGGTGCCTTTGGTTGGGAGGGCCCATCCAAATTGATGACATGCTGGTCCACAGAATCACAATGCTACCATATCAAGGCGTGAACCCCGTAAACACTTTTTTGGGGAAGTCACAGGATAAATAGCTCGCGGATAAGATGAAGAGTGACTTCATGTTGGTGAAGAAGTCGCGAGGATACACCATTAGCTCTATATTGGATGAAGATGTGTGATCTTCTAAGAAGATCTTGGCAAGAGAAATAATGAGGAAGTGACGTGCCGATGAATTACTGGCACCAATGGTATCCTTAGCTGTGTAGCGCAACCAGGGGGTCCAATTCAAGTGGGAAAAGTACCTCTACCAAGAATTCCTGGATGATTGTCGAGAATCCCAGGAGGAAGGAAAAGTGTTCCACTATGAGTGGCTGTTGTTATTCATTGCATTAATAGCTTGGAGGATGCTCTAGGATTCCCAATTCCCAACAAAGGATCCAAACTTCTGCGAGGCTGCAAAATTTGCCTCGCTATGGGCAACAAAGGAACCTAATCGTGTCATTGAAAACAAAATGATCTCGGTACCGTTAGAATCAAAATTGTGTATGGTGATTATCCAGAAACCACTATTTTCACCCACTATGTTCAAAGAATATCGGTGCAGTGTAGATTTTAAGGATGATTTCCATCATGTATACATCCGGGCGAGGCACGATATGACAAATAAATGGACGACGTTTCTATTTTTGGTCACCAAAGATGATATTGCAAAGTTAGTCGTTAAGTGGCCGACTGACTGGCTTCTTCCCACGAAAATTGTCGAAGGTATCATAGGGATTCGTGCCAAAGCCGTAGCAGGCACCAATAAACCAGCGCAGAAGGAAAAGAAGAAGGTGACCATTGATCTGGAGAGAAATATCATGCAAGAACTAAAGGGTGAGCATGATGAAGATCCACATACCGAAGAAATAGATCAGGGTACTGAAGACCCATTTGTAGACCTGAAGAACGTTGGTTCTCCTTTTATTCTTAAAAGGTGAAAAAAGTCAAGTGCGGGAGGTGCACAAAAGAAGAAAAAGTTGTTGGGTGTGGAGCCTGATTATTTTCATTATTCAGAGGTATCACCGCATTGGACCCCAGTTCGTAATGTGGCGGCAACACCGCCCGTAATAATTTTGATGCAAGGGGGGTCCAGGGGGGGCGGCAGCGATCTTTAAGAGCCCCACCCTAGAGGGGGATTGAGCGCAGCGCCCTTGAAGCTAAAAATAGATGTAAAATTGCCTTGTAAAATGTTGTAATTTCGTAGTCAATCTGGGCCATTCATTAGGTGGAGGTCTGGTGGTAGAAGTTATGTTTAATTTAGGGTTTTTTGCCCTCGAAGGCAACCCCTCACTATATATGAGAGAATTGTATTGCATCTATGTAGATCTATATTCTGAGTGAGAAATAGAGAGGAGATTGAGCGAGAGAGAATAGAGAATTAAAACGGATCTATTGTAGGTTGTATCTCTTTAGTTTGCTGGATAATATAAAAGGAAGGACTGGTTGTTTCCCATGGACGTAGCCCAAATTGGGTAAACAACGTATATCTGTGTCTCTCTTGTTTTATGTGTTTTCTGTGTTTATATTTCTGTAATATATTTTATGTGTTTCATTGCTCTGTAATATATAATTTTCTAATAACTAGTATCAGAGCCAAAGGTGTATTTGGCTGATACACTCACAGGAGAGAAGGGTTCCTGGTTCGAGTGGGAGTAATGGCAGAAGATGGTAGGTTTAGGGTCGAAAAATTTAACGGCCAAAACTACCAATTGTGGAAGATGCAGATGGAGGATTATTTGCACCAGAAATATTTGTACCTACCATTGAGCGGAAAGACAAAGAAGCCGACGAGTATGACAGACACAGAATGGGATATTCTCAACAGAAAGGCACTTGGAACAATACAACTGTGCTTAGCGGTGTCGGTAGCCTTTAATATTTCAAAGGAAATGACAACAGAGGGTTTAATGAAGGCATTGGCCAAACTATATGAAAAACTCTAGGCCTCAAATAAGGTATTTCTTATGAAGCATTTATTTAATATGAAGATTTCAGAAGGTGGATCTATTTCTGATCACTTAAATGAATTTAATACAGTTACTAGTTAGTTACGTTCTATAGGGGTAACTTTTGATGATGAATTTAGTGTTATTTCTATGCTCATTTCCAGAATGTTGGAATGGTTTAGTTATGGCCATTAGTAACTATGTCTCTAGATCTAGTACTTTAAAGTTTGATGATGTTGTCGGTGCAATCCTTAGCAAGGAAGTGCGGCAGAAAAGCTCCGGTGAGACATCAGGTAATGCTTTGACTGCAAAGACTAGAGGAATAAAAATGGAAAGAGGAAAGATCCAGGATATCGCAGTAAGTCAAGGAAAGGCAGATCCAAGTCTAGATCAGGGATAGTGTGTTGGAAATGTGGGAAGAAAGGACACCTGAAGAAAGACAGCAAGTCTTGAAAGGGAAAAGAAGGAGATGCGTAACAAGAAAACAATCATTGTTATGAAACCAACTCACAAAAAGATAGAAAAGATAGATCAACGCCTTATAAATAAGCCTCTTCAAGGGGGCCACCTCCTTTACATTACACAAATGAACAATTCTTGGATGATACAAATGACAACACATCCTTTCTATATATACAAGTCTAAGGGGTCATAATATAATCAGAGCCAACATAACAATAATAATGTAAGGGCACAATAATAAAAATAGTGGGCTTCTATGGGACATAATAATAATAATATGGGGACTACATGAGCACAAAAATATAATAAGGGGCTTCTACTAACAACAATAAGGGGTTACACTAGTAGTATAGGGACCTAACATGCCCCTCTCCTTCAAGAAGTGTTGTCCTCAAGGCTTTAGTAGTTCTTGATGCTTATGTATAAAATTCTTGTCCTCCCATGTGGAATCTTCATCAGGTAAGTTATTCCACTTGATGAGATACTCTGAAATTGACCGATTTCATAGCTATTGGGTTCTTGTGTCTCTGACTGCTCCAGATTCCAATATAATTTTTCCTTCCTCGTCAAGTTCTGGCAATATTGTTTGAACTGGGATCTTCTGCAACTTTTGAATGAGTGGCCACACTTCTTCGGCCTTCTTCCATTCATCCCTTGCTTCATTTATCCAATCTGGTTGGATTATAGAAATAGAAAAAAACAATGCTTCCACATCCTCATCCTTTCTTGAGAGTGCATCTATAATAACATTTTTCTTCCCTTTTTTGTAGATGATTTCAAAGTCATAAACCAACATATTTGTGACCCATTTTTTTTGTTCTTCTAAAGATAATCTTTGTTCTAAAAAGTATTTAATACTATCATGATCCATTTTTACCTTGAAGTGTCTTCCCATTAGGTAAGGTCGACATTTCTTAAGTGCATGTAGTATTGCCAATATTTCCTTCTCATAAATGGCTTGTTTGAGATGTAGCTGTACAAATACCCAATCACCTACATCAAAACTTCTTTCACTGTGATTTTGATCTGCCTGTTGTTTCATTCGATTCTACACCAAAGTGGTGTTATCCTTTAAAAGTTGGAGAACTTGTTGTTGATGCTCGATGTGATATTTCACTGCTTGAAGCCTTTTCTTTTTGGTATGTCCTTCTATCTTGAGAGTTTGAGGAGTGGTAATTTCTTCCAATGCATTACAAGATATGTTCGGATTCATTTCTTGATGCTCGATGTGATCTTTCACTTCTTGAATATTTTTCTTCTTGATATGTCCATCTATATTGATAGTTTGAGGAGTGGTAATTCCTATCAATGCATTACAAGATATGGTCGGATTCACTTCTTCTTTCTCGATGTGATCTTTCACTTCTTGAACCTTTTTCTTCTTGATATGTCCTTTTATGTTGAGAGTTTGAGGAGTGGTAGTTCTTGCCAATGCTTTACAAGATATGGTCAGATTCATTTATTCTTTCTCTGGGGTTGGTTCCTGGTGTATATCCCCTTATGTTGAAGTTTCTTGATCATTTTCTTCCTCCTCTCCACAATCAATGTAAAATAATTTCTTCTCAGCACACTTATGACCTTTAATGTATTTGTTATCACAATTGTAACAAAGCCCTTTTGCTCTTTTTTCTTCCAATTGTTGTGGTGTCAATCTTGTAGGTTGTGGAAGGTTAGGAGAAACAACACTTCCATCTTTATAGTTGTGAGGGGTAGACTTCATTGTTGCCATATTTTTGCTTTCCACTTTTCTTGCCAACCTGAATGCCTTCTCCAATGAATCAGGTTCCCAAAGACAAACCTCATGTTGAATGTTATCATTTAGAGTCCCTATGGACACATCAATCCCTTGCTTCTCTCGAATATTATTTTCCCTTATATTCAATTTTTGAAAGCCCTAAATAGGCTCTTCCATTGAACACTTTTGTTTGAGGTTTATTAATTGGCTAAAGAAGATGTTGCTCTTTGTGTCCTCATAATGTGCTATCATTTCCTCCGTGAAAATTGACCACGTAACAAGTTATTTACGAGAACAAAGCCCATTATACCATAAAAATTGTTCCGGTTCTAAATATGAAGATGAAATATGTACATTTGTAACAATTGCACCTCATGTAGATCAAAATATTTCTCCATCTGTAGTATCCAATTTACCGGATCCTTGCCATCAAACTTCCTCATATCGCCTTTTCTTGATTTTAGGAGCTTGATCTTGAAACGACTATAACTCTACACTTTCAGATCTCCAAGTTCTAAAATTCCATCCTGCAGTAGCGCTCTGAGTCCTCTTTCTAACTTCGCAAGTTTGATAAAGATTGGATTCTTCAAGGAATAGTTATGTCAAATCTCCCACAATGACTAGATTATAGACTGGTTCAGTAGAGCGAACTTGTACGAAGTTCCACGTGTCACTGTTTCAACCTTAGGACCTAAAACCGATACACAGAAAACTACAGTTTGTCCTATTTCTATAACTTCTTACGAAATTTCAATCTGATGCTCACAGAGAAAGTTATGATGATTTTCCCAAGGCCACCTGTTTGGAATGTATTTCGGGAGTCTGCAAAAACCCTAATTTCCTCAGATCATAACTCCGAACATATAGCGAGACAAGATCTGAAATTCTGACAAGAGGTTCAAAACGATTTCTTCTCAAATGGGTTTTGTTTTTTAGTGTCTGAAACTTCATAGAGAAAATTTTATAGCGAAAATTCCATGATGACCTGTTTTAGATGAAATTCTGGAGCTTGCAAAACCCTAAATTCCTCAGATCATATGTCCGAAAATATTGCGACACAAGATATGAAATTTGGATCCAAGGTTTAGAATGATTTATTCTCAAATGGATGTTTTTTTTAGCTTCTAAGACTTTGTATAGAAAAAGTTAAAGCGAAAATGTCACGATGACCTGTTTGGAGCAGTGAAACCCTAGAATCCAAAGCTCTGATACCAAATGTTATGAAACCAACTCACAAAAAGATAGAAAAGATATATCAACGCCTTTTAAATAAGCCTCTTCAAGGGGGCCACATCCTTTACATTACACAAATGAACAATTTTTGGATGATACAAATGACAAGACATCCTTTCTATATATACGAGTCTAAGGGGTCATAATATAATCAGATCTGACATAACAACAATAATGTAAGGACACAATAATAACAATAGTAGGCTTCTATGGGGCACAATAATAACAATATGGGGACTACATGGGCACAACAATATAATAAGGGGGTTGTACTAATAACAATAAGGGGTTACACTAGTAGTATAGGGACCTAACAATCATGAAGCAAATGTGACAAGTGATGTGTTGCAAGATGCTTTGATTCTTTCATTAGAAAATATTATTGATGCCTGGGTGGTAGATTCTGGGGCCTCATTCCATGCCACACCTAATAGGGAACATTTTCATGAATATGTACAAGGATATTTTGGACAGGTTCGATTGGGTGATGATAAACCTGTAAAATCACTTAAATGGGTATAGTTTTCATAAAATAGTAGAATGGAAATAAATGGCTATTGGAGGTAAGGCATGTTCCAGATCTGAAGAAAAATCTAATTTCAACAAGGCAGTATAGAGGTGAAGGATGTGTAACTACTTTTACAGATAAAACCTGGAAGGTCACTAAAGGAGCCCTGGTAATAGTAAAAAGAGAAAAGGTTGGTACATTGTATTTATGCAATGGTATTTCTAATTATGTTAATGCTTTAACCTCTACAGGAGAATATACAACATTGTGGCATCATAGGCTTGGGCACATGAGTGAGAAGGGGATGCAGATTCTTCACTCAAGAAATTTGTTGCCAGGTTTGAAGCATGTTGATTTAAAATTCTGTGAGAATTGTGTTTATGGAAAACAGAAGAGAGTCAGATTCCTCAGAGTTGGGAAAGAAAAGAAGAGCGAAAAATTAGAGCTTGTGCATACAGATGTATGGGGACCTGCTCAGGTATCATCTCTCAGTGGCTCTCGTTATTATGTTACTTTTATTGATGATGCAACCAGAAAGACCTGGATTTATTGTATTCGAAATAAATCTGATGTATTTGATACTTTCAAGAAATAGAAAGCTTTTGTTGAAAATGAGACGGAAGAAAGGTTGAAGTGTCTCGAATCAGACAATGGAGGTGAATATTGTAGAAAAGAGTTTGATAGGTATTGTTCAGATAATGGGATTCGCAGAGAGAAGACAGTTCTAGGAACACCACAAGAAAATGGTGTGTCAAAAAGGATAAACAAGACAATCTTGGAGCATGCAAGGTGCATGAGATTGAATGCAGGATTACCTTTACAATTTTGGGTAGATGTTGTAGATATTGTTTTTTATCTAATAAACAGAGGGCCTTCAAGTTCTTTGGATGGTGGTATTCTAGAGGAGGCATGGACGGGTAAAAAGGTAAACTACTCATTTTTAAAGACTTTTGGTTGTGAAGCCTTTTTCCACAATAATGAATAAAATAGAACAAAGATTGAGGCAAAATCAAAGAAATGTACCTTTATTGGATATGGTGTTAATGATTTTGGTTATTGCTTTTATGATTATGAAAAACACAAAATCATTAGGAGCATAGATGTCATATTCAATGAAAAGGTTTTGTATAAGGATCAGCTACACGAAAAGAAATAGGAAAAAGAAAACAGAGAATACATAGTGCTTGATGAGATCACAGAAAAAGTGAAGGTGCTTGAAAATCATAATGATCAATAGAGAGAACAACAACAACAATAACAGCAACAACAAGCACCTAAAACGCCTGAAAGTGGTGTTAGAAGATCTACCAAGATAAGTAGACCACCTGAATGATACTCTCCTTCATTACATGATGTATTGTTGACTGATTATGGTGAACTAGAATGTTATGAAGAAGTAGTGCAGGTAGAAACCAGGAAGAAGTGGGAGCAATCCATGGAAGAAGAGATGGACTCCTTAGCAAATAACCAGACTTGGGACTTAGTCAGGTTTCCTGTAGGTAAAACAACAGTGCAGAATAAATGGGTTTACAAGTTCAAGGAAGAAGATGGAGGTACAAAAAGCTATAAAGCTAGACTTGTGGTGAAGGGGTTTGCACAGAAAAAGGGTATAGACTTTAATGAGATATGTTCTCCTATTGTTAAAATGACTTCCATCAGAACTATTTTAAGTCTAGTAGCAACTAAAGCTTTGCATCTTGAAAAGTTAGATGTAAATACAACCTTTCTCCATGGGGATTTGGAGGAAGAGATATATATGCAGCAGCCACAAGGATATGAGGTAAAAGGGAAGGAGAAACTAGTGTGCAGGTTGAAGAAGAGCTTGTATGGCTTAAAATAAGCTCCAAGGCAATGGTATCTAAAATTTGATAGGGTTATGTCTAAACAAGGTTATACTAGATGTCACTCTGATCATTGTGTTTACTTCAAAAGGCAAAATGATGGTAGTTATATTATATTGTTATTGTATGTAGACGAAATGCTTGTTGCAGGTTCTAACATGCAGGAAATAAATGTGCTCAAAAGAAAACTAGTGAACTCATTTGCAATGAAGGATTTGGGTGCTACAAAACAAATCCTTGGTATGAGAATAACTAGAGACAGGAAGAATCGAAAATTGGCATTGTCTCAGAGTGAGTACATAGAAAAGGTGTTGAAAAGATTTAATATGCAGAATGAAAAACCAATTAGTATACCTTTGGCTAGCCATTTCAAACTAAGTAAAGAGGTGTGTCCCAAGACTCAGGAAGAAATGGCTTATATGTCTAAAGTTCTATATGCATCAACAGTTGGAAGCTTAATGTATGCAATGGTTTGCACAAGGCCTGATATTGCACATGCAGTGGGAATTGTAAGCATGTACATGAACAATCCAGGAAAAGAACATTGGATAGCAGTGAAGTGGATTCTCAAGTATTTGAGAGGTACCATAAATCAAGCATTATGCTTAGGTGGTTCCAACATTGCTCTACAGGGATATGTTGATGCAGATATGGTGGGTGATAGAGATAACAAGAGGGGAAAAACAGGGTATGTGTTTACTGTAGGTGGAACAACAGTCAATTGGGTTTCAAAACTACAAAGTGTTGTTTCACTCTCAACAATGAAAGCAGAGTATGTTGCTACTACAGAGGCTAGTAAAGAAATGATTTGGTTACAAAGGTTTCTAGATGAATTGGGTAAGAAGTAGGAGTTGGACAGGTTATATAGTGATAGCCGGAGTACCGTATATCATGAAAAGAACTCTGCATTTCATTCCAAGACTAAACATATACAGCTCAAGTATCATTTCATATGGTCAGTGTTGGAAGATGGACAATTGAAGTTGGAAAAGACACACACTAGCCAGAATCCTGCAGATATGTTAACAAAAGTTGTAACCAGGGAGAAACTGAGATTTTTCTCAGTTTCAATTGGTCTTCAAGTATGATGAAGAAGATGAGCAACAACCAAGTCTAATGTGGATTCATTTTTCGGCAAATGAAGCAGCAGTAGAGTTGTTATAACCAGTCTCCAAGTGGGATATTGTTGGGTATTGAGCCTAATTATCTTCTTTATTCAGAGGTATCACCGCATTTGACCACAATTCATAATGTGGCGGCAATGACGCCCATAATATTTGCACTTCAAGGGGGTCCAAGCAGGGCAACAATCTTTAGGAGTCCCTCCCTGGCGGGGGATCAGGGGTAGCACCCTGAAAGGTAAAAATAGATGTAAAATTGCTTTGTAAAATGTTGTAATATCGTAGTCAATCTGGGTCGTTCATTAGGCGGAGATCTGATCGTAGAATTTATGTTTAATTTAGGGTTTTTTGCCCTAGAAGGAAACCCCTCGCTATATATGAGGGAATTGTACTACATCTATGTGGATCTGTATTCTAGGTGAGAAAGAGAGAGGAGATTGAGCGAGAGAGAAGAGGGAATTACAACAGATCTGTTGTAGGTTGTATCTCTTTAGTTTGTTGGATAATATAGAAGGAAGGACTAGCTGTTTCTCGTGGATGTAGCCCAAAATGGGTGAACCACGTATATCTGTGTCTCTCTTGTTTTATGTGTTTTCTGTGTTTATATTTTTGCAATATATTTTATGTGTTCCATTGCTCTGTAATATATAATTTTCTAAGAAAAGTCTGATAAGACTGCTAGTGTGAAGACCATGGTCCTCACTAAAGGGAACCTTGATGAGATTGGATACATTTTCGGACTGCGACAGAAGAAATTTGGGGCCATATTGAAGATCAGTACTCGTCTGTTTTTTCAAAGGTCCAAGCAGGCCTCACAGAGTTGCAAATCCAGGAAAGCTAGGTTCAAGCGAGCATGGTTCAAGCAAATCGCTCTCAAGTGAGTGTGAAGCCAACAACATTGGGTAGTGTGTAGTTGGTCCTCACCTTACAGCTATGCGCTATACCATTTCCTGATGGATCCTTATATCTAAATGAGGTTGTGGAACGGGAGAGTGCATAGCTGCCCAAAGACGCAAGTATTAACCTTGTGGCGCTCCTCGTATCCACACTACATGAGCTACACCAGGATGCATCAGATGAGCTTAAGGTCATGGTGATCAAGGATGCGCAGATCACCAGTCAATAGATGCGCGATGAAAAGCACAGATCTCTCCAGGACCATGATGAGGCAGTGGCAAGAAGGCTGCAATTGGAGCAGGTCATTTCAAGAGTATGCAATGAACACCCCGACCTCCAAATTCAATCAACGACCGCTTCTGAAGATAAGGTGCAGTAGCTAGCAGATGCATTCAAAGAATCAAAGGCATATGTGGATAGATTCATTTCGATCTGCAGCTCCAAATTACTGAGCTTCAACTGAGTTGCAGCCCACCGCATCATTAGATATCAGAGAGCAACGCAAGGCTACCATTGTTAGAAAATTGTATATTACAGAACAATGGAACACATAAAATATTGCAGAAATATAAACACAAAACATGCATAAAACAAGAGAGACACAGATATATGTGGTTTACCCAATTTGGGCTACGTCCATGGAGAAACAACCAGTCCTTCCTTTTATATTATCCAGCAAAATGAAGAGATACAACCTACAACAGATCTGTTGTAATTCCCTCTTCACTCTCACACAATATCCTCTCTCTTTCTCGCTCAGAATACAGATGTACATAGACGCAATACAATTCCCTCATATATAGTGAGGGGTTGCCTTCTAGGGCAAAAAACCCTAAATTAAACATAACTTCTACCGTCAGATCTCCGCCTAATGAACGGCCCAGATTGACTACAAAATTACAACATTTTACAAGGCAATTTTACATCTATTTTTAGCTTCGAGGGTGCTGCCCTCGATCCCCCGCCAGGGGAGCTGTCGCCCCCCCTGGACCCCCCTGGTAGAGTACATTTTACAGGCAGCACGAAATGGGGTCCAATGCGGCAATACCTATGAATAAGGAAGATAATCAAGCTCCACACCCAACAACCATCAGAACAGATAGGGAAAATCTCAATGCTACAGTAAAGGAGTGTATCCAATTGTTTGACAAAGCTCTAGAACTGTGGGCTTCACTATAGGAGGACCCATAGGTGAAGAATATCAAAATTTCCATTCAAGATAAGCAGCTCCAGTATGATGAGATAAAGGAAATGGGTTGCACCCTAGCCCCTGTGCAACGGTTCAACAGATTGAAAGAGGGGTCATCCCTTCAAGGAAAGATCGAGGAGCTGCAGAAGAAGATGCAGATCATCACTACACGAATGCAGACATGGGAGGAAGAATCATGGAAGCTCTCATGGACCATGGAAGGCACACTTAAGAGCATACATCAAATGCAGCAAACTATTGGCTTAGCATGAAGACACTTCAACCAGTGAAGTCTTCATTCAACAACCTGAAAGCAAAGATCCAGAGCATACCACCGGAGTGACTCGAGGATGAGTAACATAATTGTGTTGGTAGCCTATTGGGATGGTGTCCCCTAGGTCAAATTTTTTAAAATATTGCAAGTCATCACATTTTGAGGAGCAAAGCGCGAGTAGCGAAGGTCAAATAGGAGTCAAGGGGTTTTAGGAAGGTCAAAACCCCTTATATCTTGGTATTTTTTTGACATTCGCCCATGGTTTGTGGACCATGGTACTGTAATAGTGAAAGATATATAGAGAGATTTCTTAGAAACATTATGCAATCAATTTAATCAATCACTTGTTATGGTATGATTTTGGGTTTGTAAGCTGTAGATAGTTCTGTGTTTTTGGGCGAGGGGGAAGGCTCTCGCAGCTGTGTGTGCAGGGTCTGGAAAGGTTGTAAAGGAAGATCTGAAGTAATAGAAAGATATTTGAAGCAAATTGTTGAAAATGCAACAAGATGATGGAGCTTAGTGAAAAGGAGTCGCCTTCACTAAGTGGGCCCGCAAGCTATTTTTGGCGCAAAGTCTATTTGAGACTATGTCTATTTTTAGACATATGGATCATGGTCTATGAGTTGCAGGATGCTATTTATGGATGATTGGTCATGTTGGGAAAAATAGATGGAATTCTATTTTTGGTTCACAGCGGAGTGATCAGAGTCTATTTTTAGACTACCAGGCTAAAAATAGAAACAGTCAAATATTATTAGCCCTTAGTAATATTTGGACTCTAAACATTATCTTATTCTCTTGGAGCACTTCAGTTCGAGCTACGGATGTGGCACATGCAGCTGACATAAGGAATCACATGGTTTCTTATGTGTTAGTTGAGCTATTGCATGGAGGACTTCAGTTAGAACTCATGCATGTGAGTTCTGTGGAGTTGGATGCGGAGTTGATGGAGTTATGTTCAGTTTGACTTAGTTGAACTAGTTGTATTTAGTCTAACTAAAGAATACACTAGTGATGAGTTGTGTGAATTAATTATTAATTAATTCACTAATTATTAACTCATAAAGAAACTAAAGAATACATCAGTTAACTTAGTGCATGGACAGTTCAACAGAGACAGGTGTTAGAGGCAAGTGAAAGGGTGAGTTGTGACTATCAGTTGTGCATGAGATTTGCAAATGCATGGGATTGAGTTATGCCAATGAGGACTGCGCAGTGTGGGCCAATACCAAGGCAATTGTAGCTTGTGCTCACATGATTTAGCCAAGGAAATACGATTTTGGTTCAGCCATTCATCATTATTCTCATGCAGGATTGCGTAGTGGAGGCAGGCAAAGCAGTGGAGGAGATTTGAACATGTGACTTGTCCGGATCTGAGCTAGTTTTGTGTGTAACAGGTGGAGATAGTACTGAGTACTTGCGAGGAGTATTGTACTATGTATTGTTACATGTTCTCAATCATTATAATATACAGATAGTGTGGGGTTTTCAGTTGTATGCTTTCCCCGAGATACATACTGTGTTAATGTGCGCATGCGATTGATGTTTCATTGTTTTTAATGCTGCTAAATTGATGATCAACGTAGAGGAGGTTATGTATTATGCATGTATTCCACAATAGTGTATAATCGGGATAATCTCTGTGAATAAGTGTCATATTATTCAAAATTTCTACATGGTATCAGAGCTAGATGATTTGTAGAAAAAATTTCTACATGGTATCAGAGTTGTTGATCATTTGATCTATTATTCAGAAAGTGTTTACATTTTATTTCTTCAAGCAGAGTCTGTAATCAGGCCAGGTAGCTTCTGGATTCATCCTTCTTTTGGAAGGTGAGATATCCGGTAAAAGCCCATACAGTCACTCTCTATACGAGAAATACTTTGTTCTCACGAATTTTAGATCAGAAGCGGTTGAGTTTTGAGTTGGTGGAATGGCGCTCAAGGATAAACTCAGAAACATCAAAGCTGAGAGTGGAGATGCCACAGATTGTCCGCAGAAGAGGAAGAACAAGCAAGTTGCTGGATCTGCAGCAGGAGAGGCTCTAGCCTCACAGTTTGAGCTTGATTTTTCATTGATCGAATGCTTGGTTTCAAGTGTGATGGGATCGGTGTGGTTCTTGGACAGTGGTGCGTCTTCTCACATGACAGGAGATCGAGATTTGTTTTCTGATCTGGATGAGAAAGATCTTGGAGTGCACATCGAGATGAGTGATGATGGTAGATACAGTGCGACTGGTATCGGTACCATTTCCTTTGAGAGGGAGTCTGGTAAACCCTTCAGATTGAAGGAAGTGATGCATGTTCCAGGATTGAAGAAGAATCTTATCTCTGTGGCGATGTTAGAAGACAAGGGATATGATGTTGTCTTCAGCGAGGGAAAGGTTTTCCTGCGGATCAAGACAACTGGAGAAACCCGAAAGATAGGGGTTCGAGTCAGGAACCTTTATCAGTTGCATGTAGATGCATGCAAAGCCTTGAGCAGCAAGGCAATTGATGGAGACTTGGTGGTTGAGAGGGAGCGTATATTACCTCTCAACATGCATAGCCAGAAGAAGTCTCAGACGATTGTGGAGGAGCCACAATTGGTGCAGCAGCTTCAGGAGGTTGTGGAGTACCCACAACAAGGGAAGCTGAGAGGAGATCGAGTAGAGACATCTACTCATGTAGAGACCTCCAGTAGGCGGAAGCTTCGAGCCAGGTGGGCTAAGGGATCACATGCAGCCATACCTCCAGGTAGGAGGTGGGGTGATGTGGATTGATCGTCCCAAGGAGGAGGGGCAGGATCCTTGAGGTACCCAACCTCTTGGATGAGACCTTGCTACGGGAGCCCCGATGTGGAGTAGCAGGAACTAACTGATTGGGTAGAGACAGATGCGGATGGAGCGGCAGAGAGACCGATAGTGTAGGGAATCCCAGGACATCGCATAATTAGCAGGCTGCAGCAATGCGAGAGGCACAAGTGTTTTGCACAGTGCTAGGTGGCACAGGGAAGTGTGCAATGGTGCACAGATGTCATAGAGGGAGCACTTGTCAGCAGCAGGTAGAGCTTCAACATCAGAGTATGTTCCTAGCCCAACAGAGTGGTCAGTTGGGAGTGTTTTTGTTCCAAGTGTTGTTGGAGCAAGTGGACCGGGCAAATGTGTTGCATGCAGAACATTCTAGAGTTGCAGGATAGGGGTTGCAGATAATCCATATCTTGTTGAGAGGGAGTGTTGAAAATGCAACAAGATGATGGAGCTTAGTGAAAAGGAGTCACCTTCACTAAGTGGGCCCGCAGGCTATTTTTGGCGCAAAGCCTATTTTTAGACTATGTCTATTTTTAGACATATGGATCATGGTCTATGAGTTGCAGGATGCTGTTTATGGATGATTGGTCATGTTGGGAAAAATAGATGGACTTCTATTTTTGGTTCACAGTAGAGTGATCAGAGCCTATTTTTAGACTGCCAGGCTAAAAATAGAAATAATCAAATATTATTAGCCCTTAGTAATATTTGGACTCTAAACATTATCTTATTCTCTTGGAGCACTTCAGTTCGAGCTACGGATGTGGCACATGCAGCTGACATAAGGAATCACGTGGTTTCTTATGTTTTAGTTGAGCTATTGCATGGAGGACTTCAGTTAGAACTCATGCATGTGAGTTCTGTGGAGTTGGATGTGGAGTTGATGGAGTTGTGTTCAGTTTGACTTAGTTGAACTAGTTGTATTTAGTCTAACTAAAGAATACACTAGTGATGAGTTGTGTGAATTAATTATTAATTAATTCACTAATTATTAACTCATAAAGCAACTAAAGAATACATCAGTTAACTTAGTGCATGGACAGTTCAACAGAGACAGGTGTTAGAGGTAAGTGAAAGGGTGAGTTGTGACTATCAGTTGTGCATGAGATTTGCACATGCATGGGATTGAGTTATGCCAATGAGGACTGCGCAGTGTGGGCCAATACCAAGGAAATTATAGCTTGTGCTCATGTGATTTAGCCAAGGAAATACGAGTTTGGTTCAGCCATTCATCATTATTCTCATGCAGGATTGCGCAGTGGAGGGGGGCAAAGCAGTGGAGGAGATTTGAACCTGTGACTTGTTCGGATCTAAGCTAGTTTTGTGTGTAACATGTGGAGATAGTACTGAGTACTTGTCAGGAGTATTGTACTATGTATTGTTACATGTTCTCAATCATTATAATATACAGATAGTGTGGGGTTTTCAGCTGTATGCTTTCCCCGGGATACATACTGTGTTAATGCGCGCATGCGATTGATGTTTCATTGTTTTTAATGCTGCTAAATTGATGATCAACGTAGAGGAGGTTATGTATTATGCATGTATTCTGCAATAGTGTATAATCGGGATAATCTCTGTGAATAAGTGTCATATTATTTAAAATTTCTACACAAATTTGTGTCTATTTTTAGGCACTGTGTACACAACTGAATGATAATTATTTGTATTTTATCGTAATTACTTTGTGAAGATCTAGATCAATAGTTAGATATTATTTTATGCATGATTAGATAGTCAAGTGAAGCTTATAACTTTCTTTAACTGGAAATAATCCAAGTCTCATGAATAAGGGTTCGCGAAGGTCAAATTTGAACTAAAACTGCAGAAAGCACCTTAAACCACACCATATAGCCTTTTGGATGCAAAATCCTGGTTTTAGCATCCCCCAATATTGCCTCAACTGAGACTGCAACCTGCACTACATGGGTTGTTGCCGAAAGGGCTAGTTGTTGGAAATAATACAGAGAGGGGGGGTGAATCAGTATTAGCAAGTCAATTATTTTTCATTTCACAATCAGATTTGTATACACTACTTCAGTTAGTGAAAACTGTGTATATACGCAACTGTAGTTAAGGAAAGTAGCGTATAACCTACAAACTTATAATTTAATTTATCCTTTAGATGTTGATCATTAATCTGTGCATCAGAACCATATAAACAGTGACCAGGTACATTAAAACAGAGCAGACAGTCACACACAAGAACACAAGATATAAGGTGGAAACCCAATGTGGGTGAAAACCACCTGCTGCAATTCGTCTCTATCTTCTTTTAATAAGAAACTTCTTTTTACAATGTTTATATACTAGTGTAGTCTTATACTAGTACGCAGGCTTCTACCTGCAGAAGGCTACAACCTTCTCTTATTCTTCATATTCTCCTGGAAGGGAGCTACAACCCCCTTAGCTCTTGTACGAGCTGATGTACTAGTATGTAGGTGTTGGCCTACAGAAGGCTACAACCTTCTATTTTCTTCCAAGGACCACGTTTCATAAATTTTTAGACTGGATCCATTAATAACATCAATCAAACATCAAATATATCTACATCAACCAATCTCCTTTGCACCAACCAAAAACTGAATCAATCAATCACTTCTCTGAATGTTGTAACCAGAATACAGTAACAGTAACCAGAAACCAATTCTGAACCCAGAACACTACAGTAATAAACAGAAGTAGCTAAAACAGATTTTATGAGATGTACGCTACTTCAATATGTAGAACCTGCGTGCATACGCTGCTATATTAAGGCAAACCTGTATATACGATGTTTTGAATTGCCGAACCTGCGTGTATATGTGACTTTTTTGTGCTGAACCTACGTACAGATCTGTAAAAGATAATTTACCCATTTCAACTATTCAGATATCAGTTTTACCCAGATCATCAGATTTACAGATCAAGTCATGTGCCAAATATAAAAGATCAAAATCACACAAAGATACTTCTCTTCAAGCTTTAAGATCTTGACCCATCAATAGAACTTATCCTTCTTCTAGCGCTCAGGTTCCTCCTTGATTCAGATCCAGCTATGCACCATAACCCAATGACCAATATTCTAGATCTTGTTCTTCATAAGATATTCAATCCTTGAGTGCCTTTGCCTAATGATCTCCTTCCCCTTTTATAGTCTTAGGCCTTACTCAATACCATGGTCCAAAAACCATTTAGAACCAATACCTAGGTCCAAATACCTAGGTTCAACACTTCGGACGAGATACCATGGTCCAAAACCATAGGTCTGAATACCAAGGACCAAAAACCAAGTTTTCCAAACTGTACGCGCTTTTCTGTGCATGAAAGTGTGTGTATACGCATACGCGCCTTTTGGTCTGTGAATCTGCATGTATATGCGGCTTGATCAACGAGAACCAACGTATACATCCTTTTCCTTTATTCTGAGAGCCTGTGAGCTTGAACTGTCATATGAGTGATTTTCCAAGTGTGTTGCCATCAAGGACAATACCTGTACCATAGTGCCAAGCCTGTGTCATAATGCCAACACTAGTAGTGTAGGGTTTTGTTTGTTAGTGCAGCTAACTTTGAACCTGGGTACAAGCCCCCTCAAGCCACCAACAAGGTCCTATAGTTCCAAAGAAGGTTTTATGTCACATGAAAATTATACCTAGACTTCAACGAATGTTTCATTACAAGTCACTTGCACAATTGATGGACTAGCATGCAAAGAAAAGGAGTAAATATGGATTCATGTGAATTTTGACTGACTCTAAGGCATTGAAACACATAGAGGAAAAATAACCAAGAAAATTCAAAAATGAGCCTCATAGTATTAGGTTTGGTCTTGCAATTGATGGAGTGTTCCCATTCTCTTTCATGATCTCAAATTATAGTGTTTATCCAGTCAAATTGATAGTATACAATATTCCCCAATGGATGAGTGTTATAAAGGAGCACCTTATGTTGACTCTCATTTTTTTAGGAAAACATCAAGTTAAAAACATGGATGTTTATCTTGCACCTTTTATTGATGAGATGCAATTTCTATGTAAAGGTATAAGAATGTATGACATATCACATCCTCCATCAAATAGGTCCTTCATGTTGTATGGTGTTCTATGTTGGATTATTCTTGATTTACTAGGACTTGGTTTTTGTTCTGGTAACATAAAAAAAATTACGTATTTACACTCATAAATATTTATTATCATCCCAACTTTCATACTTAGTTTTATACTATTATTTTGATGTTATTAACCTTACTTATTGAATTTTAGGGCTTCAAACAAAGGGGATATTTTCATGTTGAAGATGTGCAAAACAATTTCAAGTGTGGTATTCTAAAGATCTACATCAATTTATTTATGCAAACTAACATAAGAATAAATTTCATGGAAAATTTGAAAATAGAGTCCAAGTGATTGGCTTAACAAGTATGACTAAGCTGAATTGAAAGCTAATTGGCAGGATTATTTTGACGGGGGTCATTTTATTGAAGAACAAGAATAATTTGTAATTAAGATGCCCGAAGGGATGAAAAGGAAATCCATATTATGAGCTCCCATACTGGAATAATCTCTTAATATCTCACCTATTAGAACCTATGTACATCTTTAAAAATGCCCCAGATTCAATATTTGGACACATAGCATGCAAAGAGAAGGACACCTTGTCTTCAAGGAGAGATATTATTCTTTCACCTACCAAATTTGATAGAAAACATTTGTGGCCAAATAGGGAAAATGAAAAATATGTAGAAGCTCCATGGATTTTAAAAAAGAAATAGATAGAGAAACTAAAAAATGTCATACATTCAATAAGGACACCTACTGGCTATGGATCATCACTAGATAAAGATTTTACAGTTGATGGACATATCACAGGATTTGAAATGCATGGTTTTCATAATTTTATGAAGGTATTATATATCATAAGTTAACATTTATTGGTAAAATTGATTAGGTACTAAATATATTATGATATTCTATTGTGTGAAAAAAAATAACTAATGACCTTTGATAAATATGTTTGACATCATATCATGCCATTGGAAATTAAGGGGAATTCATGTCTTATCGTTGACTTGAGGAATGCCATAAGTCAATTGTTAGCATTTGCAAGGTATGTGGTATGGAATGTTCATGTGTGAAAGACATAAAGATATTGAATTGAATTTTAATTTTTTCCTAAAGGTTCATACTCATTTACTATTCTTATATTAGGTGGGTGACATCCAAGGAGATCCATGTATGTGAAGTGCCAAAATGGAAGAAGGAAATTGCATAAATTGTATGTGTATTTGAGAAGGAGCTCCCTACAAGTTTCATGGACCTACAAGTCCATTTACTTATACACCTAGTTGATGACAATTAATTGGTGGGTGTCTTATCGATGAGGTGGATGTTTTTCTTTGAGATGTATATGAAAACTCTAAAAATATATGTCTGAAAAAAGCCACATCCAGAGGGTTGCATGGTTGAAGGGTATGTACTTAATGGAGCATTTTTCTTCCTATGTGAATTCCTTGGTAATGATTTCGAAGATGAGACAGGCTTATGGGATGAACAATGGTTATTAGATATTATTGATGGAGAAAAACCACAATCTAATGGTGTTCAAGTAGAAATTAGTAAGTAAACCCATGATCATTGTGGCTGTTTTTATTGCAATCATTAATTTACTTTATAATTTCTTTGTGAAATTAACAACATGGCCTTTGGAGTTTGAAATAAACATGTTGACATGTAATAGGTGTAGAGGAAAGTGATATACTCGACAAGTTCATTATGTTCCACATGGACTTTATGAACAAATGGATTGATATGTATGATAAAAAGAGAGAGGAAATGTTAGAAGCAAGGAGACAAATTAAGAGATCGAACCCAAGGAATACCCCATTTCCTATTGATCAGTAAGGGGAATAGGGAAAAGATTTCACACTAGAATGGATTACTGAACAAATTCAAAATCAAATAAAAGATGCAAGAATAGATTCAAACATAACATAAGATGATATTAACTTTTCTAGAGGATGTGAAAGAAAGGTACAGTTTGAATTTTACAAAAATGTTGTTTCCTTACAATTTTGACACTATTTCCTTATTTTTATTTTTAACTAAAATGGATGGTCTTTCATGGCAAGGAAATATCCAACAATGTGGGCATATGGTCGACATTATCGTGTAGAATGTGTAGATGTAAAGAGACAATCCTTCGATTATGAAATCATGGTTTACTTAAAGCAATCTAGTCAATCAACCTCAAAAGATAAGAATATTATTGAAGGGAATCTACAATATGTTGGGAAAATACAAGAAATTATTGATTTAGATTACTGCACTTTTAAATGTTGTACTTTTAAGTGTACATGGTATGAAGCATTTGAGAGGACACAAAGACATGATACCCATAGTGGATTGTTTTCTATAGATTCCTCAAAGTTCCTACCTAAGGATAATGAGCCTTATGTTCTACCAATTCATTATGAGTAGGTATTTCTTTGACTCAAAGAAGAAACAATAGTGATCAATAATCTATTAATACATTGTTTATTGTGGATAAATATATGAATTTATTAATCAATAAAATCGTTATAACATACGTCTAGTATATGTATGTACTTGTTCATGTCTAGGTATTTTTCTATGAAGATATTTTGGACCCAAAATGGATATTTGTCATACATTATGATCCAAGATTAACCGGCATGTATTTGATTATGCATTAGTGGATACTGAAAAAGAAAAAAAAAAAAAAAAAAAATGGCCAACAAAATGAGAGAGACAGATTAGAGAACATCAAATAAATTGACATCCATGATGATGTTGAAGATGGTTATGTTTAGGCACAAGAAGACAATAATACAGAGTTAGATGATGTTATGGAAGACAACAATATGGATGGTATAGAAAATGATGATCTAAATACATCTAGTAACAATATGGATGGTTTACAGTCATATTTCAATGATCATGAACATGATGCAGTTCAAGATGAGGATGATGATAATATTAACTACTTGAAATATCAAATAAACATTAACAATGATACACTGGATGACATTGTTGCAAAAAATGATGTTAATGACCAAGACTTCTAAATTTTCAGAATTATTTGTAATCCATGTTTAAAAAATGATGATTCTTATGGCCTAAACTTTGAAATGCTTCAATATTATTTGTGTCAATACAAATTATTTATTGCAATATCATTAAAGTGTTCAATATATGGTATGAATTGTTGGCAGAAAAAAATAGGATTACTTGAATGCTTCTTCCATTCATTTTGTATCAACATATGTTCGTGAAGACATAAAAGTTAATAAAATATTAATGCACGTATCTCAGAATGATTTGAATAAGAAACTTTTTTAACTTCATTATTTTTATATTGTTTGCATTTTAATGTTGGTTGACATAATTTTTTATTATGTTTTATTAAGAACTAAACATAAAATAATTAAACAAAATAAAATATTTTAATCACCTAGAATTAGATGAAAATTTAATAAATTAAAGCTCAATTTTAGTTTCCTATTTCATATCAAAACATGAATATTCAATCTCAATAATATCTTTTAAATTAACATATATAACAATCCAAATCAATCTTAATTAAAACAAAATATTAAAAATTACATCACATACTATAAAATAAACTTTATAATAAGAAAATAATTATAAATTTACAAAAAAATGTCATTAACCAATAATAACTAGGCCCTTACCCTTTAAAACCCCTCAACCCCTAATTCCTAAGCACTTTACCTTTAATCCCATAACCCCTAATCCTTAATCCCTAAACCTTAATGACCTAATCCCTTAATCCATAATCCCAAAACACAAAAGCCCAAAATCCCCTAACCCTTAAGTCATTGACCCTTAAACCCTTTATCCCTAATCCTTGAACCCTTAAGCCCTAAACCCTTAATCCCTAATCCCTTAACACAAAATCCCTAAATCATTTAACCCCCAGTCCATTGACCCTTAAACCCTTAAGCTTTAATCCTTGAACCCTTAAGCCCTAAACCTTTAATCCCTAATCCCTTAACACAAAATCCCTAAATCACCTAACCCTGAAGTCATTGACCCTGTTATCACTCAGAATTTTACCCGACTGTGAAAGGAAAATATTGAGATAACCTCAAACAAACCTTTTAGATTGAAAAATTGTCTTTCCAATCCAGATAGGGATATCTCGATGAGTTTGTTTTCTGGTGTCACTTCAACAACAAATCATCTAATAAAATAGTGGTCAGATCTTCAACTAGAATATGAGGTATAAATTTGGTAGGGAAGAGAAGCTAAAACCATTGGGCATGGAGTCAAAAGATTTGAAAATTAATCAAGAGGTATCCAAGATGCTGGTGGTATGGACAAAGAAATTACAGAGGCAAGCTAGGTGGTATTTCCTTAGACAAATTTATCATTGAGTATGGTGGTGGAATAAAGAAAAGAACCCATAAAAACAGAGAATCAAAGTTTAATTTTGAATCCTTTCCTTACATTCAAACACTGAAGATAACACATCAAATTAAATATTGAAAGGAAACAATCACTAAATAACACATACTGGAAAATACCAACACATGAATCTTTGGTTTCAATTGCTCAAGTACTTCTAATCTTGACAAACTTTAATTAATTTCATAAAAAAGTCTTTATATACACACAATAGTCTTTCTTTTCTAAAAATACCAACCTTTTCTTCATCATGATGATAGAATTTATACAAAAATTATAAAATATCCAGTTCTACAATATTTGGGAAAAAACTCCAATATTAGCAGCAAAATAAGATAAATTTGCAATTTGTTGCAGAAATCCTAGGATTGTCTATGAGTCATGATTAGTCGAAGTAGAAGATTCCTTCAATGCAATCCATTTATCGTTGAATGAAGTTATCCTCTAACAGATGGTTCTTTATGGGAATGATGTTGTTATCATCTCTCTATACAAAGCATCCAATTCTATGTGAAAAGCATAAGAGATCGGTGGTAAATCATTGATGACTCTTATTGTTTGATTAAGAACATTGAAATATTTTTCTAAAAGGTCAAAAAAAATTGACCCATTAGATTAGAAGAAGTATGTTTGAATTGTGATGTGTCATTCCTCTTTTCTTGAAACATGACCTAATACTCTTCATCTGGGATAAGCACTCATTGATCATTCCAGAAACTTTTTAGATCCTGCACAAAAATATCATGGAAGATATCTTTAAAACCTGATACTTTTCTTAACATATAATTTGATTTTCCTATCACGTCTTTATTAAGCCATCTTTCAAAATATACTTTTTAGCTTGAAAGACAAGGTCAACCCTATCCTGTATTCCTGAAAAAACAAATCGAGTTTTGGTCGTTGTGTTAAGAAATATTACTACATTTATGGCTTTCATAGGTTTGTCTCCTATATTCTTCTGAAAAGTAAATCCTAAATTAAACAAGAATTTTCAATTCTTTTTCATCTCCAACCTGTGCAAAATAATCCTTCAATCTTTTAAGTTCCACAGCAAGATGGATGTTCCAAATAACATATCTAGTATCAACCAAACTGAGATTCATTGACTTCAATCCTGACTTCAATTATTTCTATTTAGCCAAGGCTTCCTCAAGGGCCTTTGTTTTAAGTTCATTGCTTGCTCTAATTTAGTCAGCTCCTCTTTTAATTTTTAGCACACCATATCTTTAACTAACAATTTTCCAAATTCTTTGGATAATGCAATATCAAGATCAACCCTTGAGAGATGTTCAAACTATGATTTTGAAAGTGTTTGAACTTCTTGATTTAACTCTTCAATTTGATTTTTTAATACTCCAATGGCTCCTTTGGCATCCTGTAATTTTGTTTCTAAGTCCCCCTTTTCTTGAATTATTTTAAGAAGCTCTGAAGTTTGAGGACGAGCAATATGTGGAATTTTGAGCTTTTTCTCTGGGACTTGGATTGTTGTATCTTTTGCTTCTGGTAAATTTGAAACTTCAACATTACTTTCATCATCATCATCAAGTTCCATAATATTTCTTTGTAATTCATCTTTTTCCACTAGCGAATCTTTGTTTTTCACCTTCTCTGTCTTCAATTGATTCTCAAATTTCTTCAGAGATGACTGTAATTTTCTTTTGTATTGGACTCATTGACCAATCCTATACAAATGAGTTGACCTGGTTTTTTGAAAGGATCAATTTTATCAACAATATTAAACTGATTCATATTCAATTTTAATTGAGTGGTCTTAACTCCTTCATGAGATTTACTTCCTTTAGGAATAGGCTCTATCACTGCAATATTTAAAGACATGTATTTGTTATCTACCACAATAAGTAAATGAGGAGGATATTTCCTTTTAAATTGATAAAATTTCCCTTGTCTACCATGGTAACCTTGTTGTTTTATTTCATTGTAATAGGTTGTGATAGGATTTTAAACTGATATAGGTCCACTATCTATTGATTAAACAACCTTAACTTTTGTTGAATACTACTCATGAATTTGAATAACAAGCTCTCTTGAAAAAGATCTATCCTTTGATTTATTATTTATAAGCATCAAATCATTTTCCTAGGAACCTTTTGACCTATTTCTCCTTTCTTCCTCGGTGACATTTTCATCTATCTACATCATATCCTTAGTAAATTTCCTTTTAGCTCCACTGTCAATCTTGGTTGGGGTAACTATTTCTATCTTTGCTTATCCTTGCTTCTAAAATCCTTCTAATTGCTCGAAGCAATTTTCTTCTAGCTTGTTTGCTAGCCCTTCCATTTCTGAACTACCCTGATGTTTATATTCAATCCTTCTTAGCTTCTTTCTGTAGGCTGAAATAATATGATGAGGATCATAGTGAAATGCTCCATAATATTCAAAAGTGAAGAAATCTAGAAATTGATCAATTATCTGTGAAGTTTCTCTATTCTTAATAGTAAAAGCTCCCACTGTTATTGGAAATTTGAAAGACATTGCTAAATTCTTGCTTGTAAAATGTATAAAAATTGAATCTAATATTTTCCTTAATATCTCCAGAGCATAAACTCTAGGAACTAAAAATGTAGGTATTTTATATGGTTGAACCTCTACTCCATAAACCCTTATCACAATATAGTCATGATATATGAACCAATCTCCTATTCTAGACCTTGAACTCAGTTGGAGACATTTCTTTAGCTTTGGGCATACTCTTGGAAATTCTTCTTCATGAATCAATACATACACCTTAGATATGAACTTGTTAACAAAATTGAAGAAACCCTTTGATTAGTTTATATGACACAATGCTCTGTGAATCATTGAACTTACTCCAAAAGAAGTAATTCCTTTTGGTTCCAAAACATGTTGAAATTGATCAGTGAATTTATAAAAAATTAAGTAGATGAGATAGGCTTGATATTTAAAGCTCTGAAGGGTGTTGAAATTTCTCAATTGTTCATGCATTGCTTCTACTATAAATTTAGTATAATTTAAATTTACCGATAATGACAAAGACCATAGAAAACTTAACAAACTTTTAGTGATGACCTGATCATGATTGAAACCAAAGATTTGACTAATCATGGAGAAAATTATTTGCACTGGTTTAACAAACCACTCATATTTCAGAGGGTAGATTAAAGATTGTAGATAAGTCTCGGAATTTAGAGCACTTTGGGAAAATGTAAGTTGTACTTGTGGGGCTAATGATTTTATGGTTTAACCGAGAGTTTCTTCATTTAATTCCATGGTGTTTTCATTCATAAGAATGGAATACTATAACCATAACATCTTGAGAATTGATTCGGTAGTTAAGGAAATGAGGATATTTGAATTTTTATTTAACACTATTTATCTAAAAGAAGTAGAATAATTCTTAGAGCACCATATGACCAATTCAGGAAAATGAAAGACCTAAGGAACTATACACAATGGCAAACATGACTCCCAAACATTATACCCCTAACTAATTTCCTCATCTTGTTGAAAGAGGAATTAAGGGATCTTCTCTTGATTAGTGCATGAAAAAATTGGTTCATAAACATCCTAGTCTTGGTCTGCCAAGTTATTTTGGTCCAAGACATAGATTTTGTGGATGGAAAAAATGTATTAAAGGATTTCATTCTTTCAACTTCTAAAACACTAAGACAGAATAGGAAACCAACCTTTAAATTTTGATTCTTGTTGAATTAAATGTTTTAACAATATTCACCATCGCCTATAATAAGGCCCTTTTCACCCATAAGGAATTGCAAAATACTGTGTTTTTATCGGGTAAAAAAAATCTTTATAAATAAAGAGCTTCATAAAAAGTTAGCATATACCAAATTGTTGTATCCATTGATTCGATCTAATTGATAGATCAATGATGGAAATTGAGTGTAGAGATGAGAAATGAATGATATTTAATGCCATAAGAGAATCTCACACTAAATTTGTTAAGGGACATGTGTTGTTTCTCGATGAGTGTGGGATTTGAATGGTGTTTTATACTTTGGACTGGTTCAAAATCTGCAACACATATTCATCATTGATCTCCAATTTCCTGCAATCTAGACCTTTGAACCATGTAATATAATATCGTATTTTGGCCTTTGGTGCTTTGAACTATTCCACATATAATAGAGTAAAAGACATGTCATTATTTAAATATCCTAGCTCCTGGATGTTATCTTGACGCATAGTTCACACACACACAGATATATATACACTCCAATGTTGGGTGCCTTGTGTTGGTTGTTATTCATGTCCGATATGTGATGCTTAGTATGTGTTGGAGTAAAATTGCTCTGACTTGGAGATTGAGTCTAGGAATGTTAAGTCCCTATAATACTAGTGTAGCCCCCTTATTTTTATTGTTAGTGTAGCCACCTTATTTTTATTGTTAATGTAGCCCCCATATTGTTATTTTTGTGCCCCATAGAAGCCCACTATTGTTATTGTTGTGCCCCTACATTATTATTGTTATGTAAGCTCTGATTATATTGTGACCCCTTAGACTCTTATGCATAGAAAGGAGGTCTTGTCATTTGTATCATCAAGGAATTGTTCATTTATGTGATGTAAAGGAGTTTTCCCCCTCAAAGAGGATCATTATCAAGTCGTTGATCTATCTTTTCTTCTATTTTGTGATCTAGTTGCATAACATTTGGTATTAGCGCTTTGGATTCTAAGGTTTCGCTGCTTCAAACAGGTCATCTTAGAATTTTTTATATAATGTTTTTCTAAGAATCTTCAAAAGCTTAAATTTTGAAAACATGGAGCCAAAATCTTGGAGAACTTTTTGTAAACATTTCATATATTGGTTCACTATAGTTTCTAAGATATGCTCCGAAGAAGTTAGGCTTTTTGCAGGATCTAGAATTCAATCTCAAACAGGCGACCTAAGTAAAAATCGTCATAAATTCCTGTCCAAGCATCGCATTTTGATTTCCTAAAATGTGACTAAAATTTTATGGACTGTATTTTTCCTTGAAATATTTTCAGGGCCAAAGGTCGAAATAGTGAGAGGTGGCATTCCGTACCATGTAGCTCTATTGAACTAGTCTATAATCAAGCCATCATGGGAGATTGGGCATAACTTTTCATGAAGAATCTAATCTCGGTATGAATTATGGAATTGGAAATAAGATGCATAGGGATACTACAAGATGAAATTTTAGACCTTGGAGATCCGAAATTACAGAGATACAACAGTTTCAATATCGAGCTCCTAAAAGGAAAGAAAAAGGTGTGTATTTTAAAAAAAAACTATATAACTTTTGTTTGAAAAATCAGTTTGAAATGATTCAAAGGGCATAGTGAAGCATAGATATCATTGTTTGATTCCAAAATTCCTCGAAACAAAAAAAAATGGACACACCTAGTAAGAAACCAGAATTCTCTTTTATGACACATGAAGAAGAGGAATAAATGCAACATGATATATTGAAATTACGAGACCAAGTGCAACAAATATCACTCTCACAAAGAGTAACCAAAAATGAAATAGAAGCTAATATGGATGGTTTATAAGAAAAAATAAATGGAAAAATGGAAGACTTGAAGGATGGTTTAAAAGCATATATGGGAGTTTTAAAAGTAGACATGGATGTGATGAATGTAAAATTGGAAGGGTTGACAAAGTTGCTCCAAGAAACAATTCCCATCAGTGACAAGGTCATACATGAAAACCATGATGATCACAAAAGGAATATGAATTATTATTTTAGAGACTCCAATGTTGGATTTAAGGCCCGCCACATTCCAAATATCGACATGAGGAAGTTTGACGGGAAGGATCTGGTAACATGGATACTACAGATGGAGTAATTCTTTGATCTACATGATGTGTCACACACACAAAAGGTACACATTGCATATTTATATTTAGAACAAAATCAGTTTGTGTGGTATCGATGCCTTTCTTCTTGTAATTCAATTGTCACTTGGAAATTTTTTGCAAAAGATTTTGTAGCACATTATGAGGATACAAAGAGAAATACCTTCTTTAGTCAATTGATTAATCTCAAACAAAAGGATTAAATGGCGGAGCACATTGAGGACTTCCAAAGATTGAATATCAAGTTAAATGATATTCTAGAGGAGCATATGTTTCGTTTATTCATAAGTACTTTAAAGGGTAACATTCAATATGAGGTTCGCCTTTGGGAACCTGATTCATTCGAGAAGGAATTCAAGGTGGCAAGAAAAGTTGAAAGAAAAAGTATGGCAACAAGAAAGTATACCAATCACAACTATAAATATGGAAGTATTTCTACTCCTAGCCTCCCACAATCTACAAGGTTGACACCACAACAACTGGAGGAAAAAAGAGCAAAAGGGATTTGTTACAATTGTGATAGCAAATACACTTAGGGTCATAAGTGCTATGAGAAGAAATTATTTTACATAGATTGTGAGGAGGAAAAAGAGAAGGAACAAGAAAAATCAAAGAAGAGGATCTACACCAGGAACCAACCCTAGAGAAAGAAGAAATGAATCTGACCATATCTTGTAATGCATTGGAAGGAATTACCACTCCTCAAACTCTCAGGTTAGAAGGATATATCAAGAAAAAAAAGGTAATAGTGTTGATCGATTCTTGTAGTGCCCTTAATTTTATTCATTGTAAGATACCCAAGGAATTGAAATGCTTTATATGTCCAACACCAAAGTGTCAAGTGATGGTCTCAAATGGAGGAACTATAAATTTCTCAGGGAAGTGTCATAATATCAATCTAACCATGGGGGAATATGTATTGAATATTCCAATGCTTTCCATTCCAATGGGTGGTGTTGATATTTTATTAGGATTCTAATGGTTACAATCTTTGGGGACGATAACTTTTAATTTTTAAGAACTTTTCTTAAAATTTTCCTGGGAAGGAAAGGAAATTGAATTAAAGGGCATTGTAGAAAACCAACGAAGATAATCATCTCTAATAGCACGAAAAATAGTTTGGAGAAAGAACAATGAAGAATAATTGCAAAATTATGCTCACTAGATGTTCAAACATTGAAATCATCCATTTCTCTAGATTTCCAAAGAATCTTGGACAATCATTCAAAGGTATTTGAGACTCCCAAAGGCCTCCCACCTATTCATGATCATGATCATACTGCTCACTTGATTCCAGGAAGAATTTCTCCAAACATCAGGCCTTATAGATATCCCTATACCTAAAAGAGTGAAATTGAACATATGTTTTCTGAAACGCTAGAGGTCGGTATAATTCATCCTAGCCAAAGTTATTTCTTTGCTCCAGTAGTATTGATGCACAAGAAGGATGGATTATGATGTCTGTTTCGAGATTATAGGGAGCTCAACGAGTGCACTACTAAAGAGAAATTTCCCATTCCTTTCATTGATGAATTTTTGTGTGAATTACATGGAGCAATATACTTTTCCAAGCTATATCTTCGTTCAAGATATCATCAAATTAGAATGAGCACTAAAGACATTCTAAAAACAACATTCAGAAATCATGAAGGTCATTATGAATTTTTGGTCATGTCTTTTGGCCTTACTAATGCACCTTCCACATTTCAAGGTTTGATGAATTCCATTTTCAAACCCTTCCTTAGAAAATTTGTGTTAGTCTTTTTTGATGATATACTAATCTACAACAAGTCTTGGAAGGATCATGTTCAACATGTTGACGGCGTGCTCAAACTATTGGAGGAGAAACAATTATATGTAAAAACCTCCTAATGTTTCTCTGGAGTACATGAGGTCGAATATTTGGGTCATATTGTATCTCATGAGGGTGTTAAGGTAGACCCTAACAAAATTAAATCCATTAAGGGATGGAAATCTGCACAACTTGTTAATGGTGTTGGACCCATTAACAAAGGGGATCTCACCTGTATGAAGTCCCAACTAGAACTCACAATGTTTGGTGTAGGAGTCACATCTGATATGATGGCCTGGTTTCCATTATCTTATATATTTTCCTTAGCTCTTGTTGTTTAGCAGTTGAGAGTATTTTGCTTGTAACTTCAAAAAGCGAGGTACATGTGTCTGGTGAATGTGTAATGTAACTCGTGTTTGGGTTCTCTTACTATATGGGGAGAGAGTAAAGTGACTCTAGATGAGAGGTATTAGTACCACTGAGGGAGATACACACACAAACCAACAAGCGTATGTCCAACATCCATTGGAGTAGTCCACAGCAGATGTGGTAGTAGTTAAAATCGAGGTGAAGGGGACAACATGTACACCACCCAGCGAAGTAGTCCACACGGATGTGATGACCGTTGTGACCAGAAAACAAAGATATCATGTCGAGTATCCTGCAGAGTAGTCGACAAGGATGTGACAGCAGTGATAGCCAATACACAAAGATGGTATGTCTAGTATCCCGCAGAGTAGTTCACAAGGACAAGACAACAGTGGTAAACAATACAACACATCTTCAACAATGTAAGTACTAAAATAACCAAAGTAGTTCAACTATCTTAGCACAGGTTAAGAAAACATGCATTACAAATGTTTAAAGAATAGTCTTACAAATGGATACAAAACATGCGTGAAAATGTGTTGGCCTTAATAGGCTTCTGAATTAAGAAAAAGTTCCAAGACACATTTGTACACCATACATCACTAGTCCCAGTAGTGGGATGTTGGAGCCACTGCTCGCTCCTCAAAGAACAGACTACAGACTCTCAAGGCTATGCAGGAGGAGCCAAGGTGAAAAGTCCTTTTCTCATACAATGAGGGGGTATATATAGCCAAGGGTGATGCTTGACCCTTGTGACTCTTGGACTTCCCTCATGACCATTCAACTTCTTATGACTTTTCAACTGACATGACTCTTCAACTTCATATGTGCATCCATTGGACTTTCACTTTACATTACATTTGATTACAACAAGTATGGCCCATAGTAGTGATGTGGTCGAGACAACTCATGACACAACTCGACATGACACTGCTGACATGTACTGGATGATTATGGTGTCCATGTCAAGTTGCTATGCTGCTGAGTGATGGATGTACTCTCTGTGTGTTGCATCTTCACCCCCGCATGGGAAATTGTTGTGGGGTCTTCGATGGTCTTGGTGTTGCTTGATGGTCCAATGCATGTCTTCTTTTTCTTGCTGCTTGATGTGATGTGTACGCGTCCAACTGCAAGCAAGTCTTCGAGCATGCGCTCCTTCATCTCATTCATCGTCGTGCCATGTTCCAGCAATGTACATGCTCTTGCAATTCACTCATGACGGGATGACATCAAATCCAAAAATATCCTAGTCTAGCATGATGCAGTGTTTTCAGTTTCGGGTTCAAGTGACCAGGAAATAGGACAAGACATTGAAACTGTGCAGAGCATAGCTTAGGCCAAGATGAGGGGCTCCAGAGTATTGTCAGGAAAAAATGCATAGAGGTGACTGGGAGGAAAAAATTTCACAATCAGGGTTAGCAGTGTTAGCTGCTAGGTGAAACCCAACTAGGCAGAATTTGTGCAATTCCTGGGAGGAAGACAAGGCAGGGTGTCTGGGGAACTGTTGGACAGTTCTGGGAAATTTCTCGAGGGAGATAGAGTGGGGCAGCAGGAGGCACTAGAAAGACAATATGTGCAATTTTCCAGAGCAAGGCATGATCGGGCTTCAGGAAGTTGTTGGTCACAACTATGCATTTCTGAGAGACAGTGTGGGACAGACATCCAGAGGACTGCCAGGGAAAATCTGTGCATTTTCTAGGCTCAGTGCATGAGAGCTAGCCCAGGGCACTGCTGGGAAAATATGTGCATTTATAAGAGATAGTACAAAACAGGAAGCCTAGGGACTGCCAGTCGGCTCTGTGCATTTCCTAGGCATAGTGCAAGACAAGCAGCCCCGAGGGCTACTGGGAAAATTTGTGCATTCTTGGAGGTAGATTCGAGCGAGCCAGTAGGAGTCATCTGGGTAGATATACACAAATCTTAGGAACAGTGCAATGCGAGACTGCAGATGACCAACTAGGCTACTCTATGCATTTCTAGGGAACAATGCAGTCCACGATCGGAGTGCAGAGAAAATTTCCAGTAGACCAAAGGGAGGCTTGATAACTGATATTGTGGGAGCACAGATTGGATCGAGCTTGGAGGTAACTTCTGCATTTTTCTAGGAGACAGACAGCATGATCACTTCCAGGATTGTGCAGTGCAGCTCCCTGGGGGCATCCTCAAGCATTGTGCTTTTCTGGGCAGCAGAGCAGGGTCACTAAGATCGGGGTTCGATTGAAGGGGTTTGTCCGGTCGACAGATTTTCAGAAAAATGGCTAAGTGTGAGAGCAAGTGAACTTGTGTAGATGTGACATTGTGATCATACACTTAGCATATTTTGATAACAAGACAACATAGACCAACAAGACAAAACATGTGCTTAGTGAGACTGTCTTAAAGCTAAGAGCGACAAGTGCAACACTTGAGATAGACCTTCTAACCACCATGACGAAAATTCTGTGACTATGCTTGCAACTTTGTGATAGAGTGCAACTGACGTTCATAGAGTTAAGACAACTCATGCATACAAAGACAAACCTTCAAAATCGCTAGAACAAGATCGCAAGCATGACAAAGCAATCTGTATGCCAGAAGACGACCGCTGGTGCAACAAGCAAAAGGGAGCAAGACCATACTTACCCTCTAGATGGTTATGCATTTGACGGAGTTTTCATGTGGTCCCAATCTTTTATCATAATGTGGTTCCTTTGTCTTTCTCCTCAACTCCTTGATAGTCATCTAGCATGTCATATTTTCTTGTGGTCACTGAGAGATAGATCTATGCAGTTTTAGCGGGCAATGATTAGTGTCGGGATGAGGCCCTAGGAGGCACATCTGTGTGGTTTCTAAATGCAAGATAGACTGGACAGCTGGGAAAATACTGCGTAGTTTTAGGATGGAAGACACTGCTGCGAGATGGGGTCCTGAGAGGACAATCCTAAGCAACATTCCTGAGAAAGGTTGTCGGAATTCTCTACGCATTTATGGAGAGTAGTGTTGGTTGCATGACTGGTATGCACATTTCTAGAGAGTGGTGTTGGTTGTCTGCCTGCTCTGAGAATTTCTATAGAGTAGTGTTGGCTGGTTAGCTAAGGGATAACACTACGCAGATTTTGGAGATAGTGGGTTTTGGCTGAGGGAAGGACACTAGAGGAGATCACTGTGCAGGTTTGGATTCCAGGAAAGATTGGGTTTCCTATGCATTGCGCAGTTCCAGTAGGCTAGGAAAAAAACTTGAGGGTTGCAAAAGAAAAGCATTTAATTCCGGAAAGCTGGATGAGGCTAGGTTGCCCAAGAAATTGGCTAAGTGTGAGATCGGTGAAATTGATGTAAACAATGATAGAACTTGACTATGATCACACACTAGAACACTTAGTGATACACAATAGACCATCCAGAACATATAAAACATACTCTTCTTGATGCAACGACCTTCATGACAAGAGTGCGTGAAGTGAGTGTGAAACATTTCTATGCAATGAGAACAACTCATTCGCACAAAGCTTTCCCCTTGTAGCAGAACAAACTTCCCTTTTCATGACAAACAATAATCCCCATGCCCAAAGATGACACATGCTACAGAAAGATGGGAACGTGGACAACTCTTAAGATCAAGGAGAGGGCTTGAGATCATCAACGTACCAATAAGTGACCAAGGAACGATCAATCACGAGATCCACAGTAAACTCCAAAATTTGGATGCGGACCAAAATTTTGGAAGGTGTTGCAGCCACTACAACACTTGGCGACACACTGGTTGAATACCAGCTTCTCTGTTTCGATTCATTACAACACAGGGCCTTGATCTTTCAAGGAGTATTGACTCATTGTGCAGATTGATCCGGCTTCCCCACTTACCCCATGGACATACATGGTTCTTCCTGTACCAACTTAGTTGAACATAGCAAAAGATTCAGCTAGATCACAGTGTTTCAAAATCGGGAAGGGTAGTTTGACTCACGAGCTTAATATTTTCAAAGTATAAGTTTTCATCTCTAGTGTTGCTTTGTTTCCAGTAGGCCTAGAAAGTACCTGACAGAGTCACGTAGGAACACAAACATTGCTCCACTGCAAGCGACCCTGGACAGTACCCCAGTGGAGTTGCTTTCTTCACCTCTCTCTGTAGGAAGCCTTTCTCTTATTTTGTCTTTGTTATTTTTTTTTGAAAGAGAATTGTGCATAGGAACTTATTTATTTTTTGGGGCAGAAGAGGGATCCTAACTTATTGAGAGTGGAAGAGGTTGTTCCTTCAAAGAATCATGTAAGACCTCTGATTTAGATTTGCTCGTCCATATTTTTCCCCTTCTCCATTTCTACTAGTTCAATAAGCTTGAAAATATAAAGTAGAAGGCCGAGTAAAGGCATGGGGTTTTCCAGTTTGGACACAGGTTCAAGATTTTACCGAAAGTTTCTTTACAAACGACTTGTATTTTCCATCAAGACTTCATCGGCCATAGGTTACAACCAAGCACAGAGAAAACGAACACAGGAATGGCCAAGCGTTGTAGTGTCACAAGACTCTTTGCACTTCGACCACATACCATTTAGAAACCATAACACAGGTCCAGGCACAACACTTATTCATGTAGTGAAAACAAATGGAAAACTCAACATGAAAGGAAAAACAAGACAAGAGGAAAGGTGTACACAACAAGCTAATGAAACTAAAAGACAAGAAAGAAAAACGGTCGAAGCAAACAGGATGTAAAACCAGAATAAGTAAACCATGATGGACTACGAGTGCAAGGAAAGGAAAGCTAAGATGCAACTAATCCTACTCCTATCCTAACAGCTAAATGGTCGGGGTTACATGAAATGAAATTTCCAGTGAAGCCACCATAGTCGCTCCCAACCTATATCCACAAAGATACAAGCGATTAAAACCGATAAATAGTAGTGTGCAACAAAATATACCAAAACTTGAGAAACTTGCACATGGAAAGGAAGGTCTTTCCTGTGGGCAAAAAGATGTGTCACAACCACCCAATACATGTGCTTACCTCTTCGATGGATACCGTTTCTAAAAAAACCTCTGAAGCTTCTTGCGAGTGTGTCCTTATCTGCACCGAGCTCCTTAGCAAGCATGAGGAAGGATTGAAGCTTGTTGTCTGCAACATGGCTTTCCAAGTAAGATTGTTCCAGCCATTCAGCGATTAGATCATGAGATTCATAATGGTTGTTTGAACATCCTCGTGATCTGTGAAAGGGTGAATTTTCAATTTGACAGACTGGATCACGATGGGAATCTTGGAAGGGAAAATAAATCTGATCATTCTCAATAGTCATGCCAAGACAGTGAGGACCTTCCATAACCATCAACACAGGCTGAAGTGCCTCACCTTCTTGACAGAAGTTTGAAGAGAAAGATGGTAAATGGTGAAGATCAGAGAGCGTGAAGCAACTTTCATTGGATGTGTTGTTGGGAAAATGATAAGTTGAATGACAAACACCCAAGATAGAGGATAATCAAATGGGTTGGTTGAAATGTCGGGTTCCCAGTTTTCAATTTAAACAATCTTATGAATGCTCTGCATAATCGAACCAAGTTCGCTGTGAGCTAGATATGACGGGCAGATTTGCAGTGCAAGGTTCGCAAGAAGACCGAGGGGCTGATCAGGGAAGGGAAGATTCGATAAGTATGATTGCAAGCAAAGATAGTCTTTGAGATGATAAACTTCACAATTCCATGATTTTATGATTTTATGAAGGACAGACACTCCCAACCTGAGTTTGATGTAAGAGATGTGCATGAAGACGGATGCACTGTGATAGATTCATGGATTCGGTCATGAGTGAAATTTTGAAAATTTGGAAGATCACACCCAGAATACCAAACACTTGTTACACAGGGATCCACACCGAATGAAACCACGTAAATAGATTACTCATTTGTGAGAAACCATATCTGATTCGATTCAGGGGGCTTACCAGAGTCGCGAGGTCCTAACATTACCATCAACAAACGTCGAAGTGCCTCGACTCTGTAGCACATCCTGGAACTTTCCAAAATCACATAATCGCATTTTGAAGCGTGAACTAGATCATGCATGGATTGAGGGTGGTTATTGTTGCTAATTTCAAAACTACTCTCAGGATGGAAACCATCTCTGTCACAGGTTAAACTATATTTTTTAGCTTTAGCAAGCTAGCTTGAAGAGTTGTCTCCATGCAAGAGAAGAGATGACAAGGAATGGGAAGTACGCTCTATGATTAGATTGTTTTCATCATGGAAAACCTCACTGCCTTGTGTCGACTGAGGAGATAGCTCATTAGATGAAGTAGCAAGAGAACATGGAGTATCTCCGACGCATGCAGATGCATTTTGAATGGTAGGACACACAAGAAAGTGAGGTGAAAAGGAATTTTAGATATGAACGTCTTCTTGGACCAGAGCACATTCTAGATCTGAGTTAGAGTCTTCATGAGAAAATGTGAGATCACATGATGTGCTTGGGAATTCGTCACAGTATATAATAGCATGGAAGTGATGACTGCCCAAGAGTTGATCGAAAGAATTAATTGTACAAGATGTTTCACCAACATTAACAGATTGAGAATTGTTAGAGAATGAAAGCTCATTGTTTTGATGCAGGAAATTTCAAATCAAAGAGGGGGAATTGATAGTGTCCTCACCTTTCTGTTCCTCTACTAGTGTAATGTGACTTCCTTGTGCCTGATCGTAATTTGATCCAGCAACTTGAGAATCGAGAGAATGCGCACAGCTGGATGGTGAAACAGATTGATCAAGAGACTCATGGTACCAGGATTCATGGCTTGTGAATGATGGAGGATGGTAGAGAGGAAGATTAGATTCGAGACTTGAGTTATGAACAGTGATGTCCTCTTGTGGAATGAAGGAGTGAGTCTCGGCTATGGGCATTCTGAGCCATTCTGGAACTTCCTACATGGAATCAGGAGACAAATAATAAGATGAGTTGGGAACATGTTGTGCAGATTTCTCATCTTTGCGATCATCATAAGGGGGCACCCACATTAGGACCAGAAAGGGAGGAAGACAAGGAAAAAATGGGGTGGTGGGCTTTTCCTCTACAATCTGAGGTGCCTCATGATCTGCAAGAGTTGAGGAAACAGAAAAATCAGGAGGTTCAGGTTCATCGCATGAAGAGACATGAACCAAGAGCTCAAACTCTTGCTTCAAGAAATCCCAATTCAAATCTTCTTCTGGAATTTCATAATAAAGGTGAACGAATCGATCAAAAAAATTCTCAACTAATTCATTAGGCTCCATTCTTAATAGGTTGATCCTTCCACAAACATCTCAGTAGTTATACTTACCAAAGGCTTGATGGAGCTCCCTAAGGAAAGGGAGAAGGTAATGGATGGAAGCACGTGGCAAGGTATGACACCACTAATTAGCCTGACCTTCAAGGGTGAGGAAGAAAAGCACACAAGTAGACTCTTCATTATCAATTTATAAGGCTCACAAAATTGAAGAAAATCGTAAATGTTCTTGGTTATGGACGTTCCGTCCTCACCACCAAACTTTAGCTGGGACAAGTGATCGAGAACCTCATCGGGGGGTGAAAATTGATCAAGGGAAAAATTATAGAAACAACCGAGGAGTATGATTTGCGTATGAGACATTTTAGATAAAATATTCAAACCAAATGCAATGGGCTCATCTTGTCAGCTGGCCCTCCTTCTAGCACCATTTTTTTTACGGTGGTAGACCCACCAAAAAAGGGGATCTCCCCAGTATGAAATCCCAAATAGACCTCACACCATTTGGTGTAGGAGTCCCATCTGGTACGATGGTCGTGTTGCCATTATCTTAGAGATTTTCCTTAGCTCTTATTGTTCAACACATGAGAGTGTTATGCTTGTAACTTCAAAAACTGAGGTACGTGTGCCTGGTGAGTGCGTAATGTAACTTATGTCCGAGTTCTCTTACTATAAGGGGAGAGACTAAAGTGAGACTCTAGATGAGAGGTAGTCATACCACTAAGGGAGAGATACACACGAACCAACAACGATTTGTTCAGAATCCAATGGAGTAGTCCACATCGGATGCGGTAACCGTTAAAAGTGAGGTGAAGGGGGCAACACGTACACCACCCAGCGGAGTAGTCCACACAGATGTGACGGTCATTGTAACCAAAAAACAAATATATCCTATCAAGTAAGCTATGTAGTAGTCCACAAGGATGTGACAACAGTGATAGCCAATACACAAAGATGGTATGTCTAGTATCCTGTAGAGTAGTCCACAGGGATGAGATAGTTGTGGTAAACAATACAACACATATTCAACAATGTAAGTACTAAAACAACCAAAGAAGTTCAACTATCTTAGCATAAGTTAAGCAAACATGCATTACAAACATTTAAATAATATCCTTACAAACAGATACAAAACATGCATGGAAATGTGTTGGCCTTAACAAGCTTTTGAATTAAGCAAAAGTTCCAAGACACATATGTACACCATACATCACTAGTCCCATTAATGGTACGTTGGAGCCACTGCTTGCTCCTCAAATAACAGACTACAAAGTCTCAAGGTTATTAGAGAGGAGCCAAGGTGATAATTTCTTTGCTCATACAATGAGGAGGTATATATAGCTAAGGGTGATGCTTGACCCTTGTGACTCAGTGGACTTCCCTCATGACCGTTCAACTTCTTATGACATTTCAACTGATGTGACTGTTCAACTTCATATATGTGTCCATTGGACTTTCAATTTACATTAAATTTTATTACAACAAGTATGGCCCATAGTAGTGATGTGGCCGAGATGACTCATGACACAACTCGACATGACACATAGTAGTGATGTGGCCGAGATGACTCGTGACACAACTCGACATGACACTGCTAACATGTACTGGCTAACTTTGGTGTCCATGTCAAGCTTCTATGTTGTTGAGTGATGGATGTACTCTTAGTGTGTTGTATCTTCACCCCCGCATGACAAAGTGTCGTGGGGTCTTAAATGGTATTGGTGTTGCTTGATGGTCCCATGCATGTCTTATTTCGCTTACCCTTGATGTGTTGTGTGCGTCTGTATAGCTGCAAGCAAATCTTCTAGCGTGCAATCCTTCTTCATCTTGTTCATCGTCACACCATGTTCCATTAATGTACACGTTTAGAGTTTAGAGATTTCTGTGGTTAGGATTTAGATTATGAGAATTCGGAACTTCCAGAGTTTTTATTTTGAGTTTTTGACGTTTTGAGTCAATACCATGACCCATCATCAGGAAAAACCTGGAGAGAAGAGAAGAGAAATGGAGGGATAAATAGGAGAAGAATGAGAAAAAGAGAAGAGCATCAACGAGCACATTGACCTAAAAAAAGAAAAAGGTTATTTATTGAAGATTTTAATTACTTTTATTTTATTTTTAATAATGACAAATTTATTCATATAAAGTAAATTATTTATTAAAGCTTAACCTATCTATTTTTATTATAACTTAATAATAAATTTAATATGACTTTTATAATTTAAAGATAAAATTACAATAATATTAATATGAATAATAAATTAATTCTATTTTACTTTTATCATTTACTCACCAAACATACAAGATAAATTTCAATCCAAATTGAAGGGATTGAAATTTATCTTGTACATTTTGTGAGTAAATTATAAAAGTAAAACAAAATTAATTTATTATTCATATTAATATTATTGTAATTTGATTTTGAAATTATAAAAGTAATATTAAATTTATTATTAAGATATAACAAAAATAGTTAGGTTAAGCTTTAATAAATAATTTACTTTATATGAATAAATTTATCATTATTAAATTAAAGATAAAAATAATTAAAATCTTCAATAAATAACCTTTTTTCTCTTTGTAGGTCAATGTGTTGGTCGGTGTTCTTCTCTTTTTCTCATCTTTCTCCTATTTATCCTTCCATTTCTCTTCTCTTCTCTCCAGGTTTTTACTTGAAACGTCGAAAACTCAAAATGAAAACTGTGGATGTTTTGAATTCTCATAATCTAAATGTACTTGTTCTTGCAATTCACTCATGACAAGATGACATCAAATCTAAAAATCTCCTAGTCTATCATGATGCATTATTTTCAGTTTCGAGTCGAGGGGACCAGGAGAGAAGACAAGACATTGAAACTGCGCAGAGCACAGAACAGGCCAAGATGAGGGGATCTAGAGTATTGTCGGGAAAAACTGCACAGAGCTAACTAGGAGGTAAAATTGCGCAATCAGGGTCAGCGGTGTCAGCTGCTAGGTGAAACCTAGCATAGCAGAATCTCCACAATTCCTAGGAGGAAGACAAGGCAGGGTGTTCGGGGAACTGCTGGACAATTCTGCGTAATTCCTCGAGGGAGACAGAGCAGGGCAGTAGGAGGCACTAACAAGACAATCTACACAATTTTCCAAAGCAAGGCATAATCGGGCTTCAGGGAGCTACTGGTCACAATTGCGCATTTCTGAGAGATAGTGCGGGACAGACATGTGGAGGACTATCGAGGAAATATGTGCATTTTCTGGGCTCAATGCAAGACAGGCAACCCAGGGACCTGCTGGGAAAATTTGTACATTTCTGAGAGATAGTGCAAGATAGGTAGCCTAGGGACTACCAACCATTTCTATGCATTTCCTGGGCACAGTGCAAGACAGGCAGCCCAAAGGGCTGCTAGGAAAATATGTGCATTTCTTGGAAGCAGAGTCGAGCAGGCCAGTAGGATTAATCTGGCCAGCTTTGTGCTATTCTTGGGAAAACTACAAAGTGAGACTGCAGATGACCATCTGGGTTGCTCTATGCATTTTTGAGTAATAGTGTAGTCTCGGGTCGGAGTGCAGAGCAGATTTCTGGTAGACCAGAGGGAGGCTTGATAGTTGATCTTGTGGGAAGCACAGATTGGATCGGGCTTGGAGGAAACTTTTGTGTTGTTCTGGGAGACAGACAACCTGCTCACTTCCATGATTACGTAATGCAGCTTCTTGGGGGCAACCTCAAGTAATGCACATTTCTAGGCATCAGGGCATGGTCATTGGGATCGGGGTCCGGTTGAAGGGGTTTGTCTGGTCGACAGATTTTTAGGAAAAATGGCTAAGTGTGAGAGCAAGTGAACTTGTGTAGACGTGACATTGTGATCATACACTTAGCATATTTTGATGACAAGACAACACAGACCAACAAGACAAAACATGTGCTCAGTGAGACTATCTTAAATCTAAGAGCGACAAGTGTGACACTTGAGATAAACCTTCAAATCATTGTGATGACACTTACCCTACTGTGCTTGCAACTTTGTGTGTGAGTGCGATTGATGTTCACAGAGTGAAGACAACTCATGCACACAAAGAGAAACATTCAAAATTTCCAAAAGAAGATCGCAATCATGACAAAGAAATCTACATGCCAAAAGAAAACCTCTATTGCAACAAGCGAAGGGGAGCAAGACCATACTTACCCTCTAGGTGGCTATGCATTCGACAGAGTTTGCATGTGGTCCCGATCTTTTGTCATAACATGGTTCTTGGAATTTCTCCTCAACTCCTTGAGAGTCATCTAGCATGTCATCTTTCCTTGTGGCCACTTAGAGATAGATCTATGCAGTTTTAGTGGGCAATGACTACTCCTGGGATGAGGCCCTAGGAGGCACATCTGCTGAATGCAATTTAGACTGGATAGCTGGGACAATACCGTGCAGTTTTAGGATGCAAAACACTGCTGTAGGATGGGGTCCTGGGAGGATAGTTCTGTGCAATTTTCCTGAGCAAGGTTGTCATACTACTTTGCGTATTTCTAGAGAGTAGTGTTGGTTGCATGACTGCTCTGTGCATTTTTTTGAGAGAAGTGTTGGTTGGCTACCTGCTCTATGCATTTCTGGAGAGCAGTGTTGGATGGACAGCTGAGGTACAACACTGTGCAAATTCTGGAGACAGTGGGTTTCGGCTGAGGGAAGGACACTAGAGGAGATCACTGTGCAAGTTTGGATGCCAAGGGAGGTTGAGTTTCCTACGCATTGCGCAGTTCCAATAGGCCAGGAAAAAAACTTGAGGGTTGCATAAGAAAAGTGTTTAGTTCTGAAAAGCTAGATGAGGCTAAGTTTCTTGGGAAATTGGTTAAGTGTGCGATCAGTGAAATTGATGTAAACAATGATAGAACTTGACTATGATCAAACATAGAACACTTCGTGATACACCATAGACCATCCAAAACATATAAAACATACTCTTCTTGATGCAACAACCTTCATGACAAGAGTGTGTTAAGTGAGTGTGAAACATTTCTATGTAATGAGAACAACTCATTCACACAAAGCTTTCCCCTTGCAGCAAAAAAAACTTCCCTTTTCATGACAAACAATAATCCCCATGCCCAAAGATGACACATACTGCAAAAAGATGGGAATGTGGACAACTCTTAAGATCAAGGAGGGGGCTTGAGATCATCAGCTTACCAATAAGTGACCAAGGAATGATCGATCACAGGATCCATAGTAGGCTCCAAAATTTGGATGCAAGCCAAAATTTTGGAGGGTGTTGCAGCCGCTACAACACAACCCTAAAGCATCTTCAAGGATTTCTCATGTTTACAGGGTATTATTGCAAATTTGTTAATAATTATGGGAGAATAGTAGTGTCTCTAAAAACATTAATAAAGGAGGATTCATTTTCTTGGACTCCATAAGCATTTAAGGCCTTTGAACATCTTAAAGAGTCAATTTCCACACACCGTTGTTAGCTACGCCAAAGTTCACAGAAACCTTTATTGTGGAATGTGATGCCTTAGGAAATGGAATTGGTGCTATTTTAATGCAAGAAGGAAGACCCATTACTTTTGAAAGTCGTCTAATAAAGCGAAAGTATTTAAATAAATCTATTTATGAGAAGGAAACGTTGGCAATACTACTTGCACTAATGAAACGAAAACATTACCTAATGGGAAGAAACTTCAAGGTAAAAACATATCATGATAGTGTTAAATACTTTTTCAAAAAAAGAATATCTATAGAAGAGCAGTAAAAATGGGTCACAAAGATTTTGGCTTATGACTTCAAAATCATCTACAAAAAAGGGAAGCAAAATGTTGTTGCAGATTCACTCTCAAGAAAAGATGAGGATGTGGAAGCATTTCTCTGTGTCATTTTCATTATCCAACCTGATTGGATAAATGAAGCAAGGAATGAATGGAAGACTAACGAAGAGGTGTGGACACTCATTCAAAATTTGTAGCAAGATCAGAGTACATATGATACATTTATATGGAAAATTGATTCATTATGGTACAAAGATTGCTTATATCGATGTAAGAATTCTCAACTCAAACAAAAGATTCTTTTGGAATTTCATACCTCCCCCTTAGGATTGCACTCAAGATTTCTAAAAACATACCATGGGGTCAAGAAGGATTTTTTTTGGGATGGCCTTAAATTTGATATTTAGAATTTTGTGGTAGAATGTTTGGTTTTCCAACAAAATAAAGTTTAGATAATTAAGACCCTAGATCTGTTACAATCTTTAGCCATTCCAAGTTAGTGTTAGGAGTGTTATCGGGAAAACTAGTGTCCATTCAGAGCTACTAGTCCCACTAAGACGGGTAGCTATCTTAGAAACAAACAAACTAAAGTTACTTGTGTTTTCCTTTATGAGAGATAGATGAAAGAGAAGCAGAGAGTACCAACCTCAGTCTTTTGCTAGTCTCCTTGCTTGTTTCCTCTCTCCCTTGATGGAGCTTTCACCACTCCTTTCTCACTTGTCCCGCCTCAAAGAACACCTGTAGAGTCAAAGCAGCAAAATACCATCAAAGCATAGAGATCTATAACTATAAACAATGTAGGATCAGATGTACATTAACCATACAAATGCATATATAAATACAAGATTCAGAGATATACAAGTATATGGAGGAAAACTTGAATAACTTTATTGGTAGCAAGTCGCTCTTGAACATGACACTTTCCCTCCATCACAATGATTGAGTCAGGTTGGGTTATTCCGTTCACCGATCATATCACCATTGGTCCTTCGTACCATCCATTTTGGGGTTAACACTACCAATCCATCCTAGTTTCACCGATATGTTCAAGAGAAGTCGCTCAGAGAATTCACCAACCCAGCTAACATCTCATCTGTTGCAATACCTTAACGCTCCATTCTTTCATGACCACCACCCTGAACCTTGTATCATCATATCGTTTTCACCTCCACAAAATCATTTGCTTCGTTCTGTGTCGTAGATGTGGGATTCATTAAGGCCCTCCTACGACGGGTCACTTCTTGTCGACATCAACTCATTATCCAAGAAGTTGACTTAGGAACAACCCTTTCAGTACTTTGAAGCTTGCATGTCTCAATGGCAAGTTTCTCACTTCCGGTGACAGGTTTACATCAATGGCCTTCGACCGAAAGTTTTTGCATGGTGTTTAACATTGACTCATGTATTCACACCATGTGAATTGTACTGCAGTACCTTGAGGGTCATTATCATTATCGTTGATTCATCTTATGCCTGTTAACATCTTACATCATTGGCTGGTAATCAGGTGATGTCTTTCCATGTTCAACATCAGAACATCTTTTCACACGGATCGACTTGTACTTTGGGTGAAGATTGAATGAGTTTGAAGACCATGATCTAGTTTCATCCATCTGGGCTGCAATATATTCAGGAAAATAAAGACAACAAATGTACATCATAACTGCGTAGATAATCATCCAAGCTAAGGGATGATGACTCTACCAGAATCATCAGTCTGCCTCACAGACAATTGTTTGTCCTATGTACATGAAAATGAATTTATAAAGCTGAGCATGGGAATGCCCGCCTCAGCTAGATCATGAAGATATTATGAAGATAATGTATTGTATTGTATCTTATTATAGGTCACCTTCCAGTTCGAAAAACCTCAGATCCTCATGATAAAGTATTTCACCCGACATCAGAAGATTTACGACCCCATGCTTTAGGGGGCAACTATTATAGACATATTTGGGAACTGCAAACCCAATCACATATGTCCATAAACCAAGGGCTCTCAAACCCCTAAAAGTGTTGTTTCATACCCTAAAGGATCAAGGTCAACTGATTACATCATTTCCCAGAAGTTCTCCCTTAAAAACTGCTCAGAACTGGTCAAAACTAGACCATACAGACTGCTCCATGTTGAGGGTGCGATGCATCTCACCTGCTACACACAAAGGGTGTGATGCATACTAAAACCCTTCTATAGGGTGCGATGAGCGAGAGCAGACAAATGGCAGAACCAGTTTTCTAGGTGGAAACTCAAAAAATCTTCTAGAAACTGCTCATATGACACTAGCCTCTCTGAATTCACCCAGGGATGAGTAAGAGATCATGAAATCTCCAAGTGGAACCAAGAACTATCAGTGAAATGACACTAATCAAAATGCCAGAAGCTAACTCACTCTCCTGCAAACATCTATATATGGATCCCTCATCCTAGAGATCCAAAGGGTGGAATTTTGTAATTTGTAAGGAAGTGTTGTTGGTTTCTTTTTGAGACATTGTATTGTTGGGTGATCTTGTTTTTTATGAGGTGAAGAGGGCTTTCATGCTTGGAGGATGGCACTGGATTAGACAGCTTGGTTGTAATCCTCTCTTCTACTACTTCTATCAATAAAGCTATTTGAGTTTTCCTCCATATACTTGTATATCTCTGAATCTTGTATTTATATATGCATTTGTATGGTTAATGTACATCTGATCCTACATTGTTTATGGTTATAGATATCTATTCTTTGATGGTATTTTGCTGCTTTGACTCTATAGGTGTTCTTTTAAGTAGGACAAGTGAGAAAGAAGTGGTGAAAGCTCCATCAAGGGAGAGAGGAAACAAGCAAGGAGACTAGCGAAAGACTAAGGTTGGTACTCTGTACTTCTCTCACATCTATCTCTCATAAAGGAAAACACAAGTAACTTTAGTTTGTTTGTTTCTAAGATAGCTACCCGTCTTAGTGGGACTAGAAGCTTTGAATGGACACTAGTTTTCCCGATAACAAAATGGCGACTCCACTGGGGAGCGAATAGTTTGTTTGTTTGTTACTGCTGTTTACTTTATAAACTACAGACATTGCCTGAAGTTAAGCTAGCTAGCCTTCGAACTGCTTTTGCTATGCAACTGCAAAGTAGATCAATGTTGCTTCAGTCAATCTCTGGGTAGTTTATGAACTAAACATCTGACTTGCAAACATCCTAAGTGCCCTGGTGGTAGCTCAAATAACCTCATTAGATCAGCCCCTATACTTTGTGTTTACTACCTATCAAAAGCTCAGCCTAAACCCCTGAATTTAGCTGCAAACTATGAGTGAAAACCAAGCTCAGTCTTGTCCTTGGACCATCGCACTATCTCTCATTGGCAACCTTGATGCATTGCACCTCCCATGTGTTTCTGCCTCCATTGAGTGAGACTGTTTCTGCCTCCAGATTTTGGTTTTTTCTTCATTGTCTTCAACTTTATTCAGTAGTTTTGCTGTCTATGATCAGTATATCACTGTTGAAACCTTCTTCCTTTGCATTATTCAGCCTCCATTGATAAAGAATTGTGAATTTTTTTTATGTATTTTTCATCATTTACAGTTCTCCTTTGCAAATAGTAGCTTAATCGAACTGTCGTCTTTTGATTTGAAAGTGTCGCAACTGTTGTTTTCAGTCAAGAAAAAGAGTGTAAAGTCTTCCTCTTTTAGATAGTCGATTACACTTTTTCCATTGTACTTGATTTTGAAATTATTAGTATTTCAAGTGTCGAAAGTAGTTTTAAATTCGAAATCGCAAAGTGTCGTCTTAGTCTTCCTTTCGTTTTGAAAAAAGAAAATTGTTAGTACTGTTGCTTTGAAAGAAAATAGTTCAGATCTGTACTTAGTTTTCTTTTTGTCATTCTCACATTAACGGAACTGAAAAAAATAAAAAATAAAAAATAAAAAAATAAACAAATACATGCATGTGCATTTGCATTTAGACTACATGTGGAAATTGATTTAGGAAAAGTGCATCTAGTGTGTGCTCTCTGCTCTATGTTGAAAGAATTTTATTTCTCTTTCCTTAGTAGCTAGGATTTTCATTGCCAAAAGAAAGTAAACGATTGTTTACCATCTTAGATTGCATATTTAGGAATTGTATATATCTTAAGAAAGATCAACTATAAAATAAACCTCAATGAACATAAAAACGCTTTGGAACCTAACGCACAACATCTAGAAGTCTAGGCTAGAGATGTATTTCGGCGTCATAAAGCCTGGTAACTATCGTTTTCATCGTAGGTTGTGTGATTCCTCCTCTTTGATACGACAAGTGCTAGTATGGACTTGTGCTCCCACATACCATTGATATATATTGAGAGACGACAATAGGCTATATCCTTTATCCTTAGGAAGCCGTGTCTACCACCCTATTGATCGCAATGCACTGAACACAGCATTCGGGAAGATTGATTGCCGTACCTTAAAAATTATTCTATAGTTTTGTGATTGGTTTGGTAATCCCTCTGTCTAGATTTTCGGAGTAGTCACTTTCGTTCCTTTTCAGACTCCTTAAAAGAAAAGGTCCATCTGAGCACTTGTCACTTCAGGCTCATTAAAAATCAAAGGCGACTAGAGTCATCTTTAGCTTTTTCTCGACTCTTAAAAATTGAAAAAGCAAGTTGTGTCAAAGCATCATAAAATTAATTTAATTCGGAATAACATTTTCCCCTTTTTATTTTGAGTTGATCAAGTAATCCACAATCGTGGAAAAAAGTCAATCAAAACCCCATTGTTCGCAGAGACTAATGAGTCAACCATCTTTGACTCCAGAAACGAAACCATTCCAGGCCAAGCGATCTCGTTTAACTGGATCAAAGTCTCCTGGTTTATTTGAAACTTGTGTTTCAACATCCTTAGAGACTCTAGTTACTCCAACTATTTCTGGTATCCCTGCCTCTACAGAAGAAGTTCCACAGTTACAAGAGGACATTAGAACTGATCCTAGTGTAATGGTAAACACTTCTATTCCTGAACCAGCTCCATCTAGGACTGATTCAGAAGGTGTCACCCCTCCAACATCTGTCACTGCAGAGTCTGTACCTTCTTCAGCACCAGAAATATTTTACGGACTTGATGGTCTACCTCTTCCACCTGGACTGATTGCTATAGAAGAGATTGTGGAGGATCTTCCATCCAGTACCCCATTGCATTTTGGAACTGGGATCCACCTATATCCTTCTACTACAGAAGTTAGTCACCCTTCATCGCAAGTTCTTGTAGAATCGCTAGGAAGTCTTTTGGATAGACTCGATATGTCTGAACAACCATCAACATCTAGGACTGTGTCATCCAATACAACAGCAACAGAACCTCCTGCCACTACTCCGACAATGTTCGCTGGTATACCATCTATCCCAACTAGCTCTCAACCGCTAGATGGAGTCCACCCAGGGACTGTTTCGACAGCATGGTCTGTTCCTGTTTGTTCGTCCGGAATATTATTTGGAATTTCTTATGTTGAGTCTCAGCAAATTGATCCTTCACAACAGTATCAATTTGGGCAGTCCAGTCTACAAAGACCAATTTTCCCTTTGAACACTAGATTGCCACCATATGGGGGGCAGTATGCCTTTTCATTGTTCCCTTCGGGAGAACAACCATATGGGAGTTCACAACAAAATTCGGGTCAAGCTAGAATTGCATCCAGTAGTTGGGTGCCAATACTGCCTCAACAGCCAAGGGTTGTATATTCAATGCAACCAAATCAACCTGTGTCGAATATTTCCACTACACCGGCTATTGTGACAGTGTCGCAAATACAAGCGATGCCTATTGTATGTCAACCTCAAGTCTCTCAGGTCGTGATACAATAGCCTCTTGTCTCTGCGACTCAATCACAATCGCCGATTAGTGGCTCCTTAACTGAAGCAACTCAAGCTCAAATAGGTATTATCACCCCTCATCTTGGTCAAACATCTAGTATTGGACAACAAAAAATGGCTTCACAATGGTGGCTAGTGCAATATCAACAACCACAATTCCAGCAAGCTTACCGAGGACCTGAGCAATAAAGCTTTGCGGGTAATGGGCAGCCGTATATTCAAAATGGTTACCATCAATCATATCATAATGGTTATGCCCATCAACCTTATCAAAGATATCAACATCAAATACATTATGCTGGTATGCAAATATCCACAGCTCAGGCGATCCCATCTTATCCTGGGTATGCATCGCCAAACCTGAATCAACAGTTACCTTTCGTCACAACTTTAGAATTACCAGATTTGAATCGGCTAACAAATGATCCAATTGCTTACGCCCCTTGGTGGCCAGTGATTCCTCATAAACTTCTGTCAGATGTTCCTAAATACAATGGAAATCCGGGTGAAGACCCGTTGAATCATGTGATGACCTTTCATCTGTGGTGTTCATCCAACACTCTCAATGATGATTCGATTAGGCTTCACCTTTTTCAACAAACGCTAACTGGTCCAGCAGCGAAGTGGTACATCGAATTGCCTAGAGCTTCATTCGATAACTTCAGCACCCTTGCCACCACCTTTTTAACCCATTTTCAATTACCAATAAGGTACGAAACAGGAACGGAGCTTCTTACCAAATTTAAGCTGATGACAGCCACTCAAATATCTGATCATATTCATGAGTGGTCGTTGTCGAATGGTAAAAACATATGTTCTTGATTAGCTGCTCGCTGAATGGTTTATTAAGTCATTGTTACCTTCTATTACAGAATATTTGGCTAAGGGGGGAGTTGTCACCAAAGAGCAAGTCATTGCTCGTGCGCAATATCTAGACTTGATCTATACTCAGTTTGGCACGCTCTATGACAAAATTACTGATGCTCCTAGACCATAGTTTTCTGTTCCTCCTCCTCCTAAATCAAACGAAGACTCTCATGCCGGTGATGGCATGATAGGTAAGACAAGCACAAAAACTTCAAAGGCTACATCTAAGAAAGCCCGTACGATTTCTAGTCAAAATGGAAATGAAGAACCTCTCGCCTTGGAGGTCAATGCCATGTCGACAGACAAAGGCAACGAATCGAAGCAACCAGGGGGCCAGAGGAAAGGGAAAAGGAAAAAGAAGAAACAGGATGATCTGTCTCCTGAAAAATCTTCTGAAAAACCTTCTGTGAAAAAGAAACCTCCTCGGCCATGTCACATATGTGATGAAGACCATTGGATGAAGGATTGTCCATATAAAGCTGAGATTAAGAAATTCTTTAAGAATTCAAAAACCTCAGCAGTATTGACTGATCCATTTCCAAACCCAGAAACCAATCTGGTTGCTAGCGATAATGCTTCCCCATCCCAAGTGCTTATGTTGTCCATTTCGAAGCAACAAAATGATGCTTTGATATCGATAAGGAATAAAGATTACGGGAATCCATAGTTGTCGAACAACAAGGCTGCAGATCAACCTAGTAGTTCGACAACAACTTCAACCGAAGTTGTGCCACCCATCATTCCTGAGCTAACGATAAAGCCGCCAAAGGGAGTAGTACACAAATCGACATTTAATCCTCGTGCCCAAGCAGCACAGAATTATAATATAGTAGAGGATCTGGCCCAATCGCCATCCGCTATGTCGACGCTTGAAGTACTACAAAATTGCCCCTCCCAAAAGTAGGCTCTATTATCAGCAATAGGTGGGATTGACCCAGCGGATTCCAATCTTGTGGCCTTTAATCATAAAGGATATGAACCTCAGTTACCAACACAACTCGCTTTCCTCATACAAGTGAAAGCCCTCAACAAAACTGTTCATCGAACAATTATTGATGAGGGGGCATCTACCTGCATTATGTCAATGAGTTGCTGGAAAACTTTAGGCTCACCACCCTTGTCAAGATCATCAACGACATTAAAAGCATTCGATGGACGAACATACACCCCATATGGGATTTTAAGTAACTTACAAGTTGAACTAGGGGGCAAGATAGTAGAAATTGACGTCGAAGTTATCGATGGAAACCTCGATTACAATATCCTACTGGGAAGGCCCTGGATTTATGCTATGGCCGCTGTTGTGTCAACTTACTTTAGAAATATTGCATTTCCCTTTCAAGGAGGAATTACAATCGTTGATCAACAAACCTTTCTCCCCAACAGTTCACAAGTTACAGGAAGCATTCCAATGATCCATGGAAGCTCTCATTCGCTTCAAAATGTCAGAGTAGGCCTACTAAAAGACCCTACCTTAATGGGTACTTTTGCCCTACCGCCTCCGAGTAATCTGGTGGAAGTGGCCACAGTAGAAACCTGCAATATGATATCTTCCATTCAGAAGATTTCCAAACATTTTGTTAGCATGGATCATCAACAGGTATTGCCTCCAAGCCCAATAGAAATTTTGTAGCAATCAATTTTCTCGGCCTGGGCAGCAAACCCAAATCAACACTCATCGAGTGTTTGGATAGATAGGTCTAAGGAATATGGCACCTCTTCAGATCCTTGGTTGCATGTACATTCTACAAACAAAGGAATTATTCAGTCAATGATGATAAAACAGGCACCATAGGAAGATTACCACCATCGTTCCCATCTTCCGAATTACAATGAAGATTATTCCAACGACCTTAATCATCCTTCAGTTTTTTATTTTCTATCAAATACTGTAAATGCGGTGGATTCTAAGCGAAATCTGTCCAATATAGAAGAAACTATAGCCATAAATATCTCGACCAAACCTAATGTTGTAGAGAATATTCATGTCGGAAAATCTTGCTCTTCTTCAAAACTGGAAATATATTGCGCTCTCTTTCGTGAATTCATAGATGTCTTTGCATGGACATATGAAGAAATTCCAGGCATTGAATCGAGCATAGTTGAACACGAAATCAAGATGTATCCAAATGTCAAACCGGTACGACAACGGCTTCGACAGTTGCACCTGAAGAAAGCCATTGCCATTAAGGTGGAAGTTGAAAAACTTTTACATGCTGGTTTCATTTACCCGGTTCCTCTAACTGATTGGGTATCGAATATTGTTCCTGTGATGAAAAAGCAAGGAACGATTAGAGTGTGCGTTGATTACAGGGATGTAAATCAAGCTTGTCCAAAGCACAGCTACCCTACACCCTTCATCGACCAGATAATTGATGAATGTGCCAGATGTGAAATATTTTCATTTATGGATGGATTTTCCGGGTATAATCAAATAAATATCCGCCCACAGGACCAGTCTGTGGGGCACATTCGCATATCGCAAACTGCCTTTTGGTTTAAAGAATGCAGGGGAAACTTTTCAGAGGGCTATGAATTATGCCTTCCATGACATCAAGAACATCATTCAACCATATCTCAATGATCTACATGCTCATTCACTAAAGCGGACTGATCATCCGCAGCATTTGAGAGCTATATTTCTACATTGCCGACACTACAAGATACGACTCAATCCGCACAAGTGTGTTTTCTGTGTCGTTTCTGGTCATTTACTTGGCTTCATGGTTTCTAAGGACGGGATTTGACTCGACCCATGTAAGGTTCAGGCAATCATCGATATGACTCCACCTTCAAATTTGCTTCAAATTCAGAAACTCAAAGGAAAAGAAAACTTTCTGAGGAGGTTCATTCCAAATTAAGCCGAACTTGCTAAAGGTTATATGCGTCTTTTGAAAAAAGAAGTACCCTTCAACTAGGATCAAGTTGCGCAAGCTTCCTTTAATGCTCTAAAGGAATCCCTAATAAAAGCATCATTAATGTACGCTCCTGACTATCAAAAAGACTTTAACCTGTATCTAGCTGTAGCAAATACAACCATCGCAATGGTTTTAGTTCAAGAAGAAAATGGAATCGAACATCCTGTCTATTATTTAAGTTGAAACTTAAATGATACAGAAAGCAAGTACTCCTATGTTGAAAATCTGGCTCTTGCAGTTGTTCAAGCAGTACAGAGATTTCGACACTATATCCTCTTTCGCAAAACTACCATTTTGTCAGATTGCAACCCTATGACTTACATTCTGTCGCGTCAGTTACTTGGGGGCAAATATTCAAAATGGATAGCTATTTTGCAAGAGTTTGATCTAGAATTCGTAAAATCCAAATCAAAGAAATCTCTAGTATTCGCAGAGTTACTATGTGACTTCCCATCATCGTCCAACGATTCAACATCCAAAGCATCAATCGTGGATGAATCTTTGTTTCTGATATTGTCAAGCGATCCGTGGTATGGAGATATATTCATCTATCTTCAAACCCAAACATACAAGCCTAATACTTCTCACTCAGAACAATGACGTACTCGATACCAAGCAAAAGACTACATAATCATCGGTGATACACTTTACCGCCGCGGTATCGATAAAATTCTGCGAAGGTGCCTCACCATGAGGAGGCCAAAAAAGTCCTGAATGATTGTCATTCAGGCGCGTGTGGAGGGCATCAATCTGGTTACGCTACAGCACAAAAGATTTTATGAGCAGGTTACTTCTGGCCAACAATGTTCAAAGATTGCATAACCGCAGTCAGAAGTTGTCATTCTTGTCAAATCTTCGACCACAAAACTAGAATACCACCCACACCTCTGCATCCAGTAGTTGTTGTTGGGCCATTCGCCAAATGGGGCATAGATTTCATGACATGTAACCCCACCTCGGTCGAGGGGCATGGGTATATCATAGTCGCAGTTGACTATTTTACGAAATGGGCCGAAGCGATGCCTACATTAAATAACAGCGGCGAAACGGCTGCTCTTTTCTTTTTCAATCATGTAGTCTCTAGGTTCGGTGTTCCACAAGCCATAGTCACAGATCATGGATCACATTTCTGCAATCACATGATGGTCGAATTGGCTACCAAATTAGGACTGTCCTACGACAGTTCTACTCCATATTATCCGCAAGCTAATGGACAAGTTGAGGCCATCAACAAAGTCCTGAAGCGCATGCTGCAAAGGATGATTGGAGTCCACAAATGGAGTTGGCACCTAATCCTGTACTCAGCCTTGTGGGCATATAGGACATCGGTAAGAAATGCAACCGGATTTACACCCTTTTAGCTGGTGTATGGCCTCGAAGCGGTTTTATCGATTCAATGTGAGATTTCATCTCTCAAGCTTGCAGTCAACCTTCTCCCCGGAACTTTAGAGGAAGAGGCTTGTTTCTTGGAACTAATCCAATTGGATGAAACCCGTCGTGACACTGCCTTGGCTAACGAAGCTCATAAGAAATGAGTTAAGGTGCAATTTGACAAAAATGTCAAACCCCGTGTCTTCTCAGAAGGTGACCTGGTCTTACTCTACGATCAGGAAATCGATAAATTGGGAGCAGGTAAGTTCCAATCATTGTGGATGGGCCCCTACATTGTTAAGCGGGTATTAGCAAAAGGAGCCTATGAGCTAGTAGATTATGATGGGATTCCACTGGCGCAACCCCAAAACGGGTTGTACCTTAAGCGTTACTATGCTTGACTAAGTGTAGTAATCTCTTTATATGATTTTGTTACGTTTTTGTTTTCATCAAGAGTGGTCATTTTGGTTAGGTAATCCACTTTTGCATTTGTTGCATATGTGAAACCTATTGGAATCATTTGTTGGATATGCCGACAGAGCTACTTGTAGTACGCGGAACCTATCTTCTGCAGCCTGGGCCATTTTTTATCCAAGCAGCGAGTTAGTGAGTTTCACAGGGGTATGTATTGGTCGGTCAACAAACAACATCACTGAGTATAGCACGTTGATATAACTTCTCTCTGATTCCATCGCACATGGCATACGCTGAATTATTGTTAGGCTAGACTCACAACTCATCATCCTACAGCTTACTAGCATCTATTCCGTTTAGAATCCAGCTATCTATCGTATGTTCCTAAGGGTCAGGATTTTGGAAAGGTAGTTTGATTCTATTCAATATCAAGACATTTCCAGAAACTTAAACACATTAACTGATTCATTAGAAAATTATGTGTTAGATAGACATTTGCAACATTTATAAAAGAAAGCATTTCAATCAACATTTGCTTTAGGATCATATAACTTAACCAAAATAAAGCTCCGAAAATCAAAAATATATATAATTGTTTATAGTTTTTCAAAATGTTCTGTGTCCAGGGAAAAACCGATCATATGACCCAAAAACTCAAAAATGCAGGAAAAGCACTCTAGACTAATGGTGCTAGTGATAACAGGTCACCGCATGTGCGATCATACGTAAGAGCCTAGTCCATCGACTCAGCACGCTAGTAGTATGGTGCTGTAATCTCAGAGGTAACTCGTCGGTCCTCACATCCTGAATACCAAGGGTGAGACCCTCGATCTGATCCTGCAATATTGCAAGGGTCTTGGCTACGTCCATATCGGAAGGATAGCCCTCCCTACAGCCTCTCCTGTTGGAACGGCAGTGGCTACCCTCGAGTGCATTGTTGGTCGCACTGGTCCAATATCTGCACAAACACATGGGTTTTATTAAGTCTTGATGACATTTAAAAAGCACAAGAACATTATAAAAGCAATAAACAAAGATATGGTCAGCTCTTTTACCTATAGCACCCCACTGCTCACCAGCCGGCAACACCAAATCTGGGTCACCCTGGAAATCCATCCCAGCATACGGATACTCGGCAAAGACCATCTGCTGACAGTTGAACCACTCAAAGAAGGCATCAGAGAATGAAATCTGTGATTGACCAGCATGTCTGGCCATAAGATCGACCCATCTCTGCATCCGTGGTTCTGTCGGCACTGGCACTCCAAGTGAAATGTATTGTGGCTGCATCAGTGGGATTTTCTCCAAGGAAAAAGCGGTCAGAATAGAACCATAACCAAAGTTCTTGGATCTTCCATTCTTCACCTTGGTAAGCTATTCTTTTATAACCGGAAGTACTGCATCACACCAGTTGAATACCTTTGGTTCAAGGCATTCCAGAGCATACTGCATATAGGACCTGTTGGCCAAATGAAGAGCCGCACTACCAGCCAATCTAGCAAAGGTGAATAAGATAGTCCTCAAGGACCGGTCAGTGACATCTTGAATACTGATCTTGCCATCCCTACTCGGCTGAGAACCATCTCTACAGAACCGACGAATATAATCCCTCACGGATTCACCCCCATGGGCAGATCCTGATAGTGAGAGAGGGGCACCACGCCTCGATAAACCGGTCAAGAAGTAGATATCCTCAACTGTCAAAGGGATGGATTTACCTCGAATCTAGAACACTTGGTTGGTAGGATCCCATGCATCAAGAAAGCCTCATGCTGGAAATACGGAAGAATTTGAGCAAGCCACAATTCGGCAATGCAGTCACCGTACCTAGATCATGTAAGGCAATCATATCATCTTCTTCATGCTCACGTTCACGCCATGTAACAACCATCTTGATCCGATGAATCTCTTAAAAACAAACAAGAGAAGGATTAGGATCTTGATTCAGGCAAAAACAGGCAAAATTTCCATGAAAAAATAGTGCATAAACTTTCCTCTTTGTGCCCATGTTCCAGACGAAGCCATGAAGTTAAGCCAGCCAGCCTTCGAACTGCTTTTGCTATGCAACTGCAAAGTAGATCAACACTACTTCAGTCAATCTCCGGGTAGTTTATGAACTGAACATCTGACTTGCAAACATCCTAAGTGCCCTGGTGGTAGCTCAAACAACCTCATTAGATCAGCCCCTATACTTTGTGTTTACTACCTATCAAAAGCTCAGCCTAAACCCCTAAACTTAGTTGCGAACTGTGAGTGAAAACCAAGCTCAGTCTCATCCATGGACCATCTCACTGTCTCTCGTTGGAAACCTGGATGCATTGCACCTCCCGTGTGTTGCAGGTGAGATGCATCCTTGTTTCCCTGTGTTACAGGTGCGATGATTGAGTGAGACTGTTTCTGCCTCCAGATTTTGGGTTTCTCTTCATTGTCTTCAGATTTATTCAGTAGTTTCGCTGTCTATGATTAGTATATCACTGTTGAAACCTTCTTCCTTTACATTATTCAGCCTCCATTGATAAGGAATTGTGAATGTTTTTTATGTATTTTTCATCATTTACAGTCCTCCTTTACAAATAGTAGCTTAATTGAACTGTCGTCTTTTGATTTGAAAGTGGTGCAACTGTCGTCTTCAGTCAAGAAAAAGAGTGTCGTAAAGTCTTCCTCTTTTAGATAGTTTATTACACTTTTGCCATTGTACTTGATTTTGAAATTATTAGTATTTCAAGTGTCGAAAGCAGTTTTAAATTTGAAATCGCAAAGTGACGTCTTAGTCTTCCTTTCGTTTCGAAAAGAGAAAATTGTTAGTACTGTTGCTTTGAAAGAAAATAGTTCAGATCTATAGTTAGTTTTCTTTTTTTTCATTCTCACATTAAGGAAACTGAAAAAAAATAAAAAATAAATAAAATAAAAATAAAAATAAATAAATACATGCATCTGCATCTGCATTTAGACTACATGCGGAAATTGATTTAGGAAAAGTGCATCTGGTGTGTGCTCTCTGCTCTATGTTGAAAGAATTTTATTTCTCTTTCCTTAGTAGCTAGAATTTTCATTGCTAAAAGAATGTAAACGACTGTTTATCATCTTAGATTGCATATTTAGGAATTGTATATATACATCACGCGGTGAACCTTAAAGGAAAACTTCTTAAGAAAGATCAACTGTAAAATAAACCTCAATGAACATAAAAACGCTTTGGAACCTAACGCACAACATCTAGAAGTCTAGGCTAGAGACGTATTCTAGCGTTGTAAAGCCTGGTAACTATCGTTTTCATCGTAGGTTAGGTGATTCCTCCTCTTTGATACAACAAGTGCCAGTACGGACTTGTGCTCCCACGTACCGTCGAGTATATATTGGGAGACCACAATAGGCTGATATCCTTTATCCTTAGGAAGTTGTGTTTGCCGCCCTATCAATTGCAATGCACTGAACACAACATTCAAGAAGATTGACTGTTGTACCTTAAAAAGTATTCTGCAGTTTTGCGATTGGTTTGGTAATACCTCTGTCTAGATTTCCAGAGTAGTCACTTTCATTCCTTTTCAGACTCCTTAAAAGAAAAGGTCCATCTGAGCACTTGTCACTTCAGGCTCATTAAAAATCGAAGGTGACTAGAATCATCTTTAGCTTCTTCTCGACTCTTAAAAATTGAAAAAGCAAGTTGTGTCAAAGCGTTCCCCAATGGAGTCGCCATTTTGTTATCGGGAAAACTAGTGTCCATTCAGAGCTGCTAGTCCCACTAAGACGGGTAGTTATCTTAGAAACAAACAAACTAAAGTTACTTGTGTTTTCCTTTATGAGAGATAGATGAGAGAGAAGCAGAGAGTACCAACCTCAGTGTTTCGCTAGTCTCCTTGCTTGTTTCCTCTCTCCCTTGATGGAGCTTTCACCACTCCTTTCTCACTTGTCCCGCTTCAAAGAACACCTGTAGAGTCAAAGCAACAAAATACCATCAAAGCATAGAGATCTATAACCATAAACAATGTAGGATCAGATGTACATTAACCATACAAATGCATATATAAATACAAAATTCAGAGATATACAAGTATATGGAGGAAAACTCAAATAGCTTTATTGATAGAAGTAGTAGAAGAGAGGATTACAACCAAGCTATCTGATCCAACGCCATTCTCCCAGAATGAAAGCCCTCTTCACCTCATAAAAAGCAAGATCACCCAACAATACAATGTCTCAAAGAGAAACCAACAGCACTTCCTTACAAGTTACAAAATTCCAGCCTTTGGATCTCTAGGATGAGGGATCCATATATAGATGTTTGTAGGAGAGTGAGTCAGCTTTTGGGATTTTGATTAGTGTCATTTCACTGATAGTTCTTGGTTCAACTTGGAGATTTCATGACCTCTTACTCATCCCTGGGTGAATTCAGAGAGGCAAGTGTCATATGAGCAGTTTATAGAAGATTCTTTGAGTTTCCACTTAGCAAACTGCTTCTTCCATTTGTCTTCTCTTGCTCATCGCACCCTACAGAAGGGCTTTTTAGTATGCATCACACCCTTTGTGTGTAGCAGGTGAGATGCATCGCACCCTCAGCATGGAGCAGTCTGGATGGTCCAGTTTTGACTAGTTCGAAGCAGTTTTTAAGGGAGAACTTATGGGAAATGATGTAATCAGTTGACCTTGATCCTTTAGGGTTTGAAACAACACTTTTAGGGGTTTAGAAGCCCTTGGTTTATGGACATATGTGATTGGGGTTGCAGTGCCCAAATATGTCTATAACAGTTGCCCCCTAAAGCATGAGGTCGTAAATCTTCTGATGTCGAGTGAAATGTTTTATCATGAGGATCCGAAGTTTTTCGAACTGGAAGGTGACCTATAATAAGATACAATACAATACATTATCTTCATAATATTTTCATGATTTAGCTGAGGCGGGCAGTCCCATGCTCAGCTTTATAAATTCATTTTCATGTACATAGGGCAGACAATCGTCTATGTGGCAGACTGATGATTCTGGTAGAGCCATCATCCCTTAGCTTGGATGATTATCTGTGCAGTTATGATGTACATTTGATGTCTTTATTTTCCTGAATATATTGCAGCCCGGATGGATGAAACTAGATTCGGGGTATTCAAACTCGTTCAATCTTCACCCGAAATACAAGTCGATCCATGTGAAAAGATGTTCTGATGTCGAACATGGAAAGACATCACCTGATTACCAGCCAATGATGTAAGCTATTAACAGGCACGAGAGGAATCACTAATAATGATGATGACCCTCAAGGTACTGCAGTACAATTCACATGGTGTGAATACATGAGTTGATGTCGAACACCACGCAAAATCTTTCGGTCGAAGGCCATTGATGTAAACCTGTCGCCGGAAGTGAGAAACTTGCCATTGAGGCATGCAAGCTTCAAAGTACTGAAAGGGTTGTTCCTAAGTCAACTTCTTGGATAATGAGTTGATGTCGACAAGAAATGACCCGTCGTAGGAGGGCCTTAATGAATCCCACAACTACGACATGGAACAGAACAAATGATTTTGTGGAGGTGAAAACGATCTGATGATACAAGGTTCAGGGTGGCGGTCATGAAAGAATGGAGTGTTAAGGTATTACAGCAGATGAGGCATTAGCTGGGTTGGTGAATTCTCTGAGCGACTTCTCTTGAACATATCGGTGACACTGAAATGGATTGGTAGCGTTAACCCCAAGATGGATGGTACGGAGGACCAATGGTGATATGACCAGTGAACAGAATAACCCAACCCGACTCAATCATGGTGATGGAGTGAAAGTGTCATGTTCAAGAGCGACCTGCTACCAATGAAGTTATTCAATTTTTCTTCCCTTTTTCCCCAGTCATTGTTGACCATTACCTCTTTATTTTTGTCAAGCTTGAGGAGGATAACATATGCTTGTTCTATAATTTTCCCTTCGGGCAAACCCATCGCTATGTTTTAGCAAGCCTAGCAACAGTGAAACTTGTTCTTGTCTGCATGGACAAGTTTGTCGCTATTGTTTTAACGAGTTTAACAACAAAGATAACTCGGTCCTTTTCAATTTTAGAGAGTCTAAAAAGAGACGGAAAGGAAACTTCAGTAGTCCTTTTTCGTAATATAATCCCTTAAGTCTGAAAAAGTATAAAATAATACGAAAGGGATGACTTTCCGATAGTTTTAATGAGCCGAACAAGACAAACGCTCGATATTTTTGTGTAATGATCCCTCAGGTCCAAAAGATTAAAATATAAAGGAGGGATGGCACTTCCAATCACTTTAACGAGTTGGAGAGGCCAATTGCTGGGCAATATTTTCATATTTTACGAGTCTGAAAAGAGCTTAAAGGAGACTCGTTTTTTGAGGAACAAGTGATGTTTTTGGATAGCAACTGGTTCCAGGTAAGGTTTGGAACTTTTCAATCACGGCAGTGTAAAGAAGATGGCTAATAGAATCACTCATCGCAGTTGTTCCTCAAAAGGGTAAACAATCAAATGGAGGCATATGATCAGCTAAAAAAGAGTGGAGGTGATGGTAAGAACACGACCAAGGTTTAAAAGCTGATAGCTATGCGATCGCAAAGGTTATTTACCGAAGGTGGGTTCATTTTTTAATGAGCTTAAACTCTGGGGGAACATATGCTCATTGCTCGGTTTATTTTTTAATGAGCTTGAACTTCGCGTAAACCTGCTCGTGATAATACTCAGAGATGTTGAACCAAGAACTATCATTGAAATGACACTAATCAAAATCCCAGAAGCTAACTCACTCTCCTACAAACATCTATATATGGATCCCTCATCCTAGAGATCCAAAGGCTAGAATTTTGTAATTTGTAAGGAAGTTTTGTTGGTTTGTCTCATTGTATTGTTGGGTGATCTTGTTTTTTATGAGGTGAAACAACACTTTTAGGGGTTTGAGAGCCTTTGGTTTATGGACATATGTGATTGGGGTTTCAGTGCCCAAATATGTCTATAACAAGGAGGTCCCAATGGATTTTATCACAGGTTTACCCTATTCCAAGGGAAAAAGTGTCATCATGGTGGTCGTTGATAGACTTACCAAGTATGGACACTTTTTTGCATTATCTCATCTTTTTAAAGCCAGTATAGTTGCTATTGCATTTATGGAAACAATTCAAAAGCTATATGGAAACCCACATATTATTGTAAGTGACAGAGATCCCATTTTCACTAGAAATTTTTAGACAGAATTATTTTCTTGTATTACTACTCAATTAGCTCATAGCTCGTCTCATCATCCTCAATCTGACGGGAAAATTGAGATAGTGAACAAATGTTTGGAAGTATATCTTTGTTTCCTTGTATCTAATAAACAAACACAATGGGTCACGTGGTTACCTTTGGCTGAATGATCATATAAAACTTCCTTCCATACTGCAACAAAAATGACCCCATTTATTGCACTTTATGGATATCATCCACCATCCATCACATCATCTTCAAGATAAAATGCTAAGGTTCAAGCAGTGGAAGATCACATTGAACATCAACAACAAGTTCTCCAACTATTAAAGGATAACCTCACTCTGGCGCAAAATCAAATGAAACAACAAGCAGATCAACATCACAGTGAAATAAGATTTGACGTAGGAAACTATGTATTTTTATGGCTACAACCATACAAACAAATGTCCCTCAAGCAAGCAAAGAAGGACAATAAATTATCACCCAAGTACTATGGTCCTTACAAGGTGTTGCAAAAGATTGGTACTATGGAATAAAAACTAGAGTTGCCTACATATTCTCAAGTACACCCAATTTTCCACGTTTCATGCTTAAATAAGTCTATCGGTGACAAGCTCTCAGTTCAAAAAATATTGCCAAAACTTGACGAAGAAGTAAAAATCATATTGGAGCCTGAAGCAGTCACAAAAACAAGAACATGACAACTACGGAAGCAATCAATTTCAGAGTATCTCATTAAGTGGAAGAACTTACCTGCTAAATATTCCACATGGGAGGATGATAATTTTATACAAAAGCATTCATAACTACTCAAGTGTTTAGGAAAACACTTTTTTTGAAGTAAAGTAGCATGTTAGGCCCTATAATACTGATGTAGCCCCCTTATTGTTATTGTTAGTGTATCCCCCTTATTTTTATTGTTAATGTAGCCCCCATATTGTTATTGTTGTGCCCCATAGAATCCCATTATTATTATCGTTGTGCCCTTACATTATTATCGTTATGTAGCCTCTGTTTATATTGTAACACCTTAGACTCCTAGATATAGAAAGGAGGTCTTATCATTTGTATCATCCAATAATTGTCCATTTATGATGTAAAGTAGGTTCCACCTCGAAGAGGCTAATTCTCAAGTCGTTGATCTATATTTTCTTCTATTTTGTGATATACAGTTGCATAACAAGGAACCTAATATTTTTTATAAAAATAACTATAACCATGTATATCAACCCAATGCATAATAATAGCCTTCAAAAAGTTTGACCCAAATTTAAATTTTTTGCAAAAATTTATAAAACTTTTATAGGTGATAACAGACCCTTGAACCCTTACGTCGTAATCCCTGAATTCTTAAGCCATAAACTCTTAATCCCTAATCCTTTAACACAAAATCCTTAAATACGCTACACACCGTGGGCATTCTCTATAACTACTATCACTCCTAATTCCTAATCGTAAATCCATAACCATTATAATTACTAACCCCGTGATTTCCAAGCCTTATCACCCCTAAATTTTATAACACATAACAACTATAATCCCAAGCCTCTATAACCCTTAACACCTACTAATTTTAACCCCTAACATCTATTATCTAATATATCTTGTAACCATAACCACTATATCCCAAAAAGCATAACCTTATCACCCTTAAATCTTGAAATGTAGCCATTATTACTAGTAAACTCTCATTCATAACAAATATACTTGTTAACTAGTAACATATATGATCCATAACTTAATCCCATATACGAACATATTCTCTAACTCCTATATGCCCTAGATGGGAATGAGGAATGATGACAATGAGACTACATGATGAGTGTTGATGCAAATGTGGAAAATATCAAAGATTTTGTGTGGAAGTCAGACATCCTTGAGTCTTGAAACCATCACATACCATCAACGCATGTGCCTAGTCTAACCATGTCAAATTTTGTCGCATACAGGAACAATTTGATGAAATATCAACGTTGGTCGCATTCACTAATCATTGTGTGGCATTGGTGGATGGCAATGGTGATGGGCCTATTGGAATACATTCCATGAAATTTCAAGAGAGCTTTGACAAAGATTCCATAGATGGGAATGAGGAATGATGACAATGAGGCTACATGATGAACGTCAATGCAAATGTTGATGATATCACAGATTATGTGAGGAATTCATGCATCCTTGAGTCTTGAAACCATTGCATACTATCAAGGCTATATAAATTCCTTGTAGATTCAAACTTCTTATGTAATTTGATAAAACAAAATACTTGAATCTACTCTACTCATTAGCGGAAACAATTAATCGATCGAGAAATCACAAAACATGAGACAATATTCAATCACATATGCTCAGAGATTTATCTAAGGGGGAAGCTTTCTACTCAAAACCCCTTCCTATATGTATATTGCATTAGATTAGAATAATAGAGAAGAAAATATAATGTTTGTTTAACCTAAACAATCTTTGCACAAGTACAATCTATCTCACTACCTCACAAGCTTACTCTAGCCAATAATTATCCAATTCTATTGCTTGCCAAACTCATATTTCATTGCATTTTTTATCAAGGAATTCGCCCCTATTAATTAGGGAAATCACCATCCTGAATTGTGCAATCCCTATAGGCCCTTCTCAGACTGCACGCACCACTTGTACAACTCAGAAAATTATACAACTGATAGTACACTACACTTGAACTCTAATCTCAACAGGGTAACTTGAATTTCATACATACATGAGTTAATTATGGTTGATTTATCAATTAACCGGTTGAACACATGAAGTTGCACCCTGCTTCTAGACCTCCTACTAGTTCCTTCAACAGTTGGAACTAATTTAACTGACATTAACTCAATTTAACTAAATTAAATTATTACAACTCAAATTAAACTCAACCTAGGCTCCTAAAATTTAGGAACCACTCTACATGACTCAATTCAGGCCCTCAAATCGAATTAACTAAGCCAACCAAGTGAAATTAACTTAGTTAACTCATTCTTATTGTCTTATGATGTGGAATTACAATTTTCTCCTAATTTAATTCAATGGAAAATTAAATTAGGATTTTATTGTTTCCACTTTCAACACTCCCTCTCAACAAGAAATGAATTATCTGCTACCTTGATCTTGCCTCTATGGAACTCAAATTTGCATTTTGAAAATGCCTTTGTCAAAATATTTGCATATTGTTCCTCTGTAGGAATGTACTCCAACAACATGATTCTCCTCTGCACACAATCTCGTAGATGGTGATACTAGATGTCGATATGCTAGGATCGATCATGAAAAAATGGATTCTCATAGAGTTTGATACAAATATGTTTGTCATGGTAAATCATTATAGGATCCATCATCTAACCAAATTATTGGGTGTGGAGCCTGATTATCCTCTTTATTCAGAGGTATCGACGCACTGGACCCCAGTTCGTAATGTGGCAGCAACACCACCTGTAAATGTGTGCCACTAGGGGGGTCCAGGGGGGGCGAAAGGTTACAGTATAACCCTTTAGCCTATGGGGGTTGACTATCATACACACATAAGGTGATTTTCGATGGAAAGAGGTTAGGAGATTCCATATTTCACCAGACTTGGGCGGACATCACACTGTTGATGGACCTTCATTAAAAATTCAAAGTTGAATGATAGAATTCTTAACCAAAACTAGTATTCCAAAATCCATGAAAGGATTCTAAATCCACATCCTCTGATTCCTCCAAATTAGCAAGGAACTAAGGTGGGGTGAGATGTTGGAAGGGATAGTTGACTCTGTTAACTAGACCTAACACTCAAACTAGAAAAAAAATGTAAGTTGGTAGAATGCATATTTGGGTCAATTGACCAAAGTAGTTAGATATTCACAACTACCTTGTAACTAAATCATACATATAAATAAGGAATTGATGTAATAAAGAGGTGGAAAAGTAAGAATATATTATATTGTTGTGGTATATAATAAAGTATCTATTGTTTGTCTTCCATTACTTGTCTTATCTTTTCCTTTCTCTCATCTATGTGTATATGTGTATCATAGTTTATATGTTTCTATCAAATGCTATAATTGGATACTATTGATTGCTACTTTAAATTTCCTTATATAACCATAGATCTTGATGTGGTAGAGAGGGAAAGAATCCTTCAGAAAACTTCAAAGGGCCATAACTTTGTGCCCAAGATTCAGAATTTAGTAATATTATAGTCATTGGAAAGCTCTTGCTGAGAAGAATGTGATTGTGAGCTCCAAATGACATTTGGTTAGATTTTAGAAATAAAATTTTCTAATACCCCACCTTAATGTCACGTAGGGGGTGAGGTTTGTTACATTATGCCAAAATTTTGCTGCCATCTCTACGTATCAATTTTTAGAAGTGTAAGATCCAAAATCCCACCTCACATTTCTCTTAACATTATTCATAAATAGAGGATCAAAACCCAATTTTTATTCACACTCTATTTTTATATACAAATATTCTAGGTATGCTTATTAGAACTACAATCATTGGATCAATAATTTTCTTTACTTCCAATAATTGAACCATCAACCAATTTTCCCATACATGCAAAAGATGATGTGTCATCCACATGGTCATCATGTGGCACTCTAAGCTTGGTCTTGGTTTTCCTTCACTAGTATGGCCAAAGGCTAAATTTCTTTCACTTCCTTCTCTTTATTTTCATGCTAAAGGATATTGCAATGCAACATAGACCATTGATATGATTTCATGAAATGATCATAAGGAATTTACCTTAACATTTAATGGAGTTATTTTTAAAATCCCGATATGAAATGAGGACCATTTTTTTCCTTTTTCCCATTTGATATTTCTCATGCATTTAATAGTGTTCATGTAAGACACTTTTACACAAATTTTGAGATTCGATGCACAACTCCCTTTGAACAAGTCTTTTTCCCTCAGCTCATAGACTTATATGAAATGAAATTCATTAGATGATTAGCGTCTATTATGCATTCCTCTCTACAAAGGTTCTAAAATTTGCATATTCCAATTCACCCCAAAGCTTATAGTACTTGACTTATTTGGGAATTCCAAATTTATCTTGTAATACTTTGTAAAAGCTCTAGAATTTAATTACCAAGGGGACCCAAAAATTTATGAATTCTAATCTACTCTTAGTGTCTACGTTCCACAATACATTTGAGTTGCATAACATATGCAATTTGCTTGTTAGCAAGGATTCCACATGATAGTTGAACCAATTTATCAAAGCTTTGAAGTCCAACAATAGTCTAAAATATTCTCACCATATGAGATGACAAGGGATGTTACAAGTGGGAGGGAGGCAAGGCCATTGTCCCATAAAGCAATGAATGGGGAGGACATGCCACACTATCCCTCCCCCGAGAGTAGATTAACATGATTTTGTAGCCAATATGGTTATGAAAGTCATTAATTATAGGGATATCTTTCTCATGTGAGGGGACATGGTAATAATGGTCCATTACAAATATTTTGTCCTTGATGTCAAATATAGGGGGATACTACAAATTTCCAAGATAAATATTACAATATGGAGGTTGTTGGAAATATTGTTTTTGGTATTTCGATGCCCAACGTTTCTTTGAAGGATTTTTTTACTAATAATACCTAGCTCAAATGGGAGCATAAAATGTATGGTTTAAAATATCATTATAAGAACATTCCAACAAGATATGGCACTCCCTCTAACTCCATATGAATGAGGAAATATGAAATAATTTGCCAGGTCAACCAAAGTAGAAAGTAAAAGTCAACCCCACAAGTGAATGCAAAAACATTATAAATAAAGGATGGATGGATGCATTTGAATACCATACAAGAAATAATATATCTGGGGTTTACAAGAGAAGCCTAGGAATACTCTTGAGGTTTTAAAGGTGGAGAAAAAATGTGATTTGGCAAGTGAAAAAAATCCATCCTTGTATTTTCATTATAAATTTTCTTCTGGGATGTTTTAGCTCATGAAATTTTGAGTAGATAGAGGTGATATATTTGTGTACATATATAAAAAATAGTAGGCATTGGTTCACTATAGTTTCATAGATATGCTCTGAGGAAGTTAGGGTTCCTAAATGCTCCTGAAATCAATTTCAAACAGGTCAATTTGGAATTTTAGCTATAAATTGTTTTGAGATGTTTTAGGCTATGAAATATATAGGAAATAGAGGCAATATCTCTAGGTAACTATGGTGAAAATTTCAGACTTTGGTTCACTGTAATTTCATAGACATTCCCTATGGAAGTTATGGATTATGAATGCTCTTGAAATCAATTTCAAATGGGTCATTTTGTCATTTTCACTACAACTTGTCTTTTGAAGTGTTTCAAACTGTGAAATCTTGAGGAGGCATAGGCAATATTTCTAGGTACCTATGACAAAAAATTTGTATTTTGGTTCACTATAAATTTTGAGATATGCCCTGTGGAAATTAGGGTGCCAATTTTTTTTTGAAATCTTCTTCAAATACATCAGTTTGGAATTTTTGCTATAACTTATTTTGTGGGATTTTTTAGACTATGACATTTTTAAAGACTTGTGAAGCCATATAGTAGCACATCAGGTAAAAATTTCATAATTGAAATTGCAAAATTGAATTTGTGACATAATATACAAGTTCTTCCTTGGAAGAGGCCAAAAACAACAGTTTAGGAGAAGCATACCCAGTGCAGGTAGAAGCAACAAGTAGCCCTGGTGAAGGAAAAAGCAGCATGCTAACTCAGTGAAGTAGGTTGGTTCCAATGAATATTTGTAGCATTTGGGATTAGTGTCTCCAGTAGATTGGTGCCTACGAATATTTGGTGTATTGGGGATTAGTGTCTCCGCTAGGTTGGTGCCTACAAATATTTGTAACAAAAGGTTGGTTCCTACAAAGAATTTTAAAAATAATTTTTATGGTTTTCTCTGGAAAGGGTTTCCACATAAATAGTGTTCCATGTTCTACAGCTAGTAAATCTTATATGTTATTGTTTACTTATGTTTCATGAATGCTTGAATAAGTAAAAATTGTCTTATATTGATTTTTCCCTCCCTCTCAATATAAATGTGTGCTCAACATGTTCCAATTTGTAACATAATTTGGTTGTGTTTTAATCCTAGTTATTTCTCTAATGGTGATATCCTCCTCTTATTCATTTCTGTAGGGTGGAGAGGATTCTTTGAATATAAAGTGCATATTCCCCCCTAGAGTCCCACCAACTCTTTTGTTTGATTGTTTTTTGTTTCCTTCCTCCAAGCATTTTTGTTGAAAGACCTTTGTTCTAGTCTCTAGTTTATGTGCATCTCCTTCTCCTCAAATGATTTGGCCCTACACTGTTGGAGTTGTTGGGATGGGTTTTAAGCTCACCTTTTCCCAACTGGCCTTCCTTCTACCTCTTGGGTGAATAGTCGTATCATCCCTTCCTCTTTGTGGATCATTCCTTGATACTCTACCTACTCTTGGTTTTAGCTATGACATGCCAATGAGGCCAGGTCCAGAGAGGAGTTGGTTAACAACGATGTAGGCAAGGTTTTCATGCCAGATTTCATGCAGAATCTTCAACTAGGTTATTCCAAGCTCAAATTCCTATAGATATTCAATAGGAACTTCAAGAGGCCGAATAGGAAGCAACTAAAGAAAGAGAATGTTTATCAAATATTGAAATTGCCTTAGGGGTTGCTACATGGGTTCTTGATACGGGGCATCAAAAAGGATGAAAGAACCAATATCTTTAAATTATATACCTCTACTAGCAAATGAATATGTTACTAAGGAAGGTGCTTCTAGATCGAAATCATGCAAATGATGAAATTATTCTCATGCTCAACGATATGGCCCATATAATTGAGTGTATTGAAACCCACCTAGCCTCATCAACTACTCCAAAGACTACCAATAAACATGTTCTAGAGCCCATTGGAGTAGAACCCTTTGTTTCTTCCTAGCTTTTATGATATCTTTCTCGTTTTCTAATTTTCATAGATAATCTAAAACGTTTCAACCTTAACATGTTTATCTACTAGATAATTATAGTTTTGAATAAAAACATTTTATTATATTTTATAATAAAAATGGTTTTAGGAATTTCAAAATAAATAGTCTTTTATATTTCCACCCATTAGTTTCCCTAGCATCAAATAAATTTATAATAACTTTCGTATTGAAAATCAATGCTACAATTTAATTTACCAAAAATATCAAAAATTATTTATTCAACCTACCAAAATCATAATTACTTATTGCTCACCAACATATTAGGTGGCATGATTTAATGTACAAAGAAACTTGATAGTGTATTCATAAACTACAGCATTCACTATTCAAAACTGAAGCCAGAAATAAAAAAATAAAAAAAAAAGAAAGCCATGTTCAATTTCTAATGAGACTCTTTTTGGTTTAAAAAAATTGATTGAAACCCAACCATGACAAAACTTGTAAATAGTCATCGCTGACACCCAATGGATTATAGTTGGAGTAAAAACAAAACTCTCCTTGTCGAGAGAATCTAATTTAAAGGGTGGTTGTATAAATAAGGGAAGGAGCCTCTACTTTTACGATCTCATTCACCAAAGGGAAGGCCAAAAACTTTTTAAAATATATAAATAACCAAACAAGATATTATTTATCATAAATTAAAATTGTTGTTTTAAATTAAATTATTATTATTAATAAAATAAAATAATTTTTTTTTTTTGTTTGTTCTACAGCATATATATGAACTTTCATGGAATTGTTGCAATGGTAATGAATATTATTAAAGTTAAAAAATCCCTAGGATTTTATATGTAGTAAGGCCATGCATGGTTGTATATTTTGATTATATTAATAATAAACATGAACTTTTATATACGGATTTTATAAAGCCATGCTCCATAATAAACATGAACTTTTATATACTATTTTTCCCTGGGGAAAAATTAATAAACATGAACTTTTATATACTATTTTTCCCCGGAAAAATTAATATGAACTTTGATGGAATTGTGTTTATGTTAGTTTAATTTTTGGATTATTAATTTTAATTTTATTATTATTATTATTATTATTTTAAAATATATTTATATGTTAATTTTATTATTATTATTTAAAAATATAAATAATTATAAAAAAATATGAAATGGATTATGATATTTTATAGTTTAGTATGAAGGAGATGTTGTCATGTAAATGATATTTAAACATAATAACATAATATTTATATTAAAAATTAAAAAAGAGTTATAACAAATAAAAGTCAATATTGGTCCTAAATAAAATAGTCTAATTTGCACTTTAATTTTATATTAACATTATATAAAAGTTAAAGTAATGGAAAATAAAAATATAAAAAAAAATCACGCTGGTAAGAGAGAGATATGTAATTTTTTGACTATTTAATATGGAGTTGAGAGATGGCATGTAAAAATGTTATTATTAATTGTTGAAGGCTTCTTATTCCAACTTAAGGTAGATGAGGATATGTTGACTTTACTTTTTATTTTTTTAATTGACAGACTAGATTGATTCTCAAGGGAATATGCTCAACATATGCTTAGTCTTGGGAATATGCTTAGCATATGCTTAGTCTTAATTTCATTAAGATAAGAAAATTACATGTTGTAGATGCTTATAAAAGCATATGCTATAAGTTGGGGCGACTCACCCTTCAAAAATACTGTGTCAAAAACCCCCAGTGGGAGTGTTGATAGTGATATCATATTGACATGTCATAGTATATATTTACAACATAATGTTTAGTCTGAGTATATACATGATGGAAATCAAAAATATACAAAAAACAGGTCCATCAGGCCCCTATGCTCTGATGTCGATATATGGTATGTGGTAGTACTGGTAGTGGTCCTCGTCAGCCATGTACCCCTAGGCCGAACCGCAACCTCCTTGGAAAGTTGTTTGGAAATTTGATTATGTTCCATGTAGATATGATGGCAAGCAATGGAATCAAATTGTATCTTTAAAAGAAGAGCATCATCCAATATATGCCTCAAATAAAATGCATGACAGTTAGATACATTGTTGAACCAATTGATAATGATCTTAGAGTCCCCAAATATTTGCAAATGTCTACATTGTTTTTCTAATGCTAGTGTTACATAGTTTGTTAGGTTGCATTGACTTACAAAAAAAAAAAAAAAAAATTGTGCCGCATGGCTCCCTACCCACCAATTTCTTAGGGATTTGAGATTATTCCAATTCAAATATGTTCATATTCTAATTAGATGGGTAAATTAATATATAAGCAAAGAATTTTTTTTTAGAAAAATGGTCTATTTTAAAATAAGATGTGTAATTCCTTAATATGGAATTGACATGTATCATTTAAAAATAAAATATCAATAACAAAAATTTATAAGCATGTATTAACATTTTCATGTGAAGAATGTGAATTATAAATAAAATATGTGAATGTCAACTATATATATACTTGAAACATTTTATTAATATTTTTATCAAAACCAATTCTATCTCTAGATGTACCAAGAGTTTAGAGGAATCAAATTTATCAGCATGTGTATATGTTTTCATGGTTAGAATCATTATTATTTTAATTTATTTTAATGTGACATGCATATCATGATTGTTTTTGAAGCAAAAATTGTTTGTAATTTTATTACTATGAGCATAGATCCATATTAACTCGTGATCTACCAAGCTGTGAGAGGGAACAAATCTCCCAAGATGCAAGCCTCTTTTTGAGTGAAAAAATTGAAGAAACCTATTGATTCCTGTTTGATCTTGGTAGATCTCTAGTTAAAATGTATCTATGTTGCTTTTGAACAACATACTAATAAAATGTTTAAGAATTTTTTATTTTTTTTTCACTTGTTTTTATATAATATATAGATTTATTTTTGTTATAAATATTTTTTAAAATATTACATCTCTTCTCTGTATGCCTGTGTGTGTGAAGAGAGACAGAGTATTATTTTTGTTATTAATACTTTTTAAAATGTTGTATTTCAACTCCATATTAAACATTGAAGGAATTACAAATCTTTATCATACCTTGAATTAGAAAGAACTTATAGATGGAATAAGAAAACACACACACTCTTTCTTAAATATAATATATCAGCTTCATATTAAGAGTGAAATAAAATACACATCTCTCTCACCATGAAAAGTGAAAATATAATAAAAATTTAAATTTAAATTATTTTATTTCTCTTTGTATGAAGTTGATATAAGAATATGTTATAACTTACAGTGAAATATTTTTTTGTTATATATATATAGATGTTACATGTCAACTAAATATAGAAATATATTTTTGTTTTAAATGCTACATGTAATATAGAATAAATTACACCTCATTAGTCAACTCCATATTAAATAGTGAAGAAATTACAAATCTCCCTTATACTAAAAAAATATTTTTTCTTTTTTTTACTTTCAATTACTTTTATCTCTATATATGAACATTGATGTAAAATTAAGGTGGAAATTGAAGTATTTTGTTTATGACATATTTTTTTTTGTTATTAGTATTTTTAAAATTTGTTAATCATGTAAATATTATTTTATTATTTTTAAATATAAACTTATGTGACAACGTCTCCCTCATACTGGGTTGTAAAGTCTCTCTCTCTCTCTCTCTATATGTATACACACACTAAACAACCATAAACTCATCTTAACTCTATATCTACCAAGCACCAAGAGGGATCAAAACTTGAGGAAAGGTTTACACCTTCAAAGATTTGATTCCTTTCAACTCTGGGTAGATCTAGGGTTTGAATGGATGTACATTGGTTTTCAGAAAAACACTAATAAAATGTATTCGGAATATATATATATATATATATATATATATATATATATATATATATATATATATATATATATATATATATATATATATATATATATATATATATATATATATATATATATATATATATATATATATATATATATATATAGTTGATTGGGGAGAGAGGGTGTTTTTCAGCCTCGATGGAAAAATTGTGTCACAATATGCTTGGGGACTTGGACTACCAACCAACAATCAATCACAATTTCTCGCTTTATTAAAAGGGTTGGAAATAGCTATTGTATAAAAAATGACTAATACAATGGTTTCAGGTGATTCAATGATTGTGATCAGACAAGTGATCAAGGATTTAAAGGCAACATGGTGTGATCTCTCTCCATTGCTTCAAAGAGCTATTGTAACTACCTCTCAATTTGAGCAATAGGTTAATTCTTCCACGTGTATAGGAATTTGAATTGGGTAGCAGATGCTCAAGCCAAAAAAGGATCCTTTTTGGACCAAGGCAATATGGAAATAGATCATTGTTTCACCAATTTCCCCATCCCTTAAGACATCATTAGAATCCCAACGGGTAATTATGTCCTTCCTTATTTTGATGTCAGTGCAAAAATATTTTGAATAGGTTGGCGATTAATTATATCTTTCTTAGTTCATTCCTTGACTTATCTCTAGGAAAGTAAGGGCCTCGATATCTGACATCCTTCCCTTTTCTTGCCACAAATCCTCAAGGCTCCTTCCAGGTGCCATGTTATTAACTACAAGTGGCATTCCTCATTAACCCTCTCCAGTACTAAATTTCAAGTATATTTATTACGTTCTTGGTGGAATTTGCACTAGAATTCCTCGTCCTTGGAGTTTCACTCATTGAGCAGTGGGATAACCTTAAATTTGTTTTCATGTGGCATTCGTCAGTTGTCTATTCCTGGTACTATTTAGGACCTTGATATGGCTTTGGAAATCTTGTTGTATTTTGGCTCGTGGTAAGGCTTTAACTCTATGTATATAATGAATTATCCAAATTCTTAGTCTATCCAAGTCCCAATAATTCATGTCTAGTTAAGAGCATGGATAATATTGGTCAGTGCATCAGTTAGTTGGGTGCAGAGGTTCTATTCAGAGATGGTGAAACCCTCAGCGAATCAGGACAACATAAATGTCAGTATTTTGTTTGATAGGTTATTGGAAGCGGCTGACGTGCTCTTAGTTTCTGTCCAGCAATTGAAGGATATGGTTGAAAGGTAAAGGCAATCCACTCTTCATGGAGGCCAAGTTACTTGCACATCAAGCTAAACTGGACCAAATGTTGAACAATCTTCGTGAGGAGGTCAATTCCCTGAGTGTTCAAGTTTTTGCATTGGAGATATCCAAGACTGGTGGAGCACAACACATCTTGGGGGGAGCTAGTTCTAGTACTACCTCAAAGAGGAAAATACCTCACCGCTCGTGGGGGTCTGACATCGTCGCACATGGTCTTCGTTGATTATCAGGCTTATTCTTGGTGTTTTTTTATAATGTTGAAACTTTGATTATCTATGTTGCCATGTAAATTCCTATTGATACTTGGGTCTTTTTGTCGAGTCTATAGTTGTTATGCTTTCAGTATAGGAAGGATTTGTAGCCTCAGAGCTAGCAATTATTTTGTGCAAACTCTTGATCTCCTTTTTTGTCAAAATCTAGAAGCATTGTGTAATAGTTTTGGCCCATAATATAGCTTTATTAATATAAAAATCCTTACCCATTCCTTCAAAATTTAAATAAAAAATAGATAGTTGATATTAACATATTTTATTTATAATTCACATTCTTCACATTAAAAAAACATTAATACATGTGCTCTCTCTCGAGAACTTGAGATTATATTTATATATATATATATATATATATATATATATATATATATATAGATATATATATATATTTTCATCAATCCAACTAGTAGAGACAAAATTCAAATAATTTCATCAATCCAACTAGTAGAGACGAAATTCAAAAACCCAACAAGAAATATAGCCTAACCTAATAGATAGTTGATATTGGCATATTTTATTTTTTAATTCAAATTCTTCACATTAAAACATTAATACATTTGCTCTCTCTCGAGAACTTGAGATTATATATATATATATAATTTGATCAATCCAACTAGCAAAGACGAAATTCAAAAACCCAACAAGAAATATAGCCTAACCTAATAGATAGTTGATATTGGCATATTTTATTTTTTATAATTCAAATTCTTCACATTAATACATTCTTCACATTAAAACATTAATACATGTGCTCTCTCTCAAGAACTTGAGATTATATATATATATATATATATATATATATATCATCAATCCAACTAGCAGAGACGGAATTCAAAAACCCAACAAGAAACATGTAAAAAGGAAGGAAAAATAGCCTAACCTAATAGATAGTTGATATTGGCATATTTTATTTTTTATAATTCAAATTCTTCACATTAATACATGCTCTCTCTCTCTCTCTCTCTCTCTCTCTCTCTATATATATATATATATATATATATATATAATGGAATTCAAAAACCCAACAAAAAATATGTAAAAGGGAAGGAAAGAGAGCCTATCCTAGTGCTAGGTGAAGGATTCAAGCTAAATGATATATCCAGGATGGAGAAAATTGCTGTGGTCAGATGGTTTGCTAGAAAGAGAATGGTTATGGTAGTAATGCAAAATTGGACCTCAAAAATTTTTATCCAGATCCTTTGTTACTCTCCCCACTTCCTGATTCTAGCCAAGGGATGGATGGGGTGGATCATTGAGTCATCGAAGGATGTGGAAAATCTTTTACAGTGGTGATAATGATGGAGCTCACAAGCCCTATTTCTGAAACATTGGCTGGTAGAGTTTGGCACTTGCTTTGAGAGGAAATCTATAGTTCCTATCTGGTTCTAGTTTCCAGCCCTTCCACTGAAGTTGTACACAAATGAGTTCTTCTTTGAAATTGGGAATATTTTGGGTTGTTATTATGAGGTGGACAAGTCCTAGAAGAAGACTAGCTACATGGCTCTAACCAAGATTCTGGTCGGAGTGAATTTAGTTGTTGGGCTTCTAGACTCAATATTCATTCAGCATGGGTCTAAAATCTACAAAGAAGCTCTAAACGATGAAGGTACCCCTTTTGATGTATGAGGTACTAGGGACTATGACCACCTAGGGGAAGACTGCAAATTGGGGAGGATGAAGACGAAATGGGTAAAAAAATATCAAGCAGCCTCGGACTCAAACAACCCTCCTTGCGTAAACGTTGTGAGAGAGGATCAAGGTATGGGTTTCAAGTACCCTTCCAACTCCCTAGTCTTAGTTGATCATGAAATTTCAAAGCACAATCAGAATCTAGCTGTAGTGGCAGACCCCCTGGAGTTGGCCCCGGAGCACATGGTTTTCCCTCTCCTTCTTTTACCCTATGTTTCTCGATCTCCCCTCCAAACCCATAATTATCTCCAATATAGAGATCAAGAATGTATATCCTCCTCTTGCTCTATCAATTGTGGCCTCAAATTCCTATGGCTTACATTTTATGGGACCAACGATAGCTTATGACAACCCTCTATTAAGGAATTTCATTCTGGAGCTAGGGGGTTTGGGTAGTACGGATGACTTTCTCTACATAGCTCAAGGAAGCGAAGAAAATCGATCGCTTATTCGGCCATAAAATAGGCCTCCTTGGAGGTCAAGACAGGGAAGAAGAAATCAATGATTGGGGAACTTAAAGGCTCGACCCTAGGAAAGGGTTTGGAATGAGAATTTTATCTAGAATATAAGGGGTTTAGCCAAACCTAATAAAATGATGGCCTTCAAGCGTATGATAGTAAACCTCTCCCCTAAAATAATATTCCTTCAAGAAACTATGATTGAAAGTGTTATCATAGTTTAGTTTCAGGATAAAGGGTGCAGAGATGATGGCTTGGAACAATCACTTAAATTTTTTATAAAAGTTTCAAACACGGTAACAATTAATTTTTCAGCGTTGGCTCAAAAGAATTGAAAAGAAGGCGCTAGTAAATAAAATGTCAACAAATATTTAAATTTCTAAACAAACGAGCACTGGAAAATAAATTTCCCACACAATCTTTCATTATTCGACAAATGGTATTGACCAATTAGTTGGTATGACATGTTATTAAAGTTTCTCGAAATGAAAAAAAATTGAATTTACCATCGCCAAATGTGATAATCATTATCAAAGTTAATGACATGATGGAGGCAACAATAAGAGGCTTTGATCATGATAAAGCTCATGCAAGCTATATCACGCACCAAGCTTAAGTTTTGATGAATCAAGCTTGAGATCCATGGTGAACTTACTATTTTGAACATGATGACAAAACTTTGCTTCACTCTATTTTTTCCCGTAAAAGAGAATAACTTTTGGCGTTGTTTTCAAACAGATGAAAATGAATTTTTGAAAACCAAAAGAGGTTTTTGTTGGGAAAGATCTCATTTAAAAAAAATGTCTTAGATTTTAAACAACTATCACAGATTTGGAGATTCAAATGGCTCTTTGAAGCCTATTTTTCTTAAATTCACCATATTTAATTTTTTCTATCTTTATAAAATACACAACTCACTAAATTCCAAAAGTGTCCTGTCTGATATAATTGATGAGTGGAGTACCATGCAATCATCCAAGATTCAAAGGGAATTTCAATATCATATGTTAGAGGAGAAGGATCAACATATCCAAATTTGAAGGTAGACAATTATGGACAGATGGACAAATCATATCCCAATTTTCTTGGCACAACTTTAACATATCCAGATTTCAAGAATCAACTACAACATTCGGTGGCATATCTTTCAATTTTTTAGCATTTAAGGGACCATAAATGGCATTCAAAAGGGGTATTTTTGAACGAAATATTAAAGTATCAAATCAGGAGACACTTTGTCAACTCGAGATTTGAGTATGTGGTAGGGTATTCCTAATTTAGAGCACAAAATCAACAGCACCAATTAGTCAAAAACTTATCTTGTGGACACTTGGCAACTAGGAGATTTTGTAAAACATTCCAAATTCATCAACAACATTAACCATTCGACAGCTATTGCAGTTGTTTCCATATTTGTTTGAGTTTTACGATTTTATTGGATTTTAATTCTAGTGAACCAAAGGCAGTTTGAGATATTATTTTTATTATTTAAGCAAGGCTTTTGTAAGAGAAAAGGGTTCGGAATTTTTTTAAAAAGACAGACCTTTTGTATACTTTTTGAGATTAATATAATTTTCTATAAGCAATGTTACATGTGCAGTTTTCAAATATTCATGTGTGAATGGTTTCTTGTCCACTTTTCTACTGTGTTTACCTTCTCCTTACCCGCACCTTTGAACATTATTCTTCAGGATTTGAATAAAGATATATGAATTTGAATTCGTATTGAACGTTCAAGTTCATGTTATTCAAAATAATTATGTGTTTTTTGGTCTAAATATCATCAGAAATCATAGTGCTATGTTTTTTATGTTTATTTCCTAAAGTCTTCTACCATATCTTGATGATAACCTGTCAAAGAAATCATAATCTATCCTGCATTTGTTTATAGTTTTTTATGTAATCTTTGATTAGAAAGTAATTATTTTTGTCAAAGACTTCATGCCCAATCGTCCCTTTCTTTTATTTCCAAACCAAATTCTTTTGTTACAAACTAAATTTGGCCAATGAGTGTATTAGTGACCTTGAGTAGTAGAGTTAAGGAGAAATCCCTCTCAAGATTGAAGGAACAACTTTCAATCCCACAGCGATTTGAAGGATTCCTCAGTGAGTTTCCTTCCAAAGCCAAGGAAAACTTCTGAGTGATAACATCTTGGCATTATTTCCATGGAACGAAGGTTAAATCACCCCTGGGAAAGAATGATAAAGATCCATATCTAATCATTCATGGTGAACAAGGATAAGATAAAATCAAGTTTTTCTTCACTTGGTGACTCCATTGTTAAGATCCAGAGATCAAAGTATTCATGGAGACTCCACTATTCAACGGATTTAGAGCTTAAAGTACCAAACTAGTTGTCGTATCGATCAAATGATAGGGTATGTGGCAAACCCTTTTTCTATTAAATATTTTAAATAATACTACGATATGTTTGATGATGATCAAATTGATGAAGCTTTCTCAAATTTTTTATTTAAATCCATGAAAATGTAGTTACGAGGATAAAATTTATTTCTTAGAAGCATTTGTTGAGAAACTTGAAAAATATATCGAAGCCTTAGAGATTCAAATAGAGTCCCAAGATTTCAAATATTAGAGTCGACCCTTTCCAAAACCTTTTTCAGTCGAATCGGGAGGAGGTAGTGTTGTCCTCGATTCTCATGATTGAAGAATGTTTTGTTTTCAAACAACTCACAACTAAAACCATGTGTTTAAGAAGAGATCACAAATGAACAATCCATATATGATAATTTAATTGCAGAAAACCTTGAGGATCAAAAAACAAAATATGTTTTCTATGATCTAGTAGTTATCTATATGGAAGGATTTTCCAACTTAAATTTTTAGTTATGTCTTCACTATGAGAACCAAAAGCAGATCCATAATAAGTCACCTTTACCATTATATTGCTCATTTTTTACTAGGTTCAAGCACAGTCAAGAATCCATACTATCTAAGTAGCTACTTGACTGGTTGCATTGCCATTTTAGTGTCACTTGATGCAGTTGATTTTATTTGTCAGGATAGGTTGGTTCATACATAAATAAGCTCATCACTGAAGCATTTATTCAATCTCAATTTGATTGTAGTATCAGTTAGATTTGCAGCATGGTTGGTTTTGGTTTGAGAATTTTATCATCTTCATCAACCTTTTAGTGATTAGTTGGTTCTTATTGGTATGAAGGATAGTTCAGTTTGCATCAATGTTTTCAAATTGGAATGGAAATAGTTTATAGGTCACAAGTTTCAAATTTGGAGAATGAATTGGTTTTAAAGATTTGGGAGCATCCCAATTAATAGGCACCTGGTCTACGGGGGTTCTTTGTTTCCTCTTAAGGTGACAACATCCCCATTCGAGCCAGTTGTTATCATACTTTAGTGTCAGGATAAAGGATTCATAGGTAATGGCTTGGAACAGTTGTTTAAGTTTTTAATAAAAGTTTCAATCACGCTGACAATTAGTTTTTCAGCATTGGTTCAAAAAAATTGAAATGATGGCGTTGACAAATCAAGTGTCGGCAAATATTTAAATCTATGAACAAACAAACACTGGAAAATTAGTTTCCCACACAACATATCATCATTTGACAAATAGCGTTGATTAATTAGTTGGTATGACATGTTATTAAAGTTTCTCAAAATGAAAAATTATTGAATTTACCACATCCAAATGTGATAATAATTATCAAGTTAATGACATGATTGAGCAAATGATAAGAGGATTTGATCATGATAAAGATCATGCAAGCTCGATTCACACACCAAGCTCCAATTTTGAAGAATTACGCTTGAGATCCATGGTTATCTTACTAATAAAATTATCCATACAGTGTGTTTCTTTCCAATATTTGTCAATGACTAGGAAAATATAGAACTTGTGAAGGAAGTCTCAAAAGAGGAATTTGGAATTGTCTTTCAAAGCTTTCAAAAAGACAAAGTCCCTCGGCTTGATGGTTTAACCATTGAGTTATATCTGGCATGTTATGATTTCACTGGGGAGGATTTATGTCATTAAATACTCCAGACATAATGGTAGGTTTTGTTGCTCCCTTTAATTCCACCTTCTTGGCAATCATTGCCAATATGAACAAGGCTAATTCATTTAACAAGTTTTTCTTGATTTCCCTATGCAACTCCATCTATAAAATCATCTCAAAGACTATAGCTCTTCAATTAAAACCCGTTCCCTTAGAACATATCTCCTTGGAGCAATTTCAGTTTTTGGAGGATTGTCAAATCCATGAGGCTATTGGCCTAGCTCAAGAGGGTCTCCACTCCCTCCACCTTCAAAAAATGAAAGCCATTATATATAAAGTGGATTCATACTAAATCCTTTGACAGAGTGGATTAGTCATGTATTAAGTTACTAGTACTCCATTTGAGCTTTAATACTCAATTTGTGGATTGGATATGTAGTTGCAGCAGCACCTCTTCTATGACCCTTTTAATCAATAGTTATTCCTCCCCCTTTTTTAACCCACAATGAGGGCTTCTTTAGGGTTTTCCACTATCCCCTCTCCTATTCCTCCTAGTCATGGAAGCCCTAAGAAAAGTCATCCAGGATGCAAAAAGAAGACATTCGATAAAAGGAATTTCTATCAGCCAAACCTACTGCCTAACACATGTTTTTTTTAGATGACATCATAATATTCTCATATTTGGACTTCAGAAGCCTTTAAATAATCAACCAAATTTTGGAAAATTTCTCCATTACAACTGGAATGTTGATTAACCAAGAAAAATATGTCCTTCTAGGGAGAGCTCTTGATTAGGAGTATTCAAATATGGTAAATGGTATTCTCTCAAAGCCACCCCTCCCATCTGGAGGCCCTCTGAAATATTTAGGATTTGTTTTTTAAGCCACATATCTATAAGAAAGAATATCGGGCCTTGCTAATAAAAAAATTTGAACTCGAAATTTGAAGCTTGCGTAAAAAATGGCTTTCTAGAGTTGGTAGATTGGTTTTCTACAAATTTGTTTTGGAAGCAATTTCTATATATTGGGCCTCATTATCTTGGATCCTAAAGGGCACCCTCCAAAATATCAAGAAAATCTCTTTAAGGTATATCTAAGCTGGCCAACAAGGTAGAAAACCTTCTTCCCTCATTTCTTGGTACTTTATTGCTCTACCAAAATCTCTAGGAGGATAGGGTTTGGAAAATAGATCATGGCTCACAATGGCTTTAGCATCCAAAGGGGCTTGGAAATTGATAAATGGTTCAGGACTTTGGCCACAAATAATGGAAAAAAAATAAATATCCCCAACCTTATTGTTGGATTGGATCAGAACTCCAAGCTAGAAGTTAGTTGTGAATGGATTGATTATACGGAGAGCTATCATAAACTCCTTTGACATTATATATTCTAGACTAATATGGAAGGTTTGGGATGGCTCGAAACTTCTCATTAGCAAGGACCTTTGGATTGGAAGTAGGGAGTCATATCTCCTCCTTGAGAAACTCATCTAGACTATAAACCACCAGATAATCTCTTATCTTTAGGAGATATCCAATAGGATTAGATTTATTGGTCCTCAATCTTGGAAAGGTGTGGTTGATATACATCTATATGGTGATATAACACAAGAATGGATCCGATATTTGGACTCTTTAAAACATGCTATCATCTCCTTATTCCCAACAAAGGGTTCCTTGGTTTGCGTTTTGGCCCCTTTGGGTAGATATAGCCAAAAATTCAGATATTCGTCTCTCACTCAGAAGGAAATCAGACCACCTCCTCCTTGGTGGTTATTACACATTAATTTGTCACATCCAGGAAAACGATGTCAAATTTTGATCTTTCACGATCCAAAAAACTATTGTCATCAATTCTTGAGAACGATGAAAGAAATACCTCTCCATGAAAAATAAGAATCTTGGGCTACATACCTTAAAATCCTATTTTTGGAGACTGTCGCATGTACCAGCATTACAACCTGTGACATCACACCTTGCATAGCTAACGTCGTCGCAATTTTCCTTCATTAAAAGTGAAATTTTCTTCTTACAATGGTAAAAAATAAAAAATGTTATGAAGTTTCCATTCTAGAAGCCTCGTAAAGGTATTTTCTAATCGGTGAGGATATGAGCTCAAATTATTACCATAATGGATATTATCCCTACCACAGTGGATCCCATCCCTTCCATTGTGGATCTAATTACTACCTAAGTGGATCTCAAACTTCCATCCTTGGCCTCTAAATACAATGCACTCAAAAGAAAATGGGTTGGCGTTTTTACTCTTGAAACTATACTTTTGCTATGCTAAAGCATCCATCGAAGGCTTTTGAATACAAGGTTGGAATTGAGGACTATTGGGAAGAATCTATCAACATCAAGGATTTGGTTATAACTCTCTCCTTTTCCTTATTAATACAAAGTATATTTCTTTCCCACATATGTTGTATCATTGTGCAAATATTGTAATGGAATTCCTTGATCATTCATTTAGAATTTGTTGAATATTTTATATATCAAATGCTTTGATTAGTTTTTTGTTGGTAATATTGTAGGTTTTGGCTTTTAGGATCAAATAAATAATGAGAGCTAAAACAAATAAATAAATAGCAAGGAAAAACTTCAGATTATCAAGTATGTACATATTCATGTTTTCAACAGTATTCAAGGAAAGTTTGCATATTTTTTGTCTATGTTTTGTTCTAGTGTTTGGATTCCAAACCTAGGGACATCACTCTTTTCCATGACAGTGATTTGTCCACTAAACAGTGGCAAAAAAAACTTTTGAAATTCATTTTCCCTCCAAAATAAAATTTATTTATGTGGCTTCTTTTAAATAACAAAGCCCCCACTTGGGAGGTGCTTCAAAAAATATCATTTATGGGTCCTAATAGATGCTCATTATGTCTTCAAGGCCAAGAATATATACCACATATTTTCATTAACTGTCCATTCACTTAGCAAGTATGGAAATAAAGCCAAAAAATAGAAAAGGTTGAGTACTCTTGGAATGGACCTTTTGTGGATGAATGTCTTCTCGAGTGGTTGAATAGGAAACCAAAACTCTTTAAAAGAACTGCCCTTGGTGGTTTTCTAGGGGATATGGTTGGAAATAAACATGGAAATATTTGAGGAACAAAAAAATTCATATATGAGGGTGGTATGTGATTGTTTAGCCCTTCTAGGCTCTCTGCCAAAAAGCCTTTAACATCCCACAAATCACCTGTACCTTAATATTGTCATACATAAAGATAAGTTGTGGGCATTTTTTTATGTGGATGCTAGCTTTGATTCTATTGTGGGAGGGGTTGGGGGCCTCATATATATCTCTTATCATCATGTTTACCCTTTCTCTTGTAATATTGGATCAACAACTAATAACTTTTATAACTATTTACTCTCAAGCTCATCCTCCAGCTAGCAGATTTCTTACACATAAATGAATTATACATATGTGGTGATTCTTTGAACGTAATCAATTAGATGAATGGGAAAAATATTAAAAAATCACATACTCCTTCCTCTCTTTCAAAATGTCACATTTAGAGTCAGAAATTTCTCACAGGTCTCGTTCTCACATGTCTACATGGAAAGGAACTAGGAAGTTGATCTCCCTTCAAAAAGAGGATTGGCATTGGTTGAAGGTTAGTGCAAAATCAAAGAAGACAAGAAAATATTGCTCATCCTTCTCCAATTATTTCCCTAGCAATAACTAATCTCACATATATGTCTCTCCATGTGGTTCTTTGGGTTGTATCTCGGCCTTTATGTGTTTCACTACTTGGCGGTGTTTTGAAGAACCTAATATAACAGGTGGTGCCCCATGATAGCTCAATATTTGGGATGGATTAAAATTAGATATCAATTTTATCATCATTCGCCACCTAGGACAGATATCAGAGATTGGATCTACTTTCTCTTATTACTCTCATGCTTTGGGATATTCCATATGGACGAGTTGGGATTTTTACGCGAAAAACCTTTTTTGGGCCCATGTTTTTGAAATGATTTTTGGATTATTATATAGGGTATATATATGTTCTATTTTAGGCTATGATTATGGTTATGTATGTGCAATATCAAGCCGATATATGTATCCATTTAATTGATTTAGACTATGGGATTGTCATCAGCATCTACGGAATTATAACTTTTTTGGTATAAAGAGTAACGCAATGCTTTTTTTCCTTGAATATGTGTGTGTGTGTGTTTGAATTTGTTATTGATATATTTTTTAAATAATACATGTCAAATCCATATTAAACATCTATATAATTACATATCTCCCTCAATTTTTTTCCTTTTTTTTTTTAAATAAACTTTCAATTACTTTATCTCTATATAAAGTTGATGTAAAGTTAAGGTGGAAATTGAAGTATTTTATTTATGATCAGTGTTTATTTATTTTTCTATTTCCATTTTTTAATTTGTTAATGTAAATGTTATTTTATTATTTTTAAAGGTAATGTTATGTGACAACATCTCCCTCATACCAGGTTGTAGAGAACCTCTTTGTGCAATAAAATTAAAATATTTCTTAAAACTAGAAAACATAAACATATTAAATTTAAATACAAATTTGTTGTTATTTATTTTTTACATGTGAAAATATATAAGCATTCTACTACAAAGAAGGCAATGGGAATGAAAGTAAAACCCTCAACATATGGGTATTATAAGATAAATTGTGCATGTGTTCCATTATAATGATTAGTATTTTAAATGATATTCACATTAAAGAAACAGATATTTTGATTGGTTAAGTATATGTTTCAATAAATTATATATATTATTTTTATTTATTTTGATATAAAAGAATTTAAGTTGTTTCAAAAGTTCAAATATGACAATTATTTTTAAGCTAATTTAGATGTTATTAAAGAAGATAAAAACTTCAAGGTCACAATTATGTAGATGGTCGTTGATACATACCCCATTCCGAACATTTCTAACGTAGATCCATCTTAACTCCAAATCTACCAAACATTGAGAGGGATCAATTCTTTCAAGATGCAAACATCTTCTTGAGTGAAAATTTTAGGAAAGGCTTGCATATTGAAAGATTTGATTCCTCTTAGCTTCTAATATATCCAAAGTTAAGGTGAATCTAGGCAAAAAGAAAAGGAACCGAGAATAGCTATTATATTAAAAAACACTATACTAAATTCAATTTATTTACATGATTTACATAAGAAAGTTGAAACTAGTGGACATGGTAGTCATGGAGTATGTATCAACGACCATCTCCATAATTGTAACCTTGAATATTTTGAACAAAATGGTACAATATCTATAATATTCCACATGTACATTTGTCAATATTGATCTAAGACCAAAACTTACAAAGCATCAAAATGTTACATTAAATCATGAGGAATTATTCATCTTCTTTGGTTTCTGAGTCTCTTGATTAACCATTGAGGGGGACCTACCCCTTTTACCACTGCCACCAAAGCTCACCTTGATATTAAACCTTGACCCCAAATTAGCTATATGATCAGCCTTGGAGTTGCTTGATCTGAGAACATGGCGACATTTATTCTTGGGGATAGACTAATACAATTGATAAATCAAACTTGAAAATATAACTTAAATTTGTAAATGAGACGAGATATCGTGAATATAGATTGTGGATTATATTCAAGGAATCACCAAAAGCAATTACCTCATGAATTCCCTAATTCACAGTTTATCTCAAACCTTGTTGTAAGGCATGGGGTTTAGCAACTTTGTTGGAAGTGCGACCTAAACCCCGAGCATACCTATGTTCTTCTCGATTCTCAAGGAAAATGTTACAACCCTACGCTCCTCCTAGCCTTAGATTCTATGTTGATTTTGAACAATACGATAATAAAAAAATGTTTTAATATAATAAAAAAAAAAATCACTTGTTTTATATAATACATACATAGTTTCCATTGAAATATTTTATTTATGATTAACTTTCTCCAAATTAAAAAAATCAATACATCCTCCCTCATATTTGGAAGTAGAAAACGTATATTCATAGAATATAATAAAGAGAGAGAGAGAGAGAGAGAGAGAGAGAGAGAGAGATTATATTCTATGGATATATATTTTCTATATATACATTGAATTAATTTTGTTATTAATATTTTTTTAAATGCCATATATCAATTGTTTATTAAACATTGAAGGAATTACAAATTTCCCCCATCCCTTGAATTAGAAAACATATATTAATAAAATAAGAAATTGCTCTCTCTCTCTCTCTCTCTCTCTCTCTCTCTCTCTCTATATATATATATATATATATATATATGTTTTTCGACATCATATATATATATATATATATATATATATATATATATATATATATATATGTTTAAAAAAATATATTCAACATGCATATTAAAATTTGTTTGTTATTAATATTTTTAAAGTGTTATATGTCAAACACATATTAAGAATGAAATAAATTACACATCTCCCTCCTAAGGAATAATGAAATATAAGAAAAATTTTAATTTAAAGTACTTTATTTTTCCCTACATAAAGTTGATATAAAATTAAGATGAAAATTGAAGTACTTTATTTATGGATGACATTGTTTTTTTATTATTACTATTCTTTTATTTTTTAATGCAAGTGTTATTTTATTATTTTTAAATGTAATGTTATGTACACATGGTTGTAGAGTGCCTCTTGACCCCAAAAACAAAATTATAATATAACAAATTGAATTAAATATATTTATTATTTTTATTAGATTTTGTTTTTTACTACATTTATAATTAGACCAACACTACGATTTATCATTATTATTATTATTTGATATAATGCCTCATTTTGCGAGCACTACAACATATTACCCATGTGCTTCTAGGCATAACAAGTCATTAGCAATTATTAAACTATATTAAAATATTATTTAAGAAAAAAGTATTAATCTATTTTTTAATTAATGTATGTAATATTAATGAAGGCTTAAGCTCATAGTTAATTTCAATTACACCTTGAGTGGGCTTAACTATTAAGAACATATGCTTCTTTGTAAGAGGCCATAAGTTCAAATCCATAGAGGGGTAGAGTATGTACGCATTTGTAGACTTTCATAGCAAATTCACTTTGCAGAGATGGGTCCCTTGTTCCTTAAACAAAGGAGTCTCATACATCAATTCGGTGTTTGTCTTGGTCGTGACATTAAAAATATATTATTATTATTATTTATTAAACAAATAAATAAATAAAATCATAAAGAAATTTGAGGTAAAATTAAATGGTGGTTTTTAATGAAATTATTATTTTCTTTACATAAGAAAGAAAGGTATTCCTATAGTCTTTTCAAAATGAAATGGGTAGAAATTATATTAAAAGGAAGTAGTAGCCACTACCAAGTAGTAAGTTAATAAAATTCTTTCAAAGAATTAGATATTTAGTACTCAAGATTCCCAAAATATGATACAGGTTGGCTTACAATTTGCATTTCTCTTACATTTAAAAAAATATAAATCCTACTACTATAAGTTCTAACAAATTATCTTAGCAATAATATTAATTTACAAAACACAAAAACCTGGAAATTTAGGGGGAACCATGCCCACTATAGGGATCATGTTTTCCCTTTGATTCAAATGCCATGGTTGTTTATGAAATTCCTCTATCTTCTTGAACTTATTGAACTATACCCTTCTCCATGGTAATTTCTATGAGATAACCCATTGAATCTTGGGGATGAAAAATATCGGGAAGAGGGATTTTGGCAAACTCTTGAATTAGTTTAGAATAGATCTTGTGTTCTACTGTAACTTTCTCAATTTGGTTGCTTTTTATTTCCATAGTTGTTGTGATCTATCATCATTTTACTATATATTCATCATTAGGGGAATTTTGAGGTCTAAAATGGGCCTCCTAAGAAAAATGTACAACCAAAATAAACTTTATAATATCCAATAGGATTCAAGATGATGATGTCAACCATTGGGGATGATTCACCATTTTTGGAGTAAATATGTAAAAAGATTAAAAAATAATAAACTACTTTTGCAACTCGTATTTTCAACTTATCTCCCTAAGGTTTTACTCAAATTTTGAGCAGGAGTACTCGTTAGATGCAAAATTTAATTCCTCATCCAAGGAGTACCCATTTTGCATATTTTCGATGGACCCTCCTACACAACAAATGAGAAATACATGAAAAAACGTGAATGCAATCATGTTTTTCATGTATTTCTCATTTTTCGTGTAGCAAAGTCCATCGAAAGTATGTAACATGGTTATTCCTTGGATGAGGAATCACATTCTACATCCAACGAGTGTTTCCGCTCGAAATTTGAGTAAACCCATAGGGAGATAAGTTGAAAAAATAATTTTTTTCTTTTTTCCCTCTAAAATTTGATGATGTAATCTAATATAATTTTATTATTTCCACTATTATTTCATAATTTCCTTATGAGGCCAATTTTAGACCTCAAAACTCCCCTAATATTAGTTAGCAGAACACATAATTGTTAAGGTAGCTAGTGTTGGAAACATAATCATCTTAGGTTATGTAAACATGGTTTATTCGCTTGAGAGGAAGGCAAAAAACCTCAAGTGAAGGCCAAAAGTCATGAGAAGTCTAAGAGATCTCTTAGAAGATGAAACCAAGGATCAATGAAATGTATTTATATGTATATCTTGTGAATATGAATCTATCACAAACTTATCTAATCTGTGGTCTATTTTGTTTGTGTTCCAACAGTGGTATCAAAGCCAAGTTTATACATGCCTTCCACTTAGTATAACTCTTTTTCCAGCCAAAAACATGTCCCTCTACCAAAATATGGGAGCTTAATGTTTGCCCGTGCTTGAGGTTTATAGTTTGAAGCATGTCTCCTTATGACAAGTCTCTTCATTTTTTATTCCTCCCCATCTAGCTCAAGTTACTTGACCAATCATTTCTTTTTATATCGCAAGATCAACCTATTATCTCCCAACCATTTCTCTGCCCTTTTTGTGGCCTTGTAAAGTGATTTTCAAAGTTCCTTTTACATGTATCCATAATTATTGTTCTTACTTTTTGGCTCTTGTTGTGGAGGTAAATCCCCTCTGCGTTCAGAGACGATCCCTACTAGCCCAGACCGGGTCTAGCAACAATCAACCAATGCTATCACGCAAGTTCCTAATTGCAAATTAAAGGTGGATGATGAGAACCTACTTGGATTCCAACGCTAATATTCGTAGAAGAGACGTCGCTCTCGTTCCTTTGCTTCGGCCGGTCACGATCCCCACGATCTCCGTGATTGGACACCTGCACATGCAAAGAACAACACAAATACAAGCATAAAATCCAATAGATGCAATTATATATCAGTCAAAAAAGATATAACTCAACATCAATCATTACAAAGGACAATGAGAGTGGAACCATAATGATAGTCATCTATTATTGATAAATAACAAAGAAGAATACAACCATAGTTCTGACATCAAATCCTCCTTTGGCTGGGTAATCAGCTACACAAGTCTTGCAAAGCTTGTTGGGATGGGAAACAAGCCTCTCTCTCCTTGGTGACAAGAATCTCCTCACTTAGATTTGGCCTTATGGATGCAAAGAAGGCTCTTGCAACTTCAATCTCTTGAACTCCTGGAATTCTCACTACCACTAGCACTAGCTTGCCCAAGGCATAGAGACAAGCTTTTATAGATAGAGGGGAAGGAGATAAGATCAATCACAATTTCCATGGGATTGGCTTTATCACTTAGAAGTTTCCATGAAAGGTGGCAAACCACTTTCCGTCTATGGAGATTCGAAGCCAAACCATCCTAACTCAACATGGATTCATTTGGTGAATGGGTTAAGGAGAACCTTTGGAAGTTTGTTCGTTAAAAACTTTACCCAACTGGGTTGGCGTGAGTGCGACTCTGAGACAGATCGCCAACTGGCACGCCCTCTTTAGAGGATTTCCCCCATTGGCACGGGTAGTACACTGCGGACCCGCGCTAATGCAAAAAGGGCTGTTTTTATGGGTATACTGCAGGAGATGTCTTCAGGGCATATGAAGCTCACACTTAGAGGAATATAATGCAAGTGGTTTCAGGTTATGTCACTTCTCACAAGTCCCAGAATGAGTCCTCCAATGTATGGGAGAGGAGAAACAAGGACGGTGACAAATTACTGTGTAACAGATGCCCCCTAAAGCATGAGGCCCGAGGGAGAGAGAGGGGTGAAATGCTTGTACAAGAACATGCGTAACTGAAAACACTGCTGCCGAAGAACCTGCGTAAAGAAGTACAACTGATATCTCAAGTACATGATATATGTGGTATGGGCGCAGCCATCCATAACAGAGCACATAAGAATCTAGATCCAAGGTATGGGTGCAGCCATCCAGTGAGGATCGATAAATAGACTCAGGCATGGTCGCAGCCATCCAATGAATGAGTCATGTAATGATCATAATAAGCCACAAATCGCAGCCTGGATTCCAACAAACAAAATCCAGGGTCTTGCGCTCCATCTCGACCCAAACAGAGTACAAGTTCAAGCATGTGAATACATGAGTTGGAGTCGAACATGCATGAACATCGTCTGATTACCAGCCAATAGTGAAAATTGTTAACAGATGCGAGAGGTACCACCAATAATGACAATGGCCCTCAAGGTACTATAGGTACAATCTACGGCGTGTGAATGAGTGAGCTGGCGTCGAACACCCGTAGAATCATTCGATCGGAGGCCAATGATGAAAACCTCTCGTCGAACACGAAGAACCTGCCATTGAGGCATGCAGGCTCCAAGGCACCGGAAGGGAGTCTCTAGATCAACTTCCTGGATAATGAGCTGAAGTCGACAGGAAGTGACCTTGATCAAAGGTGGGCCATAGTGTTTCCCACATCATTGACACGAGACAGAGGAAGAATGTTGTGGTGAATTAGAATTATGTGAGGTATCAGAGGGAGGTTGTAATTCTACAGAGGTCAACTTCTCTTGAACATATCTGCGGCACGACAGTGGACTTGGCAGTATTTGACATTAAATGATCAAGGGTCATGGCGACAAGACAACGAGCAGATGAGAGGTCAAACAGGATAACCCAAACCCACAGAGGCTAGTGTCAAAGAAGATGAGAGGTTCCCACCCAGACACGAAAGCAGACAAGTGCCATGTTCAAGAGCGACATACTGCCGACACGACAATAATTGTGGGTCCATTTTCCCCACCATTTCTGGCGAGTACCCTGATTATTTTTTGATGACAAGCGTGACGGGGATAGCATATGCTTGTAAGTCGTCATTACGACAGAACCCGATGTCATTAAGTTTTAACGAGTCTGACAAAGGAAGAACTCGGCGTCTTTTCCTGTTTAGAGAGTCTGAAAAGATAGCAGAAAAGTGAACTCCAGGGGGGTCCTTTTTCGTAAATTTGTGTCTCGCGAGCCCGAAAAAGTATAAAACAATGCTCAAAAGAACCGCCTGATTATTACGATCGAGGAGTACTTTTCATATGTAGTGACATCGACCTGAAAAAGTAAAAAAGCGATCGATATCACGTCGTTTCGTAACCATTAACGAACCTGAAACGACAAGGGTCCGACGATCTTTTCATTTTTTACACGGTCGGAAAAGAGTTTAAAGACGACCGCCTCTTATTTACGTTTAACGAGTCAAGAGGGATAACTCGGCGATCTTTTCATGTTTAGCGAGTCAGAAAAGAGCTGAAAGATGACTCCACAGTGACTTTTTCGTGTATTTACCGAGTCCGAAAAAGTATAAAATACAACTTGTTTCACCATCGAAGTTGCGTAAAAGACCTTTTGCTGCACAAGAAGAAAGCGTAAAATCCATTTTCGACCAAAAATATATTAAAATATTCAAAAAATAACTTTTTAAACCTAAGTATAAGTCAAAAAGTTTATAAATATGGTGAAAATGGTAAAAAATAGAATTACTTTTACTTTTTACCTCTTTGAATAGTAGCAGTGGTCTGTTTGGGGAGTGAACTTCAGACGGTGATTACAACCAATCCGTGCAACCATTCGGGATTTCGTTGGTTCCAGGTAAGAGGCGCTTCCCTTAGCTCCATTGCCATACATTTTTTATGCATTTTGGCTTCCTAATTGAGCCTCTGCAAGGAGGATTTCAAAATTTAGGGCCGCGCCCATTGGCGCGGGTATCCGGCATGGACCCGCGCTAATGGGGCGATTTTTCTAAAGGGGTCGCGCCATTGGCGCGACTGTTTTGGAAACAGTCGCGCCAACTGCGCAACCTAATTTTTCCTTTGAAATTTCCCATTGCATTTTAAATTTGTCTGGATTGTAGGCTTACTAGTGTTCTAATAATGATTTATTCATCCTTGTGGGCGCAGGAAAACAGGCAAAATGGTGGTGGAATGGAAAGAAAGGGAACATGATGTCGTAGATGCCTTGGCTATAGAGGACGAGGGATGCATGAACGCCTTAAGAGACTGTGGTCTCAAGAAATTCTTCCTCACATCTTACCTGCGAGCTCAGCCCGAGCTATTGCAGTTCATAGTTGACGCTTGGGATGTTGATGACCAAGTATTCCGCTTACGGGACCAAGCATTAGAGCTTGACGTGTCTGATGTGTATTTCATCACTGGGCTATCACGGAGAGGGGCGAGGCCCATCTTGACCGGGAGTAGACCTTCCGGGGAGAAGATGACTGAGGTGATGGACTGAGTGTGTCCAGGGGCACAATTTGGGAAAAACAGTGCCAAGGTGGATATCCCCACCGTTCCGGACTTGGTTCTCAGGGTGATACTGTTCACCATCACTCGTGCAGCCGGGGTACAGGCACCCCATGAGGCGAGCAAGAATCATCTGCTACTAGCGACAGAATGCCTCAACCCCACCATTTTTTACTGGGCCATAGTGGTGACCACCAATATCAAAAGACAGCTTACGAAGTGTAAGCGAGGAGGAGTGAAACAGTTCGGGTACGGCTCAATTGTGGTGTCGTTCTTCTTGGAACGATTACCCATTTTTCAGATTCAGGGAGCTATAGTGGCTGATCCATTGCCACAAGAGCCTAGGATGGCTCACTGGGCAGCACTGATGCCCAGAGGAGGAGGGGGCCAGCAGATGTCCTGGCGGCCCGAGTTCTTTATATGGCTCCACCGTCAGTTGATTATGGTGGAGGATTGGCCATACACGGGAACTAATTTCACCGGGGATCCAGATCTCCCACTGCCAGAGGGAGAGGAGTGGGACGAGGAGCTGGGTATGATCTCTTTGTTTTTTGATGTTTTATGTATTTTTTGTTTTTGTCAATACATGCATGTTTTGGTGACAGTTGTATGTATATGCAGATGTTGGCCCAGAGCGACCAGCTGGCTTGTCTCCCGTAGCGCGGAGGGTCCAGCCCGCAGCTGACCCTCAAGCAGAGGGTGGCGTGGGGGAAGAGCTGGTTCAGAATCTCAAGGGACTCACTCGAGGGATTCTGGGTTACGCTAGACTGGCGGATGTGCCCTTTGCATACCAGAGGCACACAGTGGGGGTGCCGAGTCGTATCCATCGTCTGTTGAGACGATTGGTGCATGCGGTGACATGCTATCATGAGCACCACCACGATTAGACTTCTAGGCTTCTTTTATGCATATTTTTTGAGGGACATGTCGTCTCCGGATGTATCAGGATGAACATGTATTATTTTTTGAACTATATAATGCACGTGGTGCAAACATTGCGACACACACATATATATACATATCCCTATGGTTTATTATTGTGCTTTTATGTGCTTGCTTGTATGATGTTTTGATTATAAATTATGCAAATGTCTATCTAATACATGATTAGCCAATGCATCAGATAATGTGTTTAATCGTCGTGGAATATGTTGATATGTGATAAAGTCAAAATTCCTTTCTAACAATTTAACACGTAAGTACAACCTTAAAATGTGACGGTCTCTGACGGAATATCGCCCATTGAGCTGATGGACGACAAGCTGAGAGTCTAGGTTAACAACCAATGTACGAATATTGAGATTAATCGCCTCGGCTAATAATTCAATAACAGCACTACATTCAGCAACATTGTTTGTAGTACAGCCTAAACACACACCTTGAAGATCTATCAACTCACCGTGAGGATCGTAGATCACCCACGCCGCAGAGGACAAATTGCGAGTGCTGCGGCAGGCACCATCAGTGAAACCAACATAAAGTGCACCTGACATCTACACAAGAAGCAAAAACACAATAAGGGGCAATCACGCCTTCACACCAAGCCAAAAACATGAAAACACACACACACACACACACGCATGTATCAATCGAAGTGTATGAAATCATGCATAGTACTTTTTCAAGTACAGCCCATTGCGGGGCTTATCAAGAGGATTACCTTCGTAGTCAACTAGCTCATATGCCACCTTCTGCAACACTTTCTTTACAATATAAGGGCCTAGCCACATGGGCTCGAGTTTGCCTGCCCCCAGCTTGTCATTTGCTTGGTTGTATAGCAGGACTAGATCTCCCTCAACAAAGGAACGAGGATGGATGGTATGGTCGAAGTGAGTTTTAACTCTCTTCTTTTGAGCTTCGATAGCTAGAGAGGCTAAGCGACGGGTCTCGTCCAGCCGTTCTAAGTAAAGAAGCTGTTCCTCTACCGGAGTAGTGTTGGGAAGCAACTTGACAGCTATTTTTAACGAAGGGATTTCACATTCTATAGGAAGGGTAGCCTCCAGTCCGTAAACTAGTTGAAATGGAGTGAAACCGGTGGCATCCTTCACCGAGGTTCGGTAGGCCCACAAGGTGGGAAACAACATCAGATGCCAATTAGACTTATGCATGTCAACAGTACGTTGAAGCATCGTAACCAAAATTTTGTTAACGGATTCAACTTGGCCATCGGACTGAGGATAGTACGGGGTCGAACTATCATGCCGTAAGCCTAGTTGGGTTGTCAGTTCGGTCATCATGTGATTACGAAAATGCTTTCCGTGATCCGTGACGATGGCCTGCGGAACTCCGAACCGCGTAATAACATGGTTGAACAAAAACTGCGCCGCTGTGTGACTGTCTTCAGTTAATGTGGGCATCGCCTCAGCCCATTTTGTAAAGTAATCGACGGCAACGATAATAAACCCATGCCCCCCGGCCGAGCGAGGCTTACAGGTCGTATAATCAATGCCCCATTTTGCAAAAGGGCCAACGGTGACTACAGGGTGCAGCGGAGCTGGTGGCACACGCATCTTCCACTGGTATATCTGGCACGCATGACACGAACGAACGGCAAGAATGCAATCTTAAAAAATGGAGGGCCAGAAATAACCAGCGCGAAGGATCTTTTGATCTGTGGCATATCCAGACATGTGACCACCACAGGCGCCAGAGTGGCAGTCATTCAGGACTCTCTCAGCTTCCTCGAGGGTTAGACATCGGCGGAGGACGGAGTCAACGCCGAGACGATACAGGGTGTCCCCGATGATACGATAGGGTTGAGACTGATGACGGATCCGCCGCCGAGCATCTTTGGATACAGCGGGGTGAAAAGAGGACGTCTGCAAATATACAATAATATCCCCATACCAGGGATCGAGGGTGCTGATCAGAAAAAGAGTTTCGTCCTGGATATGATCTTCTGAGTGAGGGGGTGCAGAAGGAGATGGCAAAGAGCAAAGTAACTCAGCAAAGACCAGGGACTTCTTAGACTTGGCAGCAATGAATTCCAAGTCAAAATCTTGGAGGATGACTGGTGGGCTCCAGTATTGTAGCAATGATGCTACAACTCCTGGGGCTTCCTATCTCTAATTTTATCAACCCGGTAGTTCGTACAAACTTGGAAGCGACGGTGCTGTATGCACAAGTACTAGCTCTTGTCGCAGCTGTCACTTGGTCAGCTGGCACAAGTCCGCTAGGGCTCAAGCCAACTTCTATATGCTCTCAGAAGAAGCTTTCTAAATGATGGACGAAGGCTATCTCAAAGGAAATTAATCTACTTTGCAAAAATGAACTGAAAGCCAACCAAAACATGAAACCCTAGTAAACCCTAATTTGACTAGTTTGACCTCTATGATGCAATAGTGAAAGTGCAAATGTCTGAAAAGGATGCCATTACTTCTAATGATGTGAAATGCATGAACTCAAACTACTTCCATTGAAAAGAACACTGTTTTTGTATTTTTGCTTAAGTGGTTGGAGTGATTATGATTTTGTTTCTTATTAGGGTTTGGATGTGCAGAGGTGGTGCGAAGGGAAGGAAAGCTTGGGAAAGGTCAGGGGGGCTAGGAGAGGTCCCAGGGGATCCCTAGCATCAGTCCACAGAAGTCCACAACGTTCAGGTGCTCGGCAACCGAGTTTGCAGGCTTCTACAGGATGTCTGCAGGGGATCCTACAGGAAACTCAGGCATTCTACAGGAAGTCTGCTAACTTCTACAGGATGTTCTACCGTGGGAGTTTTGGGTGATGGTGAAGTGATGGAGCGGTATGGGTGGATAGGTAAGATGGAGATGGAGCTTGTGATGGCTCAGGGGCAGAGAAATAGGATGGAGAAAGAGTGCATGAAGTTGGTTGGAGGATAGAAGGATGGAAGCAACGAAAGGTCAAGAAAATGGAGCTACGTGGACAATGGAAGAGTTGGAAGGTAAACGAGCTGAATAGAGGATGAGTAGGTGGCTTAGGCACGGTTCAAAAAGAGAAGAACACGATGAAGTGGTGCTGTGCAGTGGAAATGAAACAAATCACCCCTATCTTGCATGTAAACGAAAGTTCACCAACCTATTCTAACTGTTTTATTAGGAATCAAAGAACAGCAACGTAAGTTGAAAGGAATTCGTGCATAATGCTGAACCAAAGAGTCATTACTCAAGATATAATCGCATGAACAATTCTTCAATCGAAAACATTACATCAATACTTGCATGCATATGTTGAAACAGTGTTTTTTTGGCAGTTGGCAAGGTCTACACTTCCGGTCCCCAAACAGAGGTGAAAGTGAGCATGCATTCAACCTTTTTGAACTCAACTTAACTTCAATCTCCCTACCCTAATTCTGAACTAATGAAACAACTGCATTCATGAAACTAACCTACGTAACCAAACCGAATCAGTCAACTCAGCAAACTGTATTTTTCAAGTGCAAGTAAAGGAAAGAAATGCAATGATAAAAAAACAAGTAACAATACAAAGGAAAGGAGGTCTATTGCTCTCAGGTTGGGCCCTTAACCTGAGAGCTATAGCTCCCCTAAGAACTCAGAATCGAATCCAAATCTGACTGCCTTTATTAAAATATCATGATCATGAGTCTAACAACATGCCAAAATTGGCTTACAAAGAGCAAAAACAGAGCTACAACATGACTAACCAAATTGACTAACTGAAATGAGGTCTTAAGCCCTCTTATTTATACAATTTGAGGACCCAACAGTCCTCCTAAAATTTAGGGACTTGGCTGCCCAAGACTTGTAGTTAACAGCAGTCCTACTTGACTTGCTTGGCTGCCCTTGTGCTCATTGATTTGGTGGCCTTTGAACTCCGAGCTGATGGTGGAGAATTCGAGGTAAGGGCCCATAAATGAGGGGGACACCTTCCTACAAATCCTCTAGCTTGTTCTCCCACGAATTTGGCTGCCAAGTGCTCATTAAGACCTTCAATTTTGTCTCCAAGTGGACCAAAAAGGCTACACAAAGCACCCATTAGACTTGTTGGCATAATGACTAACCAAATTCACTCTATTAACATAAAAATAATCAAAAACATGCAATAAACCAATGAGAATGGTGGATTAAGTCAACTTAGGAGGTTGAATGAGCCCAAATAATTGTCCATTTTTGGGGCTCATCATCACCCCCCTACTGAAAGTGTTTCTCATCCTCTGGGCAACCAATCTCTCTCCTCGTCTTTGATAGCCCTGGTGGCTTCTTTGGCTAACATCTCGGCCGATTCCTCCTTTGGCTTCCCTCTTTTCAAACTTCCTGTAGAAACAGTTCACTGGCTTCCTGTAGAAACAGTCCTCTGTCTTCCTGTAGAAACAGACAGCACCACTATATCTTGCTTGGCTGTGGGCGATTTTCCTTTCAGCTGGGCTGTGGCAGCCTTCATCTTCTCCTCCTTCCTACTCTTCTTCCTCACTGCCTGTTGCTTGTAACTCTGAGCTAGTGTGATTTGATGAAGTAATATTTGAATGAGTGAGGATTTAATGAAGAGGATCTATCTCCTATAATCTCTCCTCCTTGTCTCATTCAAGTTTCTGCTCTGAATTACAATGGGTGAACAAGGAATCTGGATGGACTTGGATTGTGCTAAAGATCAAGAGGCGTGCATTTATCATAGCAGATATATAACACCAAGAACCCAAGATAATCTATGCAGTGTTGGGGAGGTTAACTGGACAGGTGAAGGTGGCCAGCTATAATCATGAGTCCTCACACAAATTTTTTCTGCATGATGTGGACGAACAGAACAACCATCATGCCATATCAATTGGAAGCTAATTATTGCTACTGATTTGACCATATTTCAAATAGATTCATCACAAACCTTCATCTATGTGAGACTGGAGATTTGCTTATTTGTAAACAGAAAGGTATCTTGACCTTAAAGACCTAATTGCAGTGAGGATTTGATGAAGCCAAAACTTGTAACAATTTTGCTTTTGCTGCAGAGGATGACATAAATTGCACAAGTTAACAAACACTCTACGAAATCAAGCCTTCACGCCCATGTATAGGTTCACCAGGCATTGCTGACTTCTAAGTTTTCTGCATGCATTGCTAACTTCTAAGTTTTCAGCTAGCATCTATTTTCACTCACATGGCATGAACAAGTGGAAACTGAGAACACGGAAGTTATATGTTCTCCATATGTTTTTATCTTAGACTGACGAACATATTGAGATCATTAATAAGACAATTGTGCTCTCCAAACCATAGCAGATTTATGAATTGCCAATGTTTAAATTCAAAGCTGCTAGTTTGTTCTGCTATACATCTGTAAGTACCCCAATTCGTTTGTCTGAAGTTTGAACCCAATTATCATATACCACTATTGAAATCGGAAGATATCCAATGGGGACTTAAGCCCTCTGAATTGCTTGCATGAAGAGACTCTTCCCAAACCTTGGGCAGTAGTCCATATGAGACAAGAAAAGTTGCAATCTCCTGACCACCAGTGAACTCTGGAGTTTTCGTTTCTGACTCCATGGCCTGCTATTGCTACTGGATTTATTCCACAATGGTTTCGGATCTCAGAGCTTTCTTCAAGCTTCAAACTGGATGAAGAACCTTAGGCTTCTCTGCTCTGGAAGACTCTGCTGCACTTTCCTGTAGAAGACCCCACCCGTTTCCTGTAGAATGTGATTCTGCCTTTGAGTGAGCCCGATGCACGAGTGAAATCTGAGAACAGGTAGGAAACTCAGCAGAGGACGATAGGTTAAGCCGATTGTGGAAGCAGAGGATGTATACTTCAGTTTAACATGATGCAAGTGCAAGTTGACTAACAGGTTATGAATTTCAGCTGAGCGCACAGATTTCTGCGTGATTTTTGGAGTGAGGTGGCAGAGACATGTGTTGGCCATGCAGACAGTTGTGCTATCATGAACTGCATGTTCTACTTATGAACTTTATGTTTTCTTCTTGATCCACTGCACTGGAGTTCAAGCAGCTGACACTAACTGTTTTTTTTTTTAATTTTCACGTGAATGACTGATCATGTTGCGTGATTTTTGCCTTGATGAGTGCAATTGAACATGGCTCTCTTCTTGGCTGAATCCACCCATCTCATTCGTTCATGCAATTCTTAGATTAGATTCATGCAATAGGAGAACAAGGTTTAGTCACGTACCTGAAGTCAAACGGCTGCTTGTGAAGCTTTTTGCTGCTGCATGCTCATGTTCTGCTGCTACATGCTTGGATTCCTTGGTTGCATGAGGGCGTGGCTAATGATTTTGATTGATTTTCCTTGTGCAGGTGTCCTCTGGCCGGATCTAAGCTGCATGCAATTGTTTTCACGTTCAGATCTGCACCTTCAAGCTGCTGCTGCTGCATGGTCACAAAATCAGAACTTGTTTTCGCCATTGCTCTCAAACGGTAAACCGGATTGATATGAAACTCGGTGAGCATGTTCCTATCATCATTATGCATCTCCCATAGCAAAATCGTGATCAATGGATGCACGGATTTCAAGAAAAATGGAAAATGGCTGAATATTTCAGAGCTCAATTTCTCGGAAACCGTGCATCGAAATCGGCTGAAACTGCTTGGGTAGGTTACCATTACTCACATGCATATCCCCATGAAACAGGTTTTGAAACGGATGCACGGATATGGAGAAAATGCAAAAATGGCTGATGGTGATGGAGGCTGATTTCTTGGAAACCGTGCACTGGAATTGGCTGAAACTGCTCAGGCATGTTGCCATCACCCTTGTACAATTCCCCATAAAACGGTTTGTCAAATGGATGCATGGTTTTCAAGTTATGGCAAAAACAAATTTTGCTCCATGTGTTTTTGCTTTAAGGCACTTTGCATGTGTTTGCATGGAAGGGAAAACTGAGCTTGGGCTGTGATGCAGGTATGGAGATGATGGAGGAGGAGTTGGAAGGTTGCATGAGGACTTCTGAACCCTTGAGGAAGCTACCATGTTCGCCAAACCATTTTTTTGAGATCCATGTCTAGTTTCCCACAATTTCTACAGGAAGTTCCTGTAGAAGCACAATGAGAAGCACAAGGAGGTGGAAAAAATGATGGAGAAAGGCAAGGGATGGACACACAAGTGCTTGTAGGCCTAATCAACAGATTCCCACCATTAGATTCACTTTTGAAATTGGATTTGGCTCGTCCAAAGGTTCTACAGGATGTTTCCTGTAGAAATACAGAGCTTCCTGTAGAAGGCACAAGAAAAATTCCTTTAACCTTGATTTGAGTGCTCCTCCTGTCATGAAACATCCGTCTTGCAACCTGCAATGTCACTGCTGCAACATGAAATTATTCAATGGAGATTAGCTTTATTTTTCTTTTCTTTTTCTCTTTTTTCTTTTTTTTTTGAAAAACAACTAGGGCGCCTCATGGAGGTTTTCACCCTAATTGCCTGCCTTGGGCGCCTCCAAGGGAGGTTTTCACCCAAAGATCTTATTCCCTTTTATTTTCTCTTTTTTTTTCCAACCCATTGACCGCCTCATGGAGGTTTTCAATCAATGAGTCAATCTAAGGCGCCTCCAAGGAGGTTTTCACCTTAGATTTTTATTTTTCTCTTATTTTCATTTTTTTCCTTTTTTTTCTTTTTTTTTTCTACCCTACCCTACTTGAAAAACAAAATCATTTTCAAGTATAAGAATACTTCCAATGGAGCCATGTGCACATCGAGATTAGAGAAAAAACGAGGTGAAGGCTCGAAATGCATGCTTGGACAAGTATCCAGATCTCAGAGACCAAATGATCTGGCGTTGAAGGGATCAAACAAAGCTGAGGAAGAAAGTACTGCTGCAACTTAGTGACCTTCTGAAACCATATCTCAATATAGCTTTGATATCCTTGGTTCTTTTGCTGATCTGGATCATTCTTCATGTCACCTTCTATCATGACCTTCTGATCTTCCTCTTTTTGTTGATCTTTCTCTTGAATACATGGAAGATTTGATGGTAACCATGAGGGAACTCTCTCGATCTCTGATTCTGATCTCTTCTCTTCATCAAGTGCAGCCCATGGTTCTTTGATCTCCTCTTTGGAATCTTATTTTTCCTTTGGTCCTTCAATAGAATCTTTGTTTTGCAACACTCTTCCTGAGCTTTGGTGAACATCATTGAGCTCAAGAGGAGTCATTTGCACCTGTTGTGCCTCAGATTTGCAATGGGGTTGAGCTGCTCCATTGCGTGGTTTTGGAAATGGTATGGGTAGTTGAGTGGAGGTGTGAAATTGAGATGGAGATGGATGGCATTGTGGTTGGGTAGGCATTTGGGGTTGCCTTGGTGGAGGAGGAGGCGATGGTTGTGGATGAGCAGGTGGTGGAGGAAAATGAGCGGGATGAGAGTTGTACTGGGGCCTCCACCCCTGATAAGGTGCATTCCACTGAGGCTGTGGTTGAGCATAAGAGTGAAATGAATGAGCAACTGGTTGGGCATAATATGGATCTGTGAAGGAACAAGGAGGAGATGTAAACCAGGAAGGATGAGCAGGGGGACCCCAAGAAGGCATGAAAGTGGCTTGGTAGGGGTCATAATAGGTCTCGGGTGTCCCTTGCAGTTCCTGCTAGTAAGATCTAGGTCCATGTGGCCTCCTTTGGTTCATATAATAGAGTGATTCAGTGACTTCTTTGGTTCTCTGATATGCAACTTTGAGTCTGGGTAAGGAAGGGCACTGATCTGTAGGATGGTATTCTTCACAGATGAAACACACTTCTAGGGAGTGCATTGGACATTCGTTCCTAGGATGCTTTCTAGTGCACCTAGGACAAAAGATGACCAAAGCCCTCTTGGCTTCCTCTTGCTTCTTTTGGATCCGCAAGGTATCCAGTTGCATGGCAAGAAACTGCCTCATATCACTCTTGAAATCTTTGATCTGATTTTCAAATTCATCTTTGGACAAGATGTTGCTCCCAACATCTCTACTTGTAGCCATTTGCTCCAGAGGAATGTTTTCTTCTTCTTCTCCCCTAGAGGTTCTTTAAATATGCCTTGATGTCCACCCAGGGGTTCTTTAATCACAGCCATCGAAGAAGAGATAACGTTGGCTGTGTGAAGCAGTGGGGGGTTGTGCAATCATTTTTCTAACTTATCTCTACTCCTACAAGGCATGAAATGAAATCTTTTTGCTTGATTTTTGCTTTTTCCTACTTCTACTTGCAAAACTGAAATAGATTGAACTGCAACTAACTATCTTGCGAAAATGAAAATGCGGAATTGAAATGAAAGCAGGAAAGGACTAATCTATTTTGCTCAAATGAAATTGCAGGGATGAAATGCTAGGCTACGATTGCGGAATTGAAATGCTAATCTACGCTTGCAGAAATGAAATTGCGGAATTGAAATGCTGATCTATGAAAGAAAGAAATGCTAATCTACTTTTGCGTAAATGAAATTGCATAATGGAAATGAAATAAACTACTTAGCAGAAGGTTGTAGTAGAAAATAGAAGAATAGCAAAAATCACCAATACTCTGCCGCTTCCCTGGCAACGGCGCCAAAAAGATGGTGGGCTCCAGTATTGTAGCAATGATGATACAACTCCTGGGGCTTCCTATCTCTAATTTTATCAACCCGGTAGTTCGTACAAACTTGGAAGCGACGGTGCTGTATGCACAAGTACTAGCTCTTGTCGCAGCTATCACTTGGTCAGCTGGCACAAGTCCGCTAGGGCTCAAGCCAACTTCTATATGCTCTCAGAAGAAGCTTTCTAAATGATGGACGAAGGATATCTCAAAGGAAATTAATCTACTTTGTAAAAATGAACTGAAAGCCAACCAAAACATGAAACCCTAGTAAACCCTAATTTGACTAGTTTGACCTCTATGATGCAATAGTGAAAGTGCAAATGTCTGAAAAGGATGCCATTACTTCTAATGATGTGAAATGCATGAACTCAAACTACTTCCATTGAAAAGAACATTGTTTTTGTATTTTTGCTTAAGTGGTTGGAGTGATTATGATTTTGTTTCTTATTAGGGTTTGGCTGTGCAGAGGTGGTGCGAAGGGAAGGAAAGCTTGGGAAAGGTCAGGGGGGCTAGGAGAGGTCCCAGGGGATCCCTAGCATCAATCCACAGAAGTCCACAACGTTCAGGTGCTCGGCAACCAAGTTTGCAGGCTTCTACAGGATGTCTGTAGGGGATCCTACAGGAAACTCAGGCATTCTACAGGAAGTCTGCTAACTTCTACAAGATGTTCTACCGTGGGAGTTTTGGGTGATGGTGAAGTGATGGAGCGGTTGGGTGGATAGGTAAGATGGAGATGGAGCTTGTGATGGCTCAGGGGCAGAGAAATAGGATGGAGAAAGAGTGCATGAAGATGGTTGGAGGATAGAAGGATGGAAGCAACGAAAGGTCAAGAAAATGGAGCTACGTGGACAATGGAAGAGTTGGAAGGTAAACGAGCTGAACAGAGGATGAGTAGGTGGCTTAGGCACGGTTCAGAAAGAGAAGAACACGATGAAGTGGTGCTGTGCAGTGGAAATGAAACAAATCACCCTTATCTTGCATGTAAACGAAAGTTCACCAACCTATTCTAACTGTTTTATTAGGAATCAAAGAACAGCAACGTAAGTTGAAAGGAATTCGTGCATAATGCTGAACCAAAGAGTCATTACTCAAGATATAATCGCATGAACAATTCTTCAATCGAAAACATCACATCAATACTTGCATGCATATGTTGAAACAGTGTTTTTTTGGCAGTTGGCAAGGTCTACACTTCCGGTCCCCAAACAGAGGTGAAAGTGAGCATGCATTCAACCTTTTTGAACTCAACTTAACTTCAATCTCCCTACGCTAATTCTGAACTAATGAAACAACTGCATTCATGAAACTAACCTACGTAACCAAACCGAAACAGTCAACTCAGCAAACTGTATTTTTCAAGTGCAAGTAAAGGAAAGAAATGCAATGATAAAAAAACAAGTAACAATACAAAGGAAAGGAGGTCTATTGCTCTCAGGTTGGGCCCTTAACCTGAGAGCTATAGCTCCCCTAAGAACTCAGAATCGAATCCAAATCTGACTGCCTTTATTAAAATATCATGATCATGAGTCTAACAACATGCCAAAATTGGCTTACAAAGAGCAAAAACAGAGCTACAACATGACTAACCAAATTGACTAACTAAATTGACTAACTGAAATGAGGTCTTAAGCCCTCTTATTTATACAATTTGAGGACCCAACAGTCCTCCTAAAATTTAGGGACTTGGCTGCCCAAGACTTGTAGTTAACAGCAGTCCTACTTGACTTGCTTGGCTGCCCTTGTGCTCATTGATTTGGTGGCCTTTGAACTCCGAGCTGATGGTGGAGAATTCGAGGTAAGGGCCCATAAATGAGGGGGACACCTTCCTACAAATCCTCTAGCTTGTTCTCCCACGAATTTGGCTGCCAAGTGCTCATTAAGACCTTCAATTTTGTCTCCAAGTGGACCAAAAAGGCTACACAAAGCACCCATTAGACTTGTTGGCATAATGACTAACCAAATTCACTCTATTAACATAAAAATAATCAAAAACATGCAATAAACCAATGAGAATGGTGGATTAAGTCAACTTAGGAGGTTGAATGAGCCCAAATAATTGTCCATTTTTGGGGCTCATCAATGACGATCCATTTTGAGTATTTTCCCCCCAGCAACTGACGTGACAAAATGTACGTCATCGGGTTGCAATCAGAAATCACGGTCGTGGTGCGCAACAAGATATAATGCCGGAAGCGTTGGACGGCACAAACGGCGGCCAATGCCAACTTCTCGACGTAAGCATATCGAGTTTCCGTATCCAAGAGGTTGCGGCTGAGGTAATAAATGACATGCTCATTGTCATCATCGTTGTCTTGCACGAGAACCATGCCGATAGTGGTATCCGCGGCGGCCAGATACAGGGTATAATCACGGTGGTAATTCGGAGGTCGCAATAATGGAGCAGATACAAGGAGACCCTTGAGATTCTCGAAAGACTCTTGAGCGATAGCATCCCAATGAAAGGGTGTATCTCGCTTCAATAATCGTGTAAAACCTTTAGCCACCTTAGCATAGTTCGGAACGAATCGTCTTAGGAAATTTGCTTTGCCCTGCAAGCTCTGCAACTGTTGCAAAGAAGCAGGGGGAGGAAGATTCAGAATAGCCTCAAATTTGAGGGGATCCAGATGGATTCCCTCTCGGGAGACGATAAACCTGAGTAGTCGGCCTGATTCAACGCAGAAGACACATTTATGAGGATTGAGCTTGATACGGTAGTGTCGACAGCGAAGAAAGATTTCACGAAGTTGGGAAGGATGGTCCTGGCGTTTGGCTGAATGAACTGTTAGATCATCCAAATATGGTTGTACAATGTGATGGATGTCATGAAAAGCATAGGACATTGCACGTTGGAAGGTAGCGCCAGCATTCTTCAAACCGAAAGGGAGCTTCTTGTAAGCAAAAGTACCCCAAGGGCAGATAAAGGTCGTGTTATGCTGATCAGCGGGCGCAATATTGATCTGGTTATACCCAGAAAAACCATCCATAAACGAATAGATTTCGCTTCCTGCACACTCATCAATGAGCTGATCGATGAAGGGTGTGGGGAAGTTATCCTTAGGATAGGCGCGGTTAATGTCACGGTAATCAACACAGACTCGAACGGTACCTTGCTTTTTGTTCACAGGGACTATATTAGAAACCCAATCCGTAAGAGAAATGGGGTAAATGAAACCAGCCTTGAGAAGCTTTTCAACTTCTGCTTTAATGGTTGCAGCCTTTCGGGGGTGCACGGGGCGTAGGCGTTGACGAACGGGCTCAGCACCCGGATACGTAGGTATCTCATGCACCACTATGCTAGGGTCAATGCCGGGCATCTCTTCGTAGGACCAAGCGAAGACATCACGAAATTCGCGAAAAAGATTGGTGTAGAGCTGAACTTCCTCCGGAGTACAAGTGACTCCAATGTGAATATGCTCGACAATCCCTGGTTTCACAGAGATGTCAATGGGTTGGGTCTGCGTAATGTTTCCCATATTGCCTTCAGAAGACACTTGATAAACTTGAATAGGTGTTTGAAGGGGTTGAAATGGGATACAAGAAGCAAACCGTTCGACACAAGCGATCATTTCCTGATGGGCAGGGAGGAATGAGGAACGGTGGTGATAATCAGACCAAGGAGGTTCCTCAAGAGACATGGTCTCTATAATGGCTTCATCGGAAGGAAATATTTCCTTCAATGGATCTGAAGTAGCGTGATCTCCAAGCCAAGGGGAATGAACGTACGAGTCGGGAATGCTGCTCGGAGGAGCAGGTTCGGGCGGGGGAGCCGATGCAGCAACAATTTCAACATAGTTGAGCTCGACGAGACTCAACGGCATCGTATCGCCCCAAGATTCTATCTGATTAGCGGGAGGAAGAACCCACGGATCAGAGCGCACGGAAATCATATTAATAGGAGCGAGATTAGGAGGTGGGAGGGAAAAGACACCCATCAGGGCGGGATCTTTAAAGAGTCTGGCTCCCACACTCTTACATGATTTGGAGGTATGCTCCACGAAAGGCACGTTGCCTTCGAAAGAGGAGGCGAAGAAGGAGAGTTGGTCCACGGTGACAATCTTCCCCTGATGAGGGAAACGAATGACACGGAAAAGAGAGGAAGCCACGGCTTGCATGGCGTATGTCCAGCTACATCCGAGGAGGAGGTTGTAGGTAAGATTAGCATCGAAAACTTCGACCGTCTTCCCTTCCAAAGAGATGGGCAACCGTTGGAGGATACCATAAGGACGGGACTCTCTTCCGTCAAAGGCTTCCAATTTTGTAGGAGAATGGCTCAGCGTTGGAGAACCAATAGCTTTCCAATAGGCAACAGACATGATGCAAGTCGAAGCACCTTCATCAATGACTGTACGATGAATCGTTTTAGTATTGATAATGACCTGTATGAGGAAAGCGATTTGGTGAGGCAGTCTCAGCGTATGGCCCTCGAGGTCAAAAGAAATCAGATCCGAGTCAGCTAGGTCTATGCCGCCGATGGCCGATAGCAAGGACTTCCTCTGGGAGGGGCAGCTCTGGAGCACTTCTAGGGCGGACATAGCAGATGGAGCCTGAGCTAAGTCCTCAACGATGCTGTAGTGCTGGGCAGCACGAGCATTAGGGTTGTAAGAAGACTTCCGGAGTACACCTTTTGGAGGGGGTCGGATAGTCGTCTCAGTGCTAGGTCTCTCGATGTGGAGTGGACCAGAACTGGATGGAGGAGCGCTGGAGGAAACCTCAGGCTCTTTCCCGGCATGCGACGGATATTCTTTCGCTCGAGTAGTGATGTGGACGGGAATCGTCCCAGCCATAAATACTTGAGAGCCGAATGAAGAAGAGGGTTGCGATGGATCTACCACCATTTGAGTTTGTTGTGAAGGGAAAGGTTCTTTAAGCACAGCGGGAGTCCCAGGAGCACCTTTCAACAATCGACTAACTTCGGACCACTTGGGGCAGTCTTTAGTATAGTGATCCTCGTCACAGATAAGACAAGGATACTTAGGTTTACGTTTGGCTCCTTCCTCGGGTGGAGGTTTAGGGGAGTCCTGTCTGGGCTGTTCGGATTTATTCTTGGCTTTCCCTTTCTTTTTCCCTTTTGAGGATTTATCTGCCATGGTGGACTGGATAGCGTTAACCTTGGAAGTGTTTCCAGAATTAGATTGACCCTGAGAAGTATTTTCACTAGGAGCATTCGATTTTTGCTTCCCAGGGTTCGCAGATGATTTCTTTGAAGATGCATTTACAGAGCCAATAACACCGTCAACAGATGGCTTTGGCGGAGCTTTGGATGTTCCGAGTCTCGGGGCGTCTGGCAAATAATCATATAGAGTACATGACAGAGAATAAACTAAGTCTAGGTACTGAGCACGCGTGATAGCTTGCTCCTCAGTTACACAAGCTCCCATGGCAATGTCTCGCGCGATCGCAGGGACGAAGGAGGTTGTAAACCAATCGGTTAGGAGCTGATCAAGAATCCAAAACTTGATCAAACAACGATGCCATCTCCATTCATGTATATGATCGGATATATGCGTGGCCGTGTCCTATTTGAGAGACATAAGGAGGTGTGTCCCCGTCTCATACCGAATGGGTAACTGAAAATGAGTTAGGAATGCCATAGCCAACGAGTTGAAATCTTGAAATGTTCCGTGATTCAACTCAATATACCACTTAGCGGCCGAGCCGGTGAGAGTCCTTTGGAAGAGGCGGAGCCGGATGGAATCATCAAGCCACGAATTGGATGAGCACCAAAGGTGATAGGTCATTACATGGGCTTGAGGGTCCTCGCCAGCTTTGCCATTGAATTTTGGGCAATCACCGGGTATATTGGTCGGAACTGGTGGCCAATATGGATTATGAAGAATGGGATCATTTGTCAATTTGGACACATCTGGCAGTTCCAATGTCGCTAAGAAAGGTAACTGAGGATTGAAGGACATTTGTGGCCGTGGAAGAGAGGTAGTACTAGGGTTCCAACCAGGTGGTGGTTTCCCCCATGGACTTTGCCCGGACGGGCCTGGCCCATAAGGGTTCTGCCCATAGGGATTTTGTCCATAGGGGTTCTATCCATAAGCAGAGAGCTGACTCTGGATCTGCCCCCCAGCACCCCATGGACTAGCAACTTGACTTGCAGGCGCAACATACTGTTGCTGATAATTCTGATAAGGGGTGACCTGCATTTGTTGATAATTTTGATAAGGGGCTAACTGAGTTTGCCCCTGGGGTTGCTGGTAACCATACGGTTGCTGAGCTCCATACTGTGCTGTGGAGCTGTAACAAGGGTCTTTTTCACCTCTAGTTATCTCACATTACAAGTCAATCCGGGAGCGTTTTGTTATTGTAAGGGACATCTTAATTTGAGGCTATTTGTCAGGATAATGCTTCGTAGTATAGATCTAAAGAATACAAGAGTAAACGGATGCTAATGCTAAATTACTTTTGCATAAAGAAATCACACACGCAGCAACTTCGTCGGTCGAGGGTATGGAATTAATAACCTATCCCCCTAGAAACTGATGAAGGAGTATGGATCATGATCTGCGAGCATTATAGCGTCTGCTGTATCTCACAACAGTCTTGAACCTCCTCTCATGCCACTTCAATAAACGCAAGCGAAAGGAACAGCAATAAAACAGAATGAAACAGCAACTTCAGAAATGGAACAGCAATAAAAGGAACAGTAGTAAATGGAACGGCAGTAAATGGAACAGCAGTAAAGAAACTAAGTCTCGCGAGGTCAACACTTCCAATCCTTGGCACACACTTACATACAAAAGGAAAGCAATCATTTATACAGGTTTGCAGCTTAATCAAATGGAACAGCAAATTATTAAAGACAGGAAACGTCAATCATATATATATCAAATGGAATAACAAATCATTAAAGACAGGAAACGTCAATCATATATATACGATCTGCAATAGTCACCAACAATCCATTAACCCCAATCACCTGTAGCTGAAATATTCTACTTATGAATTTTGTAATTGATGCAAACAATTCGGATCAACAGTATGCGAAGAATCCTGAAAGTATGATATGAACTTGTTACAGAGATTTATAACAGGAAAGCTACAGATGAATAAATATGAAACGACATGGAACCATAACAGATTAGGAGAAACAAACCACACAAAGCAGAATTGTAATGGTACAATCAGCCAGTGTCCGTTGGAGCCGGGCCCAAAGCTTCCAATGGCGCACTGCCGTAAACTACTTCAGACGCACGGAGAAATTAACACCAAGATATTATATTAATGCATCAATGAGATTACAAACTAAGTCTCAGAGAGACTCAATAGTCTGAGTTCAACTGACAATAAAATTCATGACAGAAAGTTAAGGATACCCAAAAGTCCTCTAGTTTTCAATGCTACCCTCCTTTTATACAATTAACGGCGGAGTTCACCGGTCGACAAAACGATTGATCGTAGCGATCCCTCAGGATCGAAGATCCTGAGGGATCCGCTAAACTGTTAACGCTTTCTTTTACTCGGCCTGCATTTCCGAACTGGCAGTCCTTCATCTCGTTCCGGACTGATCTTCCTTGATTTACTCGACCTGGTCTGAACCTTATTTAGAGTTGGAGGGACAGCCGTTATCTTCTCATCAAATCCTCGTTTTGCATTGCGCCTTTCTGCTTTTACCTTTTCCTGCGTAGGGAAGACAACTGTTAGTGATTGGATCATTTTAGACTCATTCTCGTTGCATTTTCCCTACTTTATAATAAAGAAAAGATTACAACTATTGCTTAAAACATCACTAAATCATTTATTAAAACATACCTTCCCAATGCTCTACACACCCCCCGACTTACTCTGTTTCATGGCCTCATGAAACCGTTATAATTAACATGGAGAGCAGTAAGAGAATAGGCTGGAGAGGGTACTTCATGAGGGGGTCTGCAACCATGATAGGCAACCAGATTATCAAAGAAATAATGCAACTGATCTGCAGGCATATCATACAAGGCCTGGTACCCCGGTGCAGGGTGCCAGATAATTGGGCTACGGAACCGATATCCTAACCATGATGGTCCGGCTTGCAGAATGTACTGGCCATAAAAAGGCAGTCGTTCAGCAGCCAGCTCAAAGTTCTCATATCTGAAGGGCTCCCTGAGCTGGATGCTTGGGGTGGAAATCCGATAACGGAATTTGGCAGCCTCCAAGGCGGAATCTTTAATAACCAGGAAGTATTCTAAGCTATTTCGGATCAACTCCTCATGCATGGGTCCTAGTAGTTTTATAACGCCAGGGTTTCTCATAAGGCTTTTGTGTGATTGCCATAGGCGAACTGGATCTTGAGGCTCAGCCCTGACCCATAGATCTAGGCTGTGCTCCTGCCTCTGAAAGGCATTGTAAGCCCTGAGCCATTTTAACTGGTTGACCCCGAATGAAACAAAGGCTTGCAGCTGTATATCCCCCACAAAGGGGCCAGGGTTTAGATCAGTTTCCTGCTCAAGCACCATATTGTGCAAATAAAATTCGCATAATAATCGTTGGACCTTAACCCCATAATGTTTGCAACAATCAATAAAATCATTAACAGTGTTAATCTGAATGGGAGCACCTGCCCTGACAGCTTTTATTTTCAATCTTAAGTATCTTTCAAGGAGGAATAAAGCATAATTCTTCGCGGGGGCCCTGCAAGTCAAAACATCATCATACAACGAACATACAGTGTCCAATTGTTTAATAACAGCATCTAGTCGATGTGTTACCTTAGCAACCTTTTCCTGTTCCTTCTGCCATCCTTCAAAAGCCTGACTCTCCGATTTACTCATGTTTCGCAGCTGCTGTTGCAGTTCTTCATGTTTTTCCAGAGGGATCCTTTGTTCCTCTAACTGCTCAGCCCTCTGCTGCAATTCTTCGTATTTTTCTCGAGGAATCCTCTGCTCAACCTCCTGTTGCAGCTCCTCATATTTCTCTCGAGGGATCATTTGTTCCTGTAGTTGTTCAGCCTCTTGTTGGGCCTGTCTTATCTCGCGGCGCAAGGCCTTGGTTTTTGGATCCCTTTCCCATAATTCCCTGGAGGCAGGAAGATTCGCCTGGACCTTTACATTTCGTCGCTTAATTTTCCCTGAAGGTGGTGTCTCAGTGTGAACTGCTCTATTTTCTCCTTCCTTCTTGACATGTATAAAGGGGTACGGTGGTCCCTCTGTAACTGGGATGTCGGCTTGTGGCTCAACTTTAATTGGAACGGCAGTCGGTTCTAATGGGCCATTTGGAATATCAGCCTGCTCCTTTATGTCAATAGGAACGGCATTCTGGTGCCCTGCTCCAGATGGAACAGCATTTTGTTCCTCAGTATTAATTGGAACAGCTGCAGGTTTGCTAGCAGAGTATCGACCTACTAGATGTCTATAGGTGCTCTGTCTTCCTCTCTGAGATGTCCCAGCTGTATTTGTCCTTCTTTTTCTTCTCACAGTCCTCTTTATTCTCAAACTGGCTTTCAGACTCCGAATTTTCTACCGGAGCTGGGCTATAATATTCAGCAATTTCTGTTGTTTTCTTCTCAACTTCTTAATTTCTTTTGCCTCGGCTGTGGGCACATGGGCAGCCCTCAGTTCTGCTCCTCTTTCATCGAGGGTTTCTTCTATCATTCGGGGAACGTCCTGTTCCCGACAGTCATTTTCATCCCCCCCGCCATCAGCGGGTGGATTTCCTTCTGGTGTTTTGGGAACGGCTTGTTCCTGATTGGTATTCAGATTTTCTTTGTCAATGACAGGGGGGTTTTCTTCCCCTGCCATCCCATCATGCAATTCGTCACGCGCCTCTTCCTCAGAAGGTCCTTCGGGAGGCTCTGCCGGACTAGAGGGTGAAGGATAACCTCTAAGGCTGGCCAAGATGGTGGCCAGCTCTTCTTCCTCCACAGGGTTTTGTGGATGGCTACCCCCCAATTGTTCCATCTCCTTCTCCCGAATTGGCTGCTCAGTAGCTGCCTCTGGATAGCTGGTCTCGGCCACAGAGTCGTCATCCCTATCTCCTTCTTCAGCTCCTACTTCATTCTCTGTTTGTTCCAGGTTTTCCCCAGGTATTTGTTCTGGCGCTGGAGGGTCTTCTGTTATTTCAATCGGCTGGCCTATGTTTGGCTGGATTTTTTCCAGCCTACCTCTTATCTTTGCCAACCGAACTGACTTTCTAGGCCTCCTGGGCTGTTCGGGTGTGCTGACCACCTGTTCTTCCGCCTCCACCTTTCTGCGTTTTTCAACCTGTTCTTCTGTGCCAGAGGAATGCCTTCGCTTTAAGGTAGCAGGTCTTTCTGCGGCCAATTCCTTACGTTTTTCTGCATGTCTAGTTGCTTCAGGGGTGCATTTTTGTTTCCCTAGCTTTATGCATTTCTTTGCTTGCTCGGTTGTGCCCGAGGGTTGCTTCGGTTTTGGCGATTCTCTGGGTTTTTTAGGTGTTTCGGCGGTGCTAGCGGGGTGCTTCGTCTTTGGGGATGGTGATTCTACTCCCCCTTCAATTGCTGTAAGAAGTTCCCGCCAGCTGGTCTGCTGCCGAGCGAGACTGTATGTCACTATCAGGCGGATCAGTCCGTGGTGGCTAACCACTGCGTCTTCATGGTGTGCCTTTTTCAGGCTCCGAGAGGTATCATGCAACAATGAATTTAACAATGCAGGGAGATTCACAGCACATTTTCCTTTTAACACAGCTAAGAGCTTAAGGTGACGCGGCCTTACCACATCTTTTCGTCCTTCGCAGGTGATGTAGCTCTGTACTACCTTTGCCAGTTCGCTCCAAGGTTCTCCCAGTGTTGCCGGCAGCACTCCTTTTCCCTTCACTGTCAGCTCCTGCCCTTCATCTTGGAAGAGTTCTACGATCTTTTGCAGTCTTTCTTTCTTTGTCGTCCATATTGGACCTAAGTCTGGTAATCCGGTTACTTCCGCGATTATTTCCTTCGTGACTGCTATCTGCTTCCCACCTACCACTGAGTGTTCTTCCTGCAAATTCTGCAGGAATTCCATGGCCACTATTTCGTTTGATTTGCGTAGGCGGCCAAAATAAGTTAACCACCCTGCTTTTTCTAAGATCTTCCGAGCGGCTTCGGAGATTATGAGCTCGCTCGGCTCGCTTCTGATAGATTTTCCCCCCATGGTTCTGTTTCAGGGTCTAGATGGAACAGCAATGCAAAGAACGTAATTGCGGCAAAAAGAAAAGACACAGAGCATGCATGAATAATTGATCATAAATAACAACTTTTTCGAAAAATAGCATTGTCATGCCGTTAACGCATATCGTACCTCCGTATCATATCATTTCCGAATGATGTGTTAACACGTGGCCGGCGGAGTAATGAAGTCACCTCCCCCCCGCGCGAAATGATAGGCTGCCTCAGCCGTCAAATAGAAGAAGGCGGTCATCCCATCACCGAGTCATAATGGAGCAGCTTATAAAGTTTTGCCATGTTGCAGATTAGACAGAGAAATACCGAGATCGATGCGACGGATAGATCGCGTTTAACATAAGCCTTCGTGATGTGATGCAGAACATAAGGATAGGACGTCTAGCACTCATGGAAAGTCTGAGATAGTCATAGTCAATGCCTTTGCCATAATTGGTAATGATAAATATTCATGTGACGTATCCATTAAGGTGTAAGATATAATTATTACGAGGATAGAAAGAAATATTTAATAAGATCCAAATTGGTGTATATGTTTTGACTCCGATACCATTAACAGAGCTCTGCTGCCGACCAGTGTTTATAACCGTGGCAGAGTTGTTTATTTCACCCTGGAACCATAGTCCTTTGTGTAGTTTTGAAGAGCAATTCTTGTCAACATGCAGGCCATCATGCTGGCTTGGTAACCAGATAACCATGACGCCATTCACCAGAGAGGCGCGAAACGTGGGCAGGCTGGCTCGTGATGAGACCCCCTGTTCCAAGGTTTGTTTATATAATGAACCTGTTGGACCATATCCCTGGTGTGGTGGCCATAATGGGAATGCCACTTCGCTTCCAATCTTATGATCATAGTAGGCTGGTTCTTAATGAAACCCCCTATCCTGCATTTGACAAATAATTTCTTTTGGTTCTGCTGCTTTTTCTTTTGAGATAGACTTTTGCTCTTGTATAGTTACACATAAGGGTGGTTCAGCCCTCCTTAAGAGTGGGAATGGCGGAAGAAGTCTTGTTATCCCAATAGGAAAATATAAATTTTCTATTCTTATTTCCAAGTAATAATAAAGAAAATTGTAGGAACGTAACATGATGAAATTTTCCAACAGGGCAGAGGAGGTGAGACTTATGGCTGAAAGAATGATGAGTGTATGGTTCCCTCCTTTGTTGTATCAATACTAGGGCTGTTATAGATAGCGATCTATGATGTGCTGATCTTGATATATCATGCCTTTTATATTTGTTGCATAAATGTATAGCTGCTACTTATGGCCTCGGGACAATGTTTTCTTCTTATAGAAAGGACGAGGGCAGACTATTTCTTTCTTGCAAGGGAGGGTGGGAGGGTTCTTTTGATGTAATGTCCTAAGATAACAAAAACACTTAAATGCTGCTTGCTAAAAAAAAGAATTGAAAAAAACACACAAATGTTGCTCCTTCTAAAAAGGGATAAAAAAAAAATTCAAAAGTGCTGTTCCTTTTGAAAAGGAACAGCAAAAATTCAAAAGTGTTGTTCCTTTTGGAAAGGAACAGCAAAAATTCAAAAAGTGCTGTTCCTTTTGGAAAGGAACAGCAAAACTCAAGGGTGCCGTTCCTTTTTGAAAAGGAACAGCAAAACACACAAGTGTTGTTCCTTTTGAAAAGGAACAGCAAAACACACAAGTGTTGTTCCTTTTGAAAAGGAACAGCAAAACACGCAAGTGATGTTCCTTTTGAAAAGGAACAGCAAAACACACAAGTGCTGTTCCTTTTGAAAAGGAACAGCAAAACACACAAGTGCTGTTCCTTTTGAAAAGGAACAGCAAAACACACAAGTGCTGTTCCTTTTGAAAAGGAACAGCAAAACACACAAGTGCTGTTCCTTTTGAAAAGGAACAGCAAAACACACAAGTGTTGTTCCTTTTGAAAAGGAACAGCAAAACACACACTTGAAACATATATACAAAATTTACAATTTTATATACAAAATGTGGTAATAAAGAATGAACTTCTTACCAATCTATAGGGGAGGAAGTTTTTGCTTCCTCTCCCATAATCTTGATGTTAGTATCTTGGCGTAACTGCTGGCAAAATGATTCCCGAGTGAGCGGTTTGCGATACAGACGAACTCGGTGGCCGTTTACCTTAAATGTATATCCAGATCCATCAATTGTAATCAAAGTAAGGGTCCCATTGTCATGGACTTTTTGAATCTCGTATGGTCCCAACCATCGAGTCTGAAGCTTCCCCGGGAAATCCTGAAATCTAGAATCGTATAACAGAGCCCAGTCTCCTTCGTGAAATATCTTGTTTTTGATGAGCGCATCATGCCATTTGGCTCGCTGCTGCTGGATGAGTGCTGTATTCTGTAATGCAGCGAGCCTTGTTTCGTCCAACTCATTAATTTGCTGTAATCGATTTTTCTGTGCTTCACTTAAATCTAATCCGACTTCTTGGGCAGTTCGCAGGGTTTGGATCTCAAATTCGATAGGAAAAATGGGTTGCTTTCCAAACACTAAGTGATATGGTGAATAGCCAGTGGTACTTCTCCATGTGGTTCGATAAGCCCACAGTGCCTCCGGTAGTCGGGCGGCCCAATCGCGGCGGTGTGAGGCAACAGTTTTTGTCAAAATTGACTCTATTATCTTATTACTGTTTTCAACTTGCCCATTTGCCTGCGGATGGTATGGGGTAGTAATTTTGTGATGGATGTGATGGTTACTGAGTGTTGCAGCTAATTTATGTCCCACAAATTGTGGTCCTCCATCTGTAACCACTTCCCTTGGAAGACCATAACGTACAAACAAATGGAACAAGAACTGAATTACCGACTCCTCTGTAGCTCTGGGTAATGCCTCCGCCTCAACCCATTTGGTAACATATTCAGTTGCCACCAAAATGTAGGTTTTTTGGTTTGATGGGGGGTTGATGGGTCCGACAAAGTCCAGAGCCCAGCGTTCGAAAGGTTCGATCACCAATTGAGGCCGCAAAGGCATTTCGTCTGCTGGGCCAGGTCGTCCTACACGCTGACAACTATCGCAGGCCTGGACAAATTTTTTGGCATCTTTGAAGATTGTAGGCCAGTAATATCCCGTTTGTAATACTTTGTGTGCTGTCCTTCGTTCAGCGAAATGTCCTCCACATGGCCCGTCATGGCAGGCTTTCAAGATATCAAAGATTTCGTCTTCTCGAATACATCTTCTGATTTCCATATCTGCGCCTGTGTGAAACAGATAGCCCCCAACCCACGAAAATCGATTGCTTTTCGCTACGATTTGTTTCCGTTCATTGGGAGTTAAATGTTTTGGAAGCTTACCTACTGCAAGATAATTAGCCACATCAGCGTACCAGGGAGTCTGAACAGCGACTGCAAATAAGTGTTCATCTGGGAATTGGTCCTCAACTGCTGCTGTTTCAACTGATTTTGGTATTCGTGAAAGAAAATCAGCTACAGGGTTCTCCTTCCCTGGTCGATCTCTGATTGTAATGTCGAATTCCTGCAACAAGATCAACCACCTGGTTATTCTTCCATTTGTAACAGGCTTATTTGCTAAATACCTAATAGCAGAATGGTCTGTATAAAAAATAACGGGATAGCCTGTAATATAGTGTCTAAATTTATTAATAGCATGTATCACAGCTAAAAATTCTTTTTCGGTGACAGTGTAATTTAATTCAACCGGAGCCAAATTTTTGCTGATGTAATAGATAGTGTATGGTCTTTTCTCTTCTTCTTGGCCCAACACTGCACCGATTGCTGTGTCTGAGGCGTCGGTTGAAATTTGGAATGGTAAGTTCCAATTAGGTCCTCTGAGAACTGGAGCTGTAGATAGCAACTTTTTTAATTCTGTGAAGGCTCGATCACATTTTTCTGTCCACAAAAAATCAACATTTCCAGTTAATGCATGTAGAGGTGCGGCAATATGTGAGTAATGTTGTATAAATCGTCTATAATACCCAGAAAAACCAAGAAAACTGCGTACCTCTGTTTGATTAGTGGGGGTTGGGATAAGCATGAGTATTTGAATTTTAGCCGGGTCTACCTGAATGCCAGCTGCTGAGATGTAATGTCCCAGAATGAGTCCTTCTGTCATCATCATGTAACATTTTTCGTGACTCAAGCAAAGCCTGGTAGCGATGCAACGCTCTAGGACTTTTTCGAGAGTGTCCAGGGCTGGATCAAAGTCATCTCCATATGGTGTGAAATCATCCATATAGACTTCCAATCCATCATTAATTAAATCTGTGAAGATGCTAAGAACAGCCCGTTGGAATGTGGCCGGAGCATTACATAATCCAAAGGGTAAGACTCGGTAGGCGAACGTTCCCCAGGGGCAAGTAAAGGTAGTCTTGTCCTGGTCTTCAGGGGCAATCTGAATCTGGTTATATCCGCTGAAGCCATCCAAAAAAGAAAAAAATTTCTTGCCTGCTAAGGTGTCCAATACCTGATCTATGAAAGGGAGAGGGAAGTGATCTTTTTGTGTAGCTTTGTTTAATTCTCTGTAATCAACACAGATCCTCCATTTCCCGTTCTTTTTAGGTACGACCACAAGTGGGGAGACCCATTTGCTGTCAGAAATAGGATAAATAAAATTAACGTCTAATAATTTCTGCAGCTCATCTTTTACAACATCTTTTAAATGGGGATTGAGTCTTCTCTGTGGTTGGCGAACCGGTCTTGCAGCTTTCTCGATATAGATACGATGTGTACATAGCTGGGGATCAATCCCCTTCATATCGGGATAGTCCCAAGCAAATGCCTCTTGATACTTTCGTAGGAGCTGGATGAGTTTGGTCTCTTGCTCAGGTGTCAGATTAGCGTTAATGTTTAAAGTTTTGCCCGGTTCAATTTGTATTACTTTGCTGTTAGCAACAGAGGTTACAGGTATATTTGGGTCATTGTCATCTTTTAGAGGATCTTCCTCTAATTCGTTATCAAATGCCGCTTTTATCATAAAGCATTGTGTATACGATGTGGATTCTGTTTGATTAATGAATTTATTGATGGCATCATCTTCCGTTTGATCTTTAAAATCTAGCGCTTCCTGAACTGTTAATGGAGGTCTAATATTATCAGTAATATATGAGGCAGGGCGCAGATTGGTCAGCGATGTATGAGGTGTGATGCTTGGCTGGGCTGGCGGGTACAAGATTAAATTTTTGATATCCGGTCCTCTGGTTATGGTCATGTTTCCCTGCCGGCATCCAATGTAGGCGTCAGCAGTAGCGAGCCATGGTCTACCTAGAATTAGCGGATGTCCATCTAGTCGGGTTTTTGGATTAATCACCAGAAAATCGGTCGGGTATTCCCAAGAGTCCACTGAAACCATGACATCATACAAGGTGCCTTCTGGTCTTATTACTGATCGGTCAGCTAGCTCTAGTAAAGTGGAAGTAGGCTCTACCGATGTGATTCCAAGCTTCCGGCAGGTTGATGTTGTCAGGATGTTAATCGCAGCCCCTAGATCTACTAAAACGTTGGTCAGGGTCTGCCCACAGACTTGAACAGTGACAATTGGGTTTCCAGGATCCTCATATTTAATTGGTGTTTCTTTCCCTGATAAGAGGTCGGATAAGGTGCCGACTACCTGGACTCTAGGGTTAGGGGTTATATTTCTTTTTGTTTTTCTGCTACACAGGTCTTTTATGGTTTTTGCATATATGGGGATATCCTGTATAGCCTGAAGGAATGGAATTCTTATATACAAGTTTTGAAGTTCTCCCAGAATATCAAAATCCGGATATTGCATTTGTCTTGGAATGGCCAGTCGTTCTGGGAACGGTGGAGAAGATGTAATTACTTGCTGATGAACCTGATCTTTACTTACTTCTTCTTGTTGTGACGACTGTTCTATCGGTAACTGGTTTTCAATATGAGCGGTTCTATGTCCCTCAGTTTCTATTATTCGCCCAGATCTCAACTGAAGATCATTGCACTCCTGCAGAGCAGATTCAATCTCGGAAGATTCTATAATTTGAAGAGATTGAACTGGTCGATTATTTGGGTTCGGGTTGGGTTGGGCTGGGAGCTGCGGTCTTAGGTTGGGCTAGGGATTTTGTTGCAAGGCTGGCAGAGTTGGTTGAGGGAGCGGAATTGATCCTGGTGTTTGATATGTCGATCTTGGCCAGTTGCTCTGCCAGGGTGAACTTTGCGAAGTGGAAGGGGTCCACTGCGGAGGATATGAATTATTTGGCCAATATGGCGGAGGATAAGGACAGTTTGGCCAACCAGCTTGGTTCATCCAAGGGTTCGGAGTAGGAAACATTTGAGGCGGCCAATTTGAAAACGGTTGCTGAGACTGATTTTGCCACATATTCTGTTGCTAAGCATTAAATTGCGGAGATTGAAAAGAAGAGGAGGGATCTTGAAACATACCAGGTTGCCTAGGTTGCCATTGACGACGCTGGTTGATAAAGTATGCTGATTCTGGTTCCTCTTCTGCTTCTTTGTACACCGCCTTTAAACCAGGGAGCGAGGGACAGCTTTCAGTCGGATGGTCCTTGGTACAAATAGCACATATTTGAACTGTATCAAGCGGGCATTCTTTCTGGCTATGTTTCTTCCTGCATCGTGGGCAGAAAATTGCCAGATTCTGTTCTGCTTCTGCTTGCTTCTGTTTAGCCTGCACAATATCAAGTTGTGTTGTTAATGTCCCCATGATATCAGTTTTAAAATTCTCTAACAGATTTCCAAGTTCCACTCGTGATACTCCTTCTGTTGATGTTCGATTGTCTCTAATGAAGCGATCATATTCTGCTGGTTTTATCCGTGTGCTGCCTCTTGAGCTCCTGATACACAGATCAATGATGTCAGCAAAATTTTCCTGATAAATGTCCCCTTTTCCCATAATATTCAACGTTTCAATCCATTGCTCCTTCATACCTCTAATCAATGCAGTTTTCAACACGTTATCGGGCAGAGGTAACGATGCATATGGAGATCTCTGCAAGTTATATTGGAAACGTTCTACATATTCTTCTAAAGTTTCATTTGGTCTGGCTGACATTTGAAAGATTTCATCCTTTAGTTCTCTTGATCTACAATAATCCTGATATTTTTTTAAGAAGGCCGCTTTCATTTCTTCCCAATTGTTTATGACTCCACCACCTAAACCCATGAACCATCTCAGAGCTGCTCCCTTCAAAGTAGAGGGAAACAGTTTTAGCTTCTGGGGATCAGTAGTGTAATCGTATCCCCTGCATAACACATCAAATTCGAATAGAAACGCATCAGGGTCTTCTGATGTGAGTCCATGAAACGTCGGGATATGCTGAAGCGGAATTGCCTTCATTGGTGCATTCGCAGCGGAATCTACTATGGGATATTGCAAAGTAGAGGTTTGGATATTTGGCTGATTCTGCGCCATGGAATCAAATATATGCCAGTAATCTTCAGGAATTTCCAATAGAGTATTCCTTGGTTGCGGAGGGGTAATCTTAGCAGGAACTGTTTTTACAGCACTCCCTTTATCAGGGATAATGATGGCCCCTACTGTCTGAGGTGAATGGATTCCCTCAACGAGGATTTTTGCAGCGCTTCCTTTATCTGGACTATTTAAAGGCTGGTTTGGTTCAATAGGAGATCTAGGTTCCTCGATTTCCCCTGTTTCTCCTTCTCCTTCGCAAAGGTTGCTAAAATTTCCTTCGTGCACTGGTCCAGGAGTCGAATTGTCAAATTCTTGAAAGTCCTGCTCCTCTGTCTGACTGTGCACCTCCGCAAAGGCTTCAGATGGTGATTCTGAGGCCTGAAGGGAACTAGCAGGTTGTTTAAAGTTTACTTTCCTATAACCTACTGATGGCGGAGATCCGGCTTTCTTGTAAATTTCGTCTATAAAGGTCTTTCGTCCAAGGGTCGCCGACCCCTTGGCTTTTTCGGTTTTGGATGGAGGCTTTTGATTCTTTTCTGGCTTTTTCTGCTTAGTCATGCACTCCAATTAAATTACTAAATCAATTCTGCTAGGAAAGCGGACGGTGGAGCAGGGCTTTTACATGCTCCGCACGCAGGTTCTTACCTTCCGTTTTTAAAATCCAGTTCTCCCCTAACAGATTCACACACTACCCTGTTAAAAAAAACAAATGGCTATGCCCCTTCCCCGGCAACGGCGCCAAAATGTGGAGCTGTAACAAGGGTCTTTTTCACCTCTAGTTATCTCACATTACAAGTCAATCCGGGAGCGTTTTGTTATTGTAAGGGACATCTTAATTTGAGGCTATTTGTCAGGATAATGCTTCGTAGTATAGATCTAAAGAATACAAGAGTAAACGGATGCTAATGCTAAATTACTTTTGCATAAAGAAATCACACACGCAGCAACTTCGTCGGTCGAGGGTATGGAATTAATAACCTATCCCCCTAGAAACTGATGAAGGAGTATGGATCATGATCTGGGAGCATTATAGCGTCTGCTGTATCTCACAACAGTCCTGAACCTCCTCTCATGCCACTTCAATAAACGCAAGCGAAAGGAACAACAATAAAACAGAATGAAACAGCAACTTCAGAAATGGAACAGCAATAAAAGGAACAGCAGTAAATGGAACGGCAGTAAATGGAACAGCAGTAAAGAAACTAAGTCTCGCGAGGTCAACACTTCCAATCCTTGGCACACACTTACATACAAAAGGAAAGCAATCATTTATACAGGTTTGCAGCTTAATCAAATGGAACAGCAAATTATTAAAGACAGGAAACGTCAATCATATATATATCAAATGGAATAACAAATCATTAAAGACAGGAAACGTCAATCATATATATACGATCTGCAATAGTCACCAACAATCCATTAACCCCAATCACCTGTAGCTGAAATATTCTACTTATGAATTCTGTAATTGATGCAAACAATTCGGATCAACAGTATGCGAAGAATCCTGAAAGTATGATATGAACTTGTTACAGAGATTTATAACAGGAAAGCTACAGATGAATAAATATGAAACGACATGGAACCATAACAGATTAGGAGAAACAAACCACACAAAGCAGAATTGTAATGGTACAATCAGCCAGTGTCCGTTGGAGCCGGGCCCAAAGCTTCCAATGGCGCACTGCCGTAAACTACTTCAGACGCACGGAGAAATTAACACCAAGATATTATATTAACGCATCAATGAGATTACAAACTAAGTCTCAGAGAGACTCAATAGTCTGAGTTCAACTGACAATAAAATTCATGACAGAAAGTTAAGGATACCCAAAAGTCCTCTAGTTTTCAATGCTACCCTCCTTTTATACAATTAACGGCGGAGTTCACCGGTCGACAAAACGATTGATCGTAGCGATCCCTCAGGATCGAAGATCCTGAGGGATCCGCTAAACTGTTAACGCTTTCTTTTACTCGGCCTGCATTTCCGAACTGGCAGTCCTTCATCTCGTTCCGGACTGATCTTCCTTGATTTACTCGACCTGGTCTGAACCTTATTTAGAGTTGGAGGGACAGCCGTTATCTTCTCATCAAATCCTCGTTTTGCATTGCGCCTTTCTGCTTTTACCTTTTCCTGCGTAGGGAAGACAACTGTTAGTGATTGGATCATTTTAGACTCATTCTCGTTGCATTTTCCCTACTTTATAATAAAGAAAAGATTACAACTATTGCTTAAAACATCACTAAATCATTTATTAAAACATACCTTCCCAATGCTCTACATGTACCTGGTAAGCAGGTTGCGCTTGGTAAGAAGGTTGGGATTGCAATCCACCTTGCATCTGAAAACCAATTTGAGTCTGGGGCCCAGAAGGATGTCCTTGAACAGTTTGAGCTTGGACCATCTGGCCGGAAGGTTGCCCTGGTTGGGTTTGGGACGGACCTATTTGCCCAGAAGTACGAGCTTGCTGGGTATTAGGTTGTCCTTGTGCAACCGAGGGTTGTCCTTGCGGAATAGATGGTTGAGCGGGCTGGACGGCCGGTTGACCCTGAGGTTGACCAGCTTGTCCAGAAGGATGACTAGGGTGGGCAGTGGGTTGGCCCTGCTATACGTAAGGCTAACCCCCTTGCCCAGAAGGATACCCCTGCTGGACTATCGGTTGTCCTTGTTGAATATAAGTTTGTCCTGCTTGTCTAGAGGGATAACCTTGCTGGACACCAGGTTGACCTTGTTGGATGTAAGGTTGTCCTGGTTGTCCAGACGGGTAACCTTGCTAGGTACCAGGTTGCCCTGGATTACTAGAAGGTTGAGTTAGATAAGTAAAAGATGGACCACCAGCGGCCGAAGGTTGTCCCTGATAGGGTTGTCCTTGTGGGCCCCCAAGTTGTCCTGGGTAAGACCGGCCGTAATATTGCTGCCCTTGGGGGGTTTGCGTATAAGACAGCTGGCCTTGGTTAGGTGGTCCATGAAGCTGCGCAAGCATTGCTTGGCCCCCATGGTAAGTGGTGGCGCCCCAAGCAACGGATAATGGTACCGAGACCTCAACAACAAGTTGAGTAGGCAAGGGTCTGGAAAGATAAAGGAACTGACCAGTAGAGTCGTAATAGTAAAATGGACCTTGCGCGTTCGGATCCTGAACAGCTTGCATATACTGATCATACGGCCCCCCTCCTGGGACGGGACCAGAAGAGGGTGGTGCACTTTGTGCAGGATGAACAACTTTGGGTGTATGTGCCGGCTGGCCACTACTCACTTGACCGTGAGGCGGACCAGCACCAGTAGTCACAGCTGAAGACGCCGTAATGGCACTAACAACCGGAGTTGAATGTGCTACACAAACAGTTGGATTCGTTGGAACTGAAGTGACGGGTGTACTGTGAACTTGTGAAACAAAAGATCCCGTAGTGGGAGTGATGCGGAGGTCCCACATGGTACTTGAAGCGGGGATCTTGGCACTCATATTATCCTTCATCGACTTATAGCGTGAGGGTACCGGAGAAGTGGTCGGGATAGGAGTTTCGATACTCGACAACACGGGTGTCTCACTCACTCTAGGAGATGTCTCATCCATGTGTGAGGTAGACATTGGAGATGAAACACCAGGAGGGGTAACAAGAATATCGTCCTCTTCAGGCTCCCAGATGGGGTTCCAATGAATTTCGTAATCCTCGTCGTCCGGAGCACGAGAGTTGATCGGTTGGATACTCGGGATAACAGGAAGAGTATCACTGACAACCGGTACCTCAGGAGCAACGGAAGACGGAGACCCTTGATCACTTGGAACGGGAGACGGGATCGATGGTTCAGCCAGGATGACAAACTTCAAAACAAAACCTAAGGGAATCTAACGAGAAAGGACCCTACTCAAACTAACGCACACAAGATCTAACCAGGTAATGTTAATCGCGGCCAAATAAATTTTTAAGACGCAAGGACACAACTTGACCTTTTCATGTTTTAAGAGTCGAGAAAAGGACAAAAGATGACTCTAGTCTCCTTCGAATGTTTAGTGAGCCCGAAGTGACAAATGCTCAGATGAGCCTTTTCGTTTAAGGAGTCTGAAAAGGATCAAAAGTGACTACTCTGGAGAACTAGGCAAAAAGGTTTACCAATCCGTAAAACTGCATATACACCTTGGCAGTCATATGAAAACCAAGGACTTCCCGTACGGCAGTCAATCTTCCCGAATGTTGTGTTCGGTGCGTTACGGCTTGTAAGGCGGCAGACACGGCTTCCTGTGGATAAAGGATGATAACCTAGTGGGGTCTCCCCATATACGCGACGGTACGTGGGAGCTCAAGTCCGTGCTAGACCACTTGTTGCGTCACGGAAGGAGGAATCACCCAACCTTAAGTGAAACAAAAGTGACTAGGTTTAATGACGCCGGGGCACGTCTCTAGCCTAGACCTCTAAATAGTGAGCGTTATGTTCCAATGCGTTTTTAAGTTCATTCAGATCATTTTACGGTTGATCTTTGATTAGGTTTCGATTTCCAGGTCCTACCGTATGTAATCTCTCACAATTCCCTAAATGCAAGCTATATGCCAAAAAGTATCATTTCGTTCGATGAACACTAACTACGAGAGAGTTGAGAACTTTTCAATCAAACAAAATGACCATAAACAATCAAGAACCACTCTAATGCAGCTAATGGCAATAAACGAAACTTTTCTTTAAAGTCACTAATCAATGAAAAGCTCTAATTTCCATTAACTAATTCAACGCAAAAGAGACTGTTTGTTTTCTTTTCAATGGCAAAGTGCACTAAACAAATTTTGAGAGATAATAACACCGAGTAAAAGAGACAAATTTCACTCAATGAGAATGCAATCAAGTCCCCAAAACACCAAGGCAGTCCTTCAAACCAAAAGAAAACACAAAGACCTCTATGAGCTATGTGATCTAAGCCCAAACGAAGCCAAGCGAAACCCAAGCGGAAAAGAAGCAAATCGCTTGAATAACAATAAAAAGATTTGACAACCACTGAGCAAATGCAAAAGAGTAATCACAAAGTCGACTGGACGATCAAAGAACCCAAGACTCCTACGGAAGGCTTGATGCACAAAGCCACTAGATGCCCTAGGGCTGAAATGTGAAATCAATGGAAAGAGGAAAACACCCGAAGGATGGAGGTCGAAAACCAGTCAAACAAGGATCAAACACACACCAGTAATTGAAAAAGATGTGGCAAGATACAAATCCAAGCTCAGAAGGCTTGCAAATAAGCAAACTGGAAAATTTGACAGGCCTGGCGCGACTGTCAGGCTGTAACACGCGCTTTTAAGGGATTGGCGCGGGTTGTCTTTGAGCAACATGTGCCAACAGGCACAACTGTCAGGCAAAAAGGCGCCCTAATTAAGCTTGCTAAGTCAAAAATAAAAACAAGCAGTCCAAGGCTTGGTTAACAGTATCCAGGGAGACCAGGAAGCAAGAGACAGCAAGAAATCCAACCCAGAAAGCTATCTAAGCAATCCAAACAAGAGAAAACCAAAGAGACAAGACAAACTCCAAGTTGTTTAGTCCGCAAACCAAACCGAAGATTGACTGAAGTGGCTTTGATCTACTTCGCTAATGCAAAGCAATAGCGTTTCGAAGGCTATCTGGCCGTACTTCAGGCTCCATCTAAAGTTTACAAATCAAACAACATGCTAACTCCCCAGTGGAGTTGCCAAATTTTTGTGGAGGTAAATCCCCTCTGCAGACAGAGACGATCCCTACTAGCCCAGACCGGGTCTAGCAACAATCAACCAATGCTATCACGCAAGTTCCTAATTTCAAATTAAAGGTGGATGATGAGAACCTACTTGGGTTCCAACGCTAATATTCGTAGAAGAGACGTCGCTCTCGTTCCTTTGCTTCGGCCGGTCACAATCCCCACGATCTCTGTGATTGGACACCTGCACATGCAAAGAACAACACAAATACAAGCATAAAATCCAATAGATGCAATTATATATCAGTCAGAAAAGATATAACTCAACATCAATCATTACAAAGGACAATGAGAGTGGAACCATAATGATAGTCATCTATTATTGATAAATAACAAAGAAGAATACAACCATAGTTCTGACGTCAAATCCTCCTTTGGCTGGGTAGTCAGCTACACAAGTCTTGCAAAGCTTGTTGGGATGGGAAACAAGCCTCTCTCTCCTTGGTGACAAGAATCTCCTCACTTAGATTTGGCCTTATGGATGCAAAGAAGGCTCTTGCAACTTCAATCTCTTGAACTCCTGGAATTCTCACTATCACTAGCACTAGCTTGCCCAAGGCATAGAGACAAGCTTTTATAGATAGAGGGGAAGGAGATAAGATCAATCACAATTTCCATGGGATTGGCTTTATCACTTAGAAGTTTCCATGAAAGGTGGCAAACCACTTCCCTTCTATGGAGATTCGAAGCCAAACCATCCTAACTCAACATGGATTCAGTTGGTGAATGGGTTAAGGAGAACCTTCGGAAGTTTGTTCGTTAAAAACTTTACCCAACTGGGTTGGCGCGAGTGCGACTCTGAGACAGAGCGCCAACTGGCGCGCCCTCTTTAGAGGATTTCCCCCATTGGCGCGGGAAGTACACTGCAGACCCGCGCTAATGCAAAAAGGGTTGTTTTTATGGGTATACTGCAGGAGATGTCTTCAGGGCATATGAAGCTCACACTTAGAGGAATATAATGCAAGTGGTTTTAGGTTATGTCACTTCTCACAAGTCCCGGAATGAATCCTCCAATGTACGGGAGAGGGGAAACAAGGACGGTGAAAAACAGTGACAAATTACTGTGTAACAGCTCTCCCTCCACTAGTACAAAATACCTAAATAATTACTAAAAAATGACTAAAATTTGGATATAAACGACCACTTTTCAGTCAATGGCCAATAGTGGCTAATTTACAATATCTTATAACTCGACGAACTTTTAGTCGTATTTAGCTTAGTCATTAATTTGTTATCTCAATTTTATCATCTAGTAGTATATTTAGTCATAAATTTGGTCATTAATTTAGTCAGTAATTGTCACAATTAACAACCAAATACACACAAACAATATACTACTACGTGATCAACCAAGAAAACCAATTAATGACCAAAGAAATATAACCAAAATGTTGGTCACGTTATAAGAACTGTAAATTAGCTACTAATAGTCATATATATGAAAATTTTAGTCATTATTTGAAATTAATTAGTGGCCGAATTTCAGCTGTGTTATAAGATATTGTAAATTAGCTAATAATAGTTGTATATATGTAAAATTTAGTCGTCATTTGTAATCACAAACTTATTATTTGCAGTAATCATTTATCTTTTTTTGGTAGTTTCATCTTCATTATATAAATGACTGATTTAGTAATTTATATTCATTTCATTTACTTTCATTAATAATCATTATAAACTACTAATTTATTTGGATATTCATTTTATTTGTGTTTATCATTAATTAATATAAACTACTAATTTAGTAGTTTTAGGTTGATTTTATGTGTTCATTATTAATCAATAGAAATTAATTAGTATGATTTTGTGACTAAATTTAAAAATGCCATATATTAATGTTCACATTCATTTAATATGAAAACTCAAAGTTACATAAATAATATCAAGTAAAATAATTTCAACCACATTAATTATATTACATGAAATGTCAAGTATTACAATATCAGTTTCCAACTTAATATTGGTTGGACTACAATTTACACATGAAATATTTTTTCATCACTTCAAAACATTATCATTGTGTTTTCAGTGCATTGCAGGTGAATTCACCAACTCTAAAGACTTGACCATCAATTTTGTATGTGTGTGTCTCATGCAAGATATTAGCTTTAAGGGTATCACTAGACTAGTTCACTTCTCTCTCTCTTTTTTCATTTGTCACTCTAGTGTTATTGTTCTCATCTTTCTTCAATTCCTTCTTCTTACCATCAATATTGAGTTCCTCTTCTGAAAATGAAAGAAGATATAATACAGAGTATAAGACATGAAAGATGATGAACACTAGAATATAAACTAAAATAGACTATAAAATATTTATACGACATATACCTCAACATCAACAATGTCAATGTCATTTTTCTCCAGAAAAGCAAGAAACTCGAACAAGTTTTCTTCAGTTGGGAAATAGTGGTCATTATGTGGCTAGATGACCTATATAAACAAAGAAAATAAAATGTCACTATAAAAAAGAACAACTTAGGAACTTAGTATTCAACCTTCACGAAAAGCTTACGCGCAATCATTGCAACTAAGTTACATGCTAAAAATCTCAAACTATCGATAACCTGTGAAAAAAATGGAAAGAAAAAGACAACATATAGTAAACAAGAGCCACGTGGTGGCAATGTCACTGCTTTTTCTTTTTTGCACATTGCCACCACCTTACTCTTGTTATAATAAGTTAAATAAAAATATAACAAAAATTAATATAATATCTTAGAAGGATAAAATACGACGTAAACAATTTAATTAAATAAATAAAAAGATAAGTAACTTGAAAAGCAATTGGTTCTACATAGATCATTTTAATAAAATATTATTTTAAAATTTGTATAACAATTTCTTATATGAATATAGTGAAAAAATATATAAATACAAATAAAGTTTAAAGTGGAAACTGTTGCAATGATCAAAGTGACCTATTTGAAAGTTGTTTGTTTTGGTGGAACTTTCAACTTTCACCACCTCAATGCTAAGAAACAGCTATATACCTATAATATCAAAATTCATAGGTAAACTATGTAGCCAATAATCTATTAATTAGACCAACTACAATGATGACTTCAAATGTATAAATACATTAAAATCATTTGCAAATAGCATTGATTATAGGAGGACCTTGAACTACTACATACTTAAAACGTCCATTCTTTTCCATTTCCATGAGGTATTCATAACCTCGAAATTGATATGGGACAAAAATAATAGAAAAGGATTGAGATGCACATCTTTCTCAGAATACCACTTTGGGCGCTACCTCTCTCCTCCACTCCCAATGCAGACATGGAAGCCTTGTAGTCATGTAGCTCCTAAAAGAAACAAGTACCAATGTTCACATCTCTCTCTCTCTCTCTCTCTCTCTCTCTCTCTCTCGTTTGCAAGCAAACATACATAAGCATGTATGAATGTATCATACATCCTATAACAACACTATTATGGAGAAGAAAGTTGATGATCACGTGGGATCAATGCTTGTTTGCATCAAAGGTGAAAATAGGAACAATCAATACAAGGTTGGAGAATGGAGAATGCCTCATATATTTTACATGTATAAGATACACACATATTGATAAGATACACATCATATGAGTCCATAAGGGATAAACATAATTTATACAGAGGAAGGTAATGAAGATATGATATAGTAGACTCTTAAAAAAGGGTATGTTAGGATCACTTCCAATCATAGGCACCAGCTACTAAGTAAAATTCAACAATGATTGTAACCCTTGAGACATTAGAGTCTACTTGTGACTTCACATGGTAGTGACAAACAAAATAGGTCTCCTTAGTAAAACAAACCATTGTCACATTGAGATAAGAACAAAATCCAGATATTGACATATTTTTTCTCTTTGTAATATTTTGTATAGTTAATTTACATCCATCGATCCTGTGAACATGGGTGACTATCTGCCTCTCCATTTTATGGATAGAAAGGAAAGGATTTATATGATAAATATGTCGCTAACTAGCTTTAATATCCACAGCTGAAATATTTTCTACAAGAAGAAGAGCATACATTCCCTCTAGTCTTTGTGCAAGCTTAGAAGTGCTACTTTTAGCAAGTTTTGTCAATGGCTCCACCAAAGGTATCATCTAGTTGAAAAAATACAAAGCAGTTAATTCAATTAATACCTTCTTCAAAATAAATTTCAAGATGGGCATCTTTCATTTAAAACAAAATATTTAAAGCTATAGGATCATTAATAACTTTAAACTTTTGAACCATTAGAGCTAGACCACATATTTACCTGTATCAAAATCTTTGAGTTTTGGCGTGCTAATTTCGGACTACGAAGCTGTACTCTTTGAAAAATTTCCTTCTCTTTAAGTCCCATAGTAAAGAAAGAAGCAACATTCTGCAATCCAGGAACCCAAAGACAACAATATTATAATGCGTGACTCCTCATGCCTTGTATTTTTTTTCCAAGAAAGTTATTAAAAAAACAAATCAAATAGTATACTATAAAATAACATATCAAAAAATATAGAAAAACACCAAACCTGCACAATGGTTGTAAGACCAGGAGTTATGTTCATGCACATCTTGAGTCCTTGGATCTATCATTCAAACAGAGAAGTTATCCATTATTTAAATAATTTTTCTAAATTTCTCCTGTCAACTACCTCCATACACTCAAAGATTCATTTCTCCTTCAGCACTAGTAAACATCTATCACCATGCAGAATCTTGTGAAAAAATTCAGGTGTCGTGTCAAGAAAAAGGACTAGAAAACTGCATATGCACTCCTCCAAGGGTATAATTATGGATTTTAAACATCAACATCATAGCCAGTGTACATAGGCAAAAAATTGGATATAAATGTTAAGGATGAAATGTCCATTGGGACTAAAATGTCTTGTATAGACCATTTTTCCATCACAAAGGCCTTGGACCAGGCAGTTAATTCTTCCAAAATAGCCTCCTTGTTAATATTAATGAATAACAATGTGAGACACTTGAAGTAGAGCACTTGATCTTTGATTCATTTCACAACTTCAATAACAAGGCATGTGAGTGGTTTGTTCAGCATGTTTTTTCCATTTTTCTTGGGATTATGACTTTTTACAACAAGTTTCTAAGGGGGAACTTATGTTTTGAAAGTGAGCATTGGGTGTTTATCCTTATCCTCCACTCTATCTTCACAAGTTGTAATCAATTGGTCTTCCTTCATCACAAATTTATTTATTTGGGCAGCTGTTAGTCTCGCTTCAGCAGTGGCCCAAACAAATAGTGATTATCCACGTCTACATTCACTAGCAACAAAAACACCATCAACACTTGTTGCAAAATCACTAAAGTTGGCTTTCAAATTTGACCTGCTATTCCTTCCCATATCAAGCTTCTCTGCAATCTGTCAAACCAAATAAAATAACTGAAATTAGAGTGAGGGCATAAATGGAGAAATTCTAGAAAATATGGTGTGTACGTCTAGTATTTTTTAGAAACATAATATTAATGTTTAAAAGATGTGTATTCAATGTTATGGATTGGGAAGGCTACAATATCACTGAATTACTCAAATTTCCAAAGAAGAAAACACAGTCCAACAATGAATGTTGTCAACTAAATTCAGATTGGACCTAAATCAATACATTGTGCTTATCAATAAAAATTTGAAGCTTTATATCACCTTAGTAGAAACTTTGATTCTTAGAAAAATATAGCTTACTTGTTCTAGTCCAAGAAATCTCATTACTAAAAAACAAGTTTTTCTTCTATAATCTCCTTTGTGCCCTCCATCACTTTCAACTGGAACTTTCCACTCTCATCTTTTTCTCATTTGACCTTGATCAATTCAATCCTTTCATCATTTCCATTGTCATCATATATAAACCTTTTTTTCAACACTTCATATGAATTGGGATCTTTAGCAAACTTGGTAATAGCTTCCTGATGGCAATAATCTACTAGAAAAACCTTAGGCCACTACCAAAAAGTGACCAAAGATCCATAATCATGGAATTGTACTAGGATACAACATGCTAGAAAATAATAGATAACTAATTTTTATTTAGATGAATATGAACAAAGACAAACCTGAGGCCAAAGATTCCCAGGAGCACGAGAATTGGGGGGTTGTGGAAGGAGATCCAAATTCACAACATTGCTACATCCATGTCTTATGGTTGTTTTTATACAATCAGTTCCAATGTCTCCTCCTCCAATGGAAACCACCCTTTTCCCTTTTGCAGAAATAAAATTTCGATCTTGCAATCCATTGTCCAACAAACTCTTGGTATTTGAATGAAGGAATTCCATGAGTCCATAGAAAAATGTATTCCCATTAATTCACGACCAGGCATAGAGATCTCTTTAATATATATATATATATATATATATATATATATATATATATATATATATATATATATATATAGATATAGATATAGATATAGATATATATATATAGATATATATATATATATATATATATATATATATATATATATATATATATATACATATATATATATATATATATATATATGTATACATATATATATATATATATATATATATATATATATATATATATATATATATATATATATATATATATATATATATATATATATATATATATATATATATATATATATATATATATATATATATATATATATGTGTGTGATGTATATATATATATATATACATATATATATATGTATACATACATATATATATATATATATATATATATATATACATATATATATATATATATATATATATATATATATATATATATATATATATATATATGTGTGTGTGTGTGTGTGTATATATACATATGTGTGTGTGTGTGTGTGTGTGTGTACATATATACACACACACACACACACACACAATAAAGCAAGGGCCTAGACTCCTATGGGAAAAATATGAATTGAAATAAAATATAGAAAGTGTGTCTTGGTTTTGTTGCACCACATGCCAAAACAAGAGCATCATTTTCAACGCAAAGTTTCTCCACAGAGAAAAGAGAGTCAACTCCGACATTTGCATTCATAACAAAATCAACACCTTCTTCTACCATCAAATCAACACATCATTAGATAGCATCAAGTTTTTTTTCATATTAGGAACTCCATACATCATCATACCTCCAATTCAATTATCATGTTCATAAACAGTGACAAAGTTCCCATGAGCTTTATTAAGCTGATCAGGAGCAACCAAACTAGTTGGCCCACTGCCCACTATAACAACTTTCTTCCTACACCCAATGGCCCATCCATATCAAGATCTAGTTCACCACATCATAGAAAATACATAGATTATTTTCAAAATGATAAGCATCATAAGAATGGCATTAAGAATTATAAAGGAAGGACATATACCATGTCCTCTTCTCAGGTGGACATGGAACCATCTAACCTTATTAAAAAGATTTATCAACGATGGCACATTGAATAATTTTAATAGATACTAGATTTTCAATCATTCCTAGTACACACAAACCTTCACAAGGGGCAGGGCATACACGTCTAGTGAATTCTGGAAAATTATTCGTTTCCACCAGTCGGTCCAATACTTCTTTCCAACGCCCTTGGTGAACTAATTCATTCCACTCAAGTATTTTGTTCCCAATACATCCACTATTATCCTGCATGGAGGAAAAGGTTTCACACGTTCAGAATATAAACAAGTGTACAGCTAGAAAAACAAAAAAAAATACAAGAACAAGGAATGCAATTAAGAAGCTTTGCAATATACAAAAAGGCAAACACTCAGACAATGAATATGAGTTATAACATATGAAGTTTAATTTTATAGCTACTTTATGTTTCACTTGATATTTTAATAAATAATTAGGGGCAAATAAATGATGTATCGACTTTAACTTGATGACAAAAGTGGGTTCCACAATTCATACACCTAACTGATTGTGTCTTCAATAGTGGCCCTGGCTTATTTTCCTCAACCACTTCTTTCCAATCATTTATCTATTATGCAACATCTCTATATGAAAGACTCTCACTCTCATACATCAGAAAGCCATGGTGCTTAACTACATTATCTATTTTTGTAGGTCTCTATGCCACCACTTTTGTTCACTTTGCTAAACTAGATAGAAATGTTAACCCCATCACAAAGCCATCACACTCAACATCTATACAACTTAATATTTGATGACATAGTCAAATCAATTGAAAGAGTCGAGGATTTTATACAATGGGTTTAATATTTGATGATGATATACATGTTATACAATTGAAATCAAAATAAATAAAAAACTAGTTGAATTACATGAAAATGTACCTTGTAAGCCTTGACATTTTTTTATGTTGATTTGAAGAAAGTTTTTCCATCCTCTTCAATTCCTTAAATGAATATTTATTCATCTATTCAGCCTCCTCTGCTTCCTTCACAGTATTCTTAGCCTTCATTTCTTGCAACACTATTTTATAGTATCGTGTTAATATTCTCACAAACTTTGGGAGGAAAGATTCAAAATTAGCAAGGAATTCTCTTGCCAGCTAATTCTTAGAGTGACGTTGGTGTTGTTGTATCATCATCTTCAATGTCATGACATCATCTTCCTCTTCAACATTTTCAAGGTCTAACAACTCGAGATTTCATCTTGAATCAAATTTTCCATCAACATTAAGAGCATAGGCAATACCTCCACTCATTCCAGCTGCAAAATTCCTCCTAGTTTCTCCCAAGATGACCACAATTCCACCAGCCATGTATTCACATCCATGATCTCTTGCTCCTTCAACTACTAATTTCGCACCTAAATTCCCCATGAAAAACCTCTCTGTTTCCATACCATTGAAGTATGATTATACACTTATTTCCCCATATAGAGCAACATTCCCAATGACAATGTTTTCTTTAGGATCAAACTGGCTTCTTCTAGGAGGGTAAACCATGATATTGCCTCTTGATAAACCCTTACAAACATAATAACTTATGTCCCCTTCCAACTCTAGGGTAACACCTGAAGAAAGGAATGCCCCAAGGCTCTAACCTGCACTGCCTGTTATTTTACATGAATCATGTATGTGGGAAACCCATCATATTGTATCTTTTTGTAACTTCATGGCTAGGCATTGTACCAAAAGCTCTATTAACATTCCTTATGGGCATCTCCATGTAAGTACGTATACCTTTCTCTATAGTTTCGTTTGAAATTGTGATCAAATCTTGGTCCAAGGCCATATCCAGACCATAATCCTGGGCCTGAACACAATATTGAGCAACTTCTGGGAGAATCTCCACTGCAGGTCGAAGTAGCAAAGAAATATTGATATTTTAAAGCTTCTCATTACTATCTACAACCTCTTTATCCATATCTATCATATATGTATGGTTGACCATCTCCTTGACAATTTTGAAACCCATCTCAAACATAAGTTCACAAACCTCTTCGGCAAGCATGAAGAATAAATTAATGACATGTTCTAGTTCTCCTACAAATTTTTCCCTTAAAATAGGATCTTGAGTAGCAATACCAACCAGACATGTTCTTCTATGACATTTGTGCATCATGATGCAACCCATACTAATAAGGGGTGATGTACTAAAATCAAACTCTTATGCACCAAGGAGAGCAGCTATGACAACATATCTTCCTGATTTTTAGTTGACCATCTGTTTGTAGAACTGTATGACCACACAAGTCATTAGCCACCAATCTTTGATGAGTCTCTGCTAGCCCAAGTTCCCATGGTAGCCCAACATTTTTTATTCTTTTCCAACGAGATGCTCCAATACCACCATCATGTCCTGAAATAAATACATGATTTGCATGGCCCTTTACTACACCACTTGCTATCACTCCATATCCAACTTCAGAGACCAACTTTATGTTGATTCTAGCTCCTGGATTAGGATTCTGCAGCAAAATCCATCAAAATAGTTAGATATGTCTTTCTCACCTTCCAACACTACAAACATCATATCTTGAACATGAAACCTTACAACATGCAAAGGCCCCCAACATTTGGTTCAGAGGAAGGCAAATGGTTTTGACCAACTTTGGTTGACAGTCCTTTTAGGAGATGTACATTTCGTTGTTCAGGCTAACAAACATTGGAAATTGTGTGTGGTCCAAGAAAAGAGGGATTGAGAAGAAAGATAATACTCAAAGAAGCCTCCAGAGTCTAGACATCCAAAATAGGAACATCAAATTATAGTCTACATTTTAGATGAAATTTATGCCTATGCATTTCATGTAAAAAAAAAAATCCCTACTAGTATTTAAGCGTAAATTATGAAATTCATTTTGCACAGATTAGTTGATAGAACTACATATAAATTTCATGAACAAAGCCTTCTAATCTTCAACTAGAATGCCCAATCCATCTCCTTCTAGGATATCCAAAGGCATGCTAAATTCTTAGATCATTGTAAGAATTCTTAAAACACCTGAACATGTTATATTTTATCTTCCTTGCATATTTAATTCCTCCACAATAGTGCAATTCAACTAATCAAATTGTTCTACTTCATCGAAAAAAGTATACATGTGAGCACAACATAGTCCCTCGTTATCTTGTTATAAGATCATAATCCCAATATTTCAGAGGGGACAAAGTCACAAGACCCACTTCATGGAAATTAAAAGACATGTTATTCAACATTGTGAGGTCATAGAACTTGTAACACACCCTTGCTAAAATAAAGTTCTAAAAAGGTATAAAGGCCAAAAGATGGAATATAAAAAAGACTCACTATACAGTTGCAATAAAGGAAGCAAAATGGTCGGGTATATTTGGCCTTTCAAATTCTACAATTGTTGGGATTCCAATAACCAAAAACCACATGCACATATACACATATCCAAAAAGTGTTATACAAGCATAAAAGTTATGGTTTGTTGTAATCTAGGCTTCATTCAAGCATAAAAGTTTTGGTTTGCTATAATATAAGATTCATTGAAGCAGAAAAGTTGTGGTTTGTTATAATTCCTTATATCTGATATGATTCTAGCTCTATAGACTAAAATAAAAAGGAAAATATTAGACACAGAGAAACTTAGTTTTGTAATACTTTGCATAACAAATTTAAGCCACAAGTTAAAAGCACTTGAAAATTGAATAGAAAAGTCATAAGTTTACAGAACACATGCACATTAAAGTCCAAATCATTTTGTATCTCAGAGGTTCAAGTTCCTTGTCAAATAGTCCTAATCAGATCACTCAAGTTCTTGAAGAAAAGTCACCAGTACACTTGGTTGATGGTCTGCACTAGAAGCAAGTACAAGGCAAAATAAGAAGAGAGAGGAGGGCTCAAAGATAAGATGTATATACATGGAATATTGTAGAAGAGAGGGTCAAGGAATCCCATCCTTACCTGAAAGGAGGATAACCAAATTAGATGGTTTGTAGGATCTCTAACTTACAATCAAGGAGAGTACAAAAGTGCTCATCTAAATGATGGCTTTCATATCCCTGCAGCAACACTTTGTAAATATCCTACGTAGTAACTGAACTTGGTATGCCAAAATTCCTTATATTTCATCTAGAGGAACCAACCCTATTACTTTAGCATCAATGTTAGCAAACTCCTCTTTCATCCAACAATGTATACTTAAATTAGAGATGATGTTGGCAATCAACCTTTTGATGGAAATATGAAATAAAAAATATTGATAATTAAATTTTGAATTTAGAAATATATATTGAATTTCCATGGTTTTTCAACTCCTAGAAAATCTCATTTGCTAGGCTAAAGATGAGAAGTTGTGCCTTGTTATGATTGAAATGTTTTTGCTAGTGGAGAAGGCACCAAGGAATACTTTTCATCCTCAATTAGGAAGAATGTAGTTGAATACTTTGGAAGAAGTTCCACCTAGCGACATGAATGTGAGTTAAGAATCCAATGGCAGAGTCTTAGGAAAAATCCATTAAAAAAGTTGATCATTATATTGTTGAATTCCACAAGTGCATAATTCTATTTCATATTTCCCAAGTCGCCTAACATGATGACATGGAAATATGAGAATCTGAAACGAGATAAAACAACCCTAGAAATAGGACACAAAGGACACAACATATATATATATATATATATATATATATATATATATATATATATATATATATAACAAATTAGTGCATTAAAACATACAAAGATGAAATATCAACAAAGATTCATTTTTTTAAGAATTTATAAACTAAAACATTTACTTGATGATGATACAAATTCAATCATACAACTAGTACTATATAAATGATGATAAAATCACAAACTACGTAAATATTGAGTCACTATGACTATAAGTGGGAACACCAATGGAAAATACAAAATAGGGTAGATACTAGAACCATTGATGGAAGAATATCATAGATCATGACTTACAATAGTTCTCCATGTCATTGTCGTAAAAATCAACATCACTTCCACTGCTCCCTCTTCTATCCTCCTCCACTATATGCAATCCAATTTATGCATCTGCTGATGTGGATGATGAAACCTTGAGAGGATCACCCTTAACTCAGAAGTAGGTTCTCTTAAATTTACTATGGAAAAAGCTACATGCCCAAAAAACATTCCCTCCTTCGTTTGACTTATTCTTGGGCCCTTGATGTCTTGTGACATACTTCCACAATGGATGCTTTTTCTCTTGAGCCTACTGCCTTGTTAAGACAAAAAAAAAAAACAACATTTGAAGTCGCTTTTGCAACCCCATTTTTAGCAAATGGAACATTAGTAGACTCTAATGAAAATGGAGGGGGGACAACATCAGTGGGGGTAATCCTCCTTTCTTTTGCCCTTTTCTAGTTGTCCTTGATGATTGAGCCATAATTTTAGTGAAATGAAGAAGAAAATGGACTATTATAGGAAAAATATTGAAGACTGGTGAACAAATATACTTACCCAGTGTTACCTCTTAATTTGACCTAAGAGATATGCAAGGTCAATGCTAAGAATAAATCAATGGAAACACGAAAGGGGACCCACTGTCACCTAGGATTCCACTTCCCAGTCTTCTCAAATGAATACAAGTCAACCCTATGGATGAGACTCTTGCTATGACACACAACAACCAAAAGGTGTCAACTCCTTGCATTACTAAAAGGGGTAGAAAAATACCAACATTTTAATCACCAAGTTTGTTTTATGTTATAGAATCCTTGAGAAACATGCTCATGGGGATATTCCATTTTAACATCACAAACCTAAATTCCAAGACTCTTCCAAGATTATAGCTTCAAATGATAAATTGAGGATTTATTCATGAGACATGAAGATGACACAAGTTTTCTGGTGTATTATTACAATCATCTATTTCATCAACACATATAATTAATTAAAGAATTGCGTTATTTATGGACCTTAAACCACAATAATCATATAACATTCATCCAATGTAGCAATGACGACTATGTAAGAAGGTTCGAAGGTTGCTAATAATAAGTAATGTTTCCAGAGACATATAATGCTTTCAATAATTTCTAAAGAGATACGCATTTTCGAGATATTCATCTTAGATGTGGGTAAATGCAAACTTCCTTTCATAAACAAGATACAAAATATTTGAACAAAGAACAAATCATATTTTCATTCCCAGTTATAAATAGGATTAACCAACCTATAATTATGGTATCAAAGTAAGCATGCCAAAACCATAGTAAAGGGTGCTAAGCAGATATAAATTTTTCATACACAATTTTCTTCAAACAAATGTGATACAACTCAATACCCTATTAGTTATACACATAATTTCATGGTGACCTTGGTGCTATATCTATATATGTATTTTATTCTTGTTAAATCACTCCTTTAAACGTAAAGAAAATAGAATATCTTATGGTGACAAATAGAGTTATCATCTCTCATCTATGCCACTCAAGATTAGCATACGAACATTTTCATGATGGTTGTAATATAGTTGGCGGGTGGGGTGGGGGGGGGGGGGGGGGGCGTTTGTGGTTTTCTTTAGGTGTTTCAACAAACAGTTATCAAACATCCCCATATATTTCTGGAAATGCACACAAATGTATGATTGATTGATAGTTGTGGCCTCTAGTAAATAGATCTAAGGTAAATTCAAAATAAAATGAAGAGTGTTGTGCAAATATTTAAAGAATTCATTTACACATTTCTTCGAACAGTTTATGTGCAACCTTATCTAGTGAAATTATTGTTGGCAAAGAATATAAAATTCAAATTTTGATCTTCAAAATTATTTATAGAACATTGAATGTGCTTTTTCCAAGCATCAATCCTTTACCAAGATAACTTTGGACCAGCATACAATGAAAATTACTAAAGCTTGTTGTTTAAATATGATATATTTTAATAGAGATATTTAAGCAAACATTTGCATGCAAACTGTTTCTTCAATGGTTATATGTCAGGCCCCTTTGGAAGAGTTTTAATGATCATTTCATGGGAAATATTATGCTATGTTTCTTCTTTTTATCCCTCATACAGAGGAATCTTCATTCTAAGGTATTTGACCTCAATTGGCAGCAGTAGAGCAGGGGATAAATGTTAAAGCCAGTGCCCAGTGAATAAGGTTGTGAGGAATGGAATGTGGTTCAAAAAAAAAAAAGAGCTACACCACCTATTTCCATATCCAATTTGGGGAATATGTTAGAGGATATGAAGACTAGCATTTTTGCATTCTCTTACAATGCAAATGGATAAGATGCAGTTGAATATGAAATAGAGAAGGCTTTGGCCATTTTCTATCCTAGATGTAGAAAGAAACATGATAAGAATACATAGCCTTTAAATACCATTGATATTTGTGAGATAATTATTGATCAACATGTTACAGATAAATGTCCATTTCTACCTCCCCTAAAGGTAGCATTGAGAGGTGAACATCCAGAAGAACCCATAGAACTTTTGTTCTTTATGAATAAGACAATAATATGACCCTCTAGGCCTTTCCAAAAATCCTACAACCATCCATATTATGCTCCTTATGGAAATCAGTATAAACAGTCAAAATGCATCCCTATTTAGCAAGCCTCACTACCAAATAAACTCTATTTCTTGAGGGAAAACCCTTAAATGCAGTCAAGCCAGGGTACTTCTTTTCAGTTCCACAAAACTATTTAATTCTTCAACCCCTATCCACTAGCAGGATGAAGACCCCAAGAACAACTACAGCAATGAGGTCGCATACCTCCACCTATAATGCTTTATGTTGCAATGACTCCTCAAAATTATAGCCAACAACAATCACCAAGAGATCCACAAATACCAACCCATCCTACAACTAAGCCAAATAATAGGTAGGCCCAACCTATATACAACAACAATTCTTCCAATTTTTAGAATTACTCACTGATATTGGTTGAAATCAATGATGTCCACCTCATTTCAAGTAAAAACAACTTATAATCCTCCACCTCCTATCATTATTGAACACTATGAAAGTGTTGAACCCCAAGGGGCAACCAAAGATCAAGAGGAGGAAGATAATGTAGAATAAAAACATGCAACAATGATTTCATCTCCTATCCCACCATTTCCACAAAGATTGGAAGATAAGAAGCCTTATAAAGCTACAACCACTCTGTTGGACGGGATTAAAAATATTTATGTAAATATCTACCTTCTTCAGGCCATCAAATAAATACCTAGCTACAATAATTCCATCAAGGATTCTTTCATCAAAGGGCCATGCATAAAGAAAATAAATCCTTCTACCATTCATGTATGGGACAACTTTTTGGTATCATGATGAGGAAGGCTACACATCCTAAGTATGTTGACCCCATAAGTCTTGTTGTGATTGTCTATATAAATGATACTCACATTACCAAAACTCGGATCGACCATGGAGTAACCATTAATTTCATGATCAAGGACACTATGTTGAGATTGAACTTTAGTTGACTTTGAGGCATACTCCCACTATTTTTCAGTGAGTATATACCTCAACTGTATATCCGAAAGGAACATTGGAAAATATAGTTGTGTCAATTGATTCATGGGAGTACCCCGCTAATTTCATTGTCTTGGACATAATGAACAGGCTCAGTGGTTACCTTCTTATTTTGGGTAAGCCATGGTTGGCTAAAATAAACACTTATATAGGGTGCGGGGTGTTAGAGCCTAGATTTGTCTCAGGCTGAAAAGACAAGGTTCTAGGTCCACATCAAACCACGCTCACCCTCGTAGCTAGCCCTACGAGGACAGGAGAGGGCTCTCTCCGGGTCAATCTCGGCAAAATATAATCGATGGGGCTCGAGATGACTGTAATAAAATCTAATCTTAGGCTATGTATTAAGTGCAAAAGATTTGATTTGAGTTTTTGAGGGTTTTGTGTTGGAAACAGGGAAAGGCAAATCGGGCTCGGGGATGAGGCACAGTTTCTGCAGAGTTCTGATTGGGGCAAGGAAGGCAATCGTTTTGATGCTTTAAAGTGAGTGAATGAATAGATCGGACTAGTGAGGAGCTAAGGAGAGCAAGAGAGTCTCAAGAATTCTCCTTAAACATATGAAAACATGAAAATTTAAACAAATTCAAAGGCAGAGCATAGCAGTTATGGATTCTACCTTAATCACTCATTTGTTCAAATTCAGAAGAAGAAGCAGGAAAATGATACACATAACACTAATGAACTTACAATTACTCATAGAAGCACACCATCAAAACATAAAGCCACATGAATCCCAAACAGTGCTGCAAAACCCTGGTCTTTCCTTAGCCAAAAATGCAGAGATAGAATGTACAATGATATGCCAAAGCAATCCCAAGTGTACAACCCTGAAAATGACTTAGAAATTACATGATATAACTATCCCAACCCATTCCCTTGCCTCTAGGGGTCGAGCTCATCATTCTAGGAGTTGTTTCAACCAATTCTAAACAAAGCACTAAAATCTAGGCAATCAAAACAACTTGCCTCTATTAGGTAGGAAACTGACATTCATTAAATGAATCCTCTAGAACAAGTAAATAAGTGCCAAAAATACATCATGTTTATCCAATTACATCAAGATAGATCAAAAATAACATCACAAAGCAAAACTATTCAAACTGGCCGAATTTCTGAGCTGGAAGGTGAAAAACTGAGCAAAAATCCTCTGTGCGTCGCACCACTTTGAGACTGAGTTTGAGGCACTTCCTGAAGTCAAAATTGAGCCCAAGTGTGCTTGTTGGAAATACCTGCCTGTCTAGTTTCCAACCCAAGTGTAATTTATGAATTTGGTTCCCATTTGAACCTCCAAAACCTCAATCTCCCAAGACTGCTTCCTGTGTGTGAAATTAGGGGCAGAGAGGTCATTTTTAGGGTGTTTTTGACCTCCTGAGGACTCTAAACTTGCCCAAAATTATTTGCCATGCACCAGCAGTCATGATTTTTCATGAAAAATCCAAAAATATAAAAAAAATTGCATTTGGATCCTCCTATCATAAGCGCGCGCCACATGGCGCGGCGCACAGGGAGAAAAACCTTGTTTTTTGTACAAAAATACCAAAAATGCCCAAATTTCTTGAAATTTGGGCTGGAGCTTCTTCATTAAGTGTTATGATGGGCTAAAGAGGCTTTGGCTAATATTTGAAGACGATTGAGCTCCCTTTGCCTCTTTTGCTTCTTTATTGCCTTTCTCAATTTTGCCTTTAAATTCCTAATTCGGGCTTTGCAGACCTTGTTTCGTGCCATGTAGTGGAAAGCCATGTGTCTCAGAAATGCATGGTCTTTCTCAGCCTTGTCCAACAGCCTCTCTAAGTGCATGTTAACTCTCTCGATATTGGCCTCTCGATCCTCATTAATCTCTTGCTCCAATGGCGTGAGCTCAATTCTTCTCCTTTGTGCAGCCTGGCGATTCTCGCGAATGTTTTGTAGCTCCATGATTGCTTGCTGATCCTCAAGCTATTTGTTCCTCTGCTCCAAGTACTTCATGGTCCACTTAGCTCTCTCCAAATCAAGAGATAAGGCTTGGATCTTTGTTTGCTGCTCCTGGATGATCTCCCTAAGCTTGGCACTTTGTGGGCCCGTATCTGTATCATCATCATGAATGAGAATGAAGTCAGTCTCTCTTTCACTTGAAGGCCCCTCATCCTGCATTGGCCTCTTGTCTTTGTCCTGTACCTGTGATGCTGATGGAGGAAGCGAGGCCCCTCCCACCCCGGGTGGAGATAACACTCGCTTTGCCACTGCAAACAAATGTCTGGTGCCTCTCTGATATGTGATGAATACCGACACACTAGCAGTCTCATGGTGCTCATACTGATGAGAAGGTCCACCTTCATGCTTAACCTCTGATAATCCCTGTGAAGCTCTGAAGAAGTCACGAGAGATGAAATCATCCCAAGTGATGCCCTGTACTCCAAGCTGATGAACCACCAAAATCTTAATAAGAGCAAAATGATAGACACTGTTAAGTTGCTGCTGAGGGGTTTTATGCTGCACAAGTGTGGTCATCCTCTCTATGTTCCGGCAAAAGAAATACGGAATGTTCATCATCCGTACCCTGGTGAAATGCATGAGCAACCTGATGTGATAAGCATAGAGACGAGAGAACCGTCCCTCACAGCTGAAATATTTCATGATCAACTTCATTAGTGGAGCATATTCATCTTTCAGATATCGGAATGGGAACACTCTCTTGAGCTGCCTCAAGAAACTGGTTTTAATGTATGGCTCATAATGTTGTCGATCAATCTTCTTCTTCTTGTTCCATGGTTCTCCAATGTTCGGTATGCCGGTTTCTAATGAGACAGATTCTGGCGTAAGTGTGAAGGTGACACCGGCTAAGGTAGCTTGATCTCCATGTAAGTGCAGCACAAAAAGACGAGCCACCTCATGATGAAATTGAACACTAGCCACCTTTTGAGAAAACTCATAGCATGATTGATGCTAAAAACAAAACATGGCAAGAGGGCAGGCCTGCAATTCTGTAAGGGTGTTCGGTTCTTCTCTAACATGTCTGCCACCTTTATGAGGCCTCCGGGGTGCCTGTTCTTCCAAGGGTGAGTCACTTTGGGTTTCCACTTCATAGTCCGATGAATGCTCAGATGCCATGACTGCTGTTTTTTCAAACTGCCTTGAAGATGAAGATGCTAATGTATGAAAACTGTTTAACTTCTCTTTAGAGTGCAAAGTCTGCCAGCAAAGGGAAAAAACAAATGAAACAGGGACTATTAGGAAGGGGAAATAATAGTGAGGAATGGGAATTATTGGGAGAAATTTGATAGGGAAATATGGGAGAGGGTTTGAGGGATTTATGTATGGGAATAGGGTTTAGGGTTTGGGATTGTTGTATAGGGTTTGAGGTGTGAGGTTGGAGGATTTAGGACAGATCATGTAGGAGAAGGGAATAATGAACTTAGGTGATAGGGAATTAGGGATTGGTGAAGACAAGGGAACAATGGGAAGGAGAAATGATTTTGGTGGCAAAACAGTGAGTTCTGAAACCTTGACAGCAAGTTTGCTAATGTTTATAGAAGGAGGGTTTGATATATGTGTTCACCCATTGTCATCCATAAACCACCATCACTAATCACAAAACTGGATGAAATATCAACATAGCAACACTACCTGGCAAATCCATGCAAGTTATGAGAAAATTGGTGAAATTTGAAACAATTTCGGGCTTTCAGGTTATGCGCCGCGCCACATACACAGTGCGCCGCGCCCATTCAGAATAACACTGGACAATTTCTCCCAGTGCGTCGTGCCACCTATTCTGTGCACCGCGCCGGCTAGTTGCAAGCAATTTCACCCCAAAACACGCACTTGCTCACCCAATTCACTTTGAAATGCTTTTCTTTGACCTTGGCATGCATAATGACATTGATCTTCATGGAAAAACCTTTATAAAGACATTGATTTGATTTTTGGTTCTTCAAAACTTTTTCACAATTAATACAACTCTATCTTTTTGTTTCCTCCTTGATTTTTTTTTGTTGAAATGATGAAATTCTTGGCAATTTTTTGTAGGAATAGCTGACATGGAATTTGGAAAAGGAGACTAGGGTTGCGCCTGAAGAATTCAATAACTGAAAAAAATTGAAAATTATTACAAAAATGAAACGTCGACTTGTCTTCAAAACAGAGTTTTGAAGAAAAGTCATAATCCGTCCATATGACGATGAAAATATTTGAAATGAAAACTTATTAAGAACCTCCCTCTAGCCTGCTGGATTTATTGGACATTGTGAAGACACAGTTTGTGAAACCCTAGACCTAGTGACTGAAAATAACTCTTGCTGGTCAAAAGACATGAAAACTAGATTTTGATGAACAGACCTGAGCCAGTAGTGCAAAGCATGAGGGGGATGAATGACAAAATCCCTTCTGACAGAGTTTATGGCATGCCCCTAGCAGAATGCAACTGAGTGAAACGAGCGAGACACCTAAAAATGAAATGAAAAAAGAGTTTTGATCTCTGACGGAGGGATGACCAGACCGACTCTAACATCAGCTCCAATGGGGATGGTAGCTCCTTGGAGGTGCCAAGAACGGCAGATCTCTGGAAGAGCTAGACAGTGCCTTCATCCATTGGGCTATGGAGTCATTATTTCGACAAACAATACAAGACTCTGACTCAATTTATTTGACTGAAACTTGACTTAAAACGACTCGATGATGAAACTATAATGACTGAAAAACTGACTTGACAAAATGAACTCAAAACTGAAATCTTTCTTCAGAATTATAGCCTTCACTTCGGGCCCCAGACTGAAGAAAAGGTCCAGCACACACTTGCAATGAAACTGAAATAAAATGGTATTTACAAGGACAATGAAAACAGAAGAAATAACTCAGAAATGGTACCATTTGAGCAGCCAACCATTGACCGGCCCTCCTGGACAATCTTCCCCGTTCATCTCCTTCAAAAGAAAGGCATTCTAACCCCAGTATGCTGCAATTTTAAAAGGACCTTTCCAGAGATTTTCAAACTTACCGTGCTTGCCCTTTTCTTCATTCCTTGCATCCCACTTTAAAACCACATCATCCAACTGAAATGTGTCCACCTTTCCTTTTCTGTCATAAATCTTTTTAATTCTCTCCTGCAACTTGAATGTGTTTTGAAAAACATCTTCCTGTGTCTGCTGCAAGTGGATCATTTGATTTAGTCTTCTCTGCATTGGATCCTCTTCACTACCAGCCTCTTGAAGAAGTTTGACTACCAGAGCTGCAAGAGAGGTAGGGAACACTGTATCAACTCCATAAACTAACTCAAAGGGGGACATACCAATGGATTTCTTCTGACTCACACGGTCTGCCCAAAGTGCATGGACCAACTTCTTATGCCAACTCTTCTTGTTGATTTCCAGCATCTTCTTAATGATATTAACCAAAGATTTGTTGGAAGACTCCGCCAATCCATTGCCTTGTGGATGATAAGTGGTTGAGTGCCCCAAAGTAATATGATATTTACTACAAAACTCAACCATCCTTTTTGACTTGAAAGCTGCTGCGTTATCAATGATTAGCTTATTCGGGCAACCAAAACGAGACAAAATATTATTCTCAAGGAATGAAATTATTACCACATCCGTAGCTTGCCTAGTGGGAATTGCTTCGATCCACTTCGTGAAATAATCTGTCGCCGTGAGGATCCATCTATGCTGACCTGAAGAAGCAGGATGAATTTCACCAATGAAATCCAACCCCCACTGCTGAAAAGGGGCACTCACCTCAATGGGCTTAAGCGGCAAAGGCTGTAATTTCTGCTTTCCTTCAAAAATCTGACAGTTATGACAGCTCTTGACAGTCTTGAACACATCAGCAAACAATGTCGGCCAATAGTATCCAACCCTCAGAATTTTATTTGCCGTTGTTTTCCAAAAAAGGTGACCGCCACAATCTCCTTTATGGAAATCCTCCATGATCTGCTTCACTTCTTTTTCCACCAAACAATTTAACAAAATGCCATCGGGATCTTTCCAATAAAGTGCAGAATTCAAAATACAAAAATTAGCAGCCTTTAACTTAAGAGTTCTAGCTTTGTTTCTAGCCATAAGACGCGGACAAATTCTGAAGGACATATATGATATCTGAATACCATGGAGAAAGAACAAACATTTATGATACCTGAAGTGACGAACTTTCCTCATTTTCATCAGACATAGCAACGATCAGATTTATGTCTAAGATGTGTAGATTTGATTCAGCTATCAACTTCGCCAATCCCTGACCTTTAACAAGCTTTGTGGGCCTTATCTCCACATCATACTCCAGCAAAGCTGTTATCCACTTGCCACGTCTTCCTTCAAGATCTGTCTGGACCAAAACATCTTTGACAACAACATTAGGAACATAAGCTAAAATATGGGAATGCAGAATGTACACACGGAAATCTTTCAGTGCTTTTACAAGTGCAAGAGCTTGCTTCTCAATAATGTTGTATTTCAAAGAAGCATCTCTTATAGTCCGGCTGAAGAAAGCAATGGGTCTCTCATGCTCATCTTTTTTCTGCATTAACACAACTTCCATAGTATGCTTCGAAGCAAACGAAAACAATATAAAATCTTGAGTATAATCCGAGCTGATTAGAACCGAAGCTGAAGAAAGAGCCAATTTTACTAAATTGAAATATTTTACAACCTCTTTCGTCCACATCACTTGGTTGTCCTTCTTAAGCATGTCTGTAATCTCCCTTAGATGTTTAGCAAGATTAGGAACAAAGCGACGCAGAAAATTCATCTTACCATTAAACGATTGAATCTCCTTCTTATTCCGGGGCAGGTCAATTTCCTGAATTGCTTCCACATGTGCTGGATCAATACGGATGCCATCCTTTGAGATAATGTGCCCAAGTAGTTTTCCTTCCTCCATGGCAAACAAGCTCTTCTTAGGATTCAGCGACACACCATATTTTCTGCACTTTTGAAAGACAATTTTCAAATGATACAAGTGTTCTTCATCTGATTTGGAAAACACGGTCAAATCATCCAGGTACACAACCAAGAAGACATCATTCTCATTTGCGAAAGCCACTCCATTGCCCACTGAAAAGTGGCACCCGCGTTCTTCAAACCGAAAGGCATTTTTGCGTAATGAAATGTCCCCCACGGAGTGGTGAACGTTGTTTTGTCTCGGTCATCTTCATGGACTAAAATTTGGTTATATCCGGAATAACCATCGAGTAGTGACATTCGAGATGCTCCAACTACTTGCTGAAGTATGTGATCCATTTTTGGCAGCGGATAATTATCCTTCAATGAAACTTTTTTGAGATTTTGAAAATCAATGAACAAACGAATCTCACCTGTCTTCTTTCGCACGGGCACCAGATTAGATATCCAATCAGAAAAACGAATGGGAACAATGATTCCTGATTTGTACAACCGATTGATCTCCTTCTCAATTGATGGCAGCAATTTTGGATTAAGCCTTATTAACTTCTGTCTGAAAGGTTTTTGATTAGGCTTAATAGGAATTGTGTGCTGAATTATATTGGTGCCATATGTTTTCAAATCAGAATAGTCCCAAGCAAACACATCGGCAAAAGATGACAACAAACTGATATATTTGGCCTTTACCTTCGGTGGCAATGTTTTGGACAGCCTTACCATCTTCGGATGTTCAGCTGTTCCAATGTTCACCTCTTCGACTCCCTTCTCCGTTGGCTGCAATGTTGGTTTACGGGCTACGTCATCATGATCAAAGAGTTCTTCTAAAGGAATCAAGCCTTTATGAATCACATTATCCTTGAGCTGCAATACGTCCATTTGATTGATTTGCACATCATCTTTTCCATCATCATGCTGTACATCAATTGAGGTATCTTTGAACTTACCTTTGTTTTGTAGAAAATCATCAATCTCCTCATCATCTTGAAAAAATTTCCAATATGATCCAGGTGGATATTGGTGGCCACCTGCCAAGTCCACCTGGACCCCCACCATTATTTCTCTCAGCATTTTCAGTTTCCTTAATTGTAGCACAACTTACTATTTTTAGCAGTTTTTCGGGTCCTGAACTTCCGGAGCCGTTTTGAGGCCCTAAACGACGTTTTTTGGGAAATCTGGGGCAACATGGGTCCATGGACCGATGTTGCCTCCCAAAGTGGCAGTGCTCGGATAGATCTTTCTAACGAGCTATTGTACGCGTCAAACGGAGATCGTATGCCAAAGTTACGACCCTGGGAAGTTGGTGTACCAATTTACCCAAACGGGGCCCACAGTTTGGCGTTTCATCTTCTAGGGTTAGGATTTGGAATGTTAAGGTTTTTCCATTGTTTCTCAACAATAAATAGGCCTTCGAGCCTCATTGTAACACAGTTCAGAGGCATGTAGCCACCACATCTCTTCTCAGAGATAAGCTACCATCGCCCTAGCTGGTTTATTTCCATTTCTGGTTGTAAGCATATTTCAGTATTTTCCATTAATGAAATGAAGTATTATTTCCGCTGCATCTTTGTGTATATGGTTATCTCTGTAATCTGTTGCGTTCCTGTTTAAATCCGGATCAGTGGTATCAGAGCGGTCTGCTTTTTCTCTATTTTTCTTTGCATGTCCCCAACAAGGTCGGGATATAAGGAGTTAGGGCTTGAACTGGTCGAACCTTTGCAAGACCAGCCTCAGAAATCCCGACGGCCTCCCATGGCGGATGAGAAGAAAGACGAGGGGGCAGGAGATCCCATCAAAATCTTGCTCGAAGAAGCCCTCGAGCGACAACGGAACGCGATGATGGACAGCTTTGCCCAGATCCTTCAGCGGCTACCCAGAAGCGACGCATCGGCTTCCAGCAGCTACTCTGGAAACACCACGCCCTTTAAGGTACAAGTTAGTTTTGAAATCCCCATATTCAAGGGTCAGATAGACGCAGATGCTGTAGATAAATGGTTAAATCTGCTAGAGGGTTATTTTTCTGTTCATGAATTTTCGAGTCAGGAAAAGATTGTTTTCGCTCTTCTCAAAGCAGCCCCCCACGTCAAGGACTGGTGGGAAACCTACTGCGAGCAGAAGGATGAAAGTACTGGCTCACTATTTTCAGCCGCACCCACCTGGAATTCATTCTGGGATGCCATCAAGGAGCAGTACTACCCTGTCGGAAGCTATGAGGATGAATACATAAAGTGGACCACGCTGCGGCAAGGAAGGGACCAAGACGTGCCGGAGTTCACCAATATTTTCCATACCCTTCGCACAAAGTTTGGTATCAAGGATTCAGAGCAACATTTGATACTCAAATATCGTGGCTGCCTGCACAAGTACATCCAGGAAGAAATACAATTCCTGAACATCTCCTCGCTCGGCGCAGCATACCGATATGCCGTCAAGGTCGAGCAGAAGTTTAAACAAAAGAAGTGAGACTTTGGATCTGCGAATCCAAAGCAGGGGAAAGGTGCCCCTATACCACAGAACAAAGGACAAAGCCAAGGTGAGACACCCCAAGACAACCCGTCGACGCTGCAAGCAAAGAACAACACCGCGAAGCCGAAAAAGGACACGGGAAAATGGTGTGAGTTCCATAAGAGCTCCACCCACAACACAAGTGAGTGTTGGGCTAAGCAGTCACTGGTGGCTGAGCTAAAGGTTTCAGAATCAGATGCATGTTCCGACTCTGAGTCAGAACCCGATAAGGGGAATGACAAAGGGAAGCAGATCATTGATGCAGATCCCAACGCCACTGTTGCTACCGCCAAGATCCAGAAAAATGAACCCGAAGATCCAGAGGAGGAGGAGCGTCTCTTCCACTCCCAGATGTGGGTAAAGGGCTCCCCAATACAGTTCATTGTTGATAGCGGGAGTCAAAAGAACCTCATTTCGGCAGAGGTCGTGAAGCGGTTGGGCTTACCGACCACAGCACATCCACAACCATACACCATTGGGTGGCTTCACCAAGGACGAGATCTTCGCGTGAGCCAGCAGTGTCGCCTTCCATACAACATCAAGCCCTTCACGGATGAGGTATTGTGTGACATTGCTCCCCTTGAAGTTTGTGATGTATTATTAGGACAGCCATACTTGTGGAAGCGACATGCTGTGTATGAATCAACGCCCCGTGCTGTTATTATTACATTGGGAAATAAGTTGTACAGGATACCAGAGGTAGCACCACCTACCGCCATCTCTTTGATTACTGCAAAACAATGCAGTAAGATCATTTCCAAAACCAGGAAATTTGTTTTCCTGATGATACGCCCTCAAGGAAAGAAGAAGACGGTGGTTGTGGCCTCCAGACGGGGTCCCTCTGCACGACAACTACAGATGGACAAGGTTGTGGAGGAGTACGAGGACATCTTCACCTCCCCTGTAGGGGTTCCTCTGCACTGTCAGGTCAAGCACTCCATCGATCTGACCCCAGGTGCGCCGCTACCCAATGGACCAATTTATCAGCACTCTGTTCTGGAGAACAATGAAATCAAGAGGCAAATTCAGGAGCTCCTGCAGAAAGGTCACATCCGTCCAAGTTCATCGCCTTGTGGGAGCCCGATCGTGTTGGTACAGGAGAAGGATGGGACGTGGAGACTCTGTATTGACTATCGGGCGCTGAACAATATCACTGTCTGTAATAGGTACCCGATCCCGCGAATTGATGACCTCCTGGACCAACTAAAGGGGGCGAAATATTTCAGTAAGATCGATCTGAAGTCAGGATATCACCAGGTACCAATCGAACCCTCTGATGTGTGGAATACTGCCTTCAAATCCAAGGAGGGCCTTTTCGAATGGTTGGTTATGCCTTTCGGATTGACGAATGCTCCTGCAACCTTCATGAGGCTAATGGATGACATCTTGCGGCCATTCACCAACTCCTTTGTAGTAGTATACTTGGATGACATTTTGATCTTCAGCCAGAGTTGGGAAGAGCACCTCCATCACATCCGACAGATTCTCCAAACACTGCAGCAACACAAGCTATGTGCCAATTTGGAGAAATGCACTTTTGGCATGACCCAGGTTCAGTATCTGGGATACATCATTGATGAATAGGGGGTGCATGTCGATCCAGCCAAGATCCAAGTCATTCGGGATTGGCCATCTCCAACCACTCTAACAGAGCTCCGCAGCTTTCTGGGTCTTGCCAACTTCTACCGCAAGTTCGTGTTGGGGTTTTTTCATATTACTTGGCGCTTGAGTCATGTCACCAAGGGAGGGGCGAAAGCAAAATTATTTTGGTCGGAATCTCAACAGAAGGCATTCATGGAGTTGAAGGATCGCCTCTGCACGGCACCAGTGCTCGCATTACCAGATTTACAACAACCATTCAAGGTCGAGACAGATGCCTCTGACTATGCTATTGGGGCAGTCCTTACTCAACATGGACATCCAGTGGCATATCACAGTGAAACACTTTCAGACACAGTCCGGAAGTACCCCACTTATGATAAAGAGATGTATTCCATTGTACAGACCTGCCGACAATGGAAGCATTACATTTTGGGGAAGGAAACAGTCATCCACACAGACCACCGACCCCTGCAGTTCATACAGACCCAAGGGAAATTGCAGAATGATCGTCATCAGAAGTGGTCTACATACCTGCAACAGTTCCACTTGAATATCAAGTATAAGAAGGGCAGCACCAAAAATGTTGCAGATTGCCTCAATCGACCACCGATCATGGCGTTAACCACCGTGCTCAACTCTTGTGGGCACGAGACTTCTGATTGGCCACTTCTCTACAAAAGTGACCCAAAATTCGGCCACACATACCAGACACATACCAGGTTCTCAAAGATGGCCATTATGGCGGCCTGCAAGAAGAATATCACATCAGAAGCCACTGCTAAACTCTTCTTTGAACGAGTGTGGGTGCACTTTGGGATCCCACAGTCTATCATCTCAGATTGGGACAGTCGGTTTCTCAGCACATTTTGGTCCAGTCTCTGGTCAATGCTGGACACAGCCTTCCATCCTCAAACTGATGGCCAGACAGAGGTTGTCAATAGGATGATTGTGCACATTCTGCGCATGTATAACTCAAAGCATCCACGCACATGGGACGAGAGCCTCCCCTATGTTCAGCACAGCTACAACCAAGCTCTTCACAGCTCCACTGGCCATAGCCCTTTTCAGGTGGGTTTGGGATTCCAGCCACTATGCCCCATTGATGTGGCCATGCCACTTGCAGCTAATCACATAAATTCAGCTCATGTCCAGTCCGAAACAGATAAGGCCACCAGCTTCATTGAGCGCATCCAACATATTTGCCAGCAGGTCCATGACATTCTGGAGAAATCAAATGCCAAGTACAAGCAGCGACATGATCAACATCGGGTGCCACACAAGTTTCAAGTGGGCGACAAAGTTTGGTTGCATTTGCAAAAGGAACGCCTTACTGGAGCCTATCAGAAACTGAGACCACTCCGATATGGTCCTTACACCATTACTAAGGCTATGGGAGACAATGCATTTGAGCTCAGAATTCCCCCATTCCTTGGCCTGCACCCAGTGTTCAATGTGGACCGCCTTCGGCCATACTTTCCACCATTGCTAGACACATCCGACATTGCAGAACAGCTCACACCCACAGAATTAAATCCAGATTGCATGGAACAAGCTGCAACTGATCGGATCATGGGCACACAGATCAAGAACACTCGCCAACAGAATATCCAACTGTATCGAGTTGTCAAAGCAGGCCAACTCCTTCAGCAGGGCAAGTGGCTCACCAGGGAACAAGTTCAGCAAAAGTTTCCTCATCTCATGGAGGAACTCAACGCAATGGGGACCATTGCTTCCTAAGGGGGGAGGAATGATCCAGGTGGATATTGGTGGCCACCTGCCAAGTCCACCTGGACCCCCACCATTATTTCTCTCAGCATTTTCAGTTTCCTTAATTGTAGCACAACTTACTATTTTTAGCAGTTTTTCGGGTCCTGAACTTCCGGAGCCGTTTTGAGGCCCTAAACGACGTTTTTTGGGAAATCTAGGGCAACATGGGTCCATGGATCGATGTTGCCTCCCAAAGTGGCAGTGCTCGGATAGATCTTTCTAACGAGCTATTGTACGCGTCAAACGGAGATCGTATGCCAAAGTTACGACCCTGGGAAGTTGGTGTACCAATTTACCCAAACGGGGCCCACAGTTTGGTGTTTCATCTTCTAGGGTTAGGATTTGGAATTTTAAGGGTTTTCCATTGTTTCTCAACAATAAATAGGCCTTCGAGCCTCATTGTAACACAGTTCAGAGGCATGTAGCCACCACATCTCTTCTCATAGATAAGCTACCATCGCCCTAGCTGGTTTATTTCCATTTCTGGTTGTAAGCATATTTCAGTATTTTCCATTAATGAAATGAAGTATTATTTCCGCTGCATCTTTGTGTATATGGTTATCTCTGTAATCTGTTGCGTTCCTGTTTAAATCCGGATCACAATATCTCTGATTGTCCGGGACAGTCGGACAATGTTTCACATGAATTTCAAATGTATTACTTGAATTCTTAGGAATCTTCAAATTACTCGTTGCCTTAGCAAGTGCATCAACAATACTATTTTGAATACGAGGCACACACGTCAATGTGTAATCTGAAAACAGCTTCAAAATGTCTAGAACAGCATTCCGGTATGCCCGCATCCGAGGATGTTGTGCTTCATATTCGCCTTTAACTTGCTTAATCACTAATTCGGAGTCACCATACACAACAATCCTCTTAGCATTCAGCTTTCTTAGGATCTTTAGGCCAGCAATCAAAGCCTCATACTCAGCTTCATTGTTTGAGCAATCAAAATCAATTTTGTAAGAACATACCCGCACATTACTTGGCACTTTGTTTGGAGCAGAAAAAGGACTGCATACCCAAATTCCAATTCCAGCACCATCATTTCCCACTGCGCCATCAAAATCCATAGTCCACAGGCCATATTCCTCTTCTTCTAAGTGTTGAAATTCTATTTGCTGTAATTTTACTACTTGCTGTCCATTATCCTTTTCTGATCACTGAACGATATTGCCCTGTTCTTGACTTTCTTTCTTCAAAACTTCTCTGAAATTCTCTGCTATTTCTGGAATCTCATCTGCTTCAACTAACTGACTATCAATCTCATTGAAACTATCTGAATACAAAACAAAAGACTCTAAATCTGTATGTACATAATTGATCGGATGATTAATTGGTTTCTCCTTGCTGGTAATCTTGTATTTCATTTTCTGCTCCCGATAAAGTTTTCTCATCTGGCCAAACACAGGAATCGTTGCATAGGAGAAATCAAGCTGCATATTTCCTTTGATCTTTTCTCCCCAAGATCTGGAAAGAAGCATTCCAAACCGAGGAGGTATATCCGCCACCACCACATCCATCAAAATGTTCTTTGCAGGAATCTGATCCAAACTAACTACCAAGTCTTTAATAAGCCCAATACATCTCACCCCGTTGGAATCAAACGAATAGAGATCATGGTATTTCCTGGTAATCTCCAAACCCAACTTCTCCATGATAGCCTTCAGCATAAGATTGTGGGAGGCGTCGGAATCGAACATAGCATTATGCAACACAAACTCATGCACTCTCAAACTAATATAAAAAGGAGGCACATCACTGTCTGGAGACTCACCATTCAATGCTGGTCCAAAAATCAGTTCAGGTTGATCATCTTCCACACTCACCATATCAGACATTGGATCAAAATTCATAATTTTGGTGACCTGACCTCTATAACTGTTGTTCTTCATCAACTCTGTCAAGGGAATGGATACCTTGAATTTAGAAATTTCATTTTCTAAACTAAAAGTGGAAGTTTTCTCTAACTATTTGGCTGGAACCTTTTTCTTCTTAGCTTTATCTTTCAGTACAATGGGCTGATTGACTCGTTCATTTGCTGATAGAGATTTGTTAGGCATAGGATCAGCAACTTCTTTTCCTTTATTTGGTGCACCCGGTGGCTCATTATTAGATGCTGGACCTTCCTTTCTCTTCTGGATTGGATTGATGGGGACATTTTTGTTTCTTAATGAATACTGATGCCGCTGGGCGGACAAGGCATGCATATACCCTCTCTGATACTCATCTGACTCCTCTTCAAGAGCTGTGTCATTTGCCAAGATAAAATATGCATCCTACTGTATAGCTGAACTTTCTGCATACTCATCATCTTCAGTGATAAAAGTGGGCATCTCATCAGGAGTAAAGAAGTGATTATCTTTCCCTATTACATGGTCTTCGTCATCAGATTCGGGACCAACAAAATTATGTTGAAGAGGTGTCTTTACTTGCTGCTGTTGTGATGTCGGTTCTTGTGCTCGCTGCTCACGCTGTTTGATCCTGAATTGAGGTTGCTGCTGTCCACAGAAATTAGGATTCCGGATCTGTGGTTCAGGCTTATCAAGTGTTAACCTTTCAATCATATTTTCTACCTTGCATAGCACCTGATCTGAGGTAGAAGCTTCTTCCTTTATTGAGACTTTCTTTTCAGCTTTCATTCTAGCTCTCTTGTCATTCAAATTTGCCTCAACACTAACGGCAATTTTCTGCATTTCTTCTAAGGTAGCTGGATCTCTCTCTCTTAATTGATAAGCCATGTCCGGATCAAAACCATCCGGGAACTTAAGCAAAGCTGACCTTCTAGTTGGCTTTAAATCATCAAGAATTGCATTATAAACCGCATTGAATCTAGTACAATAGTCTTGCACGGATTCACCAGTGTTCCGCTTGATCTTGGTATATTCAGAAGTGATCTAAAGAGGATCTTTCTTGACTTCCCAGCGATCCAAGAACTATTTTTGAAGCTCTTCTAATGTGGGAATACTTCTAGCTGTCAAAGCTCTAAACCATTTTCTTACCTCACCTGTGAAAGTCTGCACGAATAATCTCATGGTCACGTTTTCAGCATCAACCTCATGAAGCTCAAAGAAATCTGTCATCTTGTCCACATGTTGCTAAGCCGTGGTACTTTGAGGAGTGCCATCAAACAAAGGAATTTTACTCTGATAATCCGTTGGCATGTCACCCAAAACTTGAGGCAACGCGAGAGGTGCAAACCGAGCAGCCATTGCTCTTGGTGGATTTGCAATCGGCCTAGGAGATGTTGGAGGAGAAGGTGCAGCTGATGTGTGAGGTGTATGAGGAGGTGTATGCGGAGGTGAAGCAATTTTGGATGTAGAAGGAGTAGATGGAGGTGAATTTACAGCAGGCTCTTGATCAACAATATTAGGTTGCGGGGGAAGGGTGGGAATGAAGGGAGGTTCGATAGGGATTTTCGAAGCGAATGCCATTACGGAAGATCCGAGGGATGCAGATGCGGCTTCTAGGAAATCAGCGATATTTGAAGTGTGAATTTCACTTTGGAGGTGCTTCAAAATAAAATTCTCAATTGATTTATTATTTCTTTCAACTTCAAGAGCTGCGGCAAAGTCAGGATTTGGAACTATAGAACCAAGAGCGCTTTCGGATTTGGTTTCAAACAATGACAATTCAAATTTTTCATCAAAATCCAGCTCTTCAAGATACTTAAAAATTGCAGGACATGAACGAGATTTAAACACGAGAGTGACAGAGCTCTCTTGGTGACCAATTCTTGAAATCAGATTAGGATTTTCGTAGAATTGGGGAGGATTTGGATCTGGATTAGCTCTTGTATATCTCTTTGAAACCAGCATGTTATTTTCAAGAAATCAAAAGGACATAAATAACTTGTTTAGCCTTTCAAATTCTAAACTTATCATCCAAAATCTTAGAATTCTCAAAGGTACTAAGGCGATTTACAAGTCAAGTACCACGATTACAAGCTAGACCGGAGATTGATTGAAGCAACGTTTATCTACTTGCGCTAATGCAAAGCAAAAGCGTTTCAAAGGCTACCTGGCATAACTTCAGGCTCCGTCTGTAGCTTAGAAAACCAATGACATCAACAAGCAAACCATTTTCTTCCCCAGTATGGTCGCCACTATGTTAGAGCCTAGATTTGTCTCAGGCTGAAAAGACAAGGTTCTAGGTCCACATCAAACCACGCTCAGCCTCGTAGCTAGCCCTACGAGGACAGGAGAGGGCTCTCTCTGGGTCGATCTCGGCAAAAGATAATCGATGGGGCTCGAGATGACTGTAATAAAATCTAATCTTAGGCTAGGTATTAAGTGCAAAATATTTGATTTGAGTTTTTGAGGGTTTTGCGTTGGAAACAGGGAAAGGCAAATCGGGCTCGAGGATGAGGCACAGTTTCTGTAGAGTTCTGATTGGGGCAAGGAAGGCAATCGTTTTGATGCTTTAAAGTGAGTGAATGAATAGATCGGACTGGTGAGGAGCTAAGGAGAGCAAGAGAGTCTCAAGAATTCTCCTTAAACAGATGAAAACATGAAAATTTAAACAAATTCAAAGGCAGAGCATAGCAGTTATGGATTCTACCTTAATCACTCATTTGTTCAAATTCAGAAGAAGAAGCAGGAAAATGATACACATAATGCTAATGAACTTACAATTACTCAGAGAAGCACACCATCAAAACATAAAGCCACATGGATCCCAAACAGTGCTGCAAAACCCTGGTCTTTCCTTAGCCAAAAATGCAGAGATAGAATGTACAATGATATGCCAAAGCAATCCCAAGTGTCCAACCCTGAAAATGACTTAGAAATTACATGATATAGCTAGCCCAACCCATTCCCTTGCCTCTAGGGGTCGAGCTCATCATTCTAGGAGCTGTTTCAACCAATTCTAAACAAAGCACTAAAATCTAGGCAATCAAAACAACTTGCCTCTATAAGGTAGGAAACTGATTCATTCATTAAATTTTCACTTTTTAGTGAATGAATCCTCTAGAAAAAGTAAATAAGTGCCAAAATTACATCATGTTTATCCAATTACATCAAGATAGATCAAAAATAACATCACAAAGCAAAACTAGTCAAACTGGCCGAATTTCTGAGCTGGAAGGTGAAAAACTGAGCAAAAATCCTCTGTGCGCCACGCCAATTTCTCTGTGCGTTGCGCCACTTTGAGACTGAGTTTGAGGCACTTCCTGAAGTCCAAATTGAGCCCAAGTGTGCTTGTTGGAAATACCTGCCTGTCTAGTTTCCAACCCAAGTGTAATTTCTGAATTTGGTTCCCATTTGAACCTCCAAAACCTCAATCTCCCAAGACTGCTTCCTGTGTGTGAAATTAGGGGCAGAGAGGTCATTTTTAGGGTGTTTTTGACCTCCTAAGGACTCTAAACTTGCCCAAAATTATTTGCCATGCACCAGAAGTCATGATTTTTCATGACAAATCCAAAAATATAAAAAAAAAATTGCATTTGGATCCTCCTATCATAAGCGCGCGCCACATGGCGCGGCGCACAGGGAGAAAAACCCTGCTTTTTGTACAAAAATTTGCAAAAATACCAAAAATGCCCAAATTTCTTGAAATTTGGGCTGGAGCTTCTTCATTAAGTGTTATGCTGGGCTAAAGAGGCTTCGGCTAATATTTGAAGACGATCGAGCTCCCTTTGCCTCTTTTGCTTCTTTATTGCCTTTCTCAATTTTGCCTTTAAATTCCTGATTCGGGCCTTGCAGACCTTGTTTCGTGCCATGTAGTGGAAAGCCATGTGTCTCAGCAATGCATGGTCTTTGTTGGCCTTTTCCAACAGCCTCTCTAAGTGCATGTTAACTCTCTCGAGATTGGCCTCCCGATCCTCATTAATCTCTTGCTCCAATGACGTGAGCTCAATTCTTCTCCTTTGTGCAGCCTGGCGATTCTCGCGAATGTTTTGTAGCTCCATGATTGCTTGCTGATCCTCAAGCTGTTTGTTCCTCTGCTCCAAGTACTTCATGGTCCACTTAGCTCTCTCCAAATCAAGAGATAAGGCTTGGATCTCTGTTTGCTGCTCCTAGATGATCTCCCTAAGCTTGGCACTTTGTGGGCCTGTATCTGTATCATCATCATGAATGAGAATGAAGTCAGTCTCTCTTTCACCTAAAGGCCCCTCATCCTGCATTGGCCTCTTGCCTTTGTCTTGTACCTGTGATGCTGATGGAGGAAGTGAGGCCCCTTACACCCCGAGTGGATATAACACTCGCTTTGCTGCTGCAAACAAATGTATGGTGCCTCTCTGATATGTGATGAATATCGGCACACTAGCGGTCTCATGGTGCTCATACTGATGAGAAGGTCCACCTTCATGCTTAACCTCTGATAATCCCCGTGAAGCTCTGAAGAAGTCACGAGAGATGAAATCATCCCAAGTGATGCCCTGTACTCCAAGCTGATGAACCACCAAAATCTTAATAAGAGAAAATTGATAGACACTGTTAAGTTGTTGCTGAGGGTTTTTATGCTGCACAAGTGTGGTCATCCTCTCTATGTTCCGGCAAAAGAAATACGGAATGTTCATCATCCGTACCCTGGTGAAATGCATGAGAAACCTGATGTGATAAGCATAGAGACGAGAGAATCGTCCCTCACAGCTAAAATATTTCATGATCAACTTCATTAGTGGAGCATATTCATCTTTCAGATATCGGAATGGGAACACTCTCTTGAGCTGCCTCAAGAAACTGGTTTTAATGTATGGATCATAATATTGTCGATCAATCTTCTGCTTCTTGTGCCATGGTTCTCCAATGTTTGGTATGCCAGTTGCTAATGAGACAGATTCTGGCATAAGCGTGAAGGTGACACCGGCTAAGGTAGATTGATCTCCATGTAAGTGCAGCACAAAAAGACGAGCCAGCTCATGATGAAATTGAACACTAGCCACCTTTTAACAAAACTCATAGCATGACTGATGCTGAAAACAAAACATGGAAAGAGGGCAGGCCTGCAATTCTGTAAGGGTGGTCAGTTCTTCTCTAACATGTCTGCCACCTTTATGAGGCCTCTGGGGTGCCTGTTCTTCCAAGGGTGAGTCACTTTGGGTTTCCACTTCATAGTCCGATGAATGCTCAGATGCCATGACTGCTGTTTTTTCAAACTGCCTTGAAGATGAAGATGCTAATGTATGAAAACTGTTTCACTACTCTTTAGAGTGCAAAGGGAAAAAACAAATGAAACAGGGACTGTTAGGAAGGGGAAATAATAGTGAGGAATGGGAATTATTGGGAAAAATTTGATAGGGAAATATGGGAGAGGGTTTGAGGGATTTATGTATGGGAATAGGGTTTAGGGTTTGGGATTGTTGTATAGGGTTTGAGGTGTGAGGTTGGAGGATTTGGGACAGATCATGTAGGAGAAGGGAATAATGAACTTAGGTGATAGGGAATTAGGGATTGGTGAAGACAAGGGAACAATGGGAAGGAGAAATGATTTTGGTGGCAAAACAGTGAGTTCTGAAACCTTGACAGCAAGTTTGCTAATGTTTATAGAAGGAGGGTTTGATATATGTGTTCACCCATTGTCATCCATAAACCACCATCACTAATCACAAAACTAGATGAAATATCAACATAGCAACACTACCTGGCAAATCCACGCAAGTTACGAGCAAATTGATGAAATTTGAAACAATTTCGGGCTTTCAGGTGTATGCGCCGCGCCACATACCCAGTGCGTCGCGCCCGTTCAGAATAACACTGGACAATTTCTCCCAGTGTGCCGCGCGCTTCCAATGCGCTGTGCCACCTGTTCTGTGCGTCGCGCCGACTAGTTGCAAGCAATTTCACCCAAAAACACGCACTTGCTCACCCAATTCACTTTGAAATGCTTTTCTTTGACCTTGGCATGCAGAATGACATTGATCTTCATGGAAAAACCTTTATAAAGACATTGATTTGATTTTTGGTTCTTCAAAACCCATTTTTGTAATGTTTTGAAATTGGCACTTTTTCACAATTAATACAACTCTGTCTTTTTGTTTCCTCCTTGATTTTTTTTGGTTGAAATGATGAAATTATTGGCAATTTTTTACAGGAATAGCTGACATGGAATTTGACAAAGGAGACTAGGGTTGCGCCTGAAGAATTCAAGAACTGAAAATTTTTTAAAATTATTACAAAAACGAAACGTCGACTTGTCTTCAAAACAGAGTTTTGAAGAAAATTCGTAATCCATCCATATGACGATGAAAATATTTGAAATGAAAACTTATTAAGAACCTCCCTCTGGCCTGCTGGCTTTATTGGACATTGTGAAGACACAGTTTGTGCAACCCTAGACCTAGTGACTGAAAATAACTCTTGCTGGTCAAAAGACATGAAAACTAGATTTTGATGAACAGACCTGAGCCAGCAGTGCAAAGCATGAGGGGGATGAATGACAAAAGCCCTTCCGACAAAGTTTATGGCATGCCCCTAGCGGAATGCAACTGAGTGAAATGAGCGAGACACATAAAAATGAAATGCAAAAAGAGTTTTGATCTCTGACGGAGGGATGACCAGACCGACTCTAACACGGGGAAGGAAAAATGACAATAGCAAATGATACTCTACATATAAGATCACACTTCATCCACCTGCCAAACCTTCCTTAGATGAAGAATCCAATGTGGATAGAATAATATGGGGATGGCCCAATTCTCCCCATTCTAACAATTGATAGAGTTGTCTTTCTCAGAAAACTTGAAGAAGAAACTATGTTCTCAAATTTTATGCAGAATTTGTATGACAGTCCTTTTCTCTTTGGGGATATAGCGATCTCTCAAGATTGGGAAATTACTGGTTTATTGATTGAACCTACATGGAAGAGGTTATATAATGTAAAGGAAAGTCAAAATTCTAATAATATGATTGAAGTTGCACCCAAGAAGACATTGAGAATAAACAATAGTTTCATTGTTGCCCAGGAACATAAATTGTTGGAAATTATACAAGAAAAAAGTCTAGCCTTTTCCTATAACTATTCATATATGAAAGGTATACATTAATACATCTTCCAACATCACATTTTATAAAATATGGAGCCATGCCCATCAGGCAACCACAAAGAAGGATGAATCCAACACTTAAGGACATTGTAAAGACTGAATTACATAAATTGTTGGATGCATGAATAATCCCACATGATTGTATCCTAATGGGGAAGTTGCAAGCCCTATTCCAAGAACATGACTAAGATTCCAATCTTATCATGCCATTTCAATGAATCTCCATTGGGTTAATCGTAAAAACTTGACCATTTTAGGTAACAAACTTGACCATCAAGTTTTTCATTTAGTCTGAGAGGACCCTTGTAGTATAAACCAAAATTAGAGAGACAAAAAAAATAAAAGTATTTCTATAGCTAAGAAAGAAAAATGTATAAAGGAAAGGTATTTCTACCGCTAAGAAAACAAGATGTAGCACTGAAAGGTTCTACAGAAACTACCCTTCTTTTTAAAATACCAAAATAGATGTTGAGGTCTGTACATTCTCTTAAATTATCTTTAGGCCAAAAAACTACACTTATATGAAGTAATTGGATTCAAACTTAACTTCCAATAGACAAATTTGATCAAGCAAATGAGCTCATGGCATAGAAGAAAAGGAAATAAACATACCTACAACATCTTTCCCATCATAAAATCCTTTGTAAATAGTCCCAAATGTGCCCTAGGTGATAATACTCGTGATATCCAGCTTTTTTGGGTGAATTTCCCAATCCTTTTTTGGATTCTAGGCTTCTAATTTTGTCCATACCTTGCTCATACGTTTGTCTAAATTCATTAGATCGAAAAAAAATCACTCTTCTTTGGAATCACCTCCTTCCTCATTATTTCGAATTTATAGGACTTCCCATTGCTATTAGCATTGTCCTTCTCACCTTTCTTTTGCTCCTGAGGTTTTGAACCCCTGTCCATTTTTCATAGCACCACCATTCTCACCTTCCTTTTTCTCTTGAGGCTTCGAACATTTGTCCATCGTGAACAATGGATCCACACATTCCTCATAAATTATGCAACGAAATACAATGTACAAAGAAAGAGCATCGAACTCTCTCCCAATGTGAGAAGGAAAGGAAGAAAAGTAGTAGGAAAGTAAATTTTAATAGGTATTTCTCCTCAGGCTTTGAACCCCTTTCCATCGTGAACAATGGATCCACACCTTCCTCATGAATTTGTGGTAGAATCCAATGTACAAATAAAGAGAACTGAACTCTCTCCCAGTGTGAGAAGGAAAGGAAGATGAGTAGCGGGAAAGTAAATTTTAATATGTAAATTTTAAATTAGTCGAAAATGTCAATTGCCATGGTAGCCTATGTTGCTACTATTGAGGTTAATTTTTATTTTTATTTTAGAATGTTGCCAATATTGGGGTTAAATTTTCTTTTTTAATTTTATTTTTATTTGAGAAAAAAGATGTCACTTTAAGTAGAGGCTATATCTAATGATTTTGAAAGCCCAAAGAGTGATCATTTTGGCATGAGGGAATCAATAAAAACTATTGAAGAACTCCTTAATATAAGCAAGTATGCTCATATAAAGAGGGAAAGGGGACATGAGGTTTACACATAAGGGTAATATCTACTAATCCTTAAGGAGGTGGAAAATATCTTCAAATCTATGAATAATGTTATCAATAAACTCAAGTAGTTGTAGGTAGCCCATTATTTTCGGGGAACTTCACTTAGAGCTCATTAACACACTATTAGAAGCTAGTCATAGTTTAGTTTAAATTAGTCACTCATATTAGTCATTTTTAGTTGTATTACTTATTAGCTAGTTGTATATTTTAGCCCAAGACTAAAATAGTCATTTATGTTAGTCGTTTTTAGTTGGGTCACTTCAAATTGCTCGTTTTTAGTAGTATTTCTCTTGTAAAAGTTGCGGTGACTAACTTTTTTAGTCACCTAGGAACTAATTTCCCATTTTCTACTAATGCTCTATTATTAACGTCTACACCATTTTCTTGTCTCTTTGGATGTTATTATTTGTGTGTTGTCTTTTTGCGATGCATGAATCATTGTTGAAAACTATTTCAAACCCTTTTTCTCTACATAACATTCTACCCATTTATGTTTCTATCTTTGATTTTTTGCTCAGATATTGTAGAACCTTAGTTGACTGTGGGTTTGGATGTTTAAATTATTTGCACCTTCATGTTGGTTTAGATTGTATTCTCTACAACTAACCCCAAGTTTAGAGCTCAGGACTCCAAAATGTTCTTGTCTGAGTTCCATTTCCTTTAGGGAAAATTGTTACATGGAGAGAGGCATCATACTCTAGCAACTCATCAATTGGGATTGCTTATTATATGTTGTTTAAATGGTGGGATAGAGGTTTTGAATCCATGGTTTGAAGGGGGGAATGTTAGGTCATCATATGGCTTCCTCTAGGTTGTGTTTCTAACCCCTAAATTGTTATCCTCAATGACCTCAGACTCCTTGTAAAGAGGATGGTTGTAATAGGTATTTGTTCATACCGAAGGGAATGTCACCTTTGTTGCAGAATGTTGTTGAAGAAGCAATTCATATTTTGTATTGAATAAAAAGACACTGAAGGATTTATGCAATAGATTCTTTGACTCGATTACCTCCATAAAGTGACAGTTGTATTTTGAGTCATGCCCAATGACATGATCCTCTTCATCCACAAAAATGCACTCATCTTAAAACATGAGCCGCCTTTGAACAAAATCCATGGTCATGTCCTCCACTATCACACCCATATTAGAAGTTGATCCAGTCAAATTTCTAACAATTGGGTTATGAGAGAAGATAATTATACTCCCAATGTTTGCAGGAAATGAAAATTTAGGCTTCCATGGAATAACATTAGAATAACCCTTATTGAATGAACAAGAGGCTATATTAGTTGAACAACCCACAAAGATAAATACCCTCCTCAAAATTATGGTAGAAGAGTCCCATGTATTCCCCAATAGAAAACTATAAGAAAAAGTTATCCTCAATTGATGAACTTAGTCCTTCCTTTCCTTCTCATAATTTATATTATCCTTGCCTTCCTCCAAATCAATTTATGGGTTCTTAGCCACTGTATAACTACATAGATTTATCGATATTGTTTCCTACTAGAAACAAATACATCAACATCAGAAAACATCATAATTTAGGGTTCTAAGCTAGTGTTTTATTGGTTTCCATGATAGGAGGATTAATGTTTGGACTCAACAATACAATGTTGGAAAAAAGACATAGAATGTCATAGCTCCATGTGGATGTCTAAGTATTTACTTTGGTCCTTTCTTCTCCATGTGCATTAAAGGCGTGATAGTAACAGTATTTCATAGCAATTGAATCTAAATCCTGATTCTCCAAACTCGCCATCTCTATCTATCTCACCACCTCTAAGTGGACAATATATCCCCAAAGGATAATTAGCAAGTAGAAATATTTTTCGCCTATAAATGTTAATGTTAACAACATGTCTAGGAAAAAACATAGATTTGAAGTCTAACATTGTGGATATCACCTAAACTTTGTCAGGATAGGGGTCAAGATTCAATCTATGGCCAAGTTGATGGAAATTGTATATGAAATCTAGTTTGCATAGATCTGAAACCATAACCAGTATATCTCCTTCATTGTTAGAATTCCCATCAATCATTTAGTGTTATTTACTCTCTTTGTGATAACCTCCTCCAGTCATGGATTATAAGGTTTTTTTGAGACAATCCTCCTCTAGTAATTTTAGGACTTAAAGAATTGATGACACATTTAGAACTAATAATAATGGAAATTTGCAGATGATACCCTTTTATAAGTTCATATATACTCTTTTGAAATTGAGTGAAATTGCATTAAAAAAGGGTGCATTTTTGGTAGAAATTAACACCTCTATTTGTTGAGTTTAAGTTGTTAAGAAAATGGCCAGACTTGATGAATTATTAGAGTTACTGAACACTATAATAGTCTCTATTTTTCATGGTACTATCAAAATCGGCAAAATAATCCTCACTTATATTCAAATCTATTTCAAGATGCATATGACAAGATCAAGTTTCTTTAACTCAAGTCACAACTCCAATGAGATGAATTACAACTAAAAAGTCAACATTTTGAACTAGTTCATTTTCAGAATAACTCTATTTTTGAGTTTGATAAAGAACAATGTCAATAGCCAGCACATGATCAAACTTTAGGAATAGATTTACATAAATATGTAGAGGTTCCTCTTACACTTCCCAAGTCCATGATCATACCTTGGGAAGAAGTCATTAACAACAAGCGCAAAATCAGTCTCGGATATGAAAAGGAATTTTCCTTTCATATTTTGGACTACTCCAAACCAAACCAAATTCATAGTGTTGGGTTTCTTCAAGGAAACTCACCTTCAACAACTCCACTTCTACATCCACTTCAAATTATAAGATGTCAACATTAAGATTGAGTTGGATACATCAAAGATTAGTGTTTGGACATTCACCCTTGTGAGAATTTTCAAAAACATACTCATCATTCAGATAGATGTTCTAGACACGGGAATCCTACAAGAGCAAAGATTCACCTTCAATGGATCATTTCTTGGAAATGGTCTTCAATATCCAAGAAGATATATTGGTCATATCATAGAATTTATTCTCGAGTATTGACACATCTTGCAATGGAGAGATATTCATATTCTCACCTTGTATCTGATAAGAGGCAACTACTAGTTTCAAAGTCATAGAAAGTGATCTTGAGCCACAACTTGAATAGCTTGTAGCTAGAGCCTAGAGCTAGATTTAGAGTTGTAACCAAAGACAGCCTCATGTTCCATGAGCATAATTTGGTTTTTGGCCAGTCTTAAACCACCACTAGTAGAATGTTAGAAATTAAATAACAGAGCAATGGAACACATAAAATATTATGAAAACACAAACACAAAAAATCATAAAACAAGAGAGACACAAATATATGTGGTTCACCCAATTTGGGCTATGTCCACGGAGAAATAGCCAGTCCTTCCTTTTAACTTATCCTGCAAAATGAAGGCATACAACCTACAACAAATCCGCCATAACTTCCTCTTCTCTCTCACACAGTCTCCTCTCTTTTTCTCACACAGAATTAAACACAACCACAATACAATTCCATCATATATACCGAGGGTCGCCTTCTAGGGAAGAAAAAAACTAAATTAACATAACTTCTACCGTCAAATCTTCCGCCTATTGAACGAACTAGATTGAATACGAAATTACAATATTTTACAAGGCAATTTTTCTCTAAATTTTTCTTTAGGGGGAAGCGCCCCTGAACACCTGCCATGGGGGGGGTGAGGAGGTCTAAAAGAATTTTTTTCACCCCCTGGCAATAATAGTGGGTGGAAAGCCCCCCCATTAAGAACTAGGATCCAAACGTGGCTGAAACAAGGCCTTCAAATCAGGAAGATAATTAGGCTCCACACCTAACATTATAAGACTTTGGTTTCTACTACCCATTTCATTAATTTGTGGTTATCTTTAAACCATCATCGGGGAGCACTTACATTTCAACGAAGACTTCAACTTCTAGCTAGATTCAAAAGTGTTCTACGAATTGCTTAAGAATGTATCACATTCTTATCTAATCTATTGTTTATTTTTGTGTGTGTTCCAACAATTACTACAGCTTGAAATCCTATAAATTTCAACAATTTCACAAGCCCCACAACTACAAGATTGACTATTTCCATCCATGATGATAAATATTAGCCTGATTTGCAATAAATCCAACAGAAGGAACCCTCCTAGAGTGCCAAAAATTTTCATACTTGATTCACTCAAACTCAAAAAACTTAGTGAACTTACCAATTATACCAAGCCAAGAAGGAGTTCACTTGCTTAAGCACCAGGGAAGACCACTTGAAGGGATCACAATTTCCACTTTGTAAGCATAAGCGCCAAACTCAATACATTTTAATTGTAAATACTCCACCATAACTCCTCCAACAAATTGTCGATGCTTCCACTACTTACACTTGATGCTACTTAAGATAGGACACCACATAATTCAATAAAGAAATGAAGCAAAACACTATAATATCACTAAACAAAAATGGTAGGGTCGATCCATGAACTAGAAACCACCCCAAATGTATTAATATTATTCCACCTCTCCTAAGAAAATCCATATTAGATTTCCCAACTTAAACATGAGAGCATTGATATGAAGTATATGGAGGTTGCAGTGAATTGGGCTATGTTTCATGTCGCATAATGAATCGTGCTACCTATACATTGATATATAATGTTTATCTTTACTTGTTTAAATTGCAAACATTCATGCCCACGAGGTGTAGAATAGATGGTGCTAGGTTTATTAAGTCTCTCCTTGTGTGATGGGCATTGGTTCAAAACCTCATGGGTAGGTGTTACTCACATACTAGCAAGCCTGCTGATTTTTTTTGCAAATATTCATGGGAGTTAATCGATCATTTCAAAGAACCTTGATTCAATAATGTTTATTTGTTTTCCATTTTGTCACCATGATTGTTAAGAGATCTAAAAATATGAAAATGCTTAATCAAGTAAAAACGTCTAACAATTATTTGAATTCTAATAACTAGTTTAACAAAACAAGACAACTTAGAAGAAGTCAAATATTTCATATAAAAAATAGTAATCATAAAACCTTCACTGACTATAAGGTCATTAACATATCATGCTTTAAGAATTTTGATTCCTTGACATAAAGCCAAAAAAATTGTGCAATTATTAAAGTTATCCCAAACCCCAAGCAAAGATTTATTCACATTATTTCTTAAATTTTAAAATAACATCTTCCCCTACTCTTCCTCTTCTCAACACTTACCACCCCATACAATATTTTGCAATTATATATATAAACAAACCCACCTTATTTTATTTTATTTTTAAATTTAAAATAATAATAATAATTATAATTACATGAAATCATATAATCATTACATCATTGACTCCCATGCCCGAAGTGACCATTGCTGGTATCAAAGGCCAAATGCCTATGCCATGATGGTAAATGGAGTGTTTGAGACTAATAGGATGCCCATACAAACACACATGATAAATAAATGATAGCTTGGAGCTTATGCACTCATGGGGACAATGACTCATATACTCATCTTTCAACCAATTTTTTTTCGGTGATATGAATAAAGTATGAACGCACTTAAAATAGTGGACTTGCATTGTATGATTAATATGGTTGACATGATATCAAGGTTAAAGGCCCCCCCTGGGCCTCAATACTTCACATAATTAACATTTTATGACCATTGCAATGCCCTAGGACACATATAAATTTAATAGGACACAAACTTTAATACTATATTAGTACTTATGTCCCTATAATACATAAAATTTAATAGTGCATAAATAGTTTTATCCCACCAAGGAAGACAATGAGTCTGCATAGCATGACCCATATAGGCCCAACTGATGTAAGTTTTCTAATAGTCCAACTATAGAGAGGTTTACGTCACATACCAACTACAGAGAGGTCTGCATCACATAGCGACTGCACGCTGTAAAGTATCAATTATGCAAAATTAGTTTTTACTCCAGAATAATGATAGATATATATAAATCTAATTTGAAATAGACAAATATTTAATATATGTACAATTTTCTAGTTTGAAATGGACAAATATTTAATATATAAATAGAATTTGAAATAGACAGATATTTAATATATGTACAATTTTCTAGTGATGTTATGCTGTAATATTCCTGTTACTTATTTTGTTTATATAATATAATTTTATATTATTAATAAGTGTCGGTATATATTTATTTAATTTTTAATTATTATTTTTTAAATGAATAGTTAGAATAATTTTTAAATTTATGTAAAGAAGTATTTTATGTTTTAATAAGATGGAGATGTTAAATAACTTTACATTTAAAAATAATAAAATAATATTTATATTAACAAATTTAAAAATATTAATAAAAAAATTTATATCTTCATAAATAAAATACTTAAATTTTCACCTTAATTCTACATCAAAGTTTATATAGAGAAATAAAAGTAATTAAAAATTATATATATATATATATATATATATATATATATATATATATATATATATTTATCTTTTAGTATAAGGGAGATGTAATTCTTCATTGCTCAATATGGAGTTGACAAATGACATTTGAAAATAATATTATTGTTATTATATGAGGTGTAATTCATTCTATTTTATGTGTAGTATTTAAAATACAAATATATTAATAACAATTTTTTTTACTTTTAGTTATAAATAACATAATTTTATGCTAAATAATATAATTTTATGCGCTCGTCTCTACAGTTGGATTTTTGCTTTTGGCTCTTCATGAACATGATGGCAGAAGCTGTACTTCTATGCGTATTTTTATCTCGTTGTTGTATTGTCAATTTCCACAGTTTTTTGTCAAAAGTTCAAGAGCACCATTGGACAAATCTAGCAGATTAAGTTGGTCTCTTTGTTTCTGTGATAGTCATAACTTTTGTATCTTAATTTTGAACCGGTAGAAATGGTGGTATTTTGGATAAATGTGGTCGAAGCAATGGACTCCAATGGTATTCGTTTTGGAACATGAAATACTATCAATGTAATATCTTCTTTTACTTATGGAAATCAGTTGGAGAAGCTTACAAAAAAACCATAATTTTATATAAAGAAAAATAAAATAATTTAAATTAAAAAATTTCTTATATTTTAACTTTTCATTATGAGGGAGATGTGTAATTTATTCCATTCTTAATATGGAGTTCATATATAATATTTAAAATAAAGAGAGTGTGTTCTTATTCCATTAACAAGTTTTTTCTAATTCAATATATAATAGAGATTTGAAATTTCTTCAATGTTTAATATGAAGTTGAAATGTAACATTTTAAAAGGTATTATATATATATATATATATATATATATATATATATATATATATATATATATATATATATATATACAAAAATAATTCTATCTATTAGATTAAAACAAGTGAAAAATAAAAATTTCCTAAAATATTCTATAGTGTGTTGTTCAAAACCAAAATAGATAACTAGAGATCTACCAAGAGTGGAGAAGAATCAAATGTCTCGAGGTACAAAAACTTTTCTCAAGTTTTACACTCAAAAATATGTTTGCATCTTGATATATTTGATCACTCTCAACCCTTGATAGATCTAGAGTTAAGATCAATCTATCCTCCTGTCATTTAAAAATATATTGTATAATTTATTAAAAATAAATATAATTTTGATTTTAATAAAAAAATAATTTAAATTATCATTTTTTTACAATCACTTAAACAACATCTAGTTAATTTATATATTAACATATTTAAAACTATCTTTTACAAATTTATATATAATATATTTTATTTTATTGTATAATGTTATATAATACAATATTTTAAATAATAAATAATATTTTATAAATATATACTTAGTAATATATATATATATATATATATATATATATATATATATATATATATAATCTTAGTTTTAATGATATAGAACATGATTTTTTTTGTATGGCTTGTTTTATTTATTATAGTGAATGGGGAGGGAGCGGTTATTTTTTTCCCAAAAGGAAATGTAGACTTATCTTATGCTTGGGGTATGGGGTCACTTTCAAACAATGCAGCGGAAGAATATGTGTAATTTTAAGAACTAATGCTTACAAGAGATCATCATATCTCTTCTCTGATCATTGTTGGAGAATCTAATATTATTATTTATCATATAGTAGTTAATTCCCTCCCTCGGGAAAATAGGTTAAAGAACATATTGAAAAGGATCAAATTTATCATCCCCTTTCTCTCAATTAAAGCTTATCGTGTTCTCAACGTCAATAATCAAGTAGCGGATGAAATGACAAACAAAGGATTGCACTTGAATATGGGTGGATTAAGAGTGAATGAGAAAGCCTCACTACATCCTCTCCCTTGATCCAGTTCTTAGGAAGTTAAAAAATCAAAGGCCCCTTCTTTTAGGACTCATTTGTCAACTCAAACAATTAGAAACATGGCACATGAATAGGATGGGATTCATTCAAAGGCACTCATCAAGATTTTCTTGGGAATTATACATTTTCATTCCCCTACCATTTATGTCATGGGTAAAAAGACCAACATTAAGAAGGAAATCATGGAGGCAAGTGTGAAATTAGGGATGAGATCATGTCAAATATTCTCCATCTCTAGGACCAATTCACAACATAATCTTTGGTTGATATGGAAGATAGGTCATGGCGGGTGAAGGGACAAATGTCATTCACTTCCTCCCTTGTACTCTTCAATCCCCTTAGGATGGATTACATTATAAATGTATTGTGTTGATGTAGAATCAAGCCATGTAATCATCTAGGATACACTAAATCAAGCGAAATTGTTGGGAAAGAGAATGGAAATGGACCCTGAATGTTCTCCTGCATCACATCTTACGTGATTTATATTTTGTACTTCCCCATGATGTGGAGGTGTGTCAATTCCAATAATGGTATATGGAAAAGTAGGGGGAATTTGTTTCTCTCCAAGATAAGTATGGGTGGATGTAAGAGAATTTGGTTTTATTATCATTCCTCCTTTATTGTGCCAAGCTTTTAGGAAACATTCCATTGAAAAATAAGCCATGGAAATAACTTTAAATGGTATCTTAAATGGTGTTGTTATGGCTTAAATCTACCTCAGGCTGAGAAAGGCAGGTCTAGGGTAACATCAAACCACGCTTAACTTGGTAGCTAGCCCTACCAGGTCAGGAGAGGGCTCTCTCCTTGTCAATCTCAGGAAAATATAGCAAGTAAAGCTTGAGATGACTAATATATAGACTAATTTTAGGCCAGGTATATGCTCAGAGGAGTTTGATTGAGTTTAAAGTTGGTTTGCTGGCTCAAATGAGGAAGGCAGTTTTGGGTCCAGGGAATGAACTCAGTTTTGCAGAGGTTTCAAACAGTAGAAAACATGTAAAGCTAAATAAACCCTAAGGCAGAGCACTGAAACATCAATGAATTCCACCTTTACACTTGATTCATTTAGTTATGCAAAAAAGAGAGAGAGATAATGGCACACATAAACATATGATAACTTGAATCACAGAGGAAAAAACAATACTAATTCACCTTGCCACAAGGATCCCACAAAATGCTGCAAACACTGGTTTATTTCCTTACCAAACTGCAGAAATTATATACAATAGTGCTCAAAGCATCCACAAGAATCCAACCCTAACAAATGACTAAGAAAGTACAAGATATAAGCATCAAACCACCTATGCTAGCCATCAGGGGTCGAATCCATGAGTCAAGGAGCTGTTTCAACAAGATCTAAACTAGGAACTGAAAAATAGGCAATGGAACAGCTTGCCTCTAAAACTATGGAAACTTATTCATTCAACTCAAAACCACCTAAAACTGATGTAGTAACCTCCTTAAGTCAATTTTCATCATTTTTACATCATAGTACATCAATTTACATCATGTCATATCATGAATTTGACCATAAGAGAGAAAAAGTTAAACTAGAAGAAAACTAGGCGAAATTCTGAGCAAACAGGCAAAATTAGCAGTTTTTCACCCTGTGCGTAGCGTCATTTTTCTGTGTGTAGTGATTTTTCCAAGCCACTTTTGGAATGATTCCCGAAGTCCAAATCAGGTGCAGGATAGCTCGTTGGAAAGCCTGGTGATTCTACTTTCTGGAACAACTTGAATTTTTTGATTTGGAGTCCATTTTCCCCTCCAAAAATGCAATCTCCCAAGACTGCTTCCTGTGTGGCCAAAAAGTGGCAGAAAGGGCATTTTTAGGGTGTTTTTGGCCCTTTTGGAGGTCCAAAACTTGTCAAAACTTCACAACCATTTCTAAGCAAGCATAAATTTTCATGATGAATCCAAAAATGTAAATTTTTCTGCAAATGGAGGTCCCCATAAAAAGCGTAGAGCCACCGGCGCTACACACCTGCCAGAAAAACCTATTTTTTTTTCCAAAAAAATTCAAAAATGCTAAAAATTTCACCAAATTTCTTGAAATTTGGCATGAGTGATATGTGTTAGGTGCTATGCTGGGCCAATGAAGCTTAATCCAAGATCTTGAGCTTATATTTCTCTTTCTTTCTCCTCAAAGTTCTCCTTAACTTGGCTTTTAGGCTTCTTATCCTTGTTTAACAAATTTTGTTCCGGGCCAAATAGTGATAAGCCATGTGGCACAACATCTTTTTCTCCTTGTTGGCTTTCTCAAGCAATTTATCCAAGTGCATATTCACCTTCTCCAACAAATATTCTCGGTCATTGTCTTTTTGTTCAATGGATGTCAACTTGCCCTTTTCCCTTTTGGACTTTTGTCGGTTTTCTTTGATGATCTCCTTGAGTCTTGAGCTTTGGGAGCCCAAATCAATGTCCTCTTCCTGAATTAAAACAAAATCTTTATCCTAACCTTCAGAAGGCCCTTCATCATGCAAAGGCTACTTTCCTTTATTCAGTACCTGTACTACTGAAGAAGAAGGCAAAGCCCCTTTCACCCCAGGTGAAGATAACATTTGCCTGTGGTCTAATGAAGGAAACGAGACCCCTTCCACCCCTGGTGGAGATTATACTCGTTTAGCAGCTACAAATAGTCTCCTTGTGCCTTTTTCATAAGTGATAAACATTGGCACACCTATTGTGTCAGTCTCATGACCCTCTGGCTGATTTGAAGGCCCTCCTTCCTCTTGTAGCACTTATGGGGTCACCTAAGGGCTTTTGAAAACCTCATGTGAAATGAAGGTATCCTGTGTGGTCTAAAATGCGGATGCAAATTAGAGTTTAATTTAATGTCAACCCGGGAAGGTAAACTTAGAAATGCTTATCTAAAATATATAGATCTAGAAAGATTCCTAATTTGTCCAAGATCTTAAAGTCCCCTTACAGGAACATATTCATTAAGATCTCTTTCAATAACTAATCAAGCCTAGATCTAACAATTGTTTGAGATCTATGATTCTCTTACAAGAACATATTCTACAATATCTCTTCCAAAATTAGATCCTCTAATTAGAACTTAAAATCTGAAATGAAATAAACCTAGATCTAATAATTGTATGAGATCTTACGGTTCTCTTACAAGAACACCTTCAAATAAGACTCTTCCAATATTAGAACATTTAACAAAACTTGAAAGCTGAAATCAAACAAAAACATAAAATAAATTATAAACAAATAAGCATGCAAGTGAGGCCATGGGGGCCCTCTATAACTCCACAAGCACACCACTTCAATGGAGACTCAGATGTAAAAGCAAAATTGAAGTATGATCCTTTATTTCAAAATTCTAAGATTACAAAAACTTCCAGATTACAAATGGAGGAGATTGTACTCCTATTTATACAATGGGATGAGTAACAAAATCATAATGATCATCCACTAATCTCTCTTTAGTTCCATAAATCACGCAACCATTTTTAACTATTTTCCCATTATTACAAAATATGATCCCACAAATCTCTCAAGCATTTTTAACTACTTTCCCATTATTACAAAATATGATCCCTTTGAATCCTTCATAAATCTCTCACATATCTTGGATAAGATATGCCAAGCAAATCATCCATGATCTTCTCCTTAGGAATTGGATAATATATGCCAACCAAATCCTCCATGATTTTCTCCTTAGGAATAGGATAAGATATGCCAACCAAATCCTCCATGATTTTCTCCTTAGGAATAGGATAAGATATGCCAACCAAATTCTCCATGATTTTCTCCTTAGGAATAGGCTTGCATAATTATCTCCTTAATATGGTGGAGGAGATATTAATTCTTCACATATTTCCTACACATCACAAAACTCACATATTCTTGAGATATATATAAAAATATGTATATTTTCTAATATTTAATCATAAATTCACTTGTAATACAAAAATGAATAAAAATGGAAAATAAGAAGGTGAAACCCAAATGTATTTATGAAAATGATATGATAAAAGGTTAATGGGATGATGAAATGTAAGGAATAGTGAAGAAAAAGATGGATGAAAATATGACATTTCTGAGTCCCAACATCCTGCCCAACTGAACTTGTTGCATGTCCTCATGCAACCATGCATGGGTCTCTTTAAGAACATTTGGCATCTTGAACAACTGTGGCTTTACATGATGATGTCTTTAATAATGAATGTTTCCAGGATATGTGAAAGACATGAGTAACAACTTACGTTTTCTTATGGTTGGTTCTTGTGTGACAACCATGAATACAAAGAATGTTGGTTCTTGTGTTAACAACATTCATTTCGTTTTATGTTCTCTTTTATTCAATAATAATGTAAACACTCACTGGAAATCATAAGCTATCAATGTGCATAAGAAAGTCCTTTTGTAATATTAATGAAGCATGCCAATATTATGTATGAAGCAAAGTGCAACAAAGTATCATTGGAAAATAAATGTTGGTGAATGGTAAATGGAGTGATAGTGGTGAAGAAATGGAATCATGGAAGTGAATATGTAGTGAATATAGTTCTCCCCCTCCCTCAACTGAATTGGTTGCATGTCCTCATGCAACTTGACATGGCTCATGAAAGGAAATGTAGCATGGTGAGGGAATTTTCCAAAATATTCAAGTTAGCATATAAGGAATTGCATGATTAAAGATTAGAAAACAACATACCTCTACTTACCCAAGAATGATGAACTATGCAATAGGAATGTAGTTGCTGCTGCTGCTGTTGGATCAGGAAAATGTGACTGATGTTGTTGTTACTGGATCCTGGGAAATGAAGGAATCTGAACTGCTGATGTTGAATCATGGAAAAGATAAATGCTGAAAGTGGAACTGTGGTACTCTCATAGATCAGAATTCATGCTGCTGTAAGTGCTGAGGGAGTCGTGAAAAAGTGTATAGTCTTCACCTGCTACTAAACTTCTTGGTACAATTCTAATCATGTGAAAGAATGTGTCGATGTCGAGCATGAATAGAAATCATTGGATTACCGGCCATTGATGTATGTCGTTAACCAATGCGAGGCAACTCACCATTGATGTCAATGAGTGCCAAGGTACCCGAGTACATCTTGCGAAGTGCGAATGGATGTGTTGAGGTCAAGCCACTTGCAAGATCTGAAGATCAAGGGACATTGATGTATTCCCATGATCGTCAGCGAGAGAACTTGCCATTAAGGCATGCAAGCCTCTAGGTACTCAAAAGGAACTCTAGTCTATTGCCAGATAAGGTGCTGATGTCGATGGGGCAAGACTTGTTGAAAGGTGGGCCTTAAGGAATCCCACATCAGTCAACGTGAGTTTGTACAAAAAGATTTGGTAGGACTATAAATGGAAAGAACTCACGGACAAGCAGTGTGGATTAGCATGGCGAGGAAAACAAGGCAATGTAATCATGGAAAGGGAATGAGTTTTATTCAAAAGGAAGTAATCATGACGCAAAAGGATCGTTGTGTAGTGGAAAATGTCATGATATGTGCAGTGAAGAATTAGCTCCTTCAAGCGTCCAAAAATAGATGTAAGGAAATGCATGGTGTATGAAGATGAACTCTTGCTGTGAAAAATGGATATGGAAATGTCATGCTTTATGGATTTACAATTGGTGGAATTCAAAATCTGCTTCAAAAAGGGAGGTGCAAGGTAGTAGTTGTGGAGTTGGATTTGTCTTTAGAACTTTTCATGAATTTAGTCTTTGGAAGACCAATTGTCATCACTATGTAATCTCCTTATGATCACTTGATTATCCTGTAACCTGTAAAAAAACTTGGCAGAAAGAAAACATAAGTGTGTTCAAGAAGAAATGGCCATTTCCTTCATGATTCTTACGCAAAAATTTCATACCAAATAAAACATATTAAGGACAATCAAAGTGTTGAAATTGACTTTATCATGATATTAAAATCAATCCATTCTTAAAATAACCATGAAAAGTAATACTCCCTATTTTTTTTTTATTTTTTTTTTCAGCTAACTTTTGTGCATGGCGAAAAGCTTGGCATTATTAATTTGTTGTGTCCTGCAGATTAGTACGTTATAAAAGCATACAACAATATGAAATTTCCAATTCTAAGCAAGTTAATCGCATTTAAATAAGCCACCAAATGTTCTTTTAAATTAATCTTCCAAATGTTCCATTATATGTTTGCAAATCATTGAAATATCAAATCTGTGTAATATTTCCTTAGAAGACTTTGAAGTATCTTTCAAGTGAAAGAGTAAAAAGATCTACAATCAAAGGGCATTTTGAAAATGACAATAGTGATATGAAATCCAGTTTGAATCGGAGGATTGTTAATCATATATGTGAGTGGTGATTGTAGTTATTGATGATGATGAAGAAGAGTTGTTGTTTGGGATAAGTACCAGAATAACAACCAACATCTTCACGAATGCCCCCACCTGCCCCGCCCGTGGGGAGATGTACCATGCAAGTGCAATTGCCTCCCTTTCATATTAATACCCCAAGGCTCACAGGCCTCGGCGTCCAGTTGAGAAATAAAGGGCATGGCAGTCATGTGACACTACCCGTACGCGAATTGGAAGCCTGCATACATACTATATTAACTTTATTGTAAATCATACGCATGATATTAGCTTGTGCTTCCTCGTGGTTTATATAAATCGATGTGTGGGGACTGGGTGTTGGCGAGGAACGGGAACTGACCGTGCCTGTCAGCCCTATGCTCCGACTCTGTTTAAACTTTTATATCAAACGCAACCCTATGGGGAGGCAGCGACGGCATTCTGGACTCCCGTGTATAGTAAATGTCAAAGCCTAAACTCAGGAGCTGCTACCCAAACAGCATATATGGCATCAATGCAACATGAGGAATCAAGGCTCCACCAGGTCTTGCTATGACAGAGCAGAGAGGCGCGCATCTTACTGGTACAGAAGAAGCTACATAATAATCTTGGAGTTCAATCAAAGTCCAAACATTTAAAACGAATTTGTTATAGCATTCTCAGACATATGCCTTAGGGCTAAGATTTGCAGGTTATTTGTGCAATTCATTCAACGATTGCAGTTCAAGGTAGTGCAAATCGTTCCAATGTAAATGGGGTTGAATTTTAACTTGTTGCAAAATTGGATGTTAATTATCTTGAGCGTTATCTCTTCCTCATTCCGTGGACAGAAAAATCGATTTTTTTTCATTTTTAGACGATTTTGTTCCACCACAATTTCTGGAAAATATTTGGCATTTAACAAAATGTCCATGAATAGAATTTACAACAACCCGATTGCAATTTGCTATAAGATTTCTTTGCTAAGATCATTGCGACTTTTTGAAACCGATACCCCAATTCGGAGAAGCTGTGGATGAAGCAGTGAAATAAGGGATTTGAAATTGAACTAACCATGAACTAGGCAGTGAGCAGAAAGGGCGAATAGCCAGAGGAGGAATGACATGGAGTTTAGGTCACGGCGAGTGAAATAGACTGGATCAGATGCAAGCTGGTTGTTTTGCTCCATGAGCAGATCTCGTGTTTTCATTGATTATTCCAAAATTTGCACGAAGCAATTTTGCAGCGCTATGAAAAAGAACCCCCAATAGAAGCGCCTTATTTACATGTTTATGCATTGCAGGAAGAAAACCTCAGTCAAGAGCAGTTTTTGTTGTCATAAGCAATTTTATGGCGCAGGAAGAATAGATTTAAATCAGAAGTCGGAACTAGAAAAAATAAATAAATAAATAAATAAAAATAAATAAATAATAATAATAATAATTGCAAAATCAAACAATCATATGTGCATGCCATTGATTTATTTCAATATGCTGTGAATTTGAATAGAAAATTAAATTGTTGCAGCAAATTGATATCTGAATCTTGCAAATTTTCTTATAATCCATAGAATGCGCAGCTTAATTTTCCAGCGAGAGTATTTTTATTTGAAATAAATCAATAGATTTTCTGATCTTCCAGATCGCACGAAGCGCGGGAAGAGAGCATACTAATCTCTTGATTTTATTTATTTATTTATGCAGGTTAGCATGGATGGATAAAACACTATTAACATCTGCGACAAAAACACAATTAAGATCTGTGACAAAACCTTGCATTATCTATACTCTTTCTACAATGTCGCGGGGGCATTTAGACTTCCGGAAGACAAATCTTTCCGATAATCAGGCTCCTGGCTCACCCGTGATACAGAAACAAGACATAGAGATGCAAAGATGTGCCACTGAATTTATTCATGATGATTTATTTTTTGAAAACAAGACTAAAAACTTCTAATGATAATGACTTCTAATGACTTCTAATGAGATCTCATTTTTATGTTTTTCTAATCTATTCTATATTAACTTAAAAGATGTTTTATTTTCTAAGTAAAAGCATGCTTCCAGTGAAGCCATCTACGGACTAAAAATTCGAACATGCTCACATCAAGATTTAAAAAATTTACATTATGTTTTGCAAGTATGTGAGAATCATGTCTTAGAGTTGGCTCAAGGTTATTGTCCTTGCTCTCCAAGAAGTACCTGTTCAACATTGTCAAATTCATCATCCGTAGATGGATTAGTGAGAAATGGGGGGGTTTAAAATAAAAACTAAATTTAAAATAACTATGTACGAAAATAAAAATGCTCCAAACTTTGAACTCCTTTACGAACCTGTTGTCACCAAGTTCCACAAATTAGTCCATAAAAACAAATGCATAAAAACAATTACTAAATCCTTCTAGTTGCAGTTCCCCGTCAACGGCGCCAAAATGTGTGGTCTAAAATGCGGATGCAAATTAGAGTTTAATTTAATGTCAACCCGGGAAGGTAAACTTAGAAGTGCTTATCTAAAATATATAGATCTAGAAAGATTCCTAATTTGTCCAAGATCTTAAAGTCCCCTTATAGGAACATATTCATTAAGATCTCTTTCAATAACTAATCAAGCCTAGATCTAACAATTGTTTGAGATCTATGATTCTCTTACAAGAACATATTCTACAAGATCTCTTCCAAAATTAGATCATCTAATTAGAACTTAAAATCTGAAATGAAATAAACCTAGATCTAATAATTGTATGAGATCTTACGGTTCTCTTACAAGAACACCTTCAAATAAGAATCTTCCAATATTATAACATTTAACAAAACTTGAAAGCTGAAATCAAACAAAAACATAAAATAAATTATAAACAAATAAGCATGCAAGTGAGACCATGGGGGCCCTCCATAACTCCACAATCACACCACTTCAATGGAGATTCAGATGTAAAAGCAAAATTGAAGTATGATCCTTTATTTCAAAATTCTAAGACTACAAAAACTTCCAGATTACAAATGGGAGGAGATTGTACTCCGATTTATACAATGGGATGAGTAACAAACTCATAATGATCATCCACTAATCTCTCTTTAGTTCCATAAATCTCGCAACCATTTTTAACTATTTTCCCATTATTACAAAATATGATCCCACAAATCTCTCAAGCATTTTTAACTACTTTCCCATTATTACAAAATATGATCCCTTTGAATCCTTCATAAATCTCTCACATATCTTGGATAAGATATGCCAACCAAATCCTCCATGATCTTCTCCTTCGGAATTGGATAAGATATGCCAACCAAATCCTCCATGATTTTCTCCTTAGGAATAGGATAAGATATGCCAACCAAATCCTCCATGATTTTCTCCTTAGGAATAGGATAAGATATGCCAACCAAATTCTCCATGATTTTCTCCTTAGGGATAGGCTTGCATAATTATCTCCTTAATATGGTGGAGGAGATATTAATTCTTCACATATTTCCTACACATCACAAAACTCACATATTCTTGAGATATATATAAAAATATGTATATTTTCTAATATTTAATCATAAATTCACTTGTAATACAAAAATGAATAAAATGGAAAATAAGAAGGTGAAACCCAAATGTATTTATGAAAATGATATGATAAAAGGTTAATGGGATGATGAAATGTAAGGAATAGTGAAGAAAAAGATGGATGAAAATATGACATTTCTGAGTCCCAACATCTCCCATGAAATATTCAACAAGCTTAGCTAATGCAAAACAACAATCTTAATCAATGAAAAATGGTAAATGCTACTGAACTGTTGAGGAAGAGGTTTCCTTTGCACATATGTAGCCATATTCTCAATATTTCTGCATATGAAATAGGGGAGGTTCATCATCCTCACTCTTGTAAAGTGCATCAACAATCTAACATGGTAAGTGTACAAACGAGAAAACCTCCCTTCACAGGTGAAATACTTGATAATGATTTTCATGAACGGAGCATAAGTGTCTTGTAGGTATCTGAAAGGAAAGACCCTACTGATTTGCCTTTGATAACTAGCCTTGATGTAAGGCTCATAATGTTGGAAATAATACTGAGAGGGGGGGGTGAATCAGTATTATCAAGTTCTTTTAACAAATCTTCCTTATTTATACTTTGAATTATTTTTGCATATCAGTACCATAAAATAATGAGCATGAACAAGAAAAACAGATAGTCACACCAAAGAGCACCAGATATAAGGTGGAAACCCAATGTGGGTGAAAACCACCTGCTGTAATATGTCTCTATCTTCTTTCAAATTAGAAACTCTTTTTACAATGATTTTGTACTGGTGCAGTCCTTTACCAGTACACAGGCTGCAACCTGCAGAGAGCTACAACTCTCTCTCGTTTTCCAGACTCTCCTGGAAGGGAGCTACAACCCCCTAAAACATCAAATGATCATCAAGTACATGTAAATTACACAGTCAACTGCAGTAAACAGATCAACAGTAACAGAACTAAACCCAGAACACCTTATCAACAGAAAAATTCAGTCAACAGAAGATCTTAAGACAGATACGCAGTTTTCCTTTCTCTGGCCAGCGTTGGTACGCACTTGACCTTCTGCTTGCCTACGTATACCTGCAGATAGCCTTCTGCTGCACCGCGTACCCACGCACTGCTTATTCAATTGCACTGCGTATTGTTACTGCAGGTACGCACCCAGAGACACTATCGCGCCGCGTACTGCTACTGAAACCATGCACTCAAAGATACTAACGCGCCGCGTACTTTTACTGTGCGTACGCACCTGAGCCTCTGTCGCGCTGCGTACCCACGCAGTTCTCCTTCTTCTGATCTGCGTACCCACATGGGATCTCCTGTTTCTCCTCTGCGTACCCACGCACTTGCACCGTTAATCACCTACGTACTTCTGATTAGGGCCGAATTGGCAGTTCACCAGTGTGCTACAGTTAGTCAGATGCCCAGATCTGATCATGCGCTCGAGAGATCACCCTTCACAGACTTGCTTTTAACTTCACTTTCATATAGATCAAGCTTTTAAAACAATAACCCAATATTTCAGATCTTGAGATATTCAATTTGCAAAAGATACCTAGCCAAGTGATCTCCTTTGCTTTTTATAGCCAAGCTCCTCCTAAAATCATGGATCAATACCATAGATAACCAATACCAGGGGCCCAAAAACATGGGGCTTAATAATAATAATAATATAAAACAATACCACGGGCCAAAACCATAGAATCAAGAGCGGCGGGCTAAATACCACGGGCCAAACATAGGAAACCCCACGTGAACGCGCTTCTCTGCCTTGGAGTAAGTGAAACTGGGGGTACGCACCCTCTGAACGGGTGACCTGCGTGGGTGGCCGCAGTTCCTTCACGGTGTACCTGCGTGTACGCATCTTCTGAACTGTTTTCCTGCGTACTTCTTAATTTTCAACATTTTGAGGGTCTGATCAGAGCATTGCCACTTGAGGGGGTTGCCATCAAGTACAACATCTGTAACATAGGGCCATACCAGAATCATAATGCCAACAATCTCCCCCTTTGGACTTGATGGCAACCTCAAGATCTTCAGCTTCATTCTCCCCCTTTGACATCAAGGGCAAAGGGTTATGCTCCCCCTAAGAACATGCTCCCCCTGAATATGAACCAGAACCATAATCCACCAAACACCATAAACGACCATGAAAGAGATAGAGACAAATTGCAGCTATAATCAGATCAGCATCCATGATCTCCTTCGGTACATCCTCCATAATGCCAACAATGCATTATATGCTCCCCTTGAACCTGTGCCATTCAATCTTCAACCAATCCGCAACCCAGCACATGTAATCATCAGAAGAGATTCAACAAGATGATGCATCAACAACCCCCAGCTTTTGCCTGAGGTATTCAAAAGTCTTCCTGGGCAATGGTTTGGTGAGTATATCAGCAACTTGTTCCTTAGAAGGAACATACTCCAACTTGACCTTCTGTTCAAGCACTTGTTCTCGGAGAAAATGATATTTGATTGGTATGTGCTTGGTCTTTGAATGCATGACTGGGTTTTTTGAAATGCTGATTGCACTTGTGTTATCACATAAGATGGAGATAGGTGGTGTACAAGTGATTTGAAAGTCCTGCAAGGTCTGCATCATCCAGAGGAGTTGAGTGCAGCAAGATGCAGCGGCAACATATTCTGCTTCAGCTGTAGACAAGGCAATTGAACTCTGTTTCTTGCTGAACCAAGATACTAGTCTGGAACCCATAAAGAATGCACCACCACTTGTGCTCTTTCTGTCATCCACGCTTCCGGCCCAATCTGCATCTGTATAAGCATGAAGTGTGAGGTCTGTATCTCTAGGATACCATAAGCCATAATTTTGAGTCCCTTGAAGATATTTGAAAATCCTCTTCACTGCCTGAAGATGAGTCTCCTTCGGATTTGCCTGAAATCTTCCAACTATTCCAACTGCATGCATGATGTCCGATCGGGTACCTGTCAAATAAAGTAAACTTCCAATCATAGATCTGTAGGTTGGTTGATGCACTGCTGCAGATTCATCATTTGCACTGAGGCTACATCCTGTGACCATGGGTGTACATACTGGTTTTGCATCTTCCATGCCATATTTCTTCAAAATCTGTTTGAGATACTTGGTTTGAGACAAAAAGATCCCTTCTTCTTTTTGTTGGATTTGCAAACCAAGAAAATATGTCAGTTCTCCCAGCAAGGACATTTCGAATTCTTTCTGCATCACCAAGGCAAAGTTTTGACTCACAGCTTCTTCATTGCTGCCAAAGATAATGTCATCTACATAGACAACAAGTATTAGCAATTTGTCATTTTCAACTTTTATATAAAGATTGCTATCTGCTGATCCTTTTGAAAAACCTTGTTGATGAAGATATTTGTCCAAACGATAGTACCAAGCCCTTGGAGCTTGTTTGAGACCATAGAGAGCCTTTTTCAATCTGCATACAAGATTTGGATCATTTCCAAGAATGAACCCATCTGGCTGCTCAATGTATACTTCTTCTTCCAAGTCTCCATTCAGAAAGGTTGATTTCACGTCCATTTGAAATACTTTGAAGTTTTGAAAGCTTGAGAGAGCAAGGAACATTCGGATGGCCTCAAGTCTTGCAACAGGAGCAAAGGTTTCTTCAAAGTCTATTCCTTCTTGCTGCGCATACCCTTTACAAACAAGTCTGGCCTTGTTTCTAATTACTTCTCCATTTTCATTCAATTTATTTTTGAAGACCCATTTTGTTCCGATAACATTCTTATCCTTTGGTCTAGGAACCAGCTCCCAAGTGTTGTTCTTTTCGATCTGCTCAAGTTCTTCATCCATTGCTTTCACCCAACATTCATCTTTGCATGCCTCTTTCACATTTTGTGGTTCAGTGGAGGAGAGTAATGCCAAATAGCTTGAAGCTTCTGCAATTGTTCTTCTTGTTTGTACACCTGCTTCTTTCTGCCCCACAATCTGAGATTCTGGATGATTCTTCTGAACATATCTGGATGGAGTCTTCTCTTCTATTCTTGTCTGCTCCTCTGGTTCTTCTTGAGGTTCTTCTTCTTCATCATTCTGTCTTTGAGGGTAACCTTCATCTTCTCCGATGTCTTCATGATGTACTTTCCTAGGAATGTATCCCTTCTCATCAACCACTACATCAATGCTGTCAACGATTCTGCCAAGTCTTTTATTGTAGCATTTGTATGCTTTGCTATGTGGAGAATAGCCAAGAAGAATACCTTCATCTGCTCTAGGTTCAAGTTTGCCAAGTTGCTCATCAGTATTCTTAATATAACATTTGCTCCCAAAGATTTTGAAGTGCTTTACCGAAGGAGTCTCACCACACCAGAGCTCATGAGGGGTTTGAGTGCTGTTCACCTGGACATTTGTTTTGTTGAGAATAACAACCGCAGCATGTGCAGCTTCACCCCAGAAAGTTGTGGGAGTTCCCGACTCATCAAGCATAGCACGAGCCATTTGTTGGACTGTTCTGTTCATTCTTTCCACAACTCCATTTTGTTGAGGAGTTCTAGCTGTAGAAAATTCTCTTCTTATCCCATGTTCTTCACAGAAATCGAAAAATTCATTTGAGGTAAACTCCCCACCTCTGTCAGATCTGAGGCACTTAATTTTGTGTCCTGATTTGTTTTCAACCAAGGCTTTGAAGGATTTGAATTTTTCGAATGCTTCATCTTTGTGCTTCATAAGTCCTAACCAGAAAAACCTGGAGAAATCGTCAATGAATAATATCAAGTATTCTTCTCCTCGAGGTGTTCTTTTCCTGAATGGACCACATGTATCTGTATGTACTAGCTCAAGAGGCATGCTAGCTGATCCTTCCTTCTCTGGAAAGTTAGTTCTGGTTTGCTTTCCAAACTGACATGATTTGCATATGGTGTTGTCTGGAATTTTGATATCTGGAAGATCGCGAACTGCCTGATATTTGCATGCTTTCCTTATTTGTGAAAAGCTTAGATGCCCCAACCTCCGATGCCATAACCAGTGCTCATCATCCTTGCTCAGATAGCATTGTTGTTGTCCTTCTTCAAATATGTATAGATTATTTGGAGTTCTTTTACCTTTGATCACTGTTTTACCTGTATCAAGATCACGAACAAGACATCCATTTGATCTAAATATCACCTCGGTTCTTTGATCACACATCTGGCTGACACTTAGAAGATTATGCTTTAATCCATCAACATACAAAACATTTCCAGCCTTGACCTTCTCTTTTAACTGAGCAATGCCTTTTCCTTTTATGGTTGCAGGAGTATCGTTTCCAAAAGAGACTTTCTTTCCTTTTTCTAGAGCAGAATATGACTCAAGTTTTTCTTTATTACCTGTCATATGCTTCGAACATCCACTGTCAATGTACCATAGATCTTCCTGTCCTTCTGCATAAAATGCTATCCCACATCTTTCTGTTTGTGGTTCCTTTATTCTCCATGTTTTGGTGCTTGAGGCTTGCTCCTTTGTCTGTTGAAACTTGCTCCTGCATTCAGAATCTTTATGACCAAAGTTATTGCAAATATAACATTCAACTTCATTTTCAAGAGCCGAAAAGTTGTTATAGGTCCTTTTTGTAATCCCGGTCATACTTCTTTGTTTTTGAGCTTCTCTAGTCATGATTGTTTTATATGCAACACATTGAGCTGCTTTGTGACCAAAGTTATGGCAAGAGAAACATTGTCCATTGAAGAAACTTCTGCGGTTATCAAATCTACCGGCCAAATGATTGTAATTTCTATTGTCATCCATTCTTGAACCAAATTGAGAAGATTTTACCTGTGGCTGGTTGTAGCTTTTGTTCACCCTTAAGACAGATTGCCCCTGATAGTCTCTGTTTGCAATTCGTCCCTGCTTTACCTGATGGTCTCCATTGTGCTTTTGCTCATTCCTTCTTGCTGCATCAAGATAACTTTTTGAGGTGGATGCTTGAGAAGTTTCTCCATTATAGCCCAGACCTGTCTTGTTTAGTGGAGAATGTTGTACATTGATAATCTCATCCAAAGTTTCAGATCCTTTGACAAACTTAAGATTAATAGCTTTTGTTTTCTCAATCTCTTTTCTAAGACCAACAATTTCACCTTCTAATTTTTCAAGATGTTTTTCCTTTTCGCCAATTTGAAATTGTAGAGTATCAATGATCATATTCTTTTCTTCTCTACATCTCTTGAGTTTAGTAATTTCTTCATAAAGGCTATCCACATCTATAGCATCCATATAATCATCATCTTCAAATGCCATTAACAGCTTATAATCATTACCTCGTTCATCTTCATCACTATTTGATAGACCATCACTATCTTCATGAGTGTAGTAGCTTTTCTTATTTGCACTCTGTTTCTTGTTCCATCTAGCAGGTTCCTTTCCTTTATCCTTATAAGCGCATTTTGCAGCATAATGACCTACTCTTCCACAAGCAAAGCATTTAAAAGGTAACTTACCTCTGAACCTTCCAGAACCCCTTTGAAGATTTCTGACAAAATTTGATTCTTCTTCTTCTTCTTCTGGCACATGACTTGCTTCATAATAATCTCCTTTGCCTGAAGCCTTGAAGGCAGCTTCTCTTCTGTCTGATGGACCTCCCTTTCTCATTTCATAAGCAGTTAGAATTCCGTGTAGCTGAGACATAGTAAGAATTCGTAGATTTTCCTTTTCTTCTATTGCATACACTTTAGATTCAAACTTGGGGGACAATGATCTTAGAACTTTTTCAACCACAATAGCCTCTTTTATTTCTTCACCCAAGTTTTTCATGCAATTAACAATCTCATCTACCCGAAGAAAATAGTTAGCCACACTTTCATCATTATACATCCTGAGATTCTCATACTGAATCCTGAGAGTTTGAAGTTTAGCACACTTTACCTGTTCATCTCCTTCGTAGCTCAAGACAATCTTGTCCCATATTTCTTTTGCGGATTTATATTGCATAACCTTTACGAATTATGTTTGAGATAAGCATCCCAGCAAAGTATTGACTGTTTTAGCATTTGTTTCATATTTCTTCTTTTCGGCCGCATCTGTAGGAGTAGCTGAAGGAAAAGTGTAGCCTGTATCTATGATATCCCAAACTTTTGTACCAAGAGATTGAAGATAGGCAGTAACTCTTACCTTCCAATAATTGAAGTTTGTCCCATCAAAAATTGGTGGCCTGATTGATGCTTCCCTCTCGTAGTTGCTCATGATGAATGATCTTCCTTCAAGCGATCAAGCTTCTCCGAAGGACCTCCTCTGATACCAATTGTTGGAAATAATATTGAGAGGGGGGGTGAATAAGTATTATCAAGTTCTTTTAACAAATCTTCCTTATTTATACTTTGAATTATTTTTGCATATCAGTACCATAAAATAATTAGCATGAACAAGAAAAACAGATAGTCACACCAAAGAACACCAGATATAAGGTGGAAACCCAATGTGGGTGAAAGCCACCTGCTGCAATATGTCTCTATCTTCTTTCAAATTAGAAACTCTTTTTACAATGATTTTGTACTGGTGCAGTCCTTTACCAGTACACAGGCTGCAACCTGCAGAGAGCTACAACTCTCTCTCGTTTTCCAGTCTCTCCTGGAAGGGAGCTACAACCCCCTAAAACATCAAATGATCATCAAGTACATGTAAATTACACAGTCAACTGCAGTAACCAGATCAACAGTAACAGAACTAAACCCAGAACACCTTATCAACAGAAAAATTCAGTCAACAGAAGATCTTAAGACAGATACGCAGTTTTCCTTTCTCTGGCCAGCGTTGGTATGCACTTGACCTTCTGCTTGCCTGCGTATACCCGTAGAAAGCCTTCTGCTGCACCGCGTACCCACGCACTGCTTATTCAATCGCGCTGCGTACTGTTACTGCAGGTACGCACCCAGAGACACTATCGCGCCGCATACTGCTACTGAAACCACGCACTCAAAGATACTATCACGCCGCATACTTTTACTGTGCGTACGCACCTGAGCCTCTGTCGCGCTGCGTACCCACGCAGTTCTCCTTCTTCTGATCTGCGTACCCACGTGGGATCTCCTGTTTCTCCTCTGCGTACCCACGCACTTGCACCGTTAATCACCTGCGTACTTCTGATTAGGGCCGAATTGGCAGTTCACCAGTGTGCTACAGTTAGTCAGATGCCCAGATATGATCATGCGCTCGAGAGATCACCCTTCACAGACTTGCTTTTAACTTCACTTTCATATAGATCAAGCTTTTAAAACAATAACCCAATATTTCAGATCTTGAGATATTCAATTTGCAAAAGATACCTAGCCAAGTGATCTCCTTTGCTTTTTATAGCCAAGCTCCTCCTAAAATCATGGATCAATACCATAGATAACCAATACCAGGGGCCCAAAAACATGGGGCTTAATAATAATAATAATATAAAACAATACCACGGGCCAAAACCATAGAATCAAGAGCGGCGGGCTAAATACCACGGGCCAAACATAGGAAACCCCACGTGAACGCGCTTCTCTGCCTTGGAGTAAGTGAAACTGGGGGTACGCACCCTCTGAACGGGTGACCTGCGAGGGTGGCCGCAGTTCCTTCACGGTGTACCTGCGTGTATGCATCTTCTGAACTGTTTTCCTGTGTACTTCTTAATTTTCAACATTTTGAGGGTCTGATCAGAGCATTGCCACTTGAGGGGGTTGCCATCAAGTACAACATCTGTAACATAGGGCCATACCAGAATCATAATGCCAACACATAATGCTCTTTTCCCACATGTTGTCCCTTATTCCACTGTTCTCCCACATTAGGAATGCCTGTTGCTGCTGCAATAGTTTCATGTGTCAAAGTGAAGGAGACACCAGCTAGGTTCACCTGGCCATTGTGAAGATGAAGAACAAATAATCTTGCAAGCTCATGGTGATATTTCACCCTCTCCACCATCTCACAAAACTGGTAACAAGACTGATGTTTAAAACATGTTACTGCAAGAGGGCAAGCTAGTAACTCTGTGAGAGTGGTGGGCTCTTCCCGGATGTGTTTTCCTCCCTTATGTGGTTTTCTTGGTGCATGAGCCTCTTGGGAAGAATCACTGACAGTTTCATCATCCCTCTCATATGCTGAATTTGTTTCCATACTTGCAAATATGGAGTGAAGAATGATGAGTATGAAGAGATTTTCTCAAGTATAGGGTGACTGTTGTTTTCTTTTTGGGGATAAAAGGGTTGACTGATAGTAGGACTATGAATGAGGGTTTTAATGATGGCAGTAGGGTTAATAGGGTTTTAGGGAATGTATAGGTTTTAGGAAATGAGGATTAGGGTTTGGGGAATGGTAGGAATTATGTATAGGGTTTAGGGTTTGGTGATAGGGGGTAAGGTGAGTGTCAATGGGAGAGGGAAAGAGGAAGGGAATTAGGGAAATTTAGTGCAGGGGAATGGGATAGAGGAAAATCATAACAGGAAGTGAAAACAACAAAAATAAAAAAACCCTAGACAATTTTGGCAAGACAACTTTGAGAGCAGCTAGGGTTTCATTTTTCAACATTCAAATCACCACCATGGATGAAAATATCTCTTGCTAGGCCAGATGGGAGGGTGTATTCACTTGTTGAGAGATTGTTTGTAAATTTGGAGGCTTGGAAAAGCAATGCAATGTGTTTTGTAACTCAGCCAACAGATGCGCCGTGCCAACACCCAGGTGCGTAGCACACTTTCTGTGCATAGCGCCTGTTAAATTTCCTTTGTAAAACCTACGCCCGATGCGTAGCGCCAGGCAAGTGCGTCGCGCCAGTGCCCAAGTGCGTCATGCCGATAAAAACTTGAAATTTTGCTACAAATTTCCCTCTTTCTCCTCAAAATGTGATTTTCTCCCTTGCTCTCTCTCTCTCTTGCACAAAATGAAGTTTTCAAACACTAAGGATAACTTTATATCCATCTTGAGTTTAATTTTTCATTTAGAAACCCACTTTCCTAAAGTTCCTTTTCACTTTGCTTTAAAAACCCTGTTTTTTGCAGTTTGGCTCTTTTTTATCATTTGATGAACTGATGCTTTGATGTTTTTTGGTTTTTGCAGTGGCTGGAGTGCTGGAGTTGGCAAGGTGACCAAGGGTTGTAGCTAAAGCTTTATTACATATGAAAACATTAAAATTACATAAAATTTGTACATGAAATAGAAAAACTCTGTTTTCACCTCAAAACAGAGTTTTGAGGTAAAAACCCTTTATGAAGCAAATTATCAGTGAAATTTGTGATTTTATGAACTTATTAAACATCCTCATGTGCCTGCTGACCTCTTATTGAGTTTTTGAAGACCATGGTGGCAAACCCTAGACCTAATGAGACCTAAAAACCCTAAAATGACTTTTGCAAATGGAATGAAATAAAAATGACAACAAATGATCTGTACATGTGAAAATAGGCCAGCAGATGATAAGCATGAGGGAAATTGACAGAAAACCACTACCATCAGTTGATCCATGACCTAATGGAATGTAGCTGATCGGATGAGACACCTAATATGCATGCAAAAATATAAATTTGATAACTGATGGAGGGATGAAGATACCGACACTAACAGGTGCAACGAATTAATTCTGATTCTAAATTATCGATTAATTGGGGGTTTGGGAATTCTTTCATTTAATGATCAACAAGTGTTGGAGGGGCTAGTCGACTTAGTTGACTAGCCCAGTCGAGTTAGAAATATATATTGTAAAGTCGGTCTACTCTTTAGTCAAATCAACAGTCTAAATTAGATAAGTTAAGCCAGTTCTGATAGTTAAACTATTGTAACTGTCTCAATAGAATATATATATGACAATGTATACATCAATGTACTTGTTCTAATTAGCTTTCAAGAGAATATAATATAAATTATTCCTTTGCTAGTTTTCCGCCACTTTGGGTCTCTTATATATTTCTTATGTTGTATATGATTATATGATTTCGTGTTGTCCTTTCTACTAGTAACCATTGTGCACTATCTGCCAGACTACAACATTCCTTCTATTATCGGTAGTATTGGACTCAAGTGCTTATAACATGCAAACATAAATGCTAACTCTAGAAGAGATACAATAGTGATGCCATATGAAGATTAATAATTACCTGAAGAACTACGCGAGGTGAAATAAATTGTCAATTACAGAGGCTAGGGCACATTTTTTCACAAAATCACACAGACAATTTATCGAAGCAACCCTTGTCGAGATTAAGAAACGCCATGACCAAACCACTAATGTGACAAAAAGAAGATGAGGGCTGACTAACATTAAAACTCAAAAATGGCGTTCAAACTAAACTACACACGTGGGTCAAAAATATGTTGGACGAATTTTGTGAGGAACAATAAATAGAAGAACAAACTTCTATTGATTGAATTAGAACAATTTTTTTCAACGATTCTCATGACAATTTTTTTTTGTACCATACCGACCTTGTTACACAAGTTTCTCCTTGAAAAAGGAGTCAACCATATAGTATAATATTGACCACCACTTCAAGAACCATTAAATTCCAACTGTAAACAAAAACACATCAACTGGGAAAATTTTCTTGACTCTCATTGTAAAAGTACAAAAGAAGCCTGGGATTATTTCTAGTGCAAATAAAAATGGATGTCGATTTTCCCTATGTTAAACGATAATATGTCGGCTCGACATTGGGGGGTAATGATTCATTAAGAATAAATAAGAAAAATGAAAAGAAGGAAAGGAGAAGTATTAATAAATTAAAATGGGAGGAAAGCGATCGATTGTAAAGAAATGACAAGATGAAGACAATAGATGAAAGACTTCAAATCAATTTCAATTGTATAAGTAGCCAACCTATATTCAAATTTTAGGATGGGGAAGAGATAGAAAAGAAAAGAATAAATAAGAGAAGAATACCAAAGAAAGAAAATTCAAAATTGGGAGTGTGAGAGAAAAGATGCAAAAGACTCCTCTAATGCTTAGCATCAACAATTTATAAGCGTAGCACTTCTAGTTTTGACAAAGACTAATACTCTAAAAGTAAGTCTTGGAAGTTAAGTATATGAGATGGAAATCAATGGCTCTGGTCCAACACTACCACGATCGCCAGTTGCATCAATACCAAGTCTTTTCATTAGAGAATTCCTCCAACAACGATTGCATATAAATTCGAAAACATCCATAGTTTGGTACAAGAGAGATGAACAAGGTAATTTAAGTGATCGATTAGAAATTGAAATTCAATCTGTAAATCAAATGCGGATTGATAATCAAGGAAATTAATACATACTTCTCCATATTATAGATCTCACGAACATACCCCCTAAGCCACAATTATTATCCATTGAATAATACGAAGATACAAGTCCATACATCGAAGAGTCATGAGCCGGAACAAGTCAATTCACTAAATATATACATAAAAGTTGTCAAACTGACGAAACATTAATAAATTATGTAGAAGTTGAAGTCAAAAATCAAGAAAATATTCCACATCTGACACATTAGCTAGAAATCAAAGTCGATAAGATCGGTCAGTCGATCAATAAAAAAGAAACAATAAAAACTACACCTCAGCCAATTGAAATGGGGCTAAATCATATTCCCCTTTATGAAGGAGATGAAGATCCAAAGAAACATTGGTTCATCTATGAGAAGTTTTGGGAAACTAATGACATTACTGATGAAGATAAAGAAATGGCCTAGTTTGCAGTTTCTCTTAAAAAGCAAGAAATTACTTGGTTTATGAATATAACATAAAACTAATCAAAAAGAAAAAATAATATTAAAACGATCTTTTTCTCCTTTTTAAAAGCATGAGATGCTAAACATCTTACAGCTCAAAAAACTCAAGGCGATTAAATAACTCCTGCATGATACAGTAATGGAATATGACAAATGATTCAAAGATTTATTAATCCAAATTCCATATTTTATTGATGGAGCATTATTGTTCCAATGGTACGTTGTCGGTCAATTGCAGAAAAATCTGTTGAGAATTTAGGAAGGGCACGTGTTATTATAATTATCTTTACTTGAATACTACTTGTATACTTCTTCTTACATTATCTTTGTTCCTTATTAGTGTTCATGTTAAATACATCAAAATAGAAATCAAATCAATAAGACATTGACACAATAATTAGGCTCCAAGCCAAGGCTAAAACCCCTCCTCTTGAGGGGAAAACCTGCAACTCTCTTCTTATAGATTCTTCACTAGATGAGTATATTGATCTTGAAAAGTACATTTTACCCATAACCTCTCCTAGATCAAGACACAGACATCCTTTATCAATCATGATTGCATCACTAATCACGACCTTCATTGTAGCACACATTGTGATCATCATCGATCTCCTCCTAAGCTAATACCTTAAATTTGCACTGTGGTGACACCCAAAATCACAGTTCAAACTTCCTGAGATGACACCCAAATTTTGTACTGTGGAGACACCCAAAATTACAATCATCTAGATGCCTATCAAACAGACCCTTCATCTGGACTAAGTTACTGTGGAACAAGTCTGAGGTTATTCCTGTAATAGTACCTAAGATCACTAACTGTAATTACACCCAAAAATCACAGAGGAAAATGTGAGATCTTCTCTAACTAGACAGCGAAGGTACACTCCTTTATATAGTTGTTAGGCTACACATTTAGGCCCACATGAATTGTTGAACTATCGTCTCTATTTATTTGAGCCGACATGTCTTCATTGATGAATCGACATGTCAAATATATATATATATATTCATTGGAGCCGATGTGTCATTTTGTTAAGCATATTTTGAGGTCGTTTTATGGATGACTGTGCTTGACCTAGGAGAGAATTATATTGAAAAGTCTAACATGATAAAACCTAAAGACATCAAGAAGAAGTCTTTGACTTAAGAATAGACATCTTGCTCATGAAACCCATGAAGTAAGGAATTATAAGAAATACATTTTATTCTTCTTTGTTTCTTCTTTACATAATTACAAGGTATTATGAAGATCGAACCTAGTTACACTTTCTATAACACTCCCTCTTAAATATGGAGGTATTCATAATGACACCAAGTCACACTCAATCACTTTGAAGAGATCTCATAAGAAGATTCGGATTGGTAACCCATCTGTATAGCATCATATCAATCAGCATTGTGACAGAGTAAGGCCTTGATTAATAGCTCCATCTCTCCACGAGACCATGAGCTACATTGTTGGCGAGACTAATTACTATAGACACATTCGTCATTCTCTCAAGGTACATACCCACCTGGGTATTCACTAAGTATGACCTTATAGGACTATTCTTATCTTAGATTCCCAGCCCTCAAAGAATAATGGTCCTCTTGCCTACTCTTATCTTGGATGACCTAGACATCCTCAAACAGAATTGAATGTCAGATGATTACCCAATCCTCCATTCTTTATTCCAAGTGAAGACAAGAATGTTGTGTCTATCTCTCCCTCTCAATTAGGGAGAATACATCCACCATGTGTCTACATTTCTCTTCTTGGCCTTCACTAAGACTTACAGTTGTTAGTCCTAGTCTAGTGCATTACACATGAAATAGAAAAACACAATTGTCACTCCCTTTTAATCAGGGGTGACCCAATCCAAGCTCCCTCTTAATCAGGGACTTATCTTTTCATCAACAACTCCTTCGTGGGTCCTTTAGCTGCTTGATCAACTTCTTTCCTTGATGTCATAAAATTCAGCTAATCTTCTTCCTTGTAGGGTATCATTGATCGATCACTTTCCTTCTTGGTTCATCATGTCATTCCTTTCTTCATGGAAAGTGGCCTTCTTCATATTTGTAACCTTCATCATATGGATACTTCTTCCTCATCATGCTTTTTTTAGGAGTTTCCATCCACCACATGAATGCCAGTTGTACTTGTACTTTAAATTCTTGTTCCAGTAGCCCTGCATGAACTCATCTAGATATTATTCAAGAAATCATAACAGTAATTCAAATCATACCTTTCAAGATGGATCTTCATCATGACATCTTCCTGTAGGTATCAACATCCTGCATACATGTTGACACATCTTCCCAAAGATATCCATTGTCGAGGGTCTCCATCTTTTTTGAACTTTCATTAGAGTCTTCATATCTTTCTAGGAGATTTCCTAGTCAACTTTTCTAAATATTTTAGATGTTGATTGCCTCCATCATGGTTTCATATATCTCGATCTCTTCCTTCCTCACGCATTCCATTCCCAGGGGTTTCTAATCAGAGTTCTGTGATTGTATTCAACCACTTCATACTTCAGATAAGGACATATTCTGTTGATTTCATCTAAAGTGACTTATGCCTTCCTGTATCCTTTCAGAGAAGGAGATCCTTTTCCCTTGATCATGCTTCTTAAGGTAGACGTAATGATCCATATTACCTACAACCACATGACCTGTCAATATAAAAATTAAATACACACATACATACCTCATTTTACCTTTAGGCTATCCAGGCTTCTTTCAGCAGCTTCCTTGAAATACCTTCAACCCCTTGAACTGCTCTTACGTCATCATATCATCATCCATGAAATCCACAAGTTGGAGTTTCTATTGAAACACTTGCTTCATCCATCAATCAGTGAATCTTCTAATGAAGATTCCATTAGAGAATCTTAAGGATCTTAAAGATCCTTATCCAACAAATGTTTCCATTTTGTTGCATGATGAGCCTTCTTTAAATGTTTGAGTTCTACAAAGTTATTGCTTTCAACTTGCCTTCTTCCATGGAAACCCTAAGTTTTTGAATAAGGTATCTTAATTATCCTATGAAATTAGTTACCCTCATGATGATGTCATGAGTTTGTGTTTCTAATACTTCCATGATGTCACACCGCATCTTATTATATACTTGTAGACATATTTTATGTAGGATCTAGGAGCCCAAAAAGAAACTTATAGTGGGAGAGACTAACCTAAATATTTATACTCCCTCTTACCATGGAATTCATTCAACTCCTTCCATCCTAACAAATAACATGTATTTTCTTTTTCTCCTATATTTGATATTGTCTTTTAAGGACCATCTTTTCTTCTTCCAGCTTCTTTTATGTCTCCAATGTTGTCTACATAAGAGGACTTCAAGAGTTTCTTCTCCTGAATCCAAAGGAGACCTATTTCAATGACTTCACCTATCTATGAGGACTGAGACTATCCTCTTTATGCAAGTACCATCATATCGATTTCCTTGTAAAACGAAGTCATTTAAATCAAAGATAGATGATAAACATGAAAGTTACTTACTTGGCACATGAAGAGGAGATCCTTACCGTGATGTTTCTTTGAATGAGATTCTTGTTAAAGCATTATTGAAAACCTTTTAACCAAGACTTATTGCACTGTCCATCACCAAGCATGACAAAAACTGCTCCAGACTATATGTTATTATGATATTCGAAACTGCTTCATCATCTTAACTCCTAAGGTACTTTGACTCCTTATCAGGTCTTTATGATTATTGATATACTTGACATGGAATTTTATTGCTAATACATAAGTAGACTATGGAGCATTAACAACAATGTGTAGATATTGGTCATCTCTTTATGGCACCGATGACCTGGCACTACTTTCCCAGAATAGAGGAGATAATATTGATACACTTCTTTAGAGAAGGCCCAAGTATATTTATTCTAGTTATGCTTAACAACAATATCTCCAAATTTTGACTTTACCTAAGTAGAATGCAACACATATTGTGATGTCACCGGGACTTCATGCTGCAGAACCAAGATATATTAGAAGGCCCAAGAATATTTATCCTAGTTATGCTTAACAACATTATCTCCAAATTGTGACTTTACCTAAGTAGCATGCAACACTTAGAATACTATGATGTCACTAGGACTTCATGCTGCGAAACCAAGATATATTTTGAGATATTTGTATTGAGGAGGTTCTGTGATATTGACACCAAGAAGTGAGATTATAATGCCACCGATTTGAATTCTTCTTGAGAAGATCCGATATTATCACTGAACTTGCAATAGAGGCATCACCTAAATCATGTAGCATCACCATGGCATCACTGAGATCAAGTAGTAGTATGGAACATCACTGTGAACCCGAGACATAAAGCATCACTGAGATTATGTCTTATCACTGAGCATTGAGATCATGTAGCATTACTGTGTAGCATCACTTGTTGTAACACCGAGCCATGCATCACTGTAAGCACCGAGTCCGTGGAAAAGTGGCACCAAGATTGTGGAGTATATCTAAGAATTGAAAACCTGAGATTGTAGAGGTGATCCAAAATGAAATCCTGTAATAGACCTGAAATCACAGATCCAAGAATTACAGGACTGTAATTGCACCCGACACAGAGGATGATCGATTTGTGTTTTTGTAATATCATTGTTACTTCAACATTTGTGATATGACATAGATTGAGACAGTGAGAGGCACTATAGAACGGAACCTAGGATTGTTGTATTGAGAATTGTAGGTATGGAGAGGTTGTATAATGAGACGAACTCCATAATTTCTGAATTGATCATGTGTTAAGGTCTAAGGGTGGCACTGAGTTAGTATATGTGACTGGACTAAGGTATTACTTCAACAATGTAGATGAATGCAATACTGAGGATAGCCTTTAAAATGAATAAGTGTCACTTAAATGCCCTTGACTGAACCATATATCTGATACCATGTTGAGAATTTAGGAAGGGCATATGTTATTATAATTATCTTTACTTGATTACTACTTGTGTACTTATTCTTACATTATATTTGTTCCTTATTAGTGTTCATGTTCAATACATAAAAATAGCAATCAAATCAATAAGACAGTGACACAATAATTAGGCTCCAAGCCAGGGCTAAAACCCCTCCTCTTGAGGGGAAAACCTGCAACTCTCTTCTTATAAATTCTTCACTGAATGAGTATACTAACCTTGACAAATACATTTGGCCCATAGCCTCTGCTAGATCAAGACACATTCATCCTTTATCCATCATGATTGCATCACTAATCATGACCTTCATTGTATCACACACTGTGATCATCATCGAGCTCCTCCTGAGATAATACCTGAAATCTACAATATGGTTACACCCGAAATCACAGTACAAACTCCCTGAGATGACCCCTGAATTTTGTACTTTGGAAACACCCGAAATTACAATCTTATAGAATCCCACCAAACAAACCCTTCATTTGAACTGAGATACTGTGGAATAGGTCCGAGGTTATTGCTGCAATAGTACCTGAGATCACTTCCTATAATTACATGTGTTGACAGTACTGGACCCGCCAAAATGTCAGGGGATCTCCTCGGTGAGAAGTCCCAATTATACCTCAGACCATTTGGTGTAGGAGTCCTAGCATTGGGTTGTACGGTAATGCCTTGACCGCGGTTTCACACAGAGGCAAGTAAGATGTACCTATTGGTAGCAAGGGTGTGACAACTGTAGTAAGTCAAGTAAGGTGCATGAGAGGTTCTAACACACTGAAGGTGAGGTGAGTGTACCCCTTGGAAACCTTTAATAGTACTCGGATTGGAAGGGAGCACACGAGAAAAGATGCATCACCGGTTGGAAAGCAAGATAGCAAGCAATCCAAAGTGATGGCTAAACCAACAACACATCTGCAACAAGATTCATACAATTGCATACAAAATAGTTCATACACAAATGCATAAGTTAAATAACATACATTGCTAAAGCAACTAGAATAGTCCAAATACAATAACAAAATATGCATGAAAATGTGATGGCTCTGTTATATTAATAAGTGTAAGTTCTAGTTATACAATACATCCATGTCCAACCACTAGTTCCGATAGCGGAATCTTACAGCCACAACCGCCTGCTCCTCCAAAGAGATATACTAGCTCTATGCAATGGAGAAGCCAAGGCACATTAAAATATTGTCCAAGCTTTCTCTAAGATACTCCTATCAAAGCTTGGTTGACCAAAATCCCTTACAATGAGTTATGAGGGACTATTTATAGCAAAGGGTGGGGTGACCCTTGACATTCCCCTTTGTGACAGTTCATCTACCCTCATGACTCTTCATCTACTCTATGATTGTTACATTCACCATCAACACTTGAACTTACACTTGACAAGACATTACATACAATCTTCACATGTACCCATGTGAGACAAAATGGCTTGAGCAAGCCATGCAAGACATCACTAACACTTAGACTATTGTGGTGAGACCAACTCTTGACATCCTTGTGATGGTCAATGGTGGCGAACTGATGCCAAGCTTGTTCATCCGTGATGGTGTCTGTGCACTCAATGGTGACATCTTGTTGAAGCGAACTCTTGCCTCTATTGCATCCATGTACACTGATACGACTCCTCCGTCCAACTCGTCCGATAGCATACGTATGGTCATCCTGGGTGCAGTCGAACTGGCAACATGTTGCTGCAAAGTGTCTACGCTGATCTCAAATCATGTGTTGGTGGCCTTGGGCATTGACTTGTCAAAATACATGTTCAGCTCCAGTTGGACTTGCTTCTTGTCTTCACCTTTGTGAGTGTGCCAAATGGGTGGGATCGGATGCGTGTGCACAATGACATGCGTGTTGTTGAATTCCCTTGCATGCAATCAACAACACTGCTCACCTTGTCTGTTCCATGCCAGCGGCTGGGATATAACTTGTATGAGCGCAATTTCATTTGTGAATGCATGTTGCGCCCCCTGTTGTACCTATTCCTGTTGCAACTCATTCTCTCATCTATGCACCTCCTATTCTTCCTTGAGTTGTTGCTTTAGCACATGCAACTCCTTCTCTGTTCCGTTCTCTGCCTTCGCATGATCTTCATGTCATGTTGTCACCTCATAGCATGAGTCTCCAAAGTTGCTTTCATCACAAGTGGATCTGCTTGAGCTTTCAACTTTATTCCGCCTCTTTGTTGTCAACAACCTTCCTCTTGCGTTCGTTGCATCCGGTATGCTACCTTCATATGTTGTTGATGGTGTTGCTTGTTGTGATGTTGATGCCGTCATATCTTAATGTCCTTGTCTATGAACAACTTGATGTCTTTGTGGGTAGGAAATTTCATAGACACTTGATCGACTGCATCCCCAAGTGTGCTCTAAACGGTGTCTTCGACTCTGCTCTCTTGGAAACCATTGTACCTGTGCTGCTAAGAGGCAGATGAACACCTGCGATACTTAGAGACATGGAAACACTCATGGAAAGCAATCTGTCAGCCGAAAAACAAAACAAACTTGAGAACTTACTTGCAACATACCTGTGTGACTGATCATGAAGGTTGCACAATTTCCGTCGGGAGGTCGGGAGACTGACTGCCAAAACTGTGCAAGGCACAGTTCGGGCTGTCAGGAGGCTGACTAACTACTGGAACTGCGCAATGCATAGTCTAGTTTGGCCTGCTGAGGACTGAAACTACGCAATGTGCAATTTCAGTCAGCAGTGACATGTAACCATCAAACTGCATTGCGTAGTTTCTGGGGCCAATGGGACACTGCCTCCAAGAATTGCGCAATGCAACCCTGGATGTTAGTGCCTAGATAGACTTGCGCAATTTCTGGAGGGAAGGCAGAGCCTTCGCTTCCAAAAATGCATAGTGCTAGCCGGGAAAGGCATGGTCTGGGCCAAGGTAGCCCAGTCCGGCCGACAGGCAACTGAAAACATGAGAAGTGTGAATGCATGATGAGATGAGTGCAAAAAAGAGTGAATGATCATTCATGAAAACAACAGGCGAAGGATTCAGAAAATGGGAAAGCATGCAGGTGTGTGAAGCGAGTTGCCGTAACGGTGACCTTTCATGCAAAACAATGTCATGCATGCAACAATAGTGAGATGCGAACGAAAACTGAAACGGTGCTTCTACAAGCTAACATGCATCAAAGCGACAGCAAGCACTCACTAAAATCAAGCAGACAACAATCACACAAAGCGAAACACAAAAAGCGACATAAATGTAACATAAGACATGGAAGGCGGGCTTACCCCAAAACAACTGAGCTGAATGTGTTGACAACTACTAGATGCAATGTGGGATGTCAGAGCTACAAGGTTGATGTGAGGAATGAGCTCTGCAACATTTGGTTCATGAGTTTTGATAAAATTGAAGATGTGAAGTGCATGCCACAAATTTAGGAAGAGCGACACTTTGTGGGAGGTTTCTGAAATGATCCTTGCATACAACCTCTAGATGCTAAAGTATATCCGTGAATCAAGGGATGCCTTTGCATGCTGCCTTGGGAGAAGAAGCCCATGCATGCAAATCAGTTTTGCTCGGTCCCGGAGGGAACTGGTCAACTCAACTGCACATGCAACAGTCTGCTCAGCTGGGAGGAAAAAATGCGCATTTCTGGGAGGGATCTGGGCTAGCTGCCCAGAGGGATTGCACAATTTTTTGGCAGAGCAACTAACTGCAGCCCATAATTGTGCAATTTATGGGTTGAGAAGTCCTGCTGGGAGGAATTGCGCAATTTTCCAGTGAACAGTGACTGGCAGATTTACGTAATTCCTAAGCTCAGCAGGCTACTAGACAGAATTGCACAATTTCTGGAGGGAAGGATGGTTCCCCTCCAGAATTGCACAATTTCTTGAGGGAGCTTCTTAGCCTGCAGTTGGACCAAATCTGGTGAAACAGCCTGTGAGGGGGATACAACAAGTTTTGATGGACAGGTTTTCATTCTGCAAGAAGATCACTAAAGCTTGTGTACTTGACAAGGCAAGACATGCTGTTGTGAAAGGTTGGTAGGGAGGCTCCAAAACAAAATTAGGGAAAAATTTTGGAGGGTGGTTGTAGCCGCTACAACAACTCGAAAATCACAGAGGAAAACGTGAGATCTTCTCTGACTAGACAGCGAGGGGTACACTCCTTTATATAGTTGTTAGGCTACACATTTAAGCTGATATGAATTGTTGAATTGTCATGTCTATTTATTTGAGCCAACATGTCTTCATTGATGAACCGACATGTCAAATATATATATATCTATTTGTTGGATCCGACATGTCATTTCGTTAAGCATATTTTGAGGTCATTTTATGGATGACTACGCTTTATCTAGGAGAGAATTAGTTTGACAAGTGTAACATGATAAAACCTAAAGACATCAAGAAGAAGTCTTTGACTTAAGAATAAACATCTTGCTTATGAAACCCATGAAGCAAGGAATTACAATAAATACATTTTATTCTTCTTTGTTTCTTCTTTACATAATTACAAGATGTTATGAAGATGGAACCTAGTTACACTTTCTACAACAAAATCAAGGACCATTGAGGATGCACGTAACATAGACTTGCGAAGAAGCCCTTAAATTGGCTCAACATATTGAAAGAAACAATGAATGGAATTCGAACACCTCGACAACTGATAATAAACTAGAAGAAAAGATTAACCAATTAAAAAGTTCATTATTGACATTATCCCTCTATAAAAACAATCGTTGTTTTATTAACTATAGAAGTGAAGGGCATACCAAAGATAACTGTAAATTTTCTTATTATTTTGATGAAGACAATCAATGTGTTCATTTCGATTCATATTGCAATACATGTCAAATTGCATCAAACCATAGTACTAAGGACTGTCAGTATAATTTATGTAATACTAAGCCAAAATGGTGTGCCATATGTGAGGATGATAACCACTTAACTCAAGAATTCCATTTGAATTCAAAGAATAAGCCTAATTATCATGTTGTTTACCATACTTAAGCTTTGGAGCAATACAATGAACCACCTATCCAAGGAAGAAGAGGAAACATAAGAGGAGGATATGGTGGCTGATGTGAAGGATATAATTGTCGAGGTCGAGGTCATTCTGGCCAGAAGGCCACACAAAACCTAGTTTTCCATTATAAGATAAGATCGACTTACATTTTTGTAATATGTGTGGTCTGGGTGATCACTCATGGGAGGATTGCCTTAAAATTCTTGAAAATATATTAAATAAGAGAGTTATCAATTTGTTATAGTCTGTTCCAAAGTAGGAGATTATAAATTTGAAAAACCTCCATGTTGTCACTTGGTTTGATGCAGGTCAAGAAATACTTATCGAAATCAGCGAATACTTCGACCTACTAAAATTATTGCTAAATACCATAATGACACTATGGAAAAACAATTGAGATTTTCAAAAATGAAGTTGAGCATGATTCCTTTGGTCACATCCACATAAACATGAATTTATAAGGTGGTTCATGAACACAATATGATCCTCTATAGGAACAACTACAAAAAATGTAGGAATGTATTCTTTCCCTCCAACTAAATCACAATCATTTAGTCTCCAATATTACATCTTCCATGGAAATCCTAATAGAAAATTATACTCTATTACAAAAGTCAGAGGATGAAAAATTTTCCATTCATCAAAAATTTGAATAACTCCAACCTTTTATGGGACAACATCATTCAAAACCTTCTATGGAAAGCACTTCTGCCATCTCTCCTTAGCTCCTTGTCCCAAATCTAAACGAACTAGTAATGGATATAGGAGTAGATTGTACCCAGGTTTTTCCTTCCTTTTCTCGTGATGTTTAAGTAATATGGAAATTAAATTTTGTAGGATTTTGGGTTTTTTGGAAAGTTTTCACTTTCTAGTTATCTAGTTCATATGTAGTTTCAAATTGGAATTTTGAAGTTTTAGTTTGGCCAAATGATTCTTTTTATCTAAGCCATCCAACAAGCACTCTCTCTATTATGATGTACTTCTATGACACCCCTTTCATTACCCCAAATTTTGTAATGTAATTAAGAACATATAATGTTGGGTGTTGGCATTGATGTTATTATGCCAAACTCTATTCTATGGTGTAATGTTTATAAAATGCTTGAGTTGAAGAAATAGGATAACCAACCAATTATGATGCCCTAGGGAGGAGGAAAAATTGACTTATGAGAAAAAATATGCCTTGAGTGAATATTTCCATTTGATGTGATAATTATTCTTCCTAACAAGCTAAAAGGTTGTGAAGATGAAGGGTCAATGTGTGATTATAAAAATAAAAGGGAGGAGCAATCAAGAGGTTCTTCTTCTTGTTTCTTAAGCTTGGTCATAGATGGAAAGTTTGATCACTAAGTTTTCCTCTGCGTGTGAAGGAAAATGGACTTCACTTCTAGTGTTAAAAGATTTTCTACATTTGAGTGTGTGAAATACCCTTGAGTTAAGTTGTCCTCAAGGCATCAATATTTGGCACAAGGGTGGCTTGTTGTGAGAAAAATTATAGCACAACTAAACCTATGGTGGGGTGGAACGTGCCTCACCCTACTTCAGTTTCTAGTTTTTTTTTCTAACTACAATAGATAAATATGTATGCTTGTGTTAATGATATTTATGGCATTGATGGTTTACTGACATGCATTATTATTTAATTGCTCTTTGTATCAATTTATATGTACATGCATTTACCCTTCAACAAATTTATCATGGCTATAGCTATCATACTATTTCGCTACAATTGTTTATATGTACTAAATTTTGTAACAACATTGGTTGAGGAAGATAGGCTTCCTAAATTATTCTTGAAACAAATCTATTGAATTTTTCCTATAACTTTTATTCTAGGAGGTTTCGTAAGATGAAATTTGGATCATAGTGAGGGGAAATTCCATTGATCCGTTAGTCCAATTTTCAGATATTAGGAACATAATTTTAGGAAATATGATCAGAGGAAGTTGGGGTTCCTAAATGCATCTTTAAATAGGCCATGTTGGCAATTCTGTTGTAACTTTTCTTTTGGGAGGTTCCAAAAGTTTTATCTTGGAGCATAGGGAGGAGAAATCTTGTTGATCATCTAGTCCAAATTTTAGATCTTTGGTCATGATATTTTAGGATATATGATCAGAGAAAGTTTAGCTTCTTGGATGCTCCTAAAACCATGTGTCACACTCATCATGTTGGAATTTCTACTATAACTTTTCATATGGGAGGTTCCAAAGGCTGAAACTTGGACCACAATGAGAGGAACTCACATTGATCATCTGGTTCAGTTTTTAGAACTTATATTACAATAATTTAAGAGATATTTCTTGAGGAAGTTTCTATATTAGGTTGCATGCAAAGTATTTGAAGAAATTCCTAAATGGTTTAACGATTCATTGCATACAAATTGTTTAATAAAATGTCCCAATTGAAAATGGTGTTTTGTGGATGGGAATATTATTAGTGTATCTTAGCATTGTTGTATGATAGTAATGTTGTAGCCAATCTATGCCTATTTGCATACAAAGCATTTGAAGAAATGTGTTAAAGGTTTTTTAATTACAATTTTCATACAAACTATTTGATAAAATGCCTCAAACACATAAATAAAAAATTGCATGATTGAGTGATATATTTCAGTTAGTTTATTACGAGTGAAATTAGAGCAATGTTTCTTATTTTATTTGAAACAAAATGTTTGACGAAATTTCTACAAGAAAAAGACTACTTAATTGGCTGTATACAAAGTATTTGAAGAAATGTTTATATGTAAAAAATGGATGAGAGATGAAAACTAAGTTTTTGCAAGTGTGGTTAGGATAAATTTAGTAGGGGTATGTGAAAAAGTGGTAACATAGCTCATTGTCAACCTATTAAGACAAAAAAGAAAATTTTGGATACCCCATAAGGCATTGAGGAACTGGGTATTGGACAACTTTGTTGTAATAATTGTGCTCCAAATGTAAAATTTTATCACACCAAGAGGTGATATACAACCCAATATAAGGGAGATGTTGTCACTTAACATTACATTTAAAAATAATGAAATAATATTTACATTAATAAATTAAAAAATAGTAATAACAAAAGAAAATCATTGTCTACCATAAATAAAATATTCAATTACCATCTTGATTTTATATCAATTTTATATAAAGAGATAATGTAAAAAAAAAAATATTACTATGAAGGAATTATATAATTCTTCAGTACTTAATATGGAATTGACGAGATGTATATGGAATTGATAAATTTCATGTCCAAATAATGTTATTGATATTACATATATGTAATATTTAAAATAAAAATAAAATTATTTTAGTATGAGACAAATAAATTATTTCAATTTCCATATTAAATAACATAATTTTATATAAACTTTATTTAAAATAAAATAATTTAAACTAAAAATTTTCTTAGATGTCTAATTTATTTCATTCTTAATATGAAGTTGATATATATAACACATAAAAAATTAATAACCAAACAAAGTTTAATGTGAGTTATAAATCAAACATTTTAATATGCATGCAAAGTAAAAGATTGTAACATCAAAGGAGAGAGAGTGTGAGAGAGTTCTTATTCCTTTGGTAAGTGATTTCTAAGGTATGAGCAAGATTTGTAATTCCTTCAATATTTAATAAAAAAAATAATTCAATGTGTGTGTGCTTTATACTATCGAATTTGAGGGAGCATGTATTAACATTTTAATGTGGAGAATCTAAATAAAAAATAAAATATTTCATTGACGACTACGAATATATTATATAAAATAAGAGAAAATAAAAAATATTACATTTAAAACATTTTATTAATGTGTTTCTAAAAACCAACAGATATCCATCTTAACTCCAGATTTATCAAGAGCTTAGAGGAATCAAATCTCTAGAGGTGCAAACCTTTCCTCTTTGCACTCAAAAAGAGGTTTGCATTTTGAGAGATATGATCCCTCTCGACGCTTTCTATATCCAAAGTTAAGATGGATCTATGTTGGTTTTAACATAAATTCTTGTTATGGTTTGTGTGTGTATCTATGTGTGTGTGTCCGAGGAAATAAATCAACCCCCGTCTTAGCCCAAAAGTTAGAGTGATGTTATTGGTACCAGGCCAACCCACAAGTCTACTCACTTAAGAGTTCACAAGGCTAGAAGCCAATGCAACAATATTCACATGCACGAAGCCATTACAACGATATTTATCAAGACATTATAGGTCATCTTGTCATTAGCAGAGATTTGAACCTAGGTTGGGAAGATAACAACCATTTTCCCCAGTGAACTGAGATAACCCCAATTGACTATATATATATATATATATATATATATATAAGTTATAGTGATTAACTTTTCATAAACTCAAATAGTGCACTTGGTACTCATTGTTTTAAGTGATGTTTAAAAGGATGAAGAAATGAGATTATAAATACAATCATCGCAATATTTAATGTTGACATGGATGAAAATGTGAGATTACAACTAAAATGAAGTAAATCACATAACATTAATCATGATGTCTAAAATATGAAATATTAACATTTATTGTTAATTATTAAATGGTTTTGAATGATTGTTATACTATAGTTTTAAATGATGGTTGTTTAATATTTGAATATATAATTTTTTTCTTTTGGAATTTTAGAAGAAAGAATCAAATTTGGTTAGTATAAAATCTATTGATGATTATATTGGATATTGCCAAACTTCACTTGTGGATCCTTCTCCTTTTTTCTCCATAATGTATACATGGAAGACAAATTAATGTAACGATGGTATTGAATACTTCCCAACTTCAGTTATGGAGTGCTCCCCTTTCTTCTCCATGATTTTTGGATGGAAGGAAAATCAATCGCTAGTTACAACGAATAACTAATGACCTAGAGAGGTTTCCCGAAACTAGAACATGTAACCTCTTGTGAACAAATTGTCTAATAATCACTTAAAATCAACTTAACTAGAATAAAAAGTTTGAAAATTTGTAGGAAATAGGTTTTAATCCATTGATATGTATGTAGTGGTCTTTATATCATTGAATATAACCTCTTTAAGTATAACCACTACTTCAAAGTGACCGATCCGCTTATATGTATGTAGTGGCCTTTATATCATTCAATATAGCATGTTTAAGTATAACCATTACTTCAAAGTGACCCGTGACTTGAATGGTACCCACTGATGAAAAATTCGTTACTTCTCACCAAATAAATCCAATCCCTCTGGAAATTGTATATATATATATATATATATATATATATATATATATATATATAGATAGATAGATATATATACACATTAGGTAGGTATCTTTAACTAAACTATCTACAGTACCACTTATATGTATGTAGTGGCCTTTATATCATTCAATATAGCATGTTTAAGTATAACCATTACTTCAAAGTGACCCATGACTGAATGTTAATCACTGACGAAAAATTCATTACTTCTCACCAACTAAATCCAATCCCTCTAGAAATTATATATGTATATATACACATTAGGTAGGTATCTTTAACTAAACTATCTACAATACCAAATATGATCATATTAGAAAGTAAAATCTACTCATTTTACAACACTTTCTAAGAAATTAAAGGAAACAATTATGACCATTAAAATTAGTTATGTAAAGAGATGTTAATTTCTTTACACTCAAAACTTAAAAGGCTTTGAATTGATAAAAAAAATATGATTTAATTTATAGCATATTCTAAATATGTCATAATTTGGATTGTTTTTTATCAATCATTTTTCCAAAATCTAGTTTAAAATTTAGAAAAATTACTGGAATCTTATACATTCTCTTGAGATTGCATCATAATCAGCGGAATAGATTTTCTTTTAAAGACAAGGCATCCATTTTTTAATAAAATATACAAATTCAATTATAAAAAATTACAATTAAAATATTATTTTATAATAAGATAATAATCTATCCAATCATATAATATTTTGATTTAATATTTTGATTTTTTCATAATTTATGAAAAAAATACTAAAACAAAATTTAGAAGAGAAAAAATACAAAAACCAAATTAAAATAAAATAAGAGAATTTTATTTAAATTTTTCAATAATCCATAAAAAAAAAAATGAAATACTTTGTAATTAATTTGAAGTGGAAATTTTGAAATAAACAAAGTACAACAAATTATTACTGCGTTGAAAAAATGAATTCAGAATAAATCTAATATTCACTGAGTTTAAGTTATTTATTTTAATATACTTAATAATTTTATAAAAAATATTAAATAGTATAAATAAATATAGCTCACCATTAAATTTATTTTTAATGTTAGATAATTAACATATGACATATATTCTAAATCTAATTAGTGATCTCTTGATGTCAATATCTCAATGTGGGAAGAATATATAACTAGGACTAAGAGATTCTTATAAGCTAATTCTTTAGACATAAGCCTTCCTTGAAAGACAAGCATGTACTTTGTTCTAATGATTGCAATGTAGCAGCACTAAGGACATTAATAAAAAATTGTTCCTTTACCAACCTAAGGAGACAAAGAGGCAACGTAGGACGGAAATTAATGGCTTTATCTGATCCAGGATTCTAAGGTCGTAAATGTTGTGGGTGGGAGAGCCAAAAGGCAAAAAGTTTTGTCTTACCTTGGATTTTAGTAATTTTATTTTGAGGTTTAGGATAAATAAGTTTTCCATAAAGTGGTGTTATGGAAGTGATCAAATTTAATTAATATATACAAAATTTTAGAATTTTATCCTCGTCAAAGTGTATGTCATGCTTTTTAATAGGAGTTTTATCTCAAAACTTAAGATAAATGTTTTTTTCATAATGTGGTAGTGTAGAAGTTATCCAATTTAATTAGTACAATTTTAGAATTTTATGCTTGTGAAAATTTGTGTTTAAATTAGTACCTTTAATTATTAAATGTTTATTGAATAAACAAAATGAAATTAATTATATAATATTGAAAAAATATATTATAATTTTGTTATTTCATTACCATGATAATTATTACATTAATATTTGTGGGATTTTTCCCGGATGCGGGTGATTGACAGGCTAAAGGGTACGATGGAGGCGCGTCGAGTGGGCAGGTGGCAGCCCAATTGCGCCACTGGTTATGGTTATGGGACGGCGAGCTGGTCTCGCACACCTCTATTAATGGCAGCATTAATGTTGTCCTTCAGGCTCCTGGTTAACTGCGCGATGGCTCTCAAGCTGTTCGTCACTCCCGTGGTTCTGTTGCAGGCCTTCAACTCCATAAAGGTCGCTGCTCTGAGCGACTCTCTGAGCCTCTCTGTTAGTTCGTCTTTGTTAGTCTATCTCGGCTGGGTTTCAAGAGCCTTCTCCATCTTCGTCTTCCGCTCGGCTCCGGCTCCAGGGGCTCACAGCTTCGTCTGGGCTCCGTCTCTGCTTCTCTCTGAGCATTCGTTTTTCAGTCATCTCCCTCTGTGCATTCGCCCCTCTGTCACTTCTCGGTATATCACTATGCCGCGAGAAAGGCTCAGAATGGGGAGTAGGCGAGGTGGCTCTTGCGGTCGTGCCACCCATCAGCACTCCTCCACCACCTCGGACCCACCCTCGGATGCGCTGGAGTTCGGTCGCTTCAATTATCCAGCCACCAGAAGTGGCAGGGGCAGGGGAAGAGGGCGAGTTAGGATCGAAGACTGTGAGCATAATGCACATCCCACTGCCCGTTTCCGCATTCCGTGTTCCCTGGCAAACTCCTCCTTCATAGTCTCGGTAACGATTGAAAAGTGTGAGAATGCCAGGGGTTCGGGAGCGGCTCATCTTGGGGTTCCTGTAGATCAGAGGATGGCAAATCCAAATGTTAACCAGCGCCAAGTCACAGGAGGCCTTTCCGCGGTGAATTCTGAAGCCAATGCAGGTCCGAGCGCGCCAGCAAGAGGAGAGCCTTCAGGCTCAGAGGTCCATCCGTCTGACTCAAATGACTCAGATCAATTTGGGTGCCGGATCGTTGAGGAACAGCCGTCTACCTCAGATGACGAATGAACCAGCCCGTGCCTCCATTTTTGTTCTGCATCTGAAGAAGGAGTTCGCCTCCCTTTTGATTCACTGTGTTCGTGCATGTTTCAAGTCTCTGTCCACTTCACATGTTGGAGTCTGTTATTGTTTTGTTTATGTTAGCAATGGATCGTTGTATGGTCAGTTTTAGAGTTTTTTGGAATGGCTAATGTTCCTGGAAGTTAAAAACTTTGTTGTAAGTCTTCCGCTGGCTGATGCCAAGAATATTTTGCAAAATGCCAACTTCATGGCAAGAATCTTCAAGGCCGCTGCCTCGCTGTAACACTTTTGTATAAATAATAAGAGTAGACCAATTGAGAAAAAAAATATTTGTGGGATTTTTTTTGTTTAATATGGTATTATTAAATTTATTATATATTTTTTAAGAATTTGTGTGATTTTTTATTCAATATAGGTGGTAATTTAAGCCTTGGGTTAGCTTAATTGGAGATGGTCATGGAAATAAAGTATCATGCGCGAGGAGGTTTGAGGTTTAAATCCCTTCGATTCACTTGTGCATGCAGAAGGAGTATACATAGGCACCTAGAGATTAAGTGGTAGCAGTTGGAATCGACTCTGTGTCACACAATTACGAGACCAGCCCAATCGCCAATTCTCATTCATATATATATATATATATAACAAAGTGATTTTGTTGAAGAAACTTTTATGCCATTATCCATTTATTTGTGTGGATTATTTAATAATGTGGTTCAATTTAGTTCTATAGCCTTGAGCCCAAATGGTTTAGTAAGTGAAAATTTTAATTGTCTCATAATTATTAGTTTGGTTTTGATGTCATCAACAAGTGGATATAGTGTATGCTCGATAATGACTAGTATTTGTTCTCTTTTTCCATTGATATAGTACAACTCCACTTTCACATGTGTAAGAAGACTTGAACAGTGTATCTCTTCCCATCATTGATCACGCCTTTACTAATACACCATAAGGTCATCCCTTCCTAAACTTGGATAATTCAAGTATACTTTTAGAATATTGATCCTACTTATAGATTATATCTATTTGCTCCACAATTCCCACAAATACATCTAAGCTTAGAAATTAAGCACCTAGTCTATCTTGTTTGTTGGAAAATTTGATGATTTAAATGCAATTTCGTGTTTACTTGGAATGAATGAATGATAGGTTGGACCAGTGATATGAGGGCACGTGGCACATACTGATTGGTTGTATGGTGGATGTGGTCCAGACCAATCATAGGTCACCATGTGGGCACCAGAGGGTGTCACATGACCCTATGAGGGGCTGCCAAGTGTCCCTAGTTTTGGCACTAAAAAAATTGTTATGTGACCAACCGACTCGGCAGGAGTCAACCACTAGACCTCTTGTTCATAACTCCAATGCATTACCATTAGACCACCATTAGGACTTATTAACACTGGTGCGACATTTGTATTTATGGTGACCAGTTCGGGTGGTTGAGAGAAGGGTTAGGCCTAGCCCCAAGTTATGTGATTATTCGGTGACCACAGGTGGAAGTAGAGGGGGCAGGGTGCATGGCACCCTGCCCATGCCTAGGCCCAGGTCTTATCAACAGAAGCGTGACTAGGAGCGGGGCCAGGGAGGCGTGTGGCCTATGACCTGCACACCACGGTTGCTTATTGTTCCATATGCCCGGTAGGGGCAGAGATAACGGCGGAGGGGCTCGACCCATAAAAAAATATATTTATTATTAAAACAACACAACACAAAATGCACTAGAGTTTATGGATCGAACCCAAGACCTACAGGTTTCAAACGATCTACCATACCAACACACCATTGAGCCAATTTGTTGCCAAGTTTGCAGAGTGAACCAATTGTAGAGTGTTTTTGCAGCCAATTTGAAGAAGAAGGCCTATCATAGCCATTTTTCAACCTTTTAGGGCCCAAGAAGAGCCTACACAAGGGTTTTTGGGCATTATGGACGCAGTGGAAGTGTTATTTTTTGCAAGTTGAGCATTATACGTTGATGTATTTGGACATTTGAGCATATAATAAAAAGGGTCACCATTGGAAGTTGGACTCAGAGACGTAGCCTAGGAGAGGTGAACTCCATCATCAATTTATTGTGTTTGAATGTTGCATATTGTCCATTTTAATTGTTAAAAATCTGCAAAATTTACTTTAATTTGTGTGCTTTTGCAATCATGATCCATTGCCTAAAATACATAAACTAATTTGCAAAATATTTCATGGAACCTTCAATTTTAATTTCAGATCATTACTAGGCATTCATGTTCTCACCATGGGTTCAAAGGTTGATACTGATTGTTTACATATTTATGCTCTTCGTGAATCATTTTAGTGATATCCCTCATAGTGGTACTAGTGATATTGTGCACTCTTCAAAATCACACCAGGCTCCAAAGAGGATGAACAATGCAAGCAATTAGTTTTCCTATGTCCTCTAGAAAGAAACATAAGTCATGTCAATATAGAAGTCAACAAAAGAAGATGGTAGATGAGCATACATCCTCTTGTGAGATGGATTGTGGTAAAATGAACTACAAAAGTTCAAGGCTCATATGTAACAACTCCATGAAGGGTTAGTTTTAGTCTTACCTTCCCTTCTAGAAAAGGCATTTAAGTTCATAGTTGTTAGGCCCTAGAGTTGGGTGCACCTTTAGTCGAAATGAGTGCCATGGGTGAAATTCCCTCACACAATTTGTGACCTAGATATTGCAAGAAAAGTGATGAAAGTGGAGGTTGGGTGAGGGCGTGCAAACATGGGTGTCAACAAACCAAAGTTGAGGTTTCTTGTATTTAGGCTTGGTGGCATAAGGGCCACATGGGCATGGCACAACCAAGACATACACCCTACGACAAGTAGAGTGAAGTGGCGAAAAATTGAAGGCTTACGTGGGCTTGAGACCTCGTAGGCTTAAGCCATGGGCAAACATGTGTGATGGATCGAGTGATGGGCGACCATGCAATATCATGGCTCGAGTGATATATGTATTAGAGAATATCGAGTGGGATGATGGGAGGTCGGCTTCAGTCAAGGTTACATTGTAGGCTCAACCAATGGGTGAACAACTGAAGGATAGACAGGTGAAGGTGGAATGATGGGGGTCGGCTTGACCTGAAGGCACCACAAACTAAGTGACGTAGCTGCCCCCTTCCAAATGTGAATGGTTGTATGAAAGGAGCTAGAAGATTAATTAAGTTCCATATAAGTAAAACACACGAGGATGAGGGAGGAACACATTCAATCACAAAAGTCACAAGACAAGTGGAACAAAGTTGCAAGGGAAGGAGAAAGAAGAAGGCTAAGATTGTAGGAAGAAGTGCAAGGGTAGGGCGAGAACCGAGGGTGGAAAAGTAGGTCAATGGAGCTATGGTCGTGTAGACCCTGGGTGAAGGAAGAATGTCTCAACCAAATGAACTGATCCAGGTAGTAGGGTGACCCCCATAGGTGATTTTTGGTGAGAGGATTTTCCACAAATTTCAGAAAGGGTTTCTCCATTGTACTTTATTGAAGCTGAGCCATTATCTTGTGTTTTATGTAAATTTGTGATCTCTATAATAGTAGAAGGCCAAAAGGTTGTTTCATATACAATTGTGCATGTGTAATTTGTATGGATGATGATGATGTGACGTCTTTACATTTTTTTCATGAATAATTGATGGTTGAACATTAAATGAAGTAGAAGTGACAATAAGATTTGCTTGCACTATATTTAAGGGTTATGCTATTTCACTAATTAATTGATAATATAGAGATTATATAAGTAAACTTATTATGAGGCATAGTCTAGGTGGAGTACCTCTGCACTACATTAGGTAGTTGTGAAACACGTAGGTGCCTCATGCTCGAGGGGTTGTAGTGTGCCCACCAAGGTTCCTTGTAATTGTAGGAGCCCCTAGGGTCGTGACATAGGAAAATGGCTAGTTATCCCAATTTGTGTAACAAGGTTACAAATTTAGGACTCTGTCCTTTGTGTAAGGAGGCCAACCTAATGTAGTGATGTTAGCATCATGACTTTCCTTCCTACACTCTAAAATTGATTAATTAGAGCCAATTTAATAAAATTATTGAGATACCCACAATTCAAAGCGTTAATATATTTAACCTCAAGATCAATCTCATATATAAGATCATTATAAAACCTTACTTATTATGTATGTGATAGTGTAAATTGAAATCCATTACTTAAAAATTTCTTAAAGAATAATAGTCCTATCAAAATATCTAAATTTATTCTACAATTCTAAGGATATGGCATAATGGCAATATCTTTATATTTGCAGTATTCAAAACCCTCTCCATATCTATTATATTTGGATAATAACCCTCTTTTCTTTTGCTTGAAACCACATTATATTTATGAATAAACTAATTTTCAAATAATAGCAAACCCAAGATAGAGTTGGGATAAATCTCACTATACAATTCATACAAGGTAAGTAAACTTTATGATAAGTAATCTCATTAGAAAAATTAAAATTAATTTATAATGATATAGATTACCCCAAACTTTATGATAAATAATCTCATTAAAAAACTTGAAATTAATTTATAATGACATAGATTACCTGATGATTAATTAGGAAAATCTTCATTTCGTTTAGGCTAAAATCATGATATGTTTCCCAACTAACAAGTCTAGAAATAATGAGAAATTTGAGAATAAAGAGGGAAATCCATTCCATACACTAGCACTGGACGTAATAAACTCTGCCATATGTAGACTCCCAAGTAGAAAACATTTTTTTCATAGTAACTCATTTTATTTTAGGTTGGAATCAAGGTATATGTCCTAATGAATCTATCTACAAATAATGGGAAACTCGAGAACTTGAAGGAAAATCTATCATATAGAACTAGTACGAGATAGTAAATACTTGGGATATATTTTTTCAACACGAAAAAAAGCTATATAGTTATATTATTTTCATCCAAAAATAGAAATTTATAGCATTGAAAATATGGGGGCATCTGATCTGAAAAGAGAAGATTGGCTCAAGACCTCTAGGAGAAAGGATATATGAATCCTAGACAGATCTGTTACATAGAAGCCATGAGGAAAAAAGATGCATATTGGACATATCATCATGTAGAATACCAAAAAACAGTCCCATGAGCCAATGTTATGTATGAAGACTCAACATATAATGATACAAAAGATGGGGAGCATCATCATACCAGATCTAACCTCACAAAATAGAGAGATATGTACCATGCATGGAAAAATCTTGGATCTGGCAGGAGGTGTTGTCAACTGTAATCTGTAGCCTCCATAATCCTTGTGGCGATGATAGCCCTTGCTTTGACAAAGCATCTTCTCTCTGATTTTTTCCCCTAGCGATGTGGGAGATTGAGTAGTACTTCCTGTTGAGCCACAAAGCCTCAAGCCTGTTCAACCAGCAAGAGAGGTGAATATTTTTTATGCAATTTTTGGACAGCACATGGTCTATGGTGACTTTGGAGTCTCCAAAAATATGAAGATTTTTGAGACCAAGGAAATCAGAGAAAGAGATGAGACCAGCTAGAGCCATAATTTCAGCTTTGCTGTTGGTTCCAGGTCCTCCGTTCCAATGTATATCAAAAGCTTGACCTTCAACTGGAATTATATGAACACCACAGGCTCATATGTCATGCTGGGCAACGCCATCAAAAAAAGCATAAGGATATTCATAGGCATCCATGGGCAGCTGTTTCACTCCTTGTTTGACTTTGAGGAGTTGGGGCTGATCAAGCGCTTCGTGTAAATGAAGGATAGATTCGAAGACTATATTAAACGGTTCCCTTTTGGAGTCGAAAATCATTCGGTTGCACCATTTCCAGATGGCCCAGATAGTGATCATAGGGATCCACCTTCTCTTGCTACACATGTTGCTCCATAAATTGAAGGCCTCGTAGATGGTAGGAGCGATGACATTAGCGATTCCAAAGTGTACAGATAAGTGCTGCAAAATCAACAGGGATTGTGGACATTATAGAAAAATATGAATATTATTTTCAGTATTCGATCTGCAGAGGGGACATATAGCAGGCCCACACCAATTGCGCTTCTGGAGATTCTCCCAAGTGAGATTCCTGTTATGAAAAGCCAACCAGGCAAATATATTGATTTTTAAAGGGCATCCAGATTTCCAGAATGTTGGCAGAAAGATATGATCAGCTGTATCGAATTCTGTTAGTAAAATCTGGAGATATATATGCCTTGCACGAACAACCGAAATGCCACCGAGACCTTTCCAAATGATGCAATCCCTGTCCATCGAACAATATAGACCACACGTTTGAAGGGATAGGGTGATGGCGTTCCATTGGGCTACGAGAACACCGGTCAATTGCATATCAGACCCAGATTTCCAGATTGGGATGGCACCGTCCCATTTTTTAATAACATTGGCCCAGAAGAAATATCCCCTGCTATGTAGATATCTCAGGAGATGATGGGGGATGTGGATAGATTCACCCGCACCTGCGAACTCATCAAAACCAATAATTATGCTGGATCCTGTTTGAAATTTCCAAATCAATTTTTTTTTTTTGAAAAATGGCTCCAATTTTTTAAAACCTCTCCAAATGTATGAGCCGTTGGCAGACCCAATGGAGCGCTGTCTGAACCAATATGTTATGTCGAGGTCGTCCATATACTTAGCTCTGATAGATTTTCTCCAGTTGGACTCTCCCATAATTGCATTCCACATTGATTTGCATAGAAGCGCTCTTCTGAAGGAGTGTAAATCCAATATGCCCCAACCCCCATGTTTTTTGGCCGAGACAGCTTCGAAAGCTTGCTGAGATGAAATTTAATCTTCTCTTTTTGTCCACCCCAAATGAAATTGGCTATCATTCTGTTTAAACTGTTAATAATAGCTGGTGAGATATAGAAGAGGAGGGCCCAATAAACCATGATTTGTACCAGCACGGATTGGGTAAGGATGGCGCGACCTCCAATGGATAAGCATCTATATTCCCAAGAAGAAATTTTGTTGTAGAACCAATCCAGAATCCACGACCAGTCAGCCACTCTGTAACTCACAGGTTTCAAATAGAAACCAAGGTATTTGAAACCCTTCTTAATAGGAAATGCTTTGATATGGAAAAGATCTGTAATAAAAGTGATAGTACACCATTTTCATCAGTGACATGGAAAGAATATTTTAAATCGTTGATATGCATGCTGGTGGCTTTTTGAAATCTCTCTAAGATTTCAAAGATACACAACCATGTAGATCTACACAGAATGGCTGACAGAAGGATATCATCGACAAAAAGTGAGTGTGACGTGAAATTATGCTTGCTAATGGGAAGAGGCTTGAATCTTCCTTGTTGAACCGCGAACTTTATGTGTAAGCTCAGAGATTCCATGACAAGGATGAAGATAAGTGGAGATAGGGAGCAGCCCTGACATAATCCCCTGGCCGCTTTGAAAAAAGGAGTAGGGGCATCATTTATGAGGACAACAAAATTTACATCCACCACACAAGCCATGATCCATTGAGTACATCTGACATCTAGGCCGATCCTAGCCAGAAGGCATCTTATAAAGCCCCAGCTCACACAGTCGTATGCCTTTTTTAGGTCGATTTTCAAAAGTGCCGCATCTATATTCCTGTTGTGCATTGAATGTAAACATTCTTGGGTGAGAGCCACCGCTTCAGAGATGTTTCTGTCTTTGAGAAAACCGTGTTGCTCTGTGGATAGATGAAGAGATAGCGTGTTCCTGATACGAATAGCAATAATCTTAGATATGATCTTGTATAGTACATTGCATAATGAGATGGGCCGATAATCTGAAAATGGGGATGAGATATTTTTCTTTGGAATAAGGGTGATATATGTAGAGGAGATCTTCTGACTGATGAAGCCTTGTGTTCTTGAATCCTCGACCATCTTGAGGATATCTTCCTTGAATAATTCAAAGAAGTGGATGAAGAAGTCGATGGTCCACCCATCCGGCCCGGGGCACTTATCTTTCTGGAATGTTTTCATTGTTGCCAGTAATTCTTCTTCTGAAACTTCAGCAATAAGAGCATTGTTTAGGCCTTCATCAAACATAGTGGGGTATGGGTCTATTCCCCATAGAATATCCTCAAAATCGCAGACGGAATCCTCACTGTATGACATTTTGAAAAATTTTACAGCCTCTCTAGAGATGGCTTCCTGTGTGGAGTGAGAATTTCCATGCTCATCCTTGATCTCCCAGATAGCATTAGTCTCCCTTCTCTTATTAGCATACCTGTGAAAGAACTTGGTGTTTTGATCACCCTCCCTGAGCCATAATGCGCGACTTTTGAGCCTCCACGAAGCTTCTTCTTCTTCTAAAATCTTTTGTTTTCTTTTTTCTAAGACCCAAATTCGATTTCTAATGGAGGTCGGCATGTGAGAATTTTTAAGAAAGACAAATAAGTGCTCTAATTCCTTGCATATGTTCTTTAGCTCCTTTTAACTGGAAGTCACTTTCTCCTTTTGCCATTTTTTAACCTCCCTTCGAAGGGATTGCAGTCGTTCAATGAAATGCTGAGTAGGGGCATTAACCGGCTTGGGATATTGCTTCCAAGAATCATTTATAAATTTATTGAATTTTTCATCAGTGAGGCAAGTACGGTTGAACTTGAATGGATATCCATATCTGCGTCCAACATTTTTCCATTGAAAGGTAATGGGCCGATGATCAGAAATGAAGGACGGAATAATGTTCATAGTTGGTGGCCCATATTTTTCTAACATTCGCTCATGGAAAATAAATCTGTCTATTCTCTTCGCCAGGTAGGAGCTGTTCGATCTTCCATTGTCCCAGGTTGGTCCCTAATCAACAGGCAGGACATCAATGAAATCATTTTGAATAATAGATTCCCGGATGTATCTTCTTATAGGATCAGATTTTCTGCCATTGCCCCATATTTCGTCATTGCAAAGTGTGCAGCTAAAATCTCCACCAATTATCAAAGAGTCTGTATCAAGTAGTTCAGAAGAAAGTAGATAATTCCAGAAAGGGAAACAATTTTTATAAGGAGCATAAATATTTAAAATGTGGAAGGGATTTGTGGATCCCCGGAAATGAGCCAGAATAAGAATGCCCGCAAAGCATTGAAAGGCAACAGTAGTAATCCACTTAGGGTCCCACAAAACAGAAAGTCCACCAGACATGCCCACAGCATTTGTAGCGACCATATGCCATGAAAGTAGCATCCTCCTGAAGTATGAGATGGATTGAGAGCTTTCATGCATGGTTTCCTGAATAAGAAGCATCTTAGATTTCGAAGAGACAAAAAGATGTTTAAGGGCTAGAAATTTGTGTTTAGCTCCAAGGCCCCTAATGTTCATGGACAAAATGTTGATCATTTGGGAGCTTCATGAGGCCGCCAAGCTCTAAGAGGCCTATTATCAGAAAAAACTTCCTCTGCAATTTCAGTCACAGGAATGTCAATGAGGGAAAGATCCCTGGTTGGCGAGACCCTTCTTCCTTTCCTACCTCGGAAATGCTTGCTGCCATGCTTCACTTTGCGGCAGACAGTAATGTTCCCTGCAGATGTGGGGATAATGTGGGGCGAGGGGGAACGAGAAGGACGATGAACAGTTAAAGGCTGAAGATTTAATGATGTTATCTTACGAGGAGATCGATGTCCTGGTCAAAAGAATTGTGAGGAGAGGTTCGGGGGGGATGGAGGAGGGGAAACAGGGATATATGGCGCCTTCCCTTTGCAATCAGGTACCTATTTATGGAAAGGGGGGATAGGGAGGAAGCTAAAAGTGGAGAAAGAAATTTAATATCAGAAGAGCGTCCAGGCGAAGGGAGAGACGAGGATCCAGGGATAGGAGGAATGTGGGAGGGGGGGGATTGGGGCGACGATGAAATGTATATGTGGGGTTTAGATGATGCGGGGGGGAGGGGAATTTTAGGGTCCAGATCCAGTTCGTGCTGCGACGAAATATAGGAGAAGCTCGAAACTCTGGCCGATGGATCAAAAAGGGGCTGAGAAGGAGACTTTGAAACAGTGGAAGATGTGGAAGATCTTGGTCGATCAGCATACATATTAGAATTACATTTAGAAGGTTCCACAGAGACAGATCGAGGATGAGGGAGGTTGGCAGATCGGTCAAGGGAGCGACCCAACAGAGTTTGAGGATCACATTGGATATGACAGGAGCCCGGAAAATCTCTGAGGGGAAAGGCCAATCAAAGGCCGACGTATCTCTGTCATGCGTTGAGGAGGGAATATATACAACCTTCTTCTTCTGTTTGGCACTCGGGCGACGTGGACAATTTGAAAAAAGGTGACCAGTTTTATGACAGATGGAACACCTGAAAGGCACGCCCCAGTAGTCTAACCGTTGTTGAATTTTGGACAGCTCCCAAGTAAGATCAATAGTTTTAGGAAAACCTCTCTTGAATTCTTTTTCAATGAGAATCCAGGTAACCCGCTTATCTTTAGCACCAATACATCGAGGGTCGACATATATGAATCGCCCGATAGCATTTCCTATCTTTTCCATAGATTCCTTGGTCCACAATTCGAGAGGCAAGCCAAGTAATTTTAGCCAGATGTAATTATTCTGGGGTGTGCAGTGAAGCGGATTAAATCCAATAAACCATCTGTGCAGAGCTAAAAAACTCCTCTCCTTCACCCAAGGTTTTGAAAAGATGATTTCCAGGTCACGGATCCGGAGAAAATGAAAACTATACCAGTTGTTCATGAGGTGAACAATGGTAGGGGAGTATCCCAGAAGAGGAGCCCACCTGGCAGCAATCCATGATCGAATTTGTGAATCCTCCATAGACGGGAAGAACCATCTCCCAATGAGCGCCCTCTTCTGTAAGCTTGCAATTTTGTCCGTTAGAAGAGGGCCATCCAAGTTAATGGCCGAGGGGGGTGGAGAGGTTTTAACAGGTCAAAAATGTTTTGGAGGCAGCCGAGATGCCAAGTCATCATCCTGCATGGGCAACTGAGATAGAGACGGTAGAATGATGTCAGCTTCCAACGAATTCATCCAATCAGACTGAGGAGCATGTCTGGCACGTCATACTTCAGCATCCATAGTAGCACGAACCATGGCTGACTCAACAGATTGGTCAGTGAGTAAATCCATGATAGGATAGGGACTGACACCAAAAAGGTCAGTTGGGGATCCCAATAGGATTTACTGACAGAGGAATGATCTTATGACATAATAAGAAGGGACAGATAAGGTTAGAAAACCACGGATTAGGTGAGAAGATAGTAAATATGGGATAGTGAACATAAATGCCTTTACACCAGGAACATCCCTTCTGTCAAATGAAAGGATAAGAAAGATCATTCATCGAAGTAAGGGAGACTACAGATAGAACACGGAGATCTACAATGGATACAATGGCTGCGGAAATATATGGAAGAAGTAAATGTAGACCAGGGCCAATCAAACCGCCCGGAAAATTCAAATATCTTGAAATTCAGGCGTCGGAAAAACCAGAGATCAACTGAAGCTTAGAAGGATAGACCAAGGCAGACAACACAACAACAACAAATTTCGAAAATGCGCCACCATGGTCCAAATTTGAAATGGAAATCAGAGCACGCTTTGGATATGACAACTAAATCCTCGATTTTGAATTTGGATAACCAAGACCAGCAAGATGTTGCAAACCAAGACATGGGAGATATAAATAGTAAACAGGATGAATCTACATTAGAGAAAGAGTATGGCATAGAACTATGCTATACTGCGAAGGAGAGCAAATTGCCATAAACAATCCACAAAACAGAGTCTATATATGTATGCAAATCAGAGGAAAACATTAAACATTAATATCTGAAACTAAATAAATACAACTGACCTGAGGCGCGAGTGTTCTCCGAGTGTTGAGCAACGAGCACCATGAACTGCTCAGGAAGTAATAACATATGTAAATGCATAGTAAAAAGGATAAAAATGTAATACAATCAAAAATAGAAGTCGAACCCAGAATGGTTGTGAGCCTATATAGCCAAAAATCATACCAGTTCTGGTAGTCAAATTATAAAAGGAAAAGAAGAGACAAGGCTATGTCATATTAAGTATGGCGAGACAATGAGAGGGCACATATGAAGGCAGAAAAAAACATGCGGCTTCCCAGCATGAAGGATTACAGTGAGACGAATGACGCGCTCATGCCATGGAAAGACAGGTGTTCGAAAGTGAAAATGATGAAAATGGACGAGTTAGGCGAATACATATCTCGTCCAGACCAAACTCGAGGCTACAATGGTCGCTGTGTGTAGAGTATAGGATGGAAAAGTGGTCTGATCATACTTGATTGGTCGCCCCACTAAGCTCACCACTCGTCGCTCTGCCTCCGACCAAGACCCTCCTGCCCCTTCAAATACTTGGGATATATTGCTTTGATGATATTTAAGTAAATAAAGGCTCATATTTATTAATGAATTTGTTGAATTGAGAGGTTCATTCTACAATCTAGTATGAGGGGTTGTGTAATTAAGTTCGTGCTCAATGTGGAATTAACACATGTACATCTTAAAATAAAAATAAAATATTTATTCTTTAAATAGAAAAGCAATGTCGGCTAATGCATGTTTAACAGTTGTCTATATGACGTACAATATAATTTCATGTAAAGTAATTAGAGGTAAAAATAATGTGTGAGTAAGATGTTTAAACCTTCTACTTTCTAAAAATATTTCAAGAGGGATTTAAATAAACTATTTGAAGATCTATATTAACTAATGTATGTCCATATCGACTTCACACATATCTATATATAGCAAAAAAAATAAAAAAATATTATAATGTTGTATATGATAAAATATTCAATCTCGACAAAAGTAATTGACAGTTAAAAATATCAAGTAATTCCTAATAAAAATAATAAGTGGGATATGTGTAATTTATTCAATTCTTAATATAAAATTAATATGTGACATTTATAAATATTTATAATAACAAAAAAATTCAATGTAAGTTCTTAATAAAATATTTTAATACGAACTAATATTCGAATATTTAAAAATATATTAATAACAAAAAAACTATTTTAATATAAGCAAATAAAATAATTTAATGTCAAGTATGCATATATCATATAAAGAAATGGAAGAAAATAAGTTTTTATGGTTAAAACATTTGAACTATTTTACACTTTGGTCTTTTTTAGGTATATGTTTTTTTGTTGAAATCCAACAAAGAATTTTTGGACTTACGAGTTTAAGTTATGTGCTCTATATAAAATTTAAAAATACAAAGAAAGAGACAGAGCGAGAACCACTACAGAGTCAATGGGGATCTATCATGGGATGAGAGGAATGCTTTGGGCTCTAAAAAAAGATTTCACATGAAGAAATTTGATCCCTCTCACCCCATGTTAGATCTTGCTTAAGATGAATCTATGATAATTTATAAATAATGAAGTAAAGAAGAAAACTTACTATGTACAAGATAAACAACTGAAGACAAAGTAAATTTTGAGAATATATTTTTCTTTTGTATCTAGACGAATCAACAAGTGGGCCTGGCTTGTACATTTATGACATGGGGCTAATTGCGACCACTACCACCATAACTTGTAGGTGTAGATTCTAACCACTACTACTATAACATCTACTTGAACCACACATATCCCTATACTAATCCATATGGAATTTGAACCCTGAACCACATATTTTATATAAAACTTCATATCATAGACATCATAAATCAAACTATTGAAGATTTTTTTTTTTTTCACATTTCTAAACTTCATATTATAGCCATCACAAATCAAACTACTTTAAGATTTTTTTCTTCAGATTCCTAAAATTCTTAAGTAATTTTTTTTTGTAGTAATTGCTCATGATGTTGATTAAATTTAAGATATATTTTCTAATAAACCAATCTACAAATAATATAAAATTTTGAAATCCACTTCATAAAAATGAATGTGAAACCTTTTTTTACAGGGTGGGAAAACCTATCATAACTCTCATAACTCAATTGTCTAGTTGCTATCGGGGAATGCAGGATGACTCATCACTCTTATTCAAGGAAAACCACCCCACCTGGAATAATTCATTGGTGGTCTATAAGGGAGCAGATTTTCACTCGTACCTCTGGGTCTCGCTGGTGGTCTGTAAGGGCGCAGATTTTCACTGTGCCTCTGGGTCCTCTTATTCAAGGAAAACCACCCCACCTGGAATAATTCATTGATGGTTTGTAAGGGGGCAGATTTCACTCGTGCCTCTGGGTCTTGGGTTATTAACCTGTTTCCTTAAATCCCAGGAAGATGAACTATTAGCCAAACAAAAGCAGATTTTCACTTGTGCCTTTAGTCCGAGAAAGACGAACACTTAGCCAAACAAAAATAGTTTTAGGGCATACCCCAAATCCAACAAATGTGAAACCTATTCCTCTAAAAAAATATCCTGTAAAATTTTCTAAATATATGTTTTTAAAATAATAACCTCTTATTTTAATTAAAATTAAAATATATTCCTAAACAAACCAATATACAAATAATGGGAAGCTTGAATTGAAAGAAAAACCTACTCTATACAAGTAACAGGACAGAGCAATATAAACACTTTTGAGACATGTCACTTTAAGTACTGCCAAGTAAATGCATCTTCTACCTTTAATTGGCGAAACACGGCACCATAACAAACACCATGATGCTGTGTGTCCTTGTAGCAAAACACCCATCCCTAAGTGTTTGACTTTGGAAAAGGTTCAGGTAATCGACAAAACGAGGAAGATTCCGACGCCGCGCAGATCCGCCTTTGCCGTTCTGCCGGCGTGAAAATTCGTGCCCTCTCCCGGTTTCCGTCACGATTCCCAACCGGCGCAATCTGTGCTGACGTCAATAATACGCGGGACCAAAAATTTACTAACGGAATTAAAATCGTCAATTGACAGATTCCAGCTCGCGAGAAAACAGTGTGGGAGAACATGAGAATGGTAATGGCGGGCCTTGCGGCGCAATGCATTTTAACCTGCTCATCACTCCACCTGCCAAGCAATTTTAATGTCAATATCTATCGTCGTCCTCCTGCTGCTTTTTCGTTATCACCATTAATGGGTTCACCGTCGTGCACAGCTTTCACTGTGTCCGGCACAACGGCCTGGTTACCGCACGGGCTCGATCTCATGACCTCCTTGTGAGGAGCCTGAGCAGTTTGGGGTAGTCTTTACCGGAAGACGCTATAGTCGTTGCTCTCCTCTTGACTGCAGAAAGCCTTCTTTCTCTTCCCCTTTTCTCTCCGGTCACGGTTTCGATTCTCCAGAGCTAGCGATTCCAGATTTAAAGTCACGCTTGCTCGAAAGGTACTCTGCAGTCTACAGTTTTTCTCAATTTCTTTGTAAGGGTCGGATTTGGTCTTGTGGTCTCAGATGACAATTCTCCGCCAAAAGTTGCGATTTCGAATCGCATTGTCTTTTAAGCCTGTAAAACACGACAGGAGAGATGATTCTCGCTGCAGCAGCGAAACCCCGGCCTTTCTGTTGTCAAAATTTGCTTCGACTTTTTGTTTTCTGTACAGGCCTCTGGAATTGCTCTGTTTCCATCAAAATTCCGTCAATTTTTTCATAAATTTCACCTGATCGGTGAATTCTTTGGTTTGATCGATTTATTCAGTTTCCGAAATCTTCGTTGCTGTTTGTCTAGTTCAAATCGATTATGTTCTTATCTGCATTTAATGTTCGGAAATTCAAAGATAGCGTTTTGTGGTTGCTTACTATTAGTGACCGTTGGGAAATCTGGCCATGGCAATAGTCGTTGTGAAAATAATATTTTTTTAATTTATTGCCAGTGATGCAGTTACAACTGTATTCAGCAACAGCAGTTGTCAATAGGCTCCTGCGCCCAAGAATCTTCAGGATATTTTGCTTAGATCTCAGTTGCTGGTAGAGTGTTGCTGTGGCTAACGAAGATGGAACTTGAAATCTGTCTCTGGCGAATTCTCTTCTCAACCTCAAGTCCAGGTTAGCTTCGACAGTTATTGTGAAAATTCATTCAGATTTCCTTGTTAGTGGCTTCGTTTTGACTATCTTTGTAAGTGTGAATGTGCCCTGACAAGAAAATTTCACTCTGTCACACCAACGTAGTCTCAAGATTTTGTGCAATGCCTTTTTACCCTTCGAATTCTGAGGAATGTACAACATATGTAGCCGGGAACTGATATGCCATTGGCATTTCTTTTCGGACATCGAATATTCTAAAATATTGCCTTTTGATAAACAATTTCCTTACTACTTAAGCTATACTGATTTAAAAAACTCATGAAATAATTTCAGAAAAATTTCGCTTCTCTCCTTTTTGTTTTATAGGAAAGCTTTAGACGTTAGACCTAGTCATTTCCCTAGCATTGAACACAAATTTTGTATTTTTGTTGAGAAAGAACACCACTAAATATTTTTAGAACCAGATTATGATGAGCTTGATATTACTTATATTTAAGGTCTATCAACTGAATAAGCCTGCACACTGCAGAAACTATTGATATGCCCAAGTAATAGGAACTTTGAACTTTACCCCTGGAAATGGTCCTTTTTCTGATACTACTGGATTGGAAATGAGCAAAGGCATTTCCGACATATGCTCAAATTTTAAATCTTTTCTTCTTGGAATGTGTTTCTGTGTTCTTTGTAAAGAAAGGATGTGTCTGGCACAATTTAACCTACCCTGTGAGTAGCTCACACTGAACTGGTTTCTTCCATTTTTCAATTGTTTGACCGGTGACAACCAAGATCTTCTTTCAGAGTTGTGACACCCACTACGGTTTAACGCAACTAGGAGTAAAGAACCTGAGACTTCATTATCATGGAGTTAGAGTATTTTTAATCACTTCTTCCACACATCCAAAGTGCAGAAACCTGTCACATTCAATGGACAATTTTAAAGTAAATATTCTCTATAGCATTTATTTCTTATGAGAATCTGAACAGATTCAAACCACTTTGATGTGCTCGATAGTCTTGAATCGTTTACAGAGGCTTCTGTCCCCGGAACCAAAATAGTACCTATTATGGTAGTGAGAAAAAGGACAAGGGAAAGCAGAGATAGTGACAGCGTGAAGGCTTAAGAATACATCAATGAAAGTAATGATCCAATGATCTTAAGAATTCTTGTAAGCAACGATAGAAATCAAAGTTGGTGGTTACCAAATTGGTACAAACGTGATAGCTATTAGCAGGAAACATGTGTGTGGTCATTACTTGATACAGTTTGCCCTCTATTATGAGATACAAGAAATTCCCTATCTTATAAAAAAAAATCACTACATGTAATGGATAAATGAAATAAAAAAGAGTACCTGGAAATTTGGGCACTTTATAGGCTGAATCATATTTAACTCTACCTGCTAAGCAATGGTGCGTATGCTCGTTGTCATGTTGCTTAGCAAAGGGTTATGCTTCCAGTAAAACCTTTTGAGTGTAACGCTTTATAGCATATGTTGCGTCTAAAATTTTCCTTATTTCGATGTTTGCAAGGATTCAGGAAGTAAGTATTAGCTACTACCCAATGGTGCAAGACAAGAGAATGTTGAATTTTATCCCGTAGAATACTTTATTGGTCCTAAGGCATCCAAAGCATTGGATATTCATATAATTTAAAATATTTTTCTTACAACTCATTTATAATACACTGATGGAGGCCTTTGCTTATTGTTTTAGCCAATACATCACAGAGGACAGAAGTCAAGAGAAATCTTTGTTTTGGAATCTATATTATAATAATAATAATAATAATAATAATAATCTATTCTTAAGGTCACAATTTAGCTAGACATCAAATTAATGTATGACACCCCCTTGTTTATAGAACAAGAGACACCCTCCATGCAACAATTTAACTGCTTAGTCTATGGAGATGTACATACCCTACTCTCCTTTGGGTTTGAACCAGTGGCCTTCAAGGGGGAAATACATGTTCTTAATCATTAGGCCTGCTCAAGAACCACTAGTTGATGTAATATACTTCTGATTGGGAATTAAGTTTGGATTTCCATGCTTGGGAGTGAGTGTGCTACCTTGTTATTACTGATTTCTCTAGATGGTTTTTCTAATTTTATCTTGAACAATTTGTAGGGAAATCCCTTGAGGTGTTTTCTCATCTCTCATCCCAACAAGTGCATTGATTAGCTCTGCCCTCTTTATCTGTTTTTTTCTTTAAATAGGAACCCCAAACCGGGAAATAACTTGTCCCATTCCCCCGCACTTAAGTGAAGAATGACACATTTCATAATCTCAATAATTGCCCAAATACTACATCAATATCAATAATCACATCTGGCAAAATTACACAGAAGGTGTGAGCATGCTAGCCAGGATTTGAACATGATTCAAATTGCTACAACAACCAATCTAAATTGCCACTAGACCACAGCCCGGCCTCTGTATTTAGATGTGTGTATGCCCAATACAAAACAACAGAAACTCTTATTGAATTGGCTTTAGTTCGTTGTGCAGGTCTATATGGAAAACATTAAGGGTTAACCCTCCTATTTGATGTGAGGAATTCCCACGATATTCTTGAAGGAAAGTTGATAATGTCCTTGTCTATTTTGATGATAAAATTCTGCTGTATGGCATGGATTTTTCTCAAGGCTTGGAAGCACTGCGTAATAATATTAAAATTCTTTCTCAACTTTAAGCTGCTTGTGGCAGATTTAACACTACTTCCTCATCTCCTTTGTAAAACATGTACTAACTGAGTAGCTAGTTTTGACGGCATCTCATCTTAAGGGTTTCTGTGATCACCCCTAATTCTGTCACAAAATTTTAGCATCTTAGATACTGCAACATTTCACCTTTGTATCTATCCATCATTTTCCCTAGGCTTGTGTATCAAAGGTAGACTGTAGGAATTTATTTAACACATTTGAAGTTGTTGAGGGGAGAAGTGTTGAGCTTCGAGATGGTATTGTTGACTGTATGTCTAGTCTCTCCCCTGTTGAATCTGTAAGTATTTGGCTTGTGACGAAGATAGCACCTGCTGAGACTTGGATTAAACTTAACTGAAGCTTTGAGATGAAATCAATAAAGCCTTGATTAAAGAGGTTGGTCTTAAGGTTTATGTGAATCTTGATGAATTTAATGTTAACTAAATATGTTAAAGTTCATATCATAGTCCTATAAATATGTTGGGAAAAGAATGATTAAGTATTACATGTTGTTAAATGCTTAGAAACAGTCTAGCCTTCCTAGTTTATTTTAGTGTCCCAGAAGGACACGTCCCCAACAAAAATACTTCCCACACTCGTTGGACTTTGGAAATTTACTGGGAACATCTCTTGCCGTCCCCTATATGCCCTTGTTGGACTCCACTAGGTAGTGGGCATCCCCCTGCAGAAATGGGATACTCCTAGTATTTCGAAATACTCTGAATTATTTACTCTGGGGTGTGCTCTCATTAAAACACATAAATTAAAAACAGCAGAGAATATATGCTCTTTTTTCATTAAAGCAACCCAAACCGTAACATTTGTTGTTCCACCTAACAAGACACTAGTTTGAGTACATAAGGAGGCCGTAGTTGGATTTTTAAACAAGAAGCTTTCAAAAGGAGAAAAGTGCGGACAACATGGATTCCATACCATATTCCGATTGCATTTCAGGTCCAGCAAACTTTTCTTAGTGAAAAGTTGGAGAAGCATCTTTATTTTTTCATTGTTTATTTGGAAAAGTTAGAGCAACAGCTTGATTGGAAACTATATACGAGATGCTAGATGTCTTCATATTCCCATAAATGATGTTGATATTTTCCTACAGCACATAGATACAGACTCCAGAGGAATTATTACTTTTTAAATAACAATGGATGGAATTATATGTATATAATTGACTTTTTTATTTGGACAGTGATTCACCTATTTTGTATACCAATTTTCAAATTGTGTAATTGCAAGTTGGATCATGGATGTTGCTGCTTTAATTGTATGAATGTGTGATCGATTGCGCATACAAAATATTAGTTTCTTTATATTTATAATTGCTTATGTATTTAATATTTAAATATTTGGGGCATGGTCCCTATGTCCAGGACCCAACGTCCCCTGAAACTTGGGGAGTCTCTCCATGGGTCCTGGAGATGCATCCCCATGTTCCCCTGTCCCTGAAACTTTGTGGAACATTGGTTTATTCATTTACAATACAAATATTTATTCTGCACAACTCAGAGGATGACAAGTGGATTCTTACCATTCAAGAATAGATGTGTTTTTTGAATGAACACAGGCTAGGGAAGTTCTTCATCTGGCTTCAATTTACAATAAATTAATTCTTTGGAAACTTCCTTCCTGTGACAGGGATTAAATTGCCTATTTAATCGTTCTGTGTTGTATGTATTGTGATTCCTTATTAGAGATTTACATTCTGTCACTTCTTTTGCTCCCTGATTTGTGAATGTTGATTTTCGAATTGCAGATCAGTTGGTGCATTGTCATCACCTTTGAAAGTGGAACAATGTTGCATCAATCAAATTTCTTACTTGAAACAGAAATAAAGTGTTATTTCATTAGAACTTGTTCAAAACAACTTGGGCAAGATGAGCAACCAGCAGTAACTGTCAATGTAATAAATGGCCACAAACCTGAAATGGATATGACTTCCATTAACAACCGTCACAGGTGAAAATTACCAACCCTTATGAATCTGAATAATGGTGGAATTTACTGACATGGATATTTCTTCATTCAGAAAATTTGCTGCTGATGAAAAACCAGATAATGATAATGAGTTTAACATTGCCACAAAATCACTTACTGAAGCTGCGGTTAATGAGAGACGAGCAAGTTTGAAGTTAAAAAATGGCCATGATTGTGAAGAAGATTTAAATTCATTCTCTCTTTTTACCACTGTGAAACATGATCTACCGACAGATAAAGATGTTTCTTGTGGTGATATTGTTACTGAAACTGGGACACGCATTTCACTGTATTCACTAGAGAGTGCTAGGCAAGTTTTGAAAGAGGGACTTATTGATGAGGGGAAAAATCCGGAAGACAAACTTCCAGTAGTTTCTGGTTGTTCTTGTCTAGCGGAAGAATCACCAGAAGTTGAAATTTCAATGGCAGATAAAATCCATTTTCGTAATCTTGGTCTAGAAATTATAGCTGACCACTTGAAAGTGATTGCAATGACGGACAAGGAAAAGAATCCTGAAAGACAAGGAACATCTTGTTCTGATGGATTGGCTCATATCAAAGAACATGACGAAGGCTTGTTGGAGGAGACAATTGTTTTACATTCATCAAAGGTAGAAGAAAAACATCTTAACCCTTTTCCCTGGGATCAAAATGTTGAAGAACATGAAATTGGTTCTATCTCAGAGAAGTGCATAGGTGAAGGTTTGTTTTCAAATAAAATTGATAGTGTCTTAAAAATTCTAGCAGAAGATGCTGAGAAAGACAACAAATCTGGTCTTCTTTCTGCCTATCAGAAAGAAAACATCTTAGAAGTTCCAGCAAGGGATTGTGCAAGAAACAGTGGACTTGATTTAAACATCTCTAATTCTACTAATTGTTTGGATGCAATATTACAATCTTCATGCACAAGGATGGATGATTGTGTGGACAGCTCGATAGAAACAACCATGCCAGTGCCGTTTTTCAGGGATAACTACACTAGTGTGGAATCTTTAGACTGTGGGGCTGGATGTGATAGATTTGCTGCTTCTTATGTTAACTGTGAACGTGAAAGATTTGAAATACCTTCTCGTGAAAATTATGCAGTTGAAAGCTCTGCTCTGAAAGGTCAAGACAGCAAAGAGAAGACTGAGTTTCCTGATGGTTGGATGTCGGAGACAATAAAAGATAGCACACTTCTGTGTACAGTAAATAATTTTCCACTGCAAGCAAGTCCTATTTTAGCTTCAGAAAAGGGCTAGATTGAAGTTGTTGCGGAGTCGAATTTTGCATCAAAAGAGCTAAGTGATCCATCTATAATCAGCTGTTTATCATCAAGCATTGGTTTTCCTGCAGATGATCTTGTCCATGGTCACTTGGAAACTGGTGGATTGAAACCTGAGAAAATGGAGGTGATACCAGGCAACATTTTAGGCAACACTAGAATTCACCAGGAAGATTCAGAGGGGAAAGGAACAGTAGTTGATGAGCAGAAAGAAAAAGTTAACGATCAAAAACTAGTTTCTTTATCACAATGTACAAACGATAGCATTGAAACCTGTGAGTTAACAGAGAATCTCTCAGGAAACGTGTTAGGCAACTCTGGAATTCGCAAGGAAGATTCAGAAGGGCAAATACCAGTAGTTGATGAGCAGAAAGCAACAGTTAATGATCAAAAGCTACTTGTTCTATCACACTTTAAAAAAGATAGCAGTGAGACCTATGAGTTTACAGAGAATCTCTCAGGCAACTTTTCAGGCAACCCTGGAATTCGCCAGGATGATTTAGAAGGGCAATTAGCAGTAGCTGATGAGCAGAAAGCAGAATTTAACGGTCAAAAGCTACTTGTTGTATCACACTGTACAAAAGCTAGCAATGAAATCCACGAGTTAACACAGAATCTCTCAGGCAACGTTTTAGGCAACCCTGGAATTCGCCAGGACGATTCAGAAGGGCAAATAGCAGTAGTTGATGAGCAGAAATCAACAGTTAACGGTCAAAAGCTACTTGTTCTATCACACTGTACAAAAGCTAGCACTCAAACCCATGAGTTAACAGAGAATCTCTCAGGCAACGTTTTAGGCAACCCTGGAATTCGCCAGGAAGATTTAGAAGGGAAAATAGCAGTAGTTGATGAGAAGAAAGCAACAGTCAACGGTCAAAATCTACTTCCTTTATCACACTGTACGAAAGATGGCACTGAATCTTGTGTGTTGACAAAAAATTTCTCAGGCAACAATTTAGGCAACCCTGGAATTCGACAACAAGATTCAGAAGGGAAAATAGCAGTAGTTGATGAGCACGAAGCAACAGTTAAAGGTCAAAAATTACTTGTTATATCACACTGTGCAAAAGCTGGCACTGAAACCCGCGATTTAACAGAGAATCTCTCAGGCAACGTTTCAGGCAACCCTGGAATTTGCCACGAAGATTCAGAAGGGCAAATAGCGGTACCTGATGAACCAAAAGCAACAGGTCACGGCCACAAACGACTTCTCTTATCAAACTGTACAGAAGATAGCACTGAAACCTGTGAGTTAACAGAGAATCTCTCAGTTGATTCAAAGGCGACAAAGTGTGACACGGCTGAGAAATCTGGGGGGGATGCAGCTGCTTGTGTCCTGCTGAACGTCGATGGAGGGAAGAATGTTGAAAGTCAGGCGGAAAAATGTGCTTCTGAATTCTCAGAGCACCCAGTTGTGATTCGGGGAACTGAAGCTAAGGACAACTCATATAATGATGATCAGAATACCCTTCCAGTAACAAATCCAATAAAAGATGGGAAGGACACCTGTGAGATGAGTAAAAGGCTTTCAATTGATTCGATGGCAATGAATTGTTCTCCGTCGAAAGATATTGCAGAGAATAATATCTCTACTCCAGCATTGATGAATGGTGATAAAACAAAGAGTGTCAGGCCGACTCTAACATCTGGGTTTGCTGAAAACTCAGTTTGCAGCACAGATAATGCCCAGAACTTACACGAATCATTGGTTGATACATTCAGTGAAGTTAATGGCAATAATGATGCAGCTGAAATGGGAAGTTACACCTATTCTGGTCCCATCCCTTTGTCTGGACCAATATCATATTCAGGGCCGATTCCATTTTCAGGCAGCCTCTCCATACGCTCTGATAGTAGTACAACTAGCACTCGGTCATTTGCTTTCCCTGTGTAAGTTATTTAATTTGATTCTAAGAAAGTTTGGCAATAGTATTAAGTTCGTATAGAAACAAGATATGCACAGATTATCTAACTTCTTAAACTGATTTGCAGATTATCTTCTGAATGGAATAGTAGCCCTGTAAAGATGGTACAAGCAGATCCAAGATACTTCAGAAAGAAGCGGCGGTGGCGTTTCCTTTGTTTCTGCGCCAGAGAATCATCTTTTCGTTAAGTAAAGGTAATGAAGAATTTGTATTTTGGATGAGAGTTTGTGAAGGCTTTTTCTTGAAAAGCTATGAAGCTCAATAGAATTGTTCAGTTCTTCCCAATCTTCTTTATTATCATTTGTATTTCTTCATTGCTAGCATGCAGGCAGTCTTCAAAATTTTCGTTAATGATAGGGCACGTCATTAATCTAGAAATATGTGGGTAACTTTTTCATAGGCAAACAGAAATTAGAGAGAGGTGTAGTAATGGAAAATGTATACTTTCGATTATATTCTTAGACTTTCGGGTATAGTTTCTGTAAATACGGATATAGATTTGAATCAATATTTATCTTATCTCATCTAGAATGTGGATGACTCGTCTTGAATTGTCTTGCCGAAGACATTCTGGTGCATCTGCTTTAATTGTAAACAGATGTATCAAAGTAAAGCACTTTCATCTTTGCCTTATTAAAATTTATTTCAACTGATGTTAAAAATGCAAAAGTTGCTCATTCATTGCCTATTCACTCGATGAAGGCTTTAGTGGTGTTTTTTTGGTTAAGATTTCTAAAAATGATATATCAAATGCCTTAGCTGTACCTGTAACGAATTCCATTAATTTGCAAGGTCCTTTCCTGACTATCTGTCTAATGTGACTTAAGTGACCCCGTAGACCTGGGTTCGTTTGCTACCTTTGAGTCGGAAACAGCTTCTGGATATTACATGATGCCCATGTGATAGGTTTATTACCATGACTTATAGCCATGTGCATACAATTTACTTTCAGCTTTATAACTTTACTAAAAAAAGGAAACTAGAGCATCATATACTGGTTCAGGCTTCTCTCTCGTTGATGTTTAAACTTTAAAGACATTATATTCATGAATGTATATTCGCCATGGCATTCACCTGGTTCCCAAAGTGGAAGGGTAGGCAGAACTGTCTGTCACGTGCATAATCTTAAGGCAAGTATAGTTCTCTGGTTCCCCAAAATCCATAAATTCTATGTCACATGCATAATCTCGAGGCAAGTGTAGTGCACTAGTTCCCCGAATGCTTCTACCTGTCAGCAAAGATTATATGCATGTGCAGTTATACCTCAGAGGGTTTGCCATATAATCTAAAAACGTTATTTTCATTCTTCTGTAGTGCGCTCCCTTTATATCTTCGACGCACGAGAGAACAGAATAGGCACTACTCCCTTTACCTCCAACCATGTATTTTCTGCTGTGTATTTCTATGACTAAGTTGGCAATGTAGACATTCTGCAGAGCCATCTTTCGAGGAGCTTGACACAATCTATAACCACTCTCATATTATCTTGTTATAAACTGGTGCTGCCAGAAATGACAAGCATGCTAACTTTGTTTCTTTCAATGCCACTTACCAGATATTGTGGCGTCATCGGTCCTATTAGTTATATTTCACTGACATTTGCAAAGCCACCTATATGAGAGGAACATCGTGCACAGAATATTTATGCTGCTTGGTGTCAATAAAAGAGTCTATAAATAAAGGAAAATACCTATATCGGAATCTATACTCTACTTATTTGTGCTTAGATTCAAGTTTGGTGCAGCCTTTTTTATTAATCATCAAATGTTGATTGCAGTTTAGATCACATATTCCTTTTAGGAGTTAATAATGCTTTCCTGGCAATGAGTTTGTAGACCTCTATTACTGGCTTCCCTCAAATTTGTTTATCTTCCTTTCAAACTTTATGGTTTATCTTGGAGTTTTGATAGTCGCAAACATGATTTCATAGCTATTTTCTGAAGCTTGAGTGGAAAATTGATATCTTGCATCTACACTTCGGCTCTTTTGGTTGTAAGAATTTTTTCGGAGCTCGAGTGCAAAACCCTTTTGCATTAATATAATGTTTCTCAATCATGGCAATCATTGTCATGAATAAATGGGAGAACGGAGAACAATGGAGAACATGGATTAACATTTGAAATCCAGCATAAGTCTGTCCATGATTCTCCGTTCTCCGATATAATATACATAGTCATGAATAAATTCCGAACCATGGACAGACTTATGCTGGATTTCAAATGTTTGAATCCATGTATTAGAATTTCCACATGTTTAGCTATCTGTTTGGAATTTCTCATTATGTCGGAATTGTTAGGCGGATATTCATCTCATCTAAGTTTTTCACGATGTCCAGTGTTCTGGGCATCTATTGAATGGATAATCAGATATTTAAATGTATCATTTTATTACAACTGAGTGTTGGGTTCTCAATTTGCGACTTACCCTAACCTCTCTATTTTATTTACAAACCTTTTATCTTACAGACTTCATGGAAGCTTGCCTGAGCAAGTTATTGAATGCTTTATTTTTTTCCCAATGTTAAGTTTTGGTAATAAAGTCCTTGTTTTATATATATTCTATCTAATAAGGTCAGAGGTAGCACTAGAAAACTATTGAAATACACGATTCAAGCTTACATTTCAGGATGTTGCTAATGTTAACATGGTTGCTTGTGACTGCAAGGCTTCTCGTTGTTGCTTTGCTGGAGTTGTCTGACAGCTAGTTGGATACAACCACCTAGCACCTAATGCTGCCCCCCTAACCATAAATTTGGACCACATATTATAATTCAGAATCAATGAAAATTATATACAGAAATCCACATTATGGTATAGAAGAGTAGCCATTTACGGTGTAGAGATTATCACTTGTGTAATGACAATAGTTGTTATGGCGGTTGGACCACGATTTAGCCTGCAAGGATTTGTGGCATGCGAAGTGCCGACAGAAGCTGGTTTAAGTGACCTGTAAATTGCTGCCGGTATTGCATTAAAAGCAGGCTTCCTTAGTTATCAGTCTTGTTGCTAAACACTGAAGGACTCCTAGAAGACTTGGTTTTCCTAGAGTATAAACGATGGCTATTTTTTATTTCTCGACCACAGCATTTGTGCAGAGCATGACAATAGTTTTTTTCTTATTGTTCCCAGACAAAATCAATGAATCTGCCACAGCCTTAGTTATTCATGGTGATGCTAATTGCATCACTTTAATAATCTTCAGAGAGCTGATGATGTTGTTATGTACAGTTTAATATAGAGCCATCGATTTGACGAGGAAAATGACTTCTTTGCTACCTCATACATAGAATTCCCTGAAGGTTATATAAGCATAATAGTCACACGGTATTCTACGAAGTGAAAATATAGAGCTCTTGCTTTTTATGCAAGTGCCCATTTCTTATTCGCTGATGCAGTTTTATCGTTGAAAAGGCAAGCCCTTCTGGAATTTAGAAGCATTATAATCATACGGTGAGAACGTGGAGCTTTAACTTTTTATGCAACTGACCATCTCTTATGCCTAAATGCAGCTTTTTCGTTGGAGAAAACGAGAAGGCCAGTTTGATGTAGTAAAGTCGGTTGTTTTTTAAAAACATTTGTAGAAGTAACTAAGTGCTGGTGGGTTTAATATGCTGACGGCCTGACATACTTTACATATCAATGAACTGTTATATATGATACATAAGTGACTGCCCCATCAACTAAATTGCAAATTATACTTTTTATTCTGAGGATTTAACATATTCATTTTAGGTTCGACTTAGCTAGGTTAAGAGTGATGCTGTGAAAGGCTAAATCAAAACGTTTATGCAAGGAAATGGGTTCGAAGGGTGCATGCGTCTTCGAAAGTCCAAATCAACTGGTAACTGTTAATTGGTCACATTTTTGCAAGGAAATTTGTCAGGAGTGTGTTTTTGGTTTAAATATAATTTATAAGAATTTTACTTCTATTTGAAAAAAATCGAAAGTCTATATCAATTGGTAACTGGTCGCATTTTTGCAAGGAAATTGGTCAGAAGAGAGCGTGTTCTTAGTTTAAATATATTTTATAAGAATTTTATTTTTATTTGTAAAAGTATATAATGAAAAAGTTATTTAAAATTATAATTAAAATATATAGTAAAAATATTATTTTATGTTAAAATTTTGTAACTTATAATTTATAAGAATTTCACTTTTATTTGTAAAATTATATAATGAAAAAGTTATTTAAAATTATAATTAAAATATATAGTAAAAATATTATTTTATGTTAAAATTTTGTAACTTATAATGAATATGTATTTGATTATTTAACATTATGTTTTGGATTAATTTAGATGAATTATTATTATTATTATTTTTAGATTTTAATTTTATTGGGGTTTATTATGATTGTTGTTAAGAAAACAGCAAAGATGTACTTTTGCTTAAACTTAATTTACAAAATGGGAAAGTTAAATTTTTATATTAGAATTTTGTAGGTGTATTTAGTTACAAAATAAATTAAAAATATACTTACAATATATAATGGGGAAGCCAAATTTTCATTTTAATTTTGGAATGCATGATGAATATATAGATCATGACATGATAGTATGCAATATTTGAACTTTGAATTTATCACGGGGGCTTCACTAGAGGAGCAATACCGTAGCACGTGGGTTCATATTCGGGGTTATTTATTGAGGAAAAAATGACATAATATGTTGGGGGATATATAGGGGTAAAGGGTTATATATTGGCAGGTATAAAAAATGGAGCTCAAAATTAATGAAAAATTATAAAAAGGGATATAAAAAATGTTGATAAAAAAATGGATACCTACAATATCTAGTGAAAGTAGGGGTTGTTTAAATTGGGAAGGTGTATTGGGTTTGTATTGGTAGGGGGTTAAATAGTGCGATTTTCAGAGGTATTTTCCAGTATGTATTCAAATTAGGGTATTGTTTAGTATGCCACGAACACACGTGATATGCCATAGGTTCATTGAGTGAGACCCTCATGGAATTGATATCTTGGAGAATCATGATATTTAAAGAATACCAATATTGGGGAGTATTACAAAATTATTAGCAATCTACGACATAGGTTGTAAAAATTCCACAAATCTACATAATGACATGGTTTTTTTTTTCAAAGCATAGGTTTTGTGCACAATGTAATTAGTTAATTTGTGACAAATGAACCTCTTTATACTCCATACCTGATGTCATTGGTTAAGTTGTACTAAAGGAAACTGTGATTCTATACATGGGAAGGGTTAAATCTCCTCTAAACAATGTTCGCTCTTATCTAAGTCCTTAATTTTATCGTTGTGTTTAGAATGCTGCTTTCATTTTGGTTTTGAAGTTAGATATTTCTACCCCTTAGTTCAAGAGGAAGAATTATACTTCTAAGCTCACTTGTTGGTATGAATATTTAATGGTTGATGGTCAAGTTGAAAGACCTCCAATCTTGGATCTCTAATACTCTGGGTGCTTTCCTCACTATTTTATTTGATTAGCCATATACCGATTTTTCATAATGAAGGATGCTTTTGTTACTTGTGAAGCAGAACCTTAGTTCATATGAAAATAAATCTATTTTTGAGGTAATGGGTTCCTGACTTTATCTAAATTTTGAATCACTTTCAATAGTTTTAATTTTGGTAAAACTACCTAGTCCCCATTTAGAATTTTGGAATAAGCTTATTACCTCAGCCTCTATGATTGGGGCCAATTCAAACTCAAATTTTCATCAATGTTAATTTCAGGAAGGATCTCCTTGAAGAAATCCTCCCAAAGAATGAGCCTTGTAGTGAGTTTTGAGTATTGAACTATGACCTTATAGATTTCATTGAGCAAGGTCGCCATGTAAGTTCTTGTTTGAATGAAAATGGTTCCCAAAGTCAAAGGAAAAAAAAGCATAAATCCACTCATATACATTTGGGTGCAAGCAATTAAGCAACAAGATACCTCGGTTCTAGTGGGTAATGCACGACGCAAAATCTATTGATATGGTAAATGATCCTATTCTACTCAATGATAAGGTTGGAGATTAAATTGCCATTAAAAGAGGACTCTCGGTCACTTGCAAATTTAAATTGGCTGAACAATCCTTCTCGAGGGCCTCGAAAGCAAAAGGAGATGACAAATTAAAAGAAAGGAAAAGTAAAAAAATCCTATTAAACAAATAGTTTTGGAAATAGGAGTTTTCATTGCCTAAGATTATACCAACTTCAATAAATGTATTCTAGAGTTTGATGAAAAAGGTTAGATAAAAATTAGGAAGAAAAAGAGAAAGGAAATATTTTGGACTATGACATTATGGTCAAAGATTGCTCTTCCATGACACTAGCATATTAGCCAAGTAGAACCAATATATAACATTGAGAATTGTCCCTCCATTCCATAACATTGGCATTTTAACCAAGTTGAACTTATTATAACATTTCTTATAATTGTAACTTTTTTTAAAGTCATATATAAATTCTAATCGAGAAATTTAAGTCTCATTGATGAAAGTTTCATAGTTAATATGATAGCCATCCATATATGAGAAATTTGAACAAAGGTTGTCCCTATGGTCGCATAAATGGCCTACTGTAGGGGGTAGGCTAATTCTAGTCCAATCAGTCCTACAAAGTATTTTTATATACTGTTTGCACCACTTCCTTTTGCCAAAGGCTATTATTAACATGATTAATTATGTTATTTCTAATTTATCTGGGCAGGTTCCAAGGGTCCTTCAAAATTTCATCTTGTTCAATGGGAAAGCATCACTATAAACAAGGACAATGGAGGTTGGGGTATTTTAAATATTGAATATTTTGGTTGGGCTCTGCTGATGAAGAGCCTATGGCATGCTTTCAATGGTATTGGTATTTGGCAGAGTATTATTGCTACAAAATATTTGAAAAATTTGTCTTTGTGGACCTGGATTCAGATTGGGGTCATGGTTACAAAAATGTCCCCATACATTTGGTCTAACATGATGAAAATCAAACAATGGTTGATTGAAAATCTTAGGTGGTAGGTCAGGTCTGGAAATAAGGTATTTTTACTACACTACCTCCCTGGTCTTCATCTTTTTATACCATCAATCTAACACCATAACTTTGAGTATATCTCAGACCATACTCAATTGTACCTCATAAATATCTCAATACATGTCTCGCCGTTGTCTAATGTACTCTCTTTGGTTCCACCATGAAGTGATTGAGAATGTTGATTGTGAAACAAATGTCCGGCCTTGTGTTGACCAGATACATAAGAGATCCAATAAGTTGTCTCTACAAGGTTGGGTCCACTGTTGCATCCTTTGATGCTTCTATCTTCCTCCAGTTGGTAATCATAAGCATAGACATGGGTCTACAATCCTTCATCCTGAATCTCTTCAAGATCTCCATAGTGTATCTCCCTTACCAAAGGAAGATCTCCCCATCTATCTACCATACCTCCAATCTTAGGAAATAATGCATCAGTCCCAAATCCTTCATCTCGAACTCTACTACTAAGTCCCTCTTGTAGTCCTCTATGAGCCCTGATGACCCTGAGATCATCCACATATAGTATGAGAATGAGTGGCTCACCTCCTACCATGAAATAATAGAGGTTAGAATCTTCCTTACTCTTCACAAAGCCCATATGTTGCAAGTAATTGTCGATCTGACCATAGCATGCTCTGGGAGCTTCCTTAAGTCCATACAGTTCCATTTTCAACTTGCAAACATAAGTATCTCTCCCATGTGTCTTAAATCCTTTTGGTTGTTCAGTATACATCTCCTCTCCTATCACCTCGTTTAGGAAAGTTGTCTTGACGTCCATTTGGTGAATCTGGCATCCCATCTACGCTATTAGAGATATCATGGCCTTGATGGAAGTGTATCTGGCCATTGGATTAAATGTCTCCTCATAGTCTATGCCTCCTTCTGAGAAAAACCCTTGGCCACAAACCTAGCCTTCTATTTGTCCACACTACGGTTTACAACTTATTTGATCTTATAGATCCAACGAGAGCCAACTATTGCTCTGACCACCAGTCTGGGAACAACCTCCCATAAATCATTCAAAATGATGGAGTTGTACTCCTCCACCATTACATCCTGCCACACCTGATGTTGTGCGACCTCTTGATAACTGGAAAGTTCTTTGTTAATGGCCTCTGTCACTAATGCCTTATACTTGGTTGGCTTTCTTCGCTCTCTGGTGCTTTCTCTAGGAGCTCCCATGAACTCCTTTACATCTCTCAATGTCTGTAACACCTCCATGTTTCTTCTTTCTCTAGTGGTGGGTGGGGCTTCATGCTCCTAATTTTGCCCCTGCTGCTCCATTTACTGTGAAACCTCCTATGCACTTGTATCTGCATTTGTACTTGTCACTATACTCGTACCAGTGCTTTGAGATTGAGATCCCTGTTCAACTCGTGGAGCTTCTACTCACCCACTCTTATCATCTACGAGCAACTCGCTAGATATTTTGAAGGCTTTCTCGTTCTTGAATTTCACATCTCGTCTGACAATGATCTTCCTGTTGCTAGGAATATATATCTTGCATGCCTTAGATGTTTTGTTGTGTCCAATGAAATATCCCTTCTCCATAGTCTAACCTAACTTGCTGTTTTTATCATTTGGAACGTGACAATAATCTATACTACCAAAGATTTTGAAGTGTCCAACCTCTGGCTTCTTTCTTGTAAAATCCTCCTCGGGTGTCATCTTCCTAGCACTTTGAGAGGAACTTTGTTCTGAATATACACAATTGTTCTACATGCCTTTTCCCACAGAAATCTATGCATGTCCTGGTCATATAACATTCCCCTTGTTGATCCATCTATCGCTTTGTTCTTTTGTTTTGTGACCCTATTCTGTTGTGGGTTATATGGAGTTTTCCACTCTCTCCTGATACCCTCCTTCACATAGAACCCTGTGAAGAGCTTATCTGTGTACTCGCCTCCATTATCCATACGAAGTAGCTTGATATTTCTACCTATCATGTTCTCAACAAGAGCCTTAAACACTTGGAAGTGATTGAAGACTTCGTCCTTTGTATTCAAGAAATAGATCCAAGTTTTCCTGGAGAAGTCATTGACGAAGGTTGCAAAATACTGATAATCCTTTAGAGATTTTGTAGACAATGAGCCACATATATTGAAATGTATCAAATCAAGCACACCCTTGGCTCTGCTATCACTTCTTGGGAATGTTGTTTTCATGAATTTCCCAAGCACATACTCTTTGCACACATCATCATGTTCTATGTTGATTTATGTAACTCTCGTCACGGTCTCCTTGAGCAACCTACGTTGAAAATGCAACAAGAAAATCCTAATTTAATTTTGTCCTTGAATTAAATTAAGAATAAAATTGTAATTCCACATCACAAGACAACTTGTATTAGTTAACTAAGTTAAATTGACTTAGTTGGCTCAGTTAATTCGAGTTGAGGTTCTAACTTGAGTCATGTAGAGTGTCTCCTACATTAAATGAGCCCTGATTGAGTTTATTTTGACTTGTAATTAATTTATTCATTTTAACTGAGTTAAAGTCAGTTAAACTAGTTCCAACTGATGGAGGAACTAGTAAGAGGTCGGACAGTGGGGTGCTGCTTCATGTGGTCAACCAATTAACTAATGATTCACTCATAAATAACTCATGTATGTCATATCTGAGAGTTACCCAATTGAGATTGGAGTTTAGAGACAATGTACTATCAGTTGTATAATCATCTAAATTGTACAAGTGGTGCATGCAGTGAGAGGAAGGCCTATGAGGATTGCACAATTCCAATTGAGGAATTTCCCTAATGAATAGGGGCTAATTCCCAAGGAAAAACGCAAGGAAATAGGGACTTGGGCAAACATAAAATTGGTTAAGTATTGGCTCGGGCTTGTCTAGGAAGCTGTGAGATAGATAGAGATAATGCAGAGGTTGCTCGGGCTTGAGAAAAGCATTTTAATCTTCTCATATTTTCCGACTAATGCCATATATAGTTAGCCGGGGTTTTTAGCTGTAGATTTCCCCAGGAAATCATTGTGTAATGTGTTGATTGAATTCTTTCTCTTGTATGCTTCGTGATTTCACGATTGTTTAATTGTTTTCGTTGATGAGTAGAGTAGATTTAAGTATATTGTTTTAGCAAATTACAATTAACAATTTGAATCCACAAGGAATTTCTACATGGTATCAGAGCATAAATCACTCTAGAAGAGGAGAATACGAGTTTGTCTTTTGCAGGTGAAATCAAATTTGCAGTATCATACTTCTAAGTTAGCAGGATGTCATTCTACGGATTGAGACTCGAATATGCCCTTGGGGGTAGTTCGAACTATATTGCTTGGAATTACATGATGGAGACAATGTTGAAAGACAACAGGCTTGAGGAATGTTGAAAAGTGTAACCAGGTTCGGTCTTCATAATGACAATTGTAATTGTGATTTTATGTAATTGATGAAAAGAAGAAAAATAAAATTATTATTGTAATTCTTGTCTCATGGGTTTCATGAGAAATAAATTTTATTTTAGTGATGGCTCCCATTGTGAGTCTTTAGGATTTGTCATCTAGTCATAAAAGTACATTTAAGTTTATTTCATGAATGAAGGACCCTTCTTGGGCATGTTATATATGTATCTAAGTCCTTAAGTAAGTTAGAAAACCCTCCAAGACCAAGACAAAGTCACCTCCTTCAAGTCGGCTTCAAAAGAATAATATAAATCTCTCAATTAGACATGTATGCTCACTATCATGTCATGTAGGCTTATTTTGATGGGAAACAACTATAAATAGGGTTGTTCGTATTCATTTTAGAGAAACATTCCAAAGATTCAATCATCATACAATCTGAAGTGCGAAGTACTACGAGGAAGCCCAAAGACCAACGAAGTAACAAAAGGGAAGATAAAAGTTATTAAGGGTATTTTGGGACTATTTTAAGGGAAAAAAAGCTATATACAAGAAGTCTATTGCAATAGTAAGGGATAATTCTGTTGCAACAATAAAGGTTGAAGGTAAGTCTGTTGCAACAATGAAGAAGAAGTATGCTGCAGTAATAAAGGTCGAAGGTAAGTCTGTTGCAATAGTAAAGGTCAAGGAGAAATTTGTGGTAGCAGTGGAAGTCGAGGGGAAGTGTAGTTCTCGTAAGGAGCCAAAGTGGAAGAAGGACTAGTCAAGAAGGCCGAAGGTCTAAAGCAGAAGAAAGCCAAGGTTAAAGAAGAAGACACGAAGGAAGAAGGAGCTGAAGGTTGGATATCATTGAATAAGGATCTTGTGTCTTGGTCTTGGAGTGGAAAATAGGTCAAGGGTCTTGGGCTTGGTATTCGTCAATTGGAATCTTTGTAAGAAGAAGAATTTGTTCGGGTTTTCCTCTCAAGTGGGAAAGGTTTTGGCCCTCGCCGATAGCCTGTATTTTGTGTATCTTGTCTCTTTATGGTTTATGCATTGGTAGCTGTTTGATGAAGAAGAGCACTAATAACCTAAGTAAAAGAAGATCCTAATCTAAAGAAGTAAAAAACATTCACAAGAAGTTACTAATATAAGAGAAATCACTTAATTGCTATGCCCTAGATTTCTCAAAATGGTATTAAAGCTTAGGTGACTAAGTCAAGGAAGGGCATCTCATCAAGGGACACTCAAGGATCAAATCTCAAGGAAGGCATCAAAGCAAAGATCATCTTGAAGTCAAAGGAAGCATCATAACCCTAGATCAAAGAAATCTACATAGTAGTATTGGGATAATCATCAAGAGGGAGAAGGAAAAAACTCTACATCTACTCAAGTTCAAGTGTTTTTAAGACTATTCATCCAAAGGAAGCTAGATCAAAAGGCAGTGTCATCTCGCTCTCTGTGGGATCAAGGGTTATTCATGAAGAAAATCACATTCATCAAGGAGAAGTTTTCCATATTCAATATTTATCATCAACAACAAGGAAGCAAGAAGAAGGAGCATCCTATTAAGTAAGTATATTTATTTCCACATTTGAATCTGTTAAAATGTCTTTTTGCAAGGAAAGCAAAAAATCGGTTGGGGCTTCAAACTATCTTGCATGGAAGAAAAGGACAAATATGAAGTTCATTGAAAATGAGGTTATGGAACATGTTAAAGGTTCTATCTCTAAACCAAGAAAGGAAGATGCTCAAGCTATTGCCAAGTGTATGAAAGGGCAAGTTAGGGTGTTGGCATTATGAGACAAGTGTTGTCCTTGATGGCAAATCACACAGATGATAAATTATAGTGCAGCAAAGTTATTTTCAAGTTCACGCACTTTCATGCAGAGAAAAGTTTCTTTCATGTAGAGAAAAGTTCACGCACTTTCATGCAGAGAAAATTTTCTTTCATGTAGAGAAAAGTTCATGCACTTTCATGCAGAGAAAAGTTTCTTTCATGTAGAGAAAAGTTCACGCACTTTCATGCAGAGAAAAGTTTCTTTCATGTAGAGAAAAGTTCACGCACTTTCATGCAGAGAAAAGTTCCTTTCATGAAGAGAAAAGTTCACGCACTTTCATGCAGAGAAAAGTTCATGCACTTTCATGGTTGGTTCATGGTATTAGTCCGACAGTTTTTGATCCTATGGTTTTGGTCCGTGGTATTGCATCCAAAAGTGTTGATCCCAAGTACTGGGTCCATGATATTGAATTGTTATGGTTTTTGGTCCGTGGTATTGTGAAAGGCCTAAGGCTATAAAAGAGGAAGGAGATCATTTGGCAAGGCATCTTCTGATTAATTGAATATTTGATAAAGTGCCAGATCTGGAATACGGTGATTGGGTTATGGTGCAAATCTAGATCTGAATAAAGAAGGAACCTGAGCGCAAGGAGAAGGATAAGTTCTATTGATGGGTCAAAATCTTAAGGCTGGAATAGTGGTATCTCTATATGATTTTGATCTGTGATATGTGGCACACGTTTGATCTATAAATCTGATAATCTGGGTTAACTAGTATCTGAATGTTTGAAAGAATGAATTTATAGATCTATATGCGGGTTTCTTTTGGTGAAGTTGCGGACTTTACTTGAAATATGTTTTAGCTGTTTTTATCTATTACTGCAGTGTTCAAGGTTCTGATTTGATATTTGGTTGCTGTGTGCTGAGAAAGTATTAATTCAGTTTATGCACAAGGAAGTTGGTTGATTGCAGATCTATTTGATACTTGATGGATCGGGATCTTAAGGATTGGAATGTTTATCATTATCTGGTTTGATAGACTAGATCTGAATTATTGATGTATGTTTTATGAATGGTATGATCTGGGTATGTCTGATGTATGGAACAGCTGCAAAGTTATAAGGAAATATTTGCAGATCTGTATGCGGGTTGGCTTTGGTGAAAGCATTGATTCAGTATTGGGTAATTCAGAGATTGATGATGCTAGTATTGATTGATTATGAGCTTCAATGATATTAATGGGTCCAGTATGAAAATTGGATGAAACGTGGCCTTTCAGATTATGATGTTGTGCTTCAGTGTATCCAGTCTGAAAATTGATGAAACTTGGTACTTGGAGGAAGAAAGAGAAGGTTGTAGCCTTCGGTAGGTCGGCACCTACGTACTAGTACATCAGCTAGTACAAGAGCGAAGGGGGTGGTAGCTCCCTTCTAGTAGCCGCTGGAAAACAAGTAAAGGTTGGAGCATCTCAGCAGGTAGTAGCCTGCGCAAAGGGGGTTGTAGCTCCCTTCCAGGAGAGTCTGGAGAACGAGAGAAGGTTGTAGCCTTCTGCAGGTAGAAGCCTGTGTACTAGTATAAGTCTGCACCAGTACAGAACTATTGTAAAAGGTATTTCTTATTAAAGAAGATTGAGACGACTTGCAGCAGGTGGTTTTCACCCACATTGGGTTTCCACCTTACATCATGGTGTTCATGTGTGCTTCTTGTGTGTGATGATCTGTTCTATTTTACTGCTCCGGTTTACTGCTTATATGGTTAATAATGTTCTGATGCACTCATTACAGATCAACTAACTGAATCATATGTTTCATGGATATATACTTGTTGCATCACATATGAATCTTAATATGGAAAGAGAAAAAGTTATATTGATCTGATAATATTGATTCACCCCCCCCACCCCCCCCCGCACCCCACCCCCCTCTCAGTATTATTTCCAACATAGGGCTCACAGGATTCTCATAGAATCCATCAAGGATCCCCTTATCCCATATGTATCTAAACTCAAAATTTCAAAAGAAATCTATGACAAACTGGTAGAGTTGTATTCCGTAAGCACTGCTAGAGAAGTCATCTCATTAAAGAAAGAACTCTACAAGCTAAACATGTCAAGGGAAGATGGAATAGCCTCATACTTTATGAGGATATCTGAGATCTGGGATCAACTACAAGATCTAGAAGAAGTCATGTCTGATAGAGAAATGACTACAGCCATATTAAATGCACTACAGGAAGAGTGGGGTAACTTCACTTCAAGTATTTATGGGAAGATAGAAGTTACTCCATTTCAGGATCTATGGTCATTGTGCAAGATTGAATAATCTAGATTAAAGGCCAAATCTAATGTGGGAGTAGGGGAGAAAAATCAAGCTTATGTTGCAATGATAAAAAGAAAGGGACAATTTGGAAAGTTTGGTCCTCAGAAAAGAAGAATAACATGGCTAAAATAAAATGCTATGGGTGTCAAGAATATGGACACTATAAGAGTGATTTTCCTAAGCTCAGGAAGGAAAATAAAAAAAGAGGAAGAGAAGAAGCCCACATTACCAAGGAAGTAGAGGAAGTTTAAAAGGAGAAATCCAAGAAGGAGGAAGTAGTAGGTCTCCACTATTGCAATAGTCTTCCTCACATAAGTTCTTTCCAAATTCTTAAGTCTTATAATATATGGCTATCATGATTCACTAAGTAAAATAATGGGATGCATCAAAGGCACCATGGAAGCATTGAAAGCAAGAGCTCGGAACATCATCATAGAAAAGCATGAAAAACAATTAGAATCTATGGAAGTCAAGTATATAGCGCTTGGGAATCTCATTGAAAACACAAGTGGCAAGGTCATCTAGTGCAAGGTTCATCAGACATTTGTCAAATGGAAACATTTGCCTACGGGGATACTTTAAATCCTCAAGATTCTCCGGTGGAATATTCATTGAAGGTTCACCGATCATGAGGGGAAGCAAGTGTTTCATCAATAATTCCAAATTTGTGGAATTCATGGGATGACTATATGATAACATAAAAGTGAAGAAGGTCAAGGGATTAAAGCTCTTTCAATCAAGGAAGCTGCTGCAGAAAGTCTGGATGACCCAAAGGAAAATGAGGTATGTATGCTTATATTCAATATTAAAGAGAAATGTCATATGGTTGTAGGTAACATGTATCAAGGCTCTGTCTTGAGAGCATAATAAAAAGGGAAGGATTTCCTCCCTTGAAGGAATGCCAAAATGCATGGGTCACACATTCTGATTTAGTTTAGAATATTAGTTTGTAGTGCTAAGATCTTCCTTAGATTATAAACAAAATGCTTTCATTGTGCTTAAGGATCCATGATTTTTTGCAAGTGAAATGAAGAGTTTTTAGTTAATTTTATGAGCAATTTAACATAAACCAGAAATTGAACAACAACATAAACCTATACAGAACATCATCAAAAACACATTACAACAATCACATGATAAAGGAGCTTGGGCCTCTCTATTATGCTCAAAAGTGTAAAAATGTGTTTAAAATGCTCAAAAGCTTCTGAAACCTGCTTTGATCAGTCTAGAATACTAAAAAATGGCTTTCTAGCCTCTTTTTGTAACCAATTTGGTGAAAAATTGAAAAATTTATGACTTCCCCTTGTTTTCCCATTATTCGCTCCACAAATTGCTCCACATCCGACAAGAACCCACAATTTCGCTCCAAAAATACACTAACCGAGCTAGAATTTTGCCACGCGGCGGGCCATAGTTTGTCGGCACTGATTGTCCATCGAAAATCTCAATCGGCAAGGACTGACGAGCTTAAGGTTTGTGTACGCGACAGGCGATTGTGCGATTGCGATGTAGCAGACCTGACGACACTATAAACTGAAACTGATAAACATCTCACATCTAGAAACTTATCGCAAATCGCAGTTCGGTGGTGAATCAACGGATTATCATAATGCGGGACTTTGCATTGTTGCGATTTGCGATTGCGATATCGCATCACAACCCAAACCTGTCGGGGTTGATTTTTCGTAATGCCTTTCCTTCGCCGATGTGCAATTGTGATCTATTGCATCATGCCTCCAACCGATTCTTGAATGCCTTTGCGACTGCCTTATCGCATCACAACCCTTCCCTGCTCGGGGGCTGATTTTTAACACGATCTGCCTACGACATGGGATTTGTGATATGCAGGGGCCAATGGTGGCCCTGCCACTTGGCATTTGCCCATTCGTTGAAGGGCCTTGCCACACTATCCAATTCTGCCATGTGTCCTAGTCAAACATGAACTTTGACTTGCTCTAACTTCTGCATATGAGCTCGGATTTGAGTGTTGTTCGCACTATTGGAATTAGAATGACGAGCTTTTCAGTCTGAAGATAATTTTATCAATATTCTGACACTTTTATTTTTGAGCCTAATTTTGAGCACCTGATCATTTCTCCCCATTGGAAGCCTTTTGGACCCCAAAAGGATCACTTTCAATTGTTTAGCAGGTGAGGGTACAATTCCCTCACCTTTTTGACGACTATTCATTTGGATTTTGAAGGAATTCTACCTTTGAGCCCCACTCAAAAATAATCGATACTTCCCCTTTTTGATGTCCTTGTTCTTTTATCAATTATAGTGTCTTGCTGAAGCACATCAAGGAATTCTAGAGAAAAGTCTTCAATAGTTGGAATTTGAATATTCTCTCCTTGATCTTCAATCAAAGGAGGCTCATACAAGCTTAAATTCTCAACATTAACAACAACATAAATTTTCAAATATGAAGGCAAATCCAACCTGAAGGCATTGTTATCATTTTTTTCCAAAATTCTGAATGGACCATATCTCTAATTGTTTTTATCTTTTTACCTTCTCCTTGGAGCCTCTTTTTGTTAATGTGAAGCCAAACTTCATCACCAACTGTTAAATTGGCAACTAGGGCCAAACTCCATGTGGGTCGGCTTATTTATGGCAGCTGATAATTTTATTGGATCCCTCTCGTCGAGAGGTGTAGGATTGATCCAAAGATCATCCGATTCCGATAAGTATTTATGGAGATATGAATTTATTTTGTTTATGTAATTATTATCAAGCCGACCAGCTCTTATGTAGCCTCTAGAAGCCCAACCGACGTGTCTATTCATCATCCTTGTTTTAGTATAAATAGAAGAAGACTTTAAGTCATTCGACACACTCACTCTCTCATGATCTCTCTTCATCCTGTTTTGGGTTTGATGGAGAAGAGATCTAAAAGGAGTGCCCTAATATCTACGATGCCCTAATGGAGAACGCAGTCATGAGTAATCTACGACTTAAGGCGCAGGGATAGAAGTAGACGCAGTCAATACGCTGTCATGGAAACCCTTACACACAGTTATGCTGAACGCAGGACATAAAGTTATTAATATGCAGTTATGAAGTTACCCTTACACGCTGTTCATATGATATATATATATATATATATATATATATATACGCTGTCAGCTGCAGTAAGATAAGGAATACAACATGGATGGAATGCAGTTATATACATATGCTGTCCAGAAGCTCACAGTCAATTAATGAATGCAGCACCGCTATCCAGAAACCCTTACTCGCAGTAATGAACGCAGTCAAGGGAGCACCGTTTTCCAGAAACACGCAGTTAGATTAAATACGCAGCAAATCTATGCATTGAATATTTATACGCAATACAACGCAGCAAGATTCACAGGCAATGACTCAACGCGGCAATATATATATACGCAGTTATTTATGAAACATAGGTCATATATGGAACCCGCAGTTGGAACGCACCCGCAGTATTGCAACACTGTTATTTATGGAACGTATGTCATATACGACACTTGTAGTTATGAAATGTTGTTAGCGGCAGTCTCATATAGAGGAGCCGCAGGGTCTGACTGCACCTAGGGTTTTGGTGTAGTCACAACCTTGATGCCAGAAGCAATAACGTCATCGTAGCGAAGAAGAGTCTCAGCATTGGAGCAGATCCGCTCTACAAGATTTATCATATTGTTTGGTACAAATGATAAAGGAATGATGTAGTCTCAGCAACATAAAGGTTACATAATAAAGAAGTAATGAGAATCACTGTCTCAACAAATATACAATGATGACAAGGTATATTGCAACAGTCCACATAATGATGACTTCAATGAAGAGCTCATTGACATAATGTAATGACTGTCTTAGTGCATCCATGAAAGTATAGAGATCATAGTGAGTGGATCATGTTGATATGAAGCAACAGTAAAGATCTCCATAATGATGGCTTCAATGGTGCTGAAATGAGGAGGATCTCAGCAATGATTGAAAAGAGGATTAGAGATCTGATATATGGATCTCTGTGACATGCAGCAGTGACTTGGAGAACAACACGATGTATGGGTAGCATAGTGATCATAAGCAGCGTGATGACGATGATTCATATTAGGATGGGCAGCATGAAGCATGAAGAGATCATGGGCAGCATGAAGCATGATGGTGCATGAGCAACATGGAGTATGAAGTCATGGACAACTTGATGTATGGGCAGCACAGTGATCATGAGCAGCATGATGATGCATGATGCGCATGATGGAACAACATGGTAAGGTGTAGCAAATGGACGAGATGCAGCTCGATGATAGGTGAAGGAGTCACCTTGGAGAATCAGTTGAAGCATAATGTCTTCAACTGATCTCATCATTATACGAAATGATCTATGCTAGATCCAGATAAGTCAAAGTGTTGACTTCTGTTGTAAATGTAATCTCTCTCTCTCTCTCTGCTGAACTTTGAAGATAAAAGAAGATTTGATCAAAGGGTTTCCCCACACACTGTGGGGTTTGTCCCTGGCTCGCGCCATATCTTGTGTCCTCTTGTCTTGGCTTGTCTTCTGCGTTTTATATTTATGTTCTATCTGCAGTTTATCGTAATGCTGATGTGATTGCTAACTATGAAAATTTAAATAAATTGCTCTGCATAGAACATACCTAATCTTAACATGGTATCAGAGCTGAGGTGAAGACAATGCCCAAGCAAGAGTGAAATAGCAATCACCGAAGACAGTTGGGACAAGACAGAAGGATCAATGGGTTCCTCATAATTCACCGAGGGTGAATTCAAAGCAAAGAATGTTATCAGAATGGCGCAGCGGAAGATTTTGATGGTCCATCTTAAGATCACTTCATTGGGAAGTTCGGATCTAAGGGTGGAAGGAAAGGCGGATGCCTTGTTGAAATAAGTTCGGCTGTTATGCGAAGGAGCGTCCAAATGGCAGAGACACATCTCTTGATGAAGATATCAATCATTCCTGGGACATCTTCAATGATCAAAAGAATGACTGGTAATGCAGGTCATTAAGGAAATGGTCGACTCTTCCACGAAAGCAAGGAACCCCAAAATCTCTTTTATGTACCTGATCGAACCTGATGTCCATCTCGGAAATGGAAGTCAAAGGTTGCAGGGTGGCACTTATCAATGGAAAGGTACGTGTTTGAAAATAGATCTTTTAAAGATGTTTTTGAGTTCAGGGTTGTATCAAGTTGCAGGAAGTCCACTGGGGACCATGTCCATTGACTCAGCTCTAGAGGTCTGTGAGTCAAATGGTGACTAGGATGCCTGAATTCAAAAGGAAGCATGAAGGTACATGTCTGAAATGTACCAAAGGAAAATATTATAAGGGTACCATTCCCCTCATGCAGCAGGTTCACAGGTTTGGAACAACCCGAGGAGTTTGAGAATCATGATCAAGGAATCTCATGTATACAGGTGGAAGAAAGCCCTCTATGGCTTGAAGAAAAACACCTCAGGCATAATATGAGAGGATTGATAGCTGTCTAATGCAGCTGAGATTCACTAGGAGTGAAACCGATCCAAACCATTACTCGAAGGTTGTGGATGATAAACCTCTCGTACCGGCACTTATGTCTGACAGGTGCAGACCCTCTCATTTATAGGAGACAGAGGGAGTTGGATTCTGAATGTGGGAAGATAAGATGCAAGCTTGTGACTGCCTCGAGGATCTTAACTTTCAGAAGTTATATGGTAATGATGTCGGACCAGATTTGGGAAATGCCTCTGAGTTTCATAAACTCATTCGCGTTGATGTTCTTGGAGAACCTCCGTCCGGACATCTGTGTTGCAGTTAGCATAGTGAGCTCATAATTGGTTGAGCCTCACTAGATTGGTGCGAAGAATCTTCTAAGATATCTTCAGGGCACAATCTCTCATGAATTGAGATACAATGCCGGAAATATGAAACCACATGATTATTCGAATGATGAGTGGGCATGAAGTATGGAGGATCACTAGAGCACTTCTCAGTGCTATTTGGAATCTGCCTTGATATCCTGGATGAGCAGGAAGCAGAAGTCGGTGACTCTGAGCACCTCCAAGGCAGAATACATTGCTGATAGTATGGCCTTCTGTGAGGCAGTCTGGTTGCTGAAGCTCTTCAGTGAGCTGTTTGTACACATGATGAATACCACTGTGAATCTCTGTGACAACCAGAGATGGGATTCGATTATTGAGGAATCCCGTATTTGACAATTGCTCCAGCAGATAGACATCAATTACTGCCTTATCTGGGATATGGTAAGTTGATGATCAAGGAAGCTCCATCACACTGAGATGATGTACAAGACAGAGCCCTGAGGAAAGATCAAATTTGTGATTTTCCCGAACGACTTGGAGTCGTCGAGAGACCTTTGTAAAAGGGTCCTGCATGCTGCATACATTGAGCTCTAGGAGCTTTGGGGGGCTTGCGGTTCTATTGGAGCAACATACGACCACAGGGTGACTCACCCTCCCCTGGTGGTGCGCACTGAAACAAGATGATTTGCTCTCTTGTGGGACAAGATGATTCGCTCTCTTGTGGGACAAGATGATTCGCTCTCTTGTGTAGCAGGATGATTAGTTCTCCTGTGAGGCCTGGATTGATATGTTCTCCATGGCGATTGTAGCAGGATTGATGTGTTCTCCTGTGAGGCCTGGATTGATGTGTTCTCCATGGCAACCTGGATTGATGTGTTCTCCATGGCGATTGTAGCAGGATTGATGTGTTCTCCTGTGAGGACATGATTGATTAAGTTCTCCTGTCGAGGCATCCTACCCATGCAGTCTGGGACTCATGGGAAGTACCTCTCATCTGATCAATGAACAGGGAAATGAAGTTAGGGACCATAGTAGTACCGATGGACGCATCGTTGTATCTACCGTACTCCCTACGCTAGGATGTCCTCCATTGATCTGGGATCAATGATACTGGTCTGGGACCAGTGGTAGGAGTTGTACATACTATGACACTGACTTCGGGTCGACTGAGACTGGTCTGGGACCAGTGGTACATACTCCGAGACTGACTTCGTGTCAGTGCAGGACTGGTCTGGGACCAGTGAGAGTCGTACATACTATGACGCTGACTTTGGGTCAGTTGAGACTGGTCTGGGACTAGTGGTACGCACTCTAAGTTTGACTTTGGGTCGGTGGAGAATGGTATGAGACATTCTCGATCAATTCTTCTTCTTCATAGTTCAGCGGAGATGAGCAGAGCCAGCAGAGCAAAGCTAGCAGAACTGAGTTGAGCCGAGCAGAGCAAAGCCAGCAGAGCTGAGCAGAGTAGAGCAGAGCCAGCAGAGCTGAGCAGAGTAGAGCAGAGCCAGCAGAGCTAGGCAGAGCAGTGCAAGGCACTAGTGGCCGAGATAGTACAGTTGGACATATGGATCACCGGATGGAGTTCTCCCTAGTTGAGAGGGAGTGTTAAATTGGCAACTAGGGCCAAACTCCATGTGGGTCGGCTTATTTATGGCAGCTGATATTTTTATTGGATCCCTCTCGTCGAGAGGTGTAGGATTGATCCAAAGATCATCCGATTCCGATAAGTATTTATGGAGATATGAATTTATTTTGTTTATGTAATTATTATCAAGCCGACCAGCTCTTATGTAGCCTCTAGAAGCCCAACCGACGTGTCTATTCATCATCCTTGTTTTAGTATAAATAGAAGAAGACTTTAAGTCATTCAACACACTCACTCTCTCATGATCTCTCTTCATCCTGTTTTGGGTTTGATGGAGAAGAGATCTAAAAGGAGTGCCCTAATATCTACGATGCCCTAATGGAGAACGCAGTCATGAGTAATCTACAACTTAAGGCGCAGGGATAGAAGTAGACCAATCAATACGTTGTCATGGAAACCCTTACACACAGTTATGCTGAACGCAGGACATAAAGTTATTAATATGCAGTTATGAAGTTACCCTTACACGCTGATCATATGATATATATATATATATATATACGCCGTCAGCTGCAGTAAGATAAGGAATACAGCATGGATGGAACGTAGTTATATACATATGCTATCTAGAAGCTCACAGTCAATTAATGAATGCAGCACCGCTATCCAAAAACCCTTACTCGCAGTAGTGAACGCAGTCAAGGGAGCACCGTTGTCCAGAAACACGCAGTTAGATTAAATACGCAGCAAATCTATGCATTGAATATTTATACGCAATACAACGCAACAAGATTCACGGGCAATGACTCAACGCGGCAATATATATATACGTAGTTATTTATGAAACATAGGTCATAAATGGAACCCGCAGTTGGAACGCACCCGCAGTATTGCAACACTGTTATTTATGGAACGCAGGTCATATACGACACTTGTAGTTATGAAATGTTGTTAGCCGCAGTCTCATATAGAGGAGCCGCAGTAGGGTCTGACTGCACCTAGGGTTTTGGTGCAGTCACAACCTTGATGCCAGAAGCAATAACGTCATCGTAGTGAAGAAGAGTCTCAGCATTGGAGCAGATCCGCTCTACAAGATTTATCATATTGTTTGGTACAAATGATAAAGGAATGATGTAGTCTCAACAACATAAAGGTTACATAATAAAGAAGTAATGAGAATCACTGTCTCAACAAATATACAGTGATGACAAGGTATATTGCAACAGTCCACATAATGATGACTTCAATGAAGAGCTCATTGACATAATGTAATGACTGTCTTAGTGCATCCATGAAAGTATAGAGATCATAGTGAGTGGATCATGTTGATATGAAGCAACAGTAAAGATCTCCATAATGATGGCTTCAATGGTGCTGAAATGAGGAGGATCTCAGCAGTGATGGAAAAGAGGATTAGAGATCTGATATATGGATCTCTGTGACATGCAGCAGTGACTTGGAGAACAACATGATGTATGGGTAGCATAGTGATCATAAGCAGCGTGATGACGATGATTCATATTAGGATGGGCAGCATGAAGCATGATGAGATCATGGGCAGCATGGGCAGCATGAAGCATGATGATGCATGAGCAGCATGGAGTATGAAGTCATGGACAACTTGATGTATGGGCAGCACAGTGATCATGAGCAGCATGATGATGCATGATGCGCATGATGGAACTACATGGTAAGGTGTAGCAAATGGACGAGATGCAGCTCGATGATAGGTGAAGGAGTCACCTTGGAGAATCAGTTGAAGCATAATGTCTTCAACTGATCTCATCATTATACGAAATGATCTATGCTAGATCCAGATAAGTCAAAGTGTTGACTTCTGTTGTAAATGTAATCTCTCTCTCTCTCTTTGCTGAACTTTGAAGATAAAAGAAGATTTGATCAAAGGGTTTCCCCACACACTGTGGGGTTTGTCCTTGGCTCGCGCCATATCTTGTGTCCTCTTGTCTTGGCTTGTCTTCTGCGTTTTATATTTATGTTCTATCTGTAGTTTATCGTAATGCTGATGTGATTGCTAACTGTGAAAATTTAAATAAATTGCTCTGCATAGAACATACCTAATCTTAACACCAACTTGGAATTTGTGATCTTGACGATGCTTGTCGTGCCTTGCTTTGTACTTGCCTTAGATTTTCTCAAGCTGTTCTTGAACCTTTTGGTGTACTAATTGTATTTGTTCAATGAACTTTCTTGCTTTGTCTATGTCGCTATGACCTTCAATAGCAATTTCTTTGCCAAAAATAAAATCCAACGGAGATTTAGGCAAGTATCCCAAACATGCCTCAAATGGCGAAGTTTGAGTGGAAGAGTGCTTGGCTCGATTATAAGCATGCTAAATATAGTGCAACTATTCATCCCACAACTTAGGATGCTTGCTACAATACCCACACATAAGATGTATCAATGTTCTGTTCACTACCTCTGTTTGACCATATGTTTGTGGATGAAGGATGTACTCTTTTTCAATTTGGTGTCCATGAATCCCCACAAATTTGACCAAAAATTCCCCTGAAAGCGAGAATCTCGATCACTAACAATGGACGTGGGCAATCCAAAATGCACCCAAACATTCTGAAAGAATAACTGAGCAGTTTGTTCAGCTGTAACTTGCTTTTTACATGGCATCAAAATACACATTTTGCTGAACCTATCCAAAACTACATACAAATAATCACAACCTCTTTTTGACAATGGAAGACCTCCTACAAAATCCATAGAAACACTCTCTCATGGTCGAAGGAACCAGAAGTGATGTGTACAATCCTAACTTCCTATTGCTAGGCTTACTAATTGCACATAATGAACATCCTTTAATAAAACGAGACACACTTTCAAGCATACGAGGCCAATAAAAATATCTCTGTAGATGTGCCACCATATTACTTACACCGAAATGACCAACAATAAGAGAAGTATGTGCCTCTCTTATGATGTTAACTCTTTCTCCCCATGGAATACAAAGCTTGCCAAGATGGTATAACAAATTATCATGCAAATGATAATCCAATTCCTCTACTTGGTTACCTTGAATCAAGCTTGCATAAACATCTTGAAAGTCATTAGCCAATGCATATTTTTCAATATAATTTTCATGTGAAACATAATTATGCTTGAGTAAAGTAGCTACACTAATAATCGACCTATAAATCATATTAACAACTTTATTACAGATACCTTTCTTATACCTAATTACCAAATAGAATTGTTGAAGGAAACCCATCCATCTGAAGTGCCTTGATTGCTGCAACTTTGGTTGAGATTGCAAGTATTACAATGGTTGATGATCAGTGTGAATGATTGTTTTCTTACCCATCAGGTAGTGTTCCCATTTTTTCACACTTTGCATCAATGCATACAATTCCTTGTCATATGTAAGATACTTAATCATTGCACCATTAAAAGTTACGGAATGAAAACAGATAAGCTTACCATGCTACATGAGGACTACACCCATAACGTAGTCACTAGCATTTGTTTGAATCTCAAATGACTGTCTCAAGTCTGGAAGTGCGAGTACTGGATCTGTACTGATCTTTTGCTTCAACGGATCAAAGGCCTTCCGCTATTTGCATCCCCACTGAAAACCTTTTTTCACGCTGGTCAATGCAGGCAAAGGAGCTACTATAAGAGAAACATTAACAATGAATTTCCTCCAATATTGGGTTGCTCCTAGAAAACTTCTTACCTCTGTAACTGTCTTGGGCCTTGGTCAATTAACAATGGCATCAACCTTGGAGGGATCTATTTTCAACTCACCTCCTCTAGCAATATAACCCAAGTAAACTAAAGAAGTATTTCCAACCTCGCACTTTGACATCTTTAGATACAACTATTCTTTTTTCAAGGCATCAAGTACTTTCCTTACATGCATGACATGTTCAACACGAGATTTACTGAAAATTAAGATGTCATCTAAGTATACTATGAAAAATTCATCAAGAAATGGCCTCAACACATCATTCATCACACGCATGAATGTAGTAGGAGCATTACATAAACCAAACGACATAACTAGCCATTCAAACAAACCCTGTTTTGTTTTGAATGTTGTCTTCCAAATGTCTCCTTCAGCTATTCTAATTTGATGGTAGCCACTTCTTAAGTCCAGCTTAGTAAAATATTTTTCATCTTTCAATTGATCCAGTAAATCATCTATTCGAGGCAGTGGGTAATGGTTCTTTACCGTAATTTTGTTTAATGCATGAAAGTCCACACACATGCACCATGTTCCATCCTTCTTTGGCACCAAGACAATAGGTGAACCACAAGGCGAGGAAGATGGTCTGATGATCCCTTTATTCAACAACTCTTGGATTTGCGTCTTAATTTTTGCGCTTTCCATCACTGACATCTTGTACATGCCAATGTTAGGAAGAGGACAATCTTGTTGCAACTGTATCTTGTGTTAGATTCCTCTCTTGGGAGATAATCCCTTTGGTTCCTGAAAAATTTCATCATATTGGATAACTACGTTAACTAATTCAGATTTCAAATTCAAATCACAACATTTAAAAGCTTCATTATCAACATCATTTTTGGGTTTAATCATGAGAAGCACAAAATTCTTGCTTGAATTCACTAGTCTTTTCATCTGCCCTACATTAACAAGCGAAAGATTTGTTTTCTTGCTATGAGCTCTCACAATATATTCTACTCCATTTTTGAATAAATGATATTTATTTTCATGTTGATGGAAGATAGATTTTCTGTCATAAAGGGACGGTTTGCCCAAAACGATGCCCACATATATCTAACGACACAATGGCAAGCTCCACTTCATCTATGAATTTTATAGTGATAGCGAATTTTAGTTTACACTTTCTCGTAACTTGCAATTGTGCATTGTCACATACCCATCCAAGTGGTTATGGTTTATGATGTGGAACAATTTCCAGATTTAAACTCTTGACAATCTTTTCAGAGACAAGATTGGCTTGAGAGCCGCTATTGAACAACATATCAATCTTGTTATGTTTTGAGATCACCCTTATGTGAAACCGTTCTATTCTCCTCTTTTAATTTGGCGTTTCATTTTGTGAGTTTGAAGAACTAGTGTTGGCAATGGATTCTTTTCCTTTTAACCCCATGGTTGTGATTTTAGTTTCATCGCCTGAATCGGATCCCAAATCCTGTTGAGTGGTTGAAATTGTCTTTTGTTTTCCCTTGTTGTTGTTTCTTTTTGGTCTCATTTCAGGATGAAGCTTCCAACAATGAGCTTCATTGTGACCCTTTCTGGAACAGTGTTTGCATGTAATTTTCTCTCATTCTTTTTTGATAGACACATTTTTCTTTGCCTTTTCTTTGAAAGCCTTTTCTTTTCCTTTACTCTTAAATGGCTTTTAACTACCTTCTTTTGAGATTCTTTTCCCTCTTGCCTCATGATGAGTAGCTTGCATACACACATCATCTAGATTATTGGGATTAAACATTAAGATAGTATGCCTAAGGTAACTGTGTAAACCCCCTATGTACTTTAGCAAAGTGTCTTGTGACTGCAAATCTACACCTAACATCAGAGACCTTTTTCTGAATTCTTGGGTGTAACCTTGCATATTTTGACCTTTAAGCTATCTAAAGTTCTGTCAATTCATGATGGATTTCTGCATATAAGCTAGAGGGTAGAATTGTCTTTCGATTGAACAATGAAATCATTCCAAGAAATTGATATCTTACCGTATTTTTTAATCTCCTCTTGGGTTTTTGATTCCCACCATATTAGTGTTGCACCCTCCATTCTCAAGGAAGCTAATAGAATCTTTATGCCATCCTTTTGAAGGTTTTGAATCCTGCAATAGACCTCCAACTGACGAATCCAATTATCAAGCTTCTCTGCATTCACTTCACCATTATACATGGACAACTAGAATTTAACATCAAGTTTAAAAAAAAGTGATTTACCAGTTCCTTTTGAAGAATGATGATGAGTATGAGTAAGGGTTGTGTTAGTGGAAGAGGGTGAAGATGCTTGTGAAGAAGAAGATGAAGAAGGTGGTGGAGAGGTGGTGGTTTGTCTCCATTTCCATTACCTCATTTTCCATTACCTCCTCCTAAAGAGCCTTCTCCTTTGGGAGGTTTGGAACTTTCTCCTTGTAACCTGCTATTCCTCTCTTCATAGAGGACCTTCACCATCTCTGTCATATCAAAGAAATCCTTTCTGAAGGTCTTCTCATCTTTTGTCATGTTTATAGGTTCTCCTTCATGAGACATGATATTTGGAGTCTCCATTGCAACTTGAGGCTGAACAAGTGTTGGAGATTGTGGCAACCTTGCTCTCCTTCCCCTTGACCCAACTTGAGGGCTTCCAACTAGATTTCCTTCACCTCTTTTGAGTTTTAACCTTGTAAGCATAACATAAACTTGCAAACAGTTAAATCCTTATTTCACAAATCAAACCTAGTGCTTTGATACCAAATTGATTTGATTTAGAATATTAGTTTGCAATGCTAAGATCTTCCTCAGATTATAAACAAAATGCTTTCATTGTGCTTAAGGATTCATGAATTTTTGCAAGTGAAATGAAGAGTTTTTAGTTAATTTTATGAGAAATTTAACATAAACCAGAAATTGATCAACAACATAAACATGTACAGAACATCATCAAAAAAATATTACAACAAGCACATGATAAAAAAGTTCACCCCTCCTGGGCTACGTCTCTTTGGTCAAGTTTCCAATGGCTTGGGCCTCTCTATTATGCTCAAAAGTGTAAAAATCTGTGTTTACAATGCTCAAAAGCTTCTGAAACCTGCTCCAACTAGTCTAGGATACTAAAAAATGGCTATCTAGCCTCTTTTTGTAACCAATTTGGTGAAAAATTGAAGAAGTTATGACTTCCCTTTGTTTTCCCCTGATTTGCTCCACAAATTGCTCCACATCCGACAGAAACCGACAATTTCGCTCCAAAAATCCGCTAACGGAGTGAGAATTTTGCCGCATGGCGGGCCATAATCCGTCGACACTGAATGTCCATCACAAATCGCAATCAGCAAGGATCGACGAGCTTAAGGTTTGTGTAAGTGGCGGGTGATTGTGCGATTATGATGTGGTGGACACGAGGCACTATAAACTGGAACTGATAAACATATCGCATTCGAAAACTTATCGGAAATCACAGTTCGGTGGTGAATGGACGGGTCATCATAATGCGGACTTTGCACCGTTGCGATTTGTGATTGTGATATTGCATCGCAACCCAAACCTGCTGGGGCCGATTTTTCGTACTGCCTTCCCTTCACCGATGTGCGATTGTGATCTATCGCGTCGCGCCTCCAATCGATTCTTGAAAGCCTTTGCCACTGCCTTATCGCATCACAACCCTTCCCTGCTCAGGGGCTGATTTTTAACACGATCTACCTGCAACATGTAGGGGCCATTGGTGGCCTGTCACTTGGTGCATGCCCATTCGCTGAAGGGCCTTGCCAAATCATCCAATTTTGCCATGTGTCCTAGTCAAACCTGAATTTTGACTTGTTCTAACTTTTGCATATGAGCTTGGATTTGAGTGTTGGTCGCACCGTTGGAATCAGAATGAGAAGCTCTTCAATCTGAAGCCAAGTTTATCAAGATTTTGACACTCTGATTTTTTAGCTTAATTTTGAGCACCTGATCACATTCACTAGATGCAATCAACATAATATGTCCTTAAGGTTTGTGTACGTGGCGGGTGATCGTGCGATTACGATGTGGCGGACCTGAGGCACTATAAACTGGAACTGATAAACATCTCGCATCCGGAAACTTATCGCAAATCGCAGTTCGGTGGTGAATCGACGGGTAATCATAATGCGATACTTTGCACCGTTGCGATTTGTGATTGTGATATTGCATTGCAACCCAACCCTGCCGGGGCTGATTTTTCGTACTGCCTTCCCTTCGCCGATGTGCAATTGCGATCTATCGCATTGCGCCTCCAACCGATTCTTGAAAGCCTTTGCGACTGCCTTATCGCATTGCAACCCTTCCCTGCTCGAGGGCTGATTTTTAACATGATTCACATATGACATGCGGGGGCCATTGGTGGCCTGTCACTTGGTGCATGCCCATTCGCTAAAGGGCCTTGCCACATCATCCAATTTTGCCATGTGTCCTAGTCAAACCTGAACTTTGATTTGCTTTAACTTCTGCATATGAGCTCGGATTTGAGTGTTGGTCGCACTGTTGGAATCAAAATGAGGAGCTCTTCAATCTGAAGCAAAGTTTATCAAGATTTTGACACTCTGATTTTTTAGCCTAATTTTGAGCACCTGATCACATTCACCAGATGAAATCAATAATATTTCCTCATATGAAGTATGAGGTGGTTGAAAACAATTGAGGAACTCTGATTGGAAGCTCCTGGGAATGAGATGTGTGACAAAAGGAAGGAAGAGATTGGGGAATATGCAACCATGGTAAAGGCAATCAACCTCTGAAAGCGCAAGAAGATTTGACTAGATATCTCCATGAACGATATGAAGACTCTGATGGACTCTGAAAAAGAAAGAGACCCTTGTCAATATATATCTTTGGGAGATGTGTCAATATGTATGTAGGATGTTGATGAAAACTAGTAGATTTCATGATGAAAGACCATCACAAAGGTAATGTTGATTTTTAATGTTCATTCCTTTATTTTTATCTGGATAGGTTTATGCAGGGCTGCCAAGGGAAGATTTATGGATGTATTCCACCACACATTCACATGTAGTAGGATGAAAGATCCTTAAGTAAACATGGCATGAAGATAGCAACATGGCATGAAGGAAGGCCATATATGGACCGATGGATCACTTTTTGATGATGGCATGGTTGACTCATGGATGGTTGGTGCCCTATGTAGAAGTCCCTAACATGAAGACTCCTAGATAGAAAAAATAAGTTCATGACATTGTGAAGAGGAGTTCTTCAAGTAGTTGGTTGTCACATCATTTCAATCCAAGGAGTTGTTGTAGGTCCCTAATTAAGAGGGAGCTTGGAAACAAGTTTCTCACTTGGAAGAAACTTGGAAACTCCTAAGCCAAGAGGGAGCTTAGGTACATTCCTTCCATAGGAATGAGTACATTCCTTTATTGGAATAGATAGGTCCTCCCTAATGAAGAGGGAGAGATAGACACATCATTCTTGTCTTTAAGTCTTTGGAAGACAAAATGGAGGATTTGGTAAACATACGACATTCGATGCTCTTTGAGGATGTATTAAGGAATCCAAGAAAAGAGTAGCTACTGAGGACCAATATTCTTTGAGGACTAGGAATCCAAGATAAGACTTGTCCTGGTGGAACACACCCTGAGAACCCGTGTGGGGCATGTTCCGAGAGAGAATGATGAGGGTGTTTATACATCATTAGTTTCACCAACACCATTCTCAGATCTGATGGAGAGATAGATATGTTAGTCAAGGCCTTGTTATATGAAAATGCTAGTTGATATGATGCTAAATAGATGTGTTACCAATCTGATGCTTCTTATGAGAAATTCTTCAGATTGAGAATGATCAAGTACCATTATGAATACCTCCCTAGTTAAGAAGGAGTGTTGAAAAGTGTAACCAGGTTCGGTCTTCATAATGACATGTGTAATTGTGATTTTATGTAATTGATGAAAAGAAAAAAAAATAAAATTATTATTGTAATGATTATCTCATGGGTTTCATGAGCAAGGAATTTTATTTTAGTGATGGCTCCCATTGTGAGCCTTTAGGATTTGTCACGTAGTCATAAAAGTCAGTTTGAGTGTATGTCATGTATGAAGGACCCTTCTTGGGCATGTTATATATTTATATAAGTCCTTAAAATAAGTTAGAAATCCCTCCAAGGCCAAGACAAAGTCACCTCCTTCAATTCGGCTTCAAAAAAATAATATAAATATCTTAAATAGACATGTCGGCTCACTATCATGTCATGTCGGCTTATTTTAATGGAAAACAACTATAAATAGGGTTGTTCGTATTCATTTTAGAGCATAATTTCATAGATTCACTCATCATATATCCTGAAGTGAAAAGTATAGCGAGGAAGCCCAAAGATCAGGGAAGTAACAAAAGGAAAGAGTGAAGTTCTTAAGGCTATTTAGGGACTATTTTAAGGGTAGAAAACCTCTATACAAGAAGTTTGTTGCAACAGTGAAGGAGAAGTCTGTTGCAGCAGTAAAGGCTGAAGGTAAGTCTTTTGCAATAGCGAAGAAGAATTATGTTGTGGTAGTAAAGGCCTAAGGTAAGTCTGTTGCATTAGTAAAGGCCAAGGAGAAGTTTGTTGCAGTAGTGTAAGTCGAGGAGAAGTGAAGTTATCTTAAGGAGCCGAAGTGGGAGGACTAGTCAAGAAGGCCAAAGGTCTAAAGTAGAACAAATCCAAGGCTGTAGAAGAAGCCAATAAGGAAAGAGTTGAAGGTCGAATATCATTGACTAAGGATCTTGTGTCTTGGTGTTTGAGTGGAAAATAGGTCAAGGGTCTTGGTCTTGGTATTTATCAGTTGGAATCTTTATAAGAAGAAGATTTTTATTCAAGTTTTCCTCTCAAGTGGGAGAGGTTTTGGCCCTAGTTGATAGCCTACATTATGTCTTTATTGTCTCTTTATGGTTTATAAATTGGTAGTTGTTTGATGAAGAAGAACACTAATAACCTAAGTAAAAGAAGATCATAATCTAAAGAAGTAAAAAACATTCACAAGAAATTACTAATAGATGATAAATCACTTAATTTATATGCCCTAGATTTCTCAACAAGGAATTCATAGACATTGATATTCCGAAGACTCCAACAACTGATGCTTAAGATCTAGCAGAGTGGACAATTTTTTTTGCAAAGGCGAGAAGGATTGTCCTAGAAGGAGTTTGAGATCATATTGTCTCAAGACTCCACAATAAAGATACTCCATATGCAATGTGCAAAGCCTTGATAGCGCTATTTCAAAACAATAGTGACCAAAGGAAGCTGACACTGAAGGACAAGATTCGAAAAATCAAGATGGAAAAGGGTGACACAATACCAAAGTACTTGACCAAGTTCACCCATTGTCAAGATGAGCTTAGAAGTGTTGGCGTCATAGTCGCTGAAGATGATCTGGTCAGCGTAGCACTTTTATGCCTTCCCAAGAGCTGGCACAACTACCAGGACTTGATAAACGGGAGGGAGAAGCTACCAGAGGGAGCGTTTGTGGTCTGACTTGGTGCAAGAAGATATTAAACAGAACACTAGAGATGGATCCTCATTCAAGAATTATGATGAGGAGAATTGTGCCTTAGATGGAAAGGCGAAGAAAGGGAAAGGGAAGTCATCCCATTCCAAATTAGATTTTAGCTAGGGAGACAAGAAGAAGGACTTGTCGAAGATTAAATGTTTTCACTGTCATGAACTAGGACACTATGCCACGAAGTGTCCGCATAAGAAGGCTGAAAAGAAGGCGTCAAGAGGAGCGGCGGATGAAGCTCTTGGTTCACAATTCGAGTTGGATTTCACCCTCATCGCTTGCATGGTGACATCGATGATGGGTAGTGTGTGGTATCTGGATAGTGGAGCTTCATTCCATATGACCGACAACAGAGAAATCTTTAATGACTTGGATGAGAAGGACCTCCAGATGCACATCGGAATGGGAGATGATGGAAGGTATAGTGCGACCGACATCGATAATGTCACTTTTTAGAGGGTGTATGGTTCTCCTCTTACATTAAAAGATGTCATGCATGTTACGGGTTTGAAGAAGAATTTGGTTTCAGTTTCTATGTTGGAGGATCGTGGCTACGATGTGATATTTAGTAAAGGAAAGACTTTCCTTCATCACGTAGCCTCAGGATAAGTGAAGTGGATCAGGGTTCGGGTAAAAGAACCTTTACAAATTGGATGTAGAAGACTGTGATGCTTTGAGCACAAAAGTAGAGAAGGTGCAGAGCTGAGACATCAGTGAATTGTGGCATAGAAGATTGGGTCAATTACACAATGAAGATTTGAAGATCATGCAACATATTTCTACAGGACTTCCCAATGGTACACTAGAGTAGAGAGATACATGCAAAGGGTGTACATTGGGGAATTACACACCTTTCATGATAAGGACATTCGAGCACAAGCGATCCTTGAAAGATTTCACTCAGACGTGTGTGGACTGTTCTCGATAGCCTCCACGACCAAGCACATGTATTATGTAATATTTGTATATTATTTCTCACGTAAGTGTTGGATTTTCTTCATGCAAAAGAAAGATCAAACGTTATCTAAATTTTGTAAATTTAAATCACTTGTTGAGAAAGACATTGGAAGGAAAGTGAAGGCTCTTAGGTGCGATAATGGTGGAGAATATGTGTCGAATGAATTCAAGAACTTATGTGCATCAGAAGGCATTCGGTGGGAGTTAATAACACCCCATAACCCATAACATAATGGGGTGGTTGAAAGCAAGAACAAAATTATTGTGGGAGCTACACAGACAATGTTACATGATCAGGGCCTACCGTTGCACTTGTGGGATGAAGCATGAAACACAACTATACATGTGTAGATAAGGATTCCTCATTGGATTCTTAGGATGAGTACACTAGAAGAAGCTTTTTCAGGTAAGAAATCAGATGTGGCACACTTCAAGATATTTTGTTCATCAATTTACTATCATGTTACGAAGGATGCAAGGAAAAAGCTAGAGCCAACACCTGAGTTGGGAATATTTGTGGGGTACACTGATACACCTTACAACTATCAGGTGTACCTTCCATCTCACAGGATGAAAATTATTCGTAGAGATGTGAAGTTCGATGAATTGAAGGCCATGAGATGTTCCCTTGAGACAGAGGTTCAGTTGCATGCAGATGAGGAGCTTTTAGCTCCAAAGAAAGAACCTAAGGATGATGTGGAGCAACCACATGTAGAGGAGCAAAGAGTGGAAGCATCCACTCATGCATAGACTTCCAGAGATGGAAGGAAGATCACCAGAGAGGTTGGTAGATTGATACACGATGCTAGAGAGAATGTGGGAGCACCCACATCACAATGTAGGCAGAGGAGGTCACCAGATTGTTACACTGGCTACATGGCTCTGATGAGAGAGAGTGTAGATATTGAGCCATCCTCCTTCGAGGAAGCAGTGCAACAACCAGTACAGGTTGATGCCATGGTAGAGTATGACTCCATTATCAAAAACATTGTTTGGGCACTGGTTCCAAGACCGACAAACAAGTCAGTGGTGAGTTCCAAATGGATTTACAAGGTGAAGCAAGAAGAATATGGGAGTGTGGAGAAACACAAGGCCAAATTTGTGGCCAGAAAGTTCTCTCAGATAGAGGGAATTAATTATCAGGAGAACTTTACTCCAGTAGCAAGATACTCTTCAATCAAATTTATTCTATCACTTTCAATGCAGATGGGATGGAAGATACATTAGATGGATGTGAAGACAACATTTCTCAACGAAGTGATTAAGGAAGAGGCGTTCATTGAAAAACCAAAAGGATTTGAGACCTTCAACAAAGAGTCGCATGTGTTCAAACTCAAGCGAGCGTTGTATGGATTGAAACAAGCACCTCATGCTTGGTAAACCAGGTTTGGTAGTTATTTCACTAGGTTGGGCTTCAACAAAAGTGAAGTAGATGCAAACCTTTACCATATTGTTGTTGAAGTTAAATTGTTGATTATAGTATTATATGTTTATCATTTAATTCTAACAGGTGATGAGAACCTGGTAAAATTTTGCAAAGAGGATCTTGCAAGAGAATTCGAGATGAAGGACCTGGGGCTCATGCATTATTTCCTTGGTATGGAAGTATGGAAAGGACATGAGGAACTGCTTGTATCTTAGGGAAAGTATGCCAATGAGATACTGAAGAAGTTCTACATGGAGAGCAACAAACCTATGGATACTCCTCTAGCAGGGCATTGGAGGAATGAAGATGCTACTTTAGGTGAAATAGTGGAGACTATTATTTACATGCAGCTTATGGGTTTACTTATGTATTTGGTGAATACACGACCATATATATGTTTTATAGTTAACTAGATTAGTCAAGCAATGGTTAAGCCAACCAAACTTTTTTGGAAGACAACTAAACATGTGTTGAGATACCTTAGAGGCACCACTCAGTTTGGTCTTTGGTAAAGACGGACAGAGCGAGTGAAGCGGCAAGGTTTCACATATGCAGATTGGGCAGGGATTCCATCCGACAGGAAGAGCACATCAGGGGGAATCTTCAGTATTGGGTCAGCAACAATTTCTTGGTACAATAGGAAGCAGAGATTAGTTGCACTCAGTTTGACAAAAGTAGAGTACATGGTTGCTATTCAAACAACTTGTGAGGTTATCTGGATGAGGAAGATCTTTGTTGGGTTATTTTTTTAGCAAATGGATCCTATTGTGATTTATTGTGATAGTTAGAGTTGTATCAAAATCTTTGGGAATCCAGTTTTTCATGATTGGTCCAAGCATATCGACATCCGATATCACCATCTACAAGATTGTGTGCAGAGGAGAATCATGTTGTTGGAGTACATTCCTATAGAGGAACAAGATGCAGATATTTTGACAAAAGCATTGTCAAGATGCAAATTCGATTTTCATAGAGGTAGCATTAGGGTAGAAGATAATCCCTTTCTTGTTGATAGGGAGTGTTGAAAATGCAACAAGAAAATCCTAATTTAATTTTGTCCTTGAACTAAATTAGGAATAAAATTGTAATTCCACATCACAAGACAACTTTTATTAGTTAGCTAAGTTAAATTGACTTAGTTGGCTCAGTTAATTCGAGTTGAGGGTTCAACTTGAGTGACGTAGAGTATATCCTACATTATGGGAGCCTTTGTTGAGTCTATTTTGAGTTATAATTAATTAATTCAATTTAATTGAGTTAAAGTCAGTTAAACTAGTTCCAACTAATGGAAGAACTAGTAGGAGGTCAGATAGTGGGGTGTTGCTTCATGTGGTCAACTAGTTAACTAATGATTCACTCATCAATAACTCTTGCATGTCAAATCTGAGAGTCACTCAATTGATATTGGAGTTTAGGGATAGTGTAATATTAGTTATATAACCATCCGAGTTGTACATGTAGTGCATGTAGTCAGAGGAAGGCCTATGAGGATTTCACAATTCTAATTGAGGAATTTCTCTAATTAATAAGGGCTAATTACCAAGGAAACAACACAAGGAAATAAGGGTTTGGGAAAGAAGAAAATTGGTTAAGTATTAACCTGGGCTTGTCTAGGAAGTTATGAGACAGATAGAGATAGTGCAGAGGTTGCTAGGGCTTGAGCAAAACATTGTAATCTTCTATATTTTATGACTAATGCAATATACATATAGCAGAGGTTTTTAGCTATGGCTTTCCCTAGGAAATCATTGTGTAATGTGTTGATTGAATTATTTCTATTGTATGCTTCATGATTTTGCGATTGTTTAATTGTTTCCGCTGATGAGTAGAGTAGATTCAAGTCAATTGTTTTAGCAAATTACAATTAGAAATTTGAATCTACAAGGAATTTCTACCACTAAGTGCTCTATGGTGTATGTGTCCCATCCTCCTATGCCATAATTCTCCCACGTCCTTTCTACTGCTACTGCTAATAAGTTCCTTTGGAATGTTAGACAATAACTTGTATAGCTTGTTGCTCTGAATCCCAATTCGTTTCACCTTCTTCCAACTATGGTGTTTAATGTACACCTTTTGCCCTCAAAATTAGACATCGTATCCCTTATTATGAAGTGAAGAAATTGAAATTAGGTTCATTTATAAAGCTGACACATGCAACACATTTGTAACATTGGTACTCTTGCCTGACTCCCTCTGAATGTTGACATTCGCTCTCAAAAATGGAGTACACTTGGGACTTATTCCCCATTTTAATCGAGAAGCCCATCTCCTCTTCCTGATAATTGGAAAAAATTCTCTAACTCCTATCCTATGTGCTGATGCTTCACTGTTGATATACTAGACACATGTAAATGTAGAGCTAGAGAGGTAAGCTATGAGAGAAAACTCATCCTCTATTCTTGAAGGAAAGTCCTTAGTGTTTTTTGAAGTTGATGTTTGTTGCTTCCCCTTGTTCTTTTCTCCCTTATTTCAATTAGGACCTTGACTGACATAGTGACCTTGCTAACTGCAACCAAAGCACTTGATTTTACTCAAGTACTTTTTCTTCTTCTCTTCCTTGGACCCTTTGTTCGAAACTTCTTTGCCTTTCCCTTTCCTGATAGGGCCACACTATCTTCATCTTCATGCTTTGGAGTTCTACCATTTCTACCACTACTGACGAGGCTCAATCTAAGCTCCTCCTAAGTGAAATCACTCCATAGGTGATACCAATCTGAAATCACCCCATAGGTGATACCAACTCAGTACCTGGTCTCTTCCATTGACAACTTGGACGAATACATCTCACTACTTTGAGAATCCATTTACTACAATCCTTACGATCTCATCATCATCTAGTTTATCATCGAAGACTACTAACTTGTCCCTCATTGATATGACTCTAGTGAGATAACTTACAACACTTTCCCCTTTGTTCTTTTTTGTGTTTCTTAACTTTTCTATAAGGATCATCTTCCTGTTTGTGGTAGCATTCTGGCACAAGTTCATAACTACATCCCACATTTTCTTCACTATGTCCAACTCTGTGATATGAGGAACTATATGGTCCTTGACTCCATCAAGGATAATCCTCCTGGTTTTGGAATCCTCCTTCATATAAGTTGACAACTATCGTGGATCCATTGGAATGACTATCAATTGATCGCATACTCCTTGAGACCATTCTCCTTCAATGATAAGATAATTTTGTCTTTCTAGATGCCAAAATTAAAGGCTCCATCTAACCTGTCATGATCATTAAAACCTGCTGAGGCCATCTCTTCGAACTCTTAAAAAACTTGACAAAAACCAATTGAATATGGAGAGGTTCGATCTGGGTTTCAAAAACCCTCACTTTCTCTTCCTTTGTCCTACATTTATTTATTCCTCCAAAACCCATTGTTCTTTAGATCTGCATGTGAATATTCCTTAATTACAATTACCATAAATTATTCTTCTATCTGTTGCAGATTATGTCTTAAAAAATTAATTATGACGAATAAAAAATAAAATCACTACTGCAATTTTCACAAATAATAACAAGAACTAAGAAAACAATGCACACACACATAAAAATTAGACTCCGATGTTTTTGGACAATAGTCCTTGGAAAAACCCTAGTGTGGGGCAAACTAGTTCTGTAGATGAGGGTTTTATTATTAATCTTCAACAAATTTGAGAATTACAATTTACTTGCCTCTTACTATAAAAAATCAAACAATCTATCTTCTCTTGGCCAAATCAATCTGGAAACCACAAAGTCTCCCTCTGAAAAAAATCTTGACCTCTTTGTGTTATTCGCAATCCTACTTTGCAACTCGCTTTGCCTTTGGAAAATTGATCTTGCAAGCAAGTCTATCTACAACAACTCGTTTGACCAACTTGCACTACCTTCGAGAAAATTATTCGACAACTAGAAACTAAATTAAGCCCTTCTGTCGCATGCACTGGAAAATTGGCTACTCGAACTACCATATTTGGCCTTTCTTCTACTGATGAATTTGACCTCCTTCTTCTCACTGGAAACTAGAAATCAATTGAGAAAATTTCTTCAGTAATTTTCTTCTCAATATTCTGTACTGAAACCCTTTTGTTGGTGTCTCCCTTGCTCAAACTGCACCCTTTCTCTCACTTAACTGAGTAATTTGAACTCCCTTATGTGTCCCCAAAACCCCCATCGACTTTCTCTTATAATCTCTCGTTGAGCAACCAATAACCATGATCTAATCCCAATCGATGGCTAAGATCATTAGAGAAATTTTGAGATAAAATATGGGCCTAAAAATAAAAATGTACAAAAAAAATCAAATTTATAAGAACCAATAGGGTTCAATATGATGATGTCAACAATGGGGGATGATTCACCATTTTTGTAATAAAAAGGTAAAAAGATAAAATAAAAATAAAAATAAGAGACTATTTTTTCAACTCGTATTTTCAATTTATCTTCTTATGATTTTACTCAAATTTCGAGCGGGAGCACTCTTTGGATGCAAAATTTATTTTTTCATCCAAGAAGTACCCACATTGCATACTTTTGATGGACCCCACTGCACGAAAAATGTGAGATAGATGAAAAAGTGATTTCATCATGTTTTTCATCTATCTCACATTTTTCGTGTAGTGGGGTCCATCGAAAGTATGCAACATGGGTACTTCTTGGATGTAAAATTAAATTTCTCATCCAACGAATGCTTCCATTCGAAATTTGAGTAAAATCATAGGGAGATAAGTTGAAAATACAAGTTAAAAAAGTAGTTTTTTTTTTTTTTTTTTTAGTAAAATAATCTTATTTTATTATTTCCACTATTGTTTTATAATATTCCTTAAGAGGCTCATTTTAGGTCTCAAAATTTCTCTAATGCGTCTTGACCCCGTCAAATGAATTTTCTAGAAGTCACTTGAGAAAAATAAATTTATCTCAAATAATTTGATTTAATTGACCAATTTTCCTAAGTTAGACTTCAGAAAATATTTAATAATTGGTTAATTAATCTAATTAAGGCATTTTCCTTAGAAACTTTTTCTAGGTCTTGGAGATAATTATCCTCCTATTTTCCTTACCCTCATAAACACGAATAGAGACTAGATATGAAAAAACTAATAGTAACTAGCATGACTCCTTCATATGTGGTTTGATGTATGTTGGTAAATATATGTCCTTTGCAAAGTATAAAATGAATTGATCGAAAAAAAGAACCAAAAGTCATTGAAATGAAGAGACTAGGTTGAACACAGAGATAGTTGCTAGTGGAATAATATATGAGACATCAGTGAAGAGGCCTTGTTACACTAATTTCATCTCTTAGTAGGGGGGTTCTATATTATTTTTAATTTTCCACTCAAATTATAGGAATAGTCCAACAATTTTAACCATTGACTAAATATTGGATACCTCTTGTAGCGGCTACAACCACCCTCCAAAATTTTGCCTTAGCCTGTTTTGGAGCCTCCCTACCAACCTTGCAGAACACTTTGTCTTGCTTCGTCAAGTACTCAAGTTTCAGTGTTTTCCTCGCACAAAGGCAGCCTGTTGATCATAGTTGATCCATTCCCCTCACAGGCTGCTCACTCAGACTTGGTCCAGCCGTAGGCTGAGCAAATTCCCCTTGAAAATTGCGCATTTCTAGAGGGCAACCAACCTTCCCTCCAAGAATTGCACAATTCTCTCTGAAAGCCTGTTGGGCTGGCAAGATTGTGCAATCCTGCCAGCCAACCCTCCTAGCAGGATTTGCGCAAATTTTCCCAGCAGCAGGTTGTTCAACCCAGGATTTACGCAAATCTGGGCAGCATTCAACTGCTCTGCCCATAAATTGCACAAATCTCCTCAGCAATTAGCTTAGCTCCTAGCCAAAAATGCACATTTTTTCTCTAGCAGTCGAGCAGTCTCTTGCATGTGCAGTTGAGTTGACTGGTTCCCTCCGGGACTGAGAAAAACAGACTTGCACGCATGGAATACTTCTTCCAAGGCAGCATGCAAAGGCATCCCTTGTTTCAAGGATCTATGTTTAGCAGTTGGAGGTTACATGCAAGGAGCAATTCCGAAACCTCCCACCAAGTGTTGTTTCCCTTAGATTCGTGGCATGCACATCACAACCTCGATGTTATCAAAACTCATCAACCAGATGCTGCAGAGCTCATTCCTCACATCAACCTTGCAGCTTTGACATCCCACATCACATCTAGGAGAAGTCAGCACATTCAGCTCAACTGTTTTGGGGTAAGCCCGCTTCCCATGCCTTGTGCTACATTTCTGTCGTTTTTTGTGTTTTCACTTGTGGGAGTCCTGTTTGCTTGATTTATTTGAACGATTGTTGTCGTTTACATGTATACTAGCTTGTCCTAGCTCTGTTTCAGTTTTCGTTGCTATCTCACTGTTGTCGCATGCATGAAACTATTTTGCACGGACGTTCGCCTAACCGACGAACTGCCTCACCTACATCCATGTTGATTTGTTTGCTGAATATTTCATTCATGTTTTGCATGCACTGTTAATCACTTCTTCTATCACTTAGTGTCGCCATGCATTCATTGACTTACTTTCTTTCAGTTTCCCATCGATGAGTCGGGCCAACCTTGACTTGGGCTTTGCCTTCACCAACGCTGCATTGCGCAATATGGGGGAGGAAGACTCACCTTCCTCTCCAGATTTGCGTATTCCTGCCTAGCACTGGCCTCCAGGACTTTTTTTTCACATTTATGGAGGACAGTGGCTGCTTGGCCCAAGAAATTGTGCAAATCTGTTCCTGGGCCAACAGTCCTTCCTAGATGGAATTGTGCATTGCGCAATCTCAGCAGTCAGCAACGAGATTGGACTGTGCATTGCGCAGTTCCAGAAGTCAGTCAATCTCCCAGCAACCTAGATTGTGCCTTGTGCAGTCTTGGCAGTCGGTTTCGTGACCTCCCCACTGAAATTGCGCAACCTTCATGATCATTCTCCCATGTATGTTGCAAGTTAGTTCTTATGTTCATTTTGGTTTTCGACTAACAGATTGCTTGCCATGTTTGCAGGTATCGCAGGTGTTCATCTGCCTCTTAGAAGTAGAGGTACAATGATTTCGAAGAGAGTAGAGACGAAGACATCGTTCATAGCACACTTGGGGATGCAACCGATCAAGTGTCTATGGATTTGCCTACCCACGAAGACATCAAGTTGCTCGTAGACAAGAACATCAAGATATCGCAGTAGCAACATCACAATGAGCAACATGATGAACAACAACTGAAGACAGCGTACCAAATACAACGAATGCAAGAGGAGGGTTATTGACAACACAAAGGCGGAACAAGGTTACAAGCTCAAGCAGGTCTATTGATGATGAAAGCAGTTTTGGAGACTCTGGCTATGAAGTGACGGTGCGATATGAAGATCGGGAGAAGACAAAGAATGGAACAAAGAAGGAGTTGCATGTGCTGAAGCAACAACTCAAAGAAGAACATGAATCTGCACTGATAGACGAATGAGTTGCAACAAGATCAGGAACAATAGTGGGTGCATCGTGCACTCACAGATGAAACTGCGCTCGTAAAAGTTAAAGATCCATCCCAGCAGCTAACACGAAGTAGACATGGTGAGCAGTGTTGGTGATCACATGCAAGGGATTCAGCATCATGCATGTCATTGTGCGCACGCATGCAATCCAACCCATTCAACACACCCACCAAGGCGAAGACAAGAAGCAAGTCCAACTGGAGTTGAACATGTACCTTAGCAAGTTGATGTGCATGACCACCAATACACACTTGAAGATGAACACAGACACTATGCATCAGTGTGTTGCTGGTTCAGCCACACCCAAGAAGACCATGCGCATGTTAGCAGATGAGTTGGATGAAGGGGCCAAACTAATGCACCGGTTGCAATAGAGGCAAGAGTTCTCTTCAGCAAGATGTCACCATGAGGTGCATACACACTATCATGGACGACCAAGCTTGGCATTAGCTCACCAGCTTCACCATCACAAGCATGTCAAAGAGTTGGTCTCACCACAGCGGACCGAGTGTCAGTGATGTCCTGCAAGGCTTGCTCAAGCCATGTTGTCTCACATGAGTACATGTGCATCGTAATGTTGAGTCATGTCAAGTGCAGGTCAAGTGTCAACAGGGTAGTTGAACTATCACAAAGGGGAATGTCAAGGGTCACCCCACCCTTTGCTATAAATAGTCCCCCATAACTCATTGTATAGGCTTTTGGTCAGTCAAGCTTCTACTAAGACTATCTTGAAGAAGGCTTGGACAATATTGTAACGCGCCTTGGCTTCCCCATTACATGGAGCTAGTACATCTCTTTGGAGGAGTAGGCAGATGTGGCTATAACGTTCCACTATTGGGGCTAGTAGGTTTACATGGATGTATTGTATGATTGAGACTTGCACTTATTTATATAATAAGAGCCAACACATTTTCATACATATGTTGTTATTGTAGTTGGACTGCTCCGGTTTCTTTAATGATATGTGTTGTTTAACTTACATACCTGTGTATCAACTGATTTACACACAATTATATGAATCTTGTTGTTAATGTGTTGCATATGTTGTTAATTCTGTCACCGTCTGTGTCGACTGCTCTGCTGGACTTCAAACAGACCTTTCACTTGAACCTTGCTATAACAACCGTTGCATCCGTCTCAGACTGATCCGTGAGTGTTGTATGTGTTATCTTACCTTGCATGATGTGACTGTTGCATTCGAGTGGACTACTTCATCGGAAACTATGCATGTCCTTTTGTGTTGTGTGTTCCTAGTCGAGTTGGGACTGATCCCTTTCAACCTGGAACTCACTTTCACCTCCTTCCCCCTTCAAAGTGTTGGAACCTCTCATACACCTTCCTTGACTCACTACATCAGTCACACCCTTGCTACTGACAAAGTTATCTTACTTTCCTCTGTGCGACATCACGGTCAAGGTATTACCTTATGACACATTACTGGGACTCTTACACCAACCGGTCTGAGGTCTAATTGAGACTTCTTACTAGGGAGATCCCCTTGACATGTTTGCGGGTCCAACACTGTCAACATTTCTGGCGCTAGAAGGAGGGCCTGATTACAAGCAGTGTCCTCTCATCCAGTTTTGAACCTTTGCATATCTTTCATGGAGTCTTGCATTCTTCTTCTCCCGAGGTGTTTTTCGAATCATGAATATGTCTCCATCTTGGGGAAGCTTTTCGATCTCTTATCCACTCACACGTATGATGGTGAAGGCGAAGTGGCCTAGCTTGAGCACTTACATAACTTTCTTTCCATGATTTATGAGGAAGATGAGTTTTCTAACGAACATGTCGGTTTGCTACTTGCATACACACTTCACGAATCTCCATTTCGTTGGGTGCTCAGCCTACCGGCTGACATCGTGCACTCATTTGAGCACTTCTGTGATCTTATTGAAGACACGTTCTATCATTTTGATCTAGACCATCTTGATCGGAAACTGTTACAACAACGGAGGGCTCCGCATGAATCCGTTATTGATTTTTGGCAGTGCTTCTGTGACTTGCAGTTTCAAGCTCCGAGGAGCCAGATGAAATTTGCTTATCTTTGGGACCGGTTCGAGTACTGCCTTAAGAAATCTTCCCGTCCCAAGAGAAAGTTTGAGATCAAGCCTCACTCAACATTCTTCGTTGATGGAGCTGCACAATCTCATGTGGAAGCGAGGATTGTCTCAACTGGCTTTCTGTGTTCCTCTTATTCAACAACTCCACCACTGCCAAGTGATGTTGAGGATCATTCCCACACACCTATTCATCCTTCACACCCTCCCAACATCACTTCACTCAATTTTCGCGTAGATTTGATTGTGAGTCCTTCGAGTCCTCATATGCATTCTTTTCTACGACCTCCGTCTTCATACCCAAGTGTTCCTCCGAATGATGTTGTCTTGTGTTCGCCCATTCCAGACTCTTCACTTGTTGTGAACGAGGAACAACCCACTGACAGAGTTGGTGTTGCACAACTAACATGCGTTTTCATTCATGAAGAGTATGAGTGGGAGCTTTAGCATCAACACTTGGCGAAGGATGACTCCCTTTCGTTCGAGCCCCCTCCGTTCTTTCTTAACATCGTTGGTAAACCCGCCATCCATGATTTCGCATGTGTGTCTTCATCCACGAATGCACTCATTATTAATATTTTGTAGGACATATCGTATGTTAGCCCATCATCCAACAATGGAGAGGACCAATCATTCATTGGAAATCCACTTGATATTTCATCTTCTTTTTCTGGAAACGCAGAGGGTGAACATCCTTCCTCCTCATCTACCCCTCTGTGTGATTCATTAAACCATGAGGATGTCGACCAACATCTTGAATTTTCTGATCTTGGTTGTCATGATCTCTTCACCTCATCATCTGATCACGATGTTGATTCACTCGTTGTTAATATGTTTAAGCCACTGGTCTACGAAGATCCATCTATCAACAAAGTCGAAACCCCACAAACCGTCGAGGCACTTCAACCCGAGCTGATGGTTATGTCAGGCTCTCGCTCTCTTGAGGTTGGTTTCGCTTCCAATCAGGAAATTGTTCAAACACTCAAGGCTTTTCATCACTCATCTGTATGCACTCAAGATCAATCTAACACTTAGATCTTACTTCCTCCACTTGAACTACACGATCCCATTGCTCATGAATTGGAGGAGTCTTACATTGCAAGCACTCGTGCGTGATGCAAGTTATCTTTGTTTCTTTCCTTTCCCTGCATGTCATAGTCAAGAGTGTGCTTATGCTTCAAAGTTGCACGTAGTGTCACACAACACCATGATAAGTCCGCGGACCGACCGTCATGCACATGCACTCACTTATGTCCCATGGGCACTTTGAATCACGAAGTGTGGTTGTCTTCATTGTTATATCTTTCTTGTTGGCTGGTTCACAGAATTGGGTTGTTTGCGAACCAAGCCTTCACCAACATGGGTCTACCAATGCGTCGATGGCTGAATTGGAAGTATTACTTTACGTGATCAGGCCCATGTACCATTAGTGTAGGAGTAGGAGTAGTGTTTGATTTAGTTGTTTGCTTACGTGCTTTTTTTGCTTGTTTGTTTACTTGCTTCACTTTCATTTTTTCTTTTGCTTTTGCTTTGCTTTGTTGATTGTTAGTTTGTTTGCTTGTTTCGTTCATATGTTAGTTTTGCATGAAACCATCTATGACTCTTGAAGCGAGCTGGGTAAAGTACAAGAGGGCTTGTACAACTATCACTACTTGGTTATCTGTCATCTTGCCTCTGTATGATGAGCTTGTTACTTTTAGTCCATGATACGTCGAAGGAAAATACGTACTGTTCGAAGTGAACCTTGGGCTAAAAACAATGCTTGCGCACTAACTAGTGTCACCTTCTCTAGTCGATTGTTTTTGGGTTAACCCTTGTCAGCTCAGTCAAGTAGAGTAAGGTAAGGGGGAAAACCTTAATAGGCACGTCAAAGATACAATAAACTACTTTGTTGGAACAACCTCTTCTGCTCTCAATAAGTCGGGATCCCTCTTCCGCCTCTGAAATGAATAAGTGTTATGCACAGTGAAAAATGAAAAAAATGAAAAGATAAAAATTCAAAATGAAAAATGAATAAGGAGAAAGAAGAGAAAGGCTTTTTGCACAGGGAGGTGATACAAGTAACTCCGCCAGGGTACTGACCAGGCTCGCTGGCAACGGAGCCATACTTGTGTTTCTATGTGACTCCACCGAGGTGCTATCCAGGCCTGCTAGTAGTGGAGCAACAACAGAGATGGAGCTAAGACTCTGATGACTATAGTGCTTATGCACCTATATACCCCTCAACCCCAATCGAAACAACTGTGTTGCCTTGGCTTGGAGTGTGTGTTAATCGACCAAGAGTCTGGCAGATGCTACAACTTACATCAAGCTAGTTTGAAGCCAAGATGAGCTGAGAACTGAATAATACTTCCGGAGGTGTTAGACTTTCTTTTCACAAACAAGGTCAATGCAGAGAGCTGGAGTTCTACTAGTGTGTCGCCAAATGTTGTAGCAGCTACAATCACCCTCCAAAATTTTTCCTTAACCTGTTTTGGAGCCTCCCTACCAACCTTACACAACACGTTGTCTTGCTTTGTCAAGTAATCAAGCTTCAGTGTTTTCCTCACACAAAGGCAGCCGCTCGATCATAGTGGATCCATTCCCCTCATAGGCTGCTCACTTGGGCTTGGTCCAATTGCAGGTTGAGCAACTTCCTCTTGAAAGTTGCACATTTATGGAGGGAAACCAACGTTCCCTCCAAGAATTGCGCAATCCTCTCGGACAGCCTGTTGGGCTCTAGGATTGCGCAATCTTGCCCGCCAATGCTCCCAACAGGATTTGCGCAAATTTTCCTAGCAACAGGCTGTTCAGCCCAGGATTTGTGCAAATCTGGGCAGCAGTCAGCTGCTCTGCCCAGAAATTGCGCAAATCTCCTAGGCAGTCAGCCCATCTCCCAGCCAGAAATGTGCATTTTTCTCTAGTAGTCGAGTAGTCTCTTGCATGTGCAGCTAAGTTGAATGGTTCCCTCTGGGACTGAGCAAAACAGACTTCCATGCATGGGATGCTTCTCCCAATGCAGCATGAAAAGGCATCCCTTGCTTCAGGGATCTATGTTTAGCAGTTGGAGGTTACATGCAAGGAGAAATTCCGAAACCTCCCACCAAGTGTCGCTTCCCCTAAATTCATGGCATGCGCGTCACAACCTCGATGTTATCAAAACTCATCAACCGGACGCTGCAGAGCTCATTCCTCACATCAACCTTGCAGCTATGACATCCCACATCACATCTAGGAGAAGTTGACACATTCAACTCAACTGTTTTAGGGTAAGCCCGCTTCCCATGCCTTGTGCTGAATTTATATCGCTTTTTGTGTTTTCTCTTGTGGGAGTACTGTTTGCTTGATTTCTTTGAACGCTTGCTGCCATTTACATATATACTATCTTTTCTGATCCAAGATACTTTCACTTATATATGTATGAAAAGAATCACATGTAAAATTGTAGCTTAACATCGAAATTTAATGTGCACACAAGAAAAGAAGAAGAAAGCACATAAAAGGCACAAAAAGAAGACACCAAAGCTTGATAACGGAGTTCGTCCAATTCGGACTACGTCTCCGGGCCCAGCTCGAACAATGGGGAGGCCTTTATATTAAATGGCATGAAAAGAAGAGAATTACAATCATCAACTGCATACAAGAGGCTTATACCTCCATTCTGAAAGATGGCTGTGAAATGGAGACCTCAAATGGAGAAGTGGGTAGCACTAATGCGTCTGTGGCGTTGAAAGGGGCTGAAAACATCTAAAACTTGTCCCAAACAGACAAAATGCACCATTGGCCTCCTGCCAAATGAAACAACGTGCTGCAAATTCCTCTCCCTGTGCTTTTCCAACCATTGTGCTATTATAATGGGTCTTTTGGACAAAATCCCGTTTAAATCGGGGCTGTCTTGGTTCAAAATAGAGGTAGGTGGAGTAGAAGGATCGGCAATGCAACCGACCCTTAAAATAGCGTCTTTATCGTTGAAGAGATAAATACCAAAAGATCCCCAAAAAATACTAAAATTTGGCAAAAATCCATTTACCTGGATTTTAAAATTTGTTAAATCAAGCGTATATTCCTTATAGAGTCCGACCCAACATCGCAATCGGCGTATCGAGGTGCAATAGTCCTATTAATCGTGGATGGGCGACTGTCGATTGCCGACCGCATTAGCATCTTGCTGACATATTGGCCCGGTGCTTTATCGCCGATCGCATCGCAAGTCGGCCCTTGCCATCGCCGATATATATACATATATATGTGTGTGTGTGTATAACCTTCCTCTGACCCGATTGCTCTCCCGTCGCCGATGCCGATTTAATCGGAGATCGGCGATCGGGGTTCTCTCTGCGCCCTTCTTAAGTTCGCCTCCATGAATCCTCTGATTCCGATTTTTGCCTCTTAAGGCTTAAACCCATTTTTAAAGGAAAATCTTCATTTTCTTAAGGAACAAAACAACATTCTTTTCGCGATAACTTGACGATCTGGACTCGGATTGAAGTGCCGTTCGTGCCTTTGGAATCAGGATGACGAGATCTACGCTCTGGTCCTGAGTTGACTTCATTCTGAGCACTTTGATTTCTGAGCTTTTCCATGCCATTGTATCTGAAGATCCACTTGGATAAATTTTCCCCATTGAGGAGCTTTTGGACCGCCAAAAGCTTTCATTAGTCAATTGGCAAGTGAGGGAATTGTTTCCTCACTTTCTCTTTCTCCATCCATCTGGCCTTTCTAGGGTGCATTCCCTTGAAACCAACTCGAAGATATTCTACATCTCCTCACCATGAAGTCCTGGTTCTTCTGTCGAGGATGATGTCTTCGGGCAACTCATCGAGATATTCTGGTGCAAAATCATCGACTGTAGGAACTGTGCCCAACTCATCAGTGTCCATGATCAAAGGTGGTTCATGCAGCTTTAGGTTCTCCACATTCACTACTTAGTACATCTGCATATATACCGGCAGGTCAAGACGAAAGGCATTGTTCCCAATCTTCTCCAAAATGGTGAATGGTCCATGCCAGATTGGTCACAACTTCTTTCCTTCTCCCTTCATCTTGTCTTTTTTGATGTGGAACCACACTTTGTCGTCCACTTGGAATTGATGGTCGACTCGATGTTTATCATGTTGAGCCTTGTAACGGGCTTGACTTTTCTCCAACTGCTCTTGCACTGCTTGGTGAATCAATTGGATTCGCTGAATGAACTGCTGAGCTTTGTCCCTATCATTACGTCCACTAGAGCCATCTTCCCTTCCAAAGACCATATCAAAAGGGTCCTTTGGTAGGTAACCAAAACATGTCTCGAATGGTGAACGCTGCGTAGATGAATGCACTACTCGGTTGTAGGAATGCTATACATAGGGGAGATGCTTATCCCACAACTTGGGATGTTTCCCACAATAGCCTCGTAACAAGTGTACCATAGTACAGTTAACAACCTTTGTCTGTCCGTCGTTCTGTGGATGAAATGCCGTGCTTCTTTTCAATTTGGTGTCCATTGTCCTCCACAAGTTGGTCCAAAACTCTCCAAGAAAATGAGAGTCCCGATCTGACACAATTGATGTGGGTAATTCAAAGTGGACCCTGACATGCTGAAAGAAAAGAGAAGCAGTCTGCTCTGCAGTAATATGCTTTTTACAAGGCATAAGAATACACATCTTGCTAAAATGGTCAATGATGACATACAAATAGTCGTGACTCTTCCTAGAAAGGTAAACCTCCTACAAAGTCCATTGACACACTTTCCCATGGATGACTCGGAATAGGGAGTGGTGTGTAGAGCCCAAGTTTTCTATTAGAGGGATTTGAAACAGAACACATCACATAACCCTTTACATAGCGAGTCACAATGTTTTTCATACGAGGCCAAAAACAAAATCTTTGTACATGACATAAAGTCTTTTCGACACCAAAGTGTCCAGACACAAGAGAGGTGTGGGCCTCTCGAATTACATGTACCCTTCCCCCTCTGGGAATACACAAGTTACCGAGGTGATACAATAATTTCCCCTGCAAGTGATAATTGTCCACCTGTGAACCATGGGTTAGTTTTGCATAAACCTCCTTAAAGTCATCATCATTAGCATATTGTTCAGCATAACTCTCAAAAGATAACGAAGCATTATGAAAAATAATAGAAGAAGAAATAGGTGGGCGAGATAGCATATCTTCCACTTTATTGCTAGTGCCCTTCTTATACTTTATTACCAGATGAAACTGTTGAAGAAAGCCCATCAACCTAAAATGATGAGATTGCTACAACTTGGTTTGTGACTAAAGGTATTGCAAGGGCTGATGATCTGTATGGATGGTGGTCTCCTTGCCGATCAGGTAGTGTTTCCACTTTTTCACACTCCGTACCAAGGCATAAAGTTCCTTGTCATAGGTGGGATAGTTTATCACAGCTTGAGAAAACTTCTCAGAATGGTAACAAATCGACTTCTTTTGCTGCATCAGTACAGCTCCCATGGCATAACCGCTAGCATCGGTTTCGATCTCGAATGGCTGTTGGAGATCGAGTAAGGCTAGGACTGGTTCGGTGCTGATCTTTTCCTTCAATGTTTCGAAGGACTTCTGCTGTCTTCCTCCCCATTGAAAGCCCTGTTTCACACTTGTCAATGTGTGCAAAGGTGCTCCAATAACAGAGAAATTAGCAATAAATCTCCTCCAATACTGGACTGCACCTAGAAAGCTACGGACCTCGGTTACACTAGTAGGCTTAGGCCAATTTACAATTGCTTCAACTTTAGAGGGATCAATTTTTAACTAACCATGACCAACAATATGACCTAGGTAACCCAAAGAGGTTTTCCCGAACTCACACTTTGACAATTTTACAAAGAGTTTTTCTTTTTTCAATACATCAAGCACTTTCTTTACATGACACACATGTTCAACCCAACTCTTACTAAAGACTAGTATATCATCTAAATACACAAGAACAAACTCATCAATGAAAGGCTGAAATATATCATTCATAACTCGCATAAAAGTGGCTGGAGCGTTGCAAAGTCCGAATGGCATCACCATCCATTCGAACAGCCCCTGCTTGGTCTTGAAGGCGGTTTTCCACACGTCCTGCTCTGCAATTCTGACCTGGTGATAGCCACTGTGCAAATCCAACTTTGTGAAATAAACAACACTTTTTAATTGGTCTAATAAATCATCTATGCGTGGAAGGGGATAGCGATTTTTCACTGTGATCTTGTTGAGCGCGCGGTAATCCACGCACATCCTCTAGGTGCCGTCTTTTTTTGGCACTAAAACAATCGACGAACCACACAAAGAGGTGCTCGGCCTGATGACTCCTTGGTCCAACAATTCCTGCACTTGTCTCTTGATTTCCTCCATCTCAATAGCTGACATCCTGTACATGCCAATATTTGGCAGAGGGGCATCATGCTGTAGATGGATTTCATGTTGGATTTCCCTCTTCGGAGGTAATCCCTTCGGTTCCTGAAACAACTCATCATAATTAGAAATCAATTCAGATAATTCTTGTTTATGCTCCCGATCGCAGCCCTGGAAAGCATCAACGAATTCTGCCTCTTTTTCCCTTACAACCATAAGCATGCATCCTTTACTGGAATTCACCAATCTTTTCATTTGTCTAGCGCTTACAAGGCTGGCATTAATTTTATTTTGATGAGCCCTCACTATATATTCTACCCCATCTTTGGTGATTTGATATTTGTTTTCATGATGGAAAAAGACTGCCTTTCTATCATACAGGTATGGGCTCCCTAACACCATGCCACAGATATCCAATGGTATTACATCCAACTCTACTTCATCTACGAGCTTAGAAGCGATCACAAATTTGACTTTACACTGTTGGGTTACATTCAGTTTTGCTTTATCATGTATCCATCCCAGTGGGTAACGTTTCGAGTGTGGTTTTGTCTCTAAGTCGAGTTTCTTTGCCAGGGATTTTGCAATTAAGTTTGATTGGGGCTTAGTATCAAACATAGTTTCAACTTTGGGATGATTTACAACAACTCAAATATGAAATAATTCAATTCTTTTTCGGTCATTCAAAAGGGACTCATTTACAGAATTGGTGCTTTCATGCGATTCAGAATTATCATGAGGTGTAGGAGTACCTTTTGTTCCTGCTGCTGTGATCAGCGCTTCATCTCCCGAATCTGATCCAAGGTCTTGTTGCGCCGCTGCAACTGTCTTCTGCTTCCCTTTTCCTCCATACTTCTTTGGACACTTTTCTGGGTTCTGCTTCCAACAATGATCGTCATCGTGGCCTTACTTCTTGCAGTGATTGCAATAAGGCCGCTCTCCTTTGGCTGTTGTTGTTTTCTTCTCCTTCCCTTTCCATTTTGCTTTGGATTTGCTATTGGAAGGTTTGGATGGTGGCCTTCTGGACTGATCATCTCTTTCATTTTTTTCCTTGTTCTCAATATGAATTGCTTTTACGCTGGCCGAATCAATAGTGGTTGGTTCAAACAACAACAATGAATGTCTAATATAACTATGCAGTGAGCCAATATACTTAGTTACAACTTCAGGTGTATCAAGTGCAATACCCAAATTCAGTGCTTGCTTCCTAAATTATTTTGTAAAACTCTGAACATCCTGCCCTTTGCCTTGCCTTAAATATTTCCAATTCATCAAAGCTTTTTGCTTGTATCCTAAGGGATAAAACTGTTCCTTTAACGCAGAAGTGAAATCAGGCCATGAGGAAAAGAGCTTACCCACATTCTTACTGCTCTGCAATTTGCTCTCCCACCAAACGAGAGCGGTGTTGCTTAGCCGTAGAGAGGCCAGCTGGATCTTTGCCTCGTCCTCCATGATCTGCTGAATCCTGTAGTAGACCTCAATCTGCCTAATCCAATTATTAAGTTTCTCTGCATTACTTTCACCACTAAACATAGGAAGATCAAATTTAACATCTAATTTAAGGAAGGGTTTCTTAGATGCATCCTTTGAATTTCTATGATTATGGTGGTGAGAGGAAGGAGAACCTTCACTCCCAGAAGGAGAAGGAGGGGGTTCTTCTCCACCATTCCCATGTGCTGAACCTTGTCCTTCTGGATTCCTCTCTTCTGCTTTCTCCAGTCTTAAAACCAGCTAACTGATATTCTTTGCCATTGAATAGAAAGTCTTTCTGAAATTATGCTCCTCTTCAAGATGAGCTTCATCTTCTGCCATGTTTCTCCTTCGAGGTGCATGCCCTACTTCTGGATCGAAAGGTTCTAGTTCCCCTTCGCCTCTTTGAAGCTTGCTTCTTGTTAGCATACAAACATGCAATTCACATCTAAAAAGCCCTGCTCTGATACCACTTGATCTAGGATACTTTCGCTTATAGATGTATGAAAAGAATCACATGTAAAATTGCAGCTTAACACCTAAATTTAATGTGCACACAAGAAAAGAAGAAGAAAACACATAAAAGGCACGAAAAAAAGACACCAAAGCTTGATAACAGAGTTCGTCCAATTCGGACTACGTCTCTGGGCCCAACTCGAACAATGGGGAGGCCTTTATATTAAATGGCATGAAAAGAAGAGAATTACAATCATCAATTGCATACAAGAGGCTTATACCTCCATTTGAAAGATGGTTGTGAAATGGAGACCTCGGATGGAGAAGTGGGCAGCACTAATGTGTCCGTGGCATTGAAAGGGGCTGAAAACATCTAAAACTTGTCCCAAATAGACAAAATTCACTATCGACCTCCTGTCAAATGAAACATCATGCTGCAAATTCCTCTCCCCGTGCTTTTCCAACCGTCGTGCTTTTATAATGGGTCTTTTGGACAAAATACTGTTTTAATCGGGGTTGTCTTGGTTCAAAATAGAGGCAGGTGGAGTAGAAGGATCAGCAACACAACCGAGCCCTAAAATAGCCTCTTTATCGTTGAAGAGATAAATACTAAGAAATCCCGAAAAAACACTAAAATCCGACAAAAATCCATTTACCCGGATTTCAAAATTTGTTAAATCGAGCGTATATTCCTTATCGGGTCCGTCTCGACATCGCAATCGGCATATCGGGGTGCAACAATCCTGTTAATCGGGGATGGATGACCGCCGATATCTGCGTCGGCCCTTGCCATCTTCGATATATATATAACCTTCCTCCGACCTGATTGCTCTCTGGTCTTCGATCCCAATTTAATCGGAGATCAGCGATCAGGGTTCTCTCTGTGCCCTTTTAAGTCCACCTCCATGAATCCTCCGATTGCGATTTTTTCCTCTCAAGGCTTAAACCCATTTTTAAAGGAAAAATCCTCATTTTCTTAAGGAACAAAACAACCTTCTTTTCGCGATAACTTCACCATCCGGACTCAGATTGAAGTACCGTTCACGCCATTGGAATCAGGATGACGAGATCTATGCTTTGGTTCTAAGTTGACTTCATTATGAGCACTTTGATTTCTGAGCTTTTCCATGCCATTGTATCTGAAGATCGACCTGGATCATTTTCCTAGCTTTGTTTTAGTTTTCGTTGCTATCTCACTATTGTTGCATGCATGAAACTGTTTTGCACGGATGTTTGCCCAATCAACAAACTATCTCACCTACATGCATAATGATCTGTTTGCTAAATCTTTCATTCATGTTTTGCATGCACTGTTAATCACTTCTGCTATCACTTAGTGTCGCCATGCATTCACTGACTTAGTTGCTTTCAATTGCCCGTCGGCGAGTCAGGCCAACCTTGGCCTGGGCTTTGCGTTCACCAAGGCTGCATTGTGTAATCTAGGGAAGGAAGGCTCACCTTTCTCTCCAAATTTGCGCATTCCTACCTAGCATTGGCCTCCAGGACTATTTTGTGCATTTCTGGAGGACAGTGGCTGCTTGGCCCAAGAAATTGCGCAAATCTGTCCTTGGGCCAGCAGTTCTTCCTAGTTGGAATTGTGCATTGCGCAATCCCAATAGTCAGCAGCCAGACTGGACTGTGCCTTTTGCAGTCTTGGCAATCGATCTCTCGACCTCCTGGCTGAAATTGCGCAACCTTCATGATCATTCTCCCAGGTATGTTTCAACTCAGTTCTCATGTTCATTTTGGTTTTCGACTGACAGATTGCTTACCATGTCTCTAGGTATTGCAGGTGTTCATCTGCCTCTCAGAAGTACAAGTACAATGATTTCCAAGAGAGCAAAGACAAAGACACCGTTCATAGCACACTTGGAGATGCAGTTGATTAAGTGTCTATGGATTTGCCTACCCATGAAGACATCAAGTTGCTCGTAGATAAGAACATCAAGATATGATAATAGCAGTATCACAGCGAGCAACATCATGAACAACAATTGAAGACAACATACCGAATGCAACGAATGAAAGAGGAGGGTTGTTCACAACATGGAGGTGGAACAAGGTTGCAAGCTCAAGTAGGGCCATTGATGATGAAAGCAGCTTTGGAGACTCTGGCTATGATGTGAAGGTGCGACATGAAGATCGGGCAAAGACAGAGAATGGAACAAAGGAGTTGCATGTGCTGAAGCAACAACTCAAGTAAGAACATGAAGCTACACAGATAGACGAATGAGTTACAGCAGGATCAAGAACAACAGTGGGTGCATCGTGCACTCACAGACGAAACTGCGCCCATACAAGTTAAAGGTCCATCCCAACAGCTAACACGTGAGCAGTGTTGGTGATCGCATGCAAGGGATTCAACATCATGAATGTCATTGTGCGCACACATGCAATCCAACCCATTCAACACACTCACGAAGGTGAATACAAGAAGCAAGTCCAACTGGAGCTGACCATGTACTTCGACGAGTTGATGCGCATGATCACCAGCACACACTTGAAGATTAGCACAAACACTATGCATCAGTGTGTTGCTGGTTCAACTGTAACCAAGAAGACCATGCTCATGTTAGTAGACAAGTTGGATGAAGGGGCCCAACCAATGCACCGGTTGCAATGGAGGCAAGAGTTTGCTTCAACAAGATGTCACCATGAGGTGCATACACACCATCACAGACGACCAAGCTTGACATCAGCTCATTAGCTTCACCATCACAAGCATGTCAAAGAGTTGGTCTCACCACAACGGACCGAGTGGAAGTGATGTCTTGCAAGGCTTGCTCAATCCATGTTGTCTCACATGAATACATGTGCATTATAATGTCGAGTCATGTCAAGTGTAAGTCAAGTGTCAACAGTTGGATGTAACATTCATAAAGTAGGTGAAGAGTAATGAGGGTAGTTGAACTATCACAAAGGGGAATGTCAAGGGTCACCCCGCCCTTTGTTATAAATAGTCCCCCATAACTCATTGTATAGGCTTTTGGTTAGCCAAGCTTCTACTAAGACTATCTCGAAGAAGGCTTAAACAGTATTGTAACGAGTCTTGGCTTCTCCACTGCACGAAGCTAGTACATCTCTTTGGAGGAGCAAGCGGATGTGGCTGTAACGTTCCACTGTTGGGGCTAGTAGGTTTACATGGATGTATTGTATGATTGAGACTTACACTTCTTTATATAATAAGAGCCAACACATTTTCATGAATATGTATTTATTGTAGTTGGACTGCTTCGGTTTCTTTAATGATATGTGTTGTTTAACTTACGTACTTGTGTATGAACTGATTCACACACAATTATATGAATCTTGTTATTAATGTGTTGCATATGTTGTTAATGCTGTCACCATCCATGTCAACTGCTCTATCGGACATCAGATAGACCTTTGACTTGAACCTTCCTATAACAATTGTCGCACTCGTCTCCGACTGATCCGTGACTGCTGTACGTGTTATCTTACCTTGCATGATGTGACTGCCGTATCCGAGTGGACTACTCTGCTAGAAGTTGTGCATGTCCTTTTGTGTTGTGTGTTCCTAGTCAAGTTGGGACTGATCCCTTTCAACCTGGAACTCACCTTCACCTCCTTCCCCCTTCGAAGTGTTGGAATCTCTCATACACCTTCCTTGACTCACTGCATTAGTCACACCCTTGCTACTGACAAAGTTATCTTACTTGCCTCTGTGTGACATCGCGGTCAAGGCATTACCTTACGACCCACTGCTGGGACTCCTACACCAAATGGTTTGAGGTCTAATTGGGACTTCTTACTAGGGAGATCCCGTTGACATGTTGACAGGTCCAACATCGTCAACAATACTATAGAGCTAAATCTACATTACTTGTTTAATTTTAATTTGATAAAAATATTATATTGGAGATTGGTAACGGGAAAAATTATAACCTTCATTTTTTTCTCATGAATCTAAGCATTCATAAATATACAATGATTTCATGACCCTTGGTTTCAACTTCTAAGTTCCATTGTCTCTTCCGATTATAGCTCTTCATATATTTCTTATTTACACAATTAAAAAATATTTACAATTCACCAAATCCCTAAGGATTAGGTGTCTAACATTCCCCTCATTATCTGGAGGGGTATTTGTGAGTCCACGTAGAGATATGAAGAAAAACCATTAATGGTTGAATGTGCTCTCTGAATCTAGTGGTTTTCAGGATGACCACAAATTGGATGGCTAGTAGAAATTTATTTCTGTAGATGGTGGTTTAAAGATAACCAAAAATTTATGTCTAGCAGAAGCCTTAAGTCTTGTACTAAGTGGTGGTTTAATGATAAACACAAACCAAATGCTAATGGAATATGGCTTTGGCTAGATCTCCGACTTTTACATTCCAAAGTTACAATGGGAAACAATGTAATTAGTGGATTTAGTAGTTTTATTACTTGTCATATTTGATGCTTTGTCTTTGCCTTATTTTTACTTTGCTTATATTTTATATTCTAACAAGGGATATGCATATCTTTACCTCATATCCATTTTTGCCACATCAGTCTTAGTGAAGATCACATATCTTTCTTCTTTTATTACCCTCTCCTTTAGAAGGGCCATTTGATTATCTTCCATTTTTTAGTAAGGCACACAATTTCTCCAATGGCATGATATGTGTTCTTCCTTCCAAAAACTTTTCTCATGTTCTGTAACTTTCTCCATTATGGAGTCAAATAAGATGGACTTGATTTTTCCACTAGCTTGTAGGGATTCATGATAGTGTGAGTATGTAGGGTAGATATCCTTCATGAATGTTGTGAGAGGCATGCCTATCTTCACTCTAGTGGCATCATGGTCATGCATGATGGATTTGACATTATAGGCCAAAGCTATGGGATCACCATTTTTAAACTCTAGGTTGAAGAACTTCACTAATAGTTATACAAGTTCTAGTTATGAATGAGAGTCACCCAATTCCTCTAACTTCTTTAATTCTCGAAATGCATCATAAATTTGAACAATATGGTGGTTCACTTATTCATTTATTGTTGCAAAAATAAGGCAGTCTTTTCCCTTCTAGTGTAAGATCCTTAGCTAATATAGGCTTTGTAGTTCCACTAGGATTCCACTGCACTTCTCCTTCAACTTATTCAATGTCTCCTTCATGAATCCTTTCCTATAAATCATTAAAAATTAGCATGATTTTCATCTTTATGAACCATTCTAAATAATTTTATTTTTTAGTGGACATCACACCAACAATAGATATGAGGGAATGCATATTCAACTATATCTCTAACATGAGGTCTGGATGTTGGCTTGTTGGGGCTTGACCCAAGTTCAAAGGTGATTTAGCCAAACAAATCCCGGTACTACTGGCCATTTTGGCAACATTCCTCAGAGCGCGGACTGAGGTCACACCCGAAGTAGTATGGGAGGGTGCTAGAACCAGGTTTCCACACCTTAGGGATGTTTGAGGAGTTTCAAGTGGTCCACGGTTCGACCTTGCGCACACACCGATACGCACACTTACCCGTACCTCGCAGCCTGTGATCCTGCATTTGCGCAACCCTACTCAGGGGCTGAACAATGTTATTACCCAACTCCTTACTACTAACCCGATATTAGTTGATTAACCTAGCTTACTTGCATGTGTAAAGTATTCTTAGCAGTATAAATCATTCATACAAGTGCGCGCAATAAATAACAGTAATTTAGCAATTGAGATCAAACATGTAATAACTTAGAAGAGGTACACAGAATTCAGATAAAACTTCTATTTATTATTCTCTTCCTTCGGTTATAGACTCTATTCCACCCTGCGCACTCATCTGCAGGGGTCCGCGCACTCAACTGCAGACAACTAGGCCTTTGCGCACTCAGCTGCAGAGCCTCTTCCTACTCTACGACCGAAGACACACTTAGACACTTGCTCTGTACTCCTATCTCCTACTTCGCTCTTTCTAATTTTCTTTTACACTTAGAGCTAAGCTTTATTTATACAATACCATGGTCCGCAGACCATGGGTAGGCCGACATTACATTCAACACTTAGGGTGGACAACCCTATGACTCTAACATACACTTCGCGCTCGCAATTCGCGGAGCTTTACAATAATATCACTCAAAAATTGGGCTTTGAGCCCCAAAACATGTTGTGGGGGGATTCCATGCCCAACAGGTCCCCAACATAAACATCGTGACTTGCCCTCGAGTCATTCGGTCAGTGCGGCGATCTTGGCGCAGAGTCCCTCCAACTGGTCTTGAATGGTCCTGATATCTGCAATGCATTGAGCTGCTGCTTGCTAAACCTGATGCATCCGTTCTTCTGAGCCCTCTGTGCTTGAATTGTGTCCTTACATCTGTACTGGCACCTGCTGCGTATGTTTATAGTCCCGTGCCCTTGTCCGGCTCCTCGGGTCGCAAAGACTCTGCTTCGCCCGGCTAGTCAGATAACCGACCCACCCATGTAGGGCTTTAAGCGGTTGCCGTTTACTTTGCTTGGGAAATGTTCTCCATTAGGTTTGACTAGCTGGACCGCGCCTTCGTCTGTGACCTCCTTAATGACGTATGGTCCCAACCAATGTATTCTGAATTTTCCCGAAAATTTTTCAAACTTACTGTCATACAGCAGTACTAAGTCATTTACCTTGGAAGGTGCGCAACTTGATATGGAAGTCGTGCCAGGATTTTTCACGCTTCTTTTGTACCTGTTGATTAAATCCGGCCAAAAACCGTTCTTCCTCAAGTTCTTCCAATTGCGCGAGCCTTTCCTCCAGAGCTTCGCGGTTTGTCAGCCCTGTGAGCGCTGTTATTCGCAGACTAGGTATGATATATTCTATCGACATGACAACTTCCACGCCATAAACTAACAGGAAAGTTGTCTGTCCCGTCAGTGTCTTGCACGTTGTCCTGTAAGCCCATAGCACGGTGGATACGTGTAGGTCCCAATCGTTTCGCTGCGCGTTGCACACTTTGGTTAGCGCAGTCTCTAGTATTTTGTTGAAAGCTTCCACAGTCACATTAGCTTGTGGGTGGTACGGTGTACTTTTCTGATGATACACCTGGAATTCTTTTGTGAGTGCGCTGATGGTTTCGTTCAGGAAATGTGTTCCGCAATCACTCATTAAGATTTTCAGATGGCCAAATCGGGTCAACACGTTTGCGGAAAAAAACTTCGCAACCGTAGTGGCCGTACAGTCTTTAATTAGATGTGCTTTAGCCTATCGTGTTAGATACTCCATTGCGGTGATGGTGTAGCGTGTGCCCATCTTTCCCTGAGATTTGATCGATCCCACAAAGTCGATAACCCATTTTTCGAATGACTGCAGTGTCATTTGTGGATTTAACGACATCTCGTCCCTCTATGATGGTTTTCCAGTCCTTTGACATATATCACATGCCTTATAGTGCGCTTTCGAATCCTGGTGTAGGGTTGGCCACCACAACACTGCGTGGAGAATCTTTTGTGTAGTTGATCGTCTTGCATAATGTCCTCCTGCAGTGCCCCCATGTGATTTTGCGAGGATCTGACTTCGTTCAAATTTAGGTATGTATCTTTGCAATACCTCATCATTTTCCATTTTGTATAGGTGCCCTGCGATGACAGAAAAATCCGTCACGCGCACCACCAATTCCTTCTTTTGTTGGACGGAGTATTCCTTCGGCGCAGTCCCTGTTGTCAAAAAATGGATTATATCTTCTAAGTGTCCGTCTGTGACGCACACCGCAAAGTGATGTGCATCAGGTAATCCTTCCTCCAGATTAGTGGGTTCCTCGCCTGTCTCAATGCGCGATAAGTGATCCGGTCCTGCGTTCAGGCGTCTTGGCTTTACTACGACCTCAAAATAATATTCCGAGAACAATAAGAGCCACCTACGTATGCGGCCCCCCAACACAAGCTTATTGACCAGGTATTTCAGTGCAAAATGATCGGTATACATCTTGAAATGTCCTTCGAGCAAATAGTGTCGATATTTTTGGAGCGCGTACACCATTTCCAACCCCTCGCACTCAGTGGTGGAATAGTTCTTCTTTGCTTTGGACAACCTTCGGCTTACAAACACGATAGGGTGAGACAAGGCCTTCCTCGCCTTCTTGTGTGAGCACTGCTCCCAGCGCGATACACAACGCGTCAACATGGACATGAAACTCCACATCCCATTTTGGGAAGAACAGAATTGGAGCGGAGGCCAATTTCCCCTTCAGGATATCCAAACTTTTCATGCAATCGTCATTCCAGCAAAATGTAACATCGTTTTTCAATAGTTTTTCCATCGGCGCGGAGATTTGGGCACATCTTTTGATAAACTTTCTGTAGTACTTGGTGTGTCCCAAGGTAGCACGCAGCTGTTTAACACTTCACAGTGCTTCCAAATTTAGAATAATGACAATCTTTGCAAGGTCCACCATCAATCCCTGTTTGCAGATCACATGTCCCAACAGGTTTCCAAAGGGAATGAGGAATGTGCACTTCTTAAAGTTCAACACAATCTGGTGTCATCGGCAAGTATCCAACATCAAGCATAAGCTTGCTACATGGTGCTTAACTAATCCGAAGATAGTCCAATCATCCAGATAGACCTCTAAGAACTTGTGGATGTATTCTTTGAACGCAGCAACAATGATGCGCGAAAAGATGGCTGGCGCGTTCTTCAATCCAAACGACATAACGGTGTATTGAAAGCAACCCCATTCCATTGCAAAGGTCGTTTTTCTCCTGTCTTCCGGCGCGATCTTGATCTGATGGTACCCTGAGAACCCATCCGTGAATGAGTATGCTTCCTGGCCGCCAACATTTTCCAATACTTCATTTGTGAACGGTGTCGGGAATGGGTCATGTACACAGGCGTCGTTCAGCTTCCTAAGGTCCATGCATATTCTTATTTCGCCCTTCTACTTCTTCTCCTGCACTACCATAGGACTCACCCAGTCAGATTCTTCCAATGGCTCAATAATTCCGGCTGCGAGCATTTTGTCTAATTCTTCGTGAACCTTTTCCTTATATTTCAGATTCAAGTGGTAAGGCCTCTGCTTCACGGCTTCACATCGGGTTTCAGGGTGATCTTCATCATCCCTAAGTTGCCAACGATCCCTTTTAAATCTGTAATTTTGGTCGGGAACAAGTGTTGGTATTCGCGGAGTAACTTAGCGACCTTATCCACCGTGGCATCATCCTAATAGTCTCCAAGCGTTGCATACTTTGGTTCCACCTCCATTCCAATGTTTGCCTGCTTCGTTTTTAGTGACGCGGTGATGTCGGGATCCTCAATCAATGGTCCTCGAACCTTGCGATAACCTTTCGTTTCTGGAATGTTAATATTTCGTGGGTCCTCATCATCCTCCTCAACTTTTACCTTGTAACACTCTAGCGTGCAGCTTAGTTGTGTCATCCATTCTGGCTGAAGAATTTCCATTAGCTCCTGTGTATTTTGAAGATAGCTGCTTTTACTGCTTGTAGCACATCATCAACAATATCCCACCAATGATCTTGAAACGTGAAGGTTAGCAGGAATCCTTTGCGCAAGTTATCCCATTCGCTTTTGCCATGGTGGAGCTCTGTCTCCGTAGACCAATTCATGGGTATGACATCTAGAGTATGATAGAACAAATGCGCCCATTTTGGTTGTGGCACTTCCCCGTAGACCTTGGTCCATTTCGCGAGGTGTGTACATGGATCATATCGTCCGTCATACTTGTCTGTTAGTCGCATCTTCGGTTTCCCAAATCATAGGTGCATCATCCTTCTGCATCCGTGCCAGTTCTCAAAGCTTCTCTGATGTGTACGCCACCACCTTGCGGGTGTAGCACGCAGTGCCCATTTCAGAGCATCGACCTGCTGTTTTTCTGGCACTGCGCTTTCAAATTTGTTCAGAAACTCATCCACCACTGTCGACCTATCATACATAGGCATCTCCCTTACCTTTGTTGTTATGCAGTGCAGTGATCTTACCATCATGTTGCAATTGAGTGTGGTTACCTCGTGTAACCGGTTCTGCCATCGTTCTATTTCCTCATCCGAATTTGATGTGCAGGAGCTTTCACACTCCCATGAAATCCTGCCATCGGTTGTAGGATTTACCCAATCCTGTTCCCGAGCGGTTATCTTGTAGATACAGTCTAGCTCGTCGTCGCGCACTGGCTCTGTGTAGCGCGATCCTTCCGCAGGGTCTAAAGGTACCACTACGCATAGTGACTTTTTCTCAAAAATCATTTTGCGCTTCTTCAGGTTTATCACTCCGTTCATATCAGTGGCCCAATCTATTCCCAACAACACGGGATAAGGATTGCTGTCATCGACAATCTCTATCACCTCGAAATCTGCAAGCGCGCTCGCACCTTCGATGTCTACTGTTATTCCCTGCAATCTTCCCATCGGTAGGATCTTCTGTTGGTTTGCCATTTGCAATTGAATAGGGGACCATTGCAACACGGGCCTACCCATATGCTCTCATGTTCGCTTTGGCAGCACATTCGCGTCCGATCCTAGATCTAGAATTACTTGATCCATTTCATACTCTCCGATTTACGCAGTCAATCTCATTTCCCTTCATGTTCGCGATGTATGTTTCCCGAGCTTCTGGACTATGTGTGGTTCTCTTGACGCAACGCACCTAGCAATAAGTTCCTGCAGTCCTTTCACAACCTTGCTGTCGCGTAGCAGCTTCATACATGTCTCCAGAAAGGTAGTGATCATTGAAGGATCCATCTCTGACTCTATTTGATCCTTACTAGCTGAAGTGGAGGTCTCCATGAAGCTCTTCTTAGCTTCCATGAATGTCTCCTTCGTGGGCTCCAAATCAAATTCAGGTTCCTTTGTAGGAGCATTGCGAACCCACGCAATTTCTTCACGCTGCTTACGTTTGTCATCTCATGTCGTGATACCGCTTCGGAGCACTATGTTTACATTCGGGTCCTTTCGCGTGGCTTAGACCTCATCATTTGCAAATTCTGAGTTGGGGGAGGTTGAGTATCCCTTTATCGCGTAGCCTCGCTATCAGCATAGGGCAGTCCTCCGTCTCATGATCAAACTAAGTACAATATAAACATGATTCTCTCGTCGGATTTGTACAATCGTGGGCATAATGCCCTAGCCCTCCGTAATTATAACAAATCAGCTGTCCGTGACCCCTTCCTGGTCCCATTCCACCTCGACCTCGTCTGCGCCCCTGAAATCCAGCACGTGCCATTCTTGCATTTGGATTGAGGGCTCGCGTTTCGGTCTGCACTATGTAGGCAGGAGTCTGATCCATCATCAGTTCATAAATTCTGCAAGTGCGCTCATCATGGTCTACCGACCTGCAAAAATTACAGAACAATTACTGGGACGTCTACGTATACTTCTGTAATAGGTGACAATTATCTATAGTGTGCTTTCCTCCTATCTGAAAAATCGCGTACCATAATGTAGGCGCTGCGCTCGGTCCTGCTTGTGCCTATGGTCTTAATGGCATCAACCCTCCTCCCGCTAAGTAGTTTGCGAAGACTGGACAATGGTCCTTGTCATGCCACTGGCCTTTGCATTTTATGCACCATACTTCCTTGCGCGCTTCTGGGTGAGTTGTCATGTCCTGTTTCAAACTCTGCATTTCCAGACACAAGTTTTGTAGTTGTGCATGGATTTATTGAACTCCTAGGCTAGGATCTTGGATTGAGGTCTCGTTGAATCTCATTACAATCTGCAAAACCTCAGCTTGGGTGGATAACTTCTGCTGTGACAACGCCGTCCTTAAATGCACCATTAGTGACGCTACAAACCATGCGGGGTGTTGTCCATCCGTCAAGGTCATGTTGGCTTCGCGAATCATACTCTTCAGTCGCTGATCCAGATCCCATGGGGTCTCGCCTGGAAGCATTGTGATTTCCTTAAACTTGATAATCAATTGTCTCTGACTTTGGTTTGCTAAATTCTCTATTCAGCGCAGCCTGGATATCTGTGATCCCCGCGTTTGGATGGTCATTAAAATGCTTAATGTACCATGTTAGTGCGCGATCCTGCAACACGCTTACCAGCGTTGCCTTTTTTATATTATCATTCACGACTCCTTGTGCTTCTCATACGACTTTCACTAAAAACCAAAATTGGTCTGGATCTTCGTTCCCTACTCCTCTGAATACGACAATTTTATCGCACTCGCCATACTAAACTGTGGTGGTGGCAGAGGTGGTGTGGGTAGAGATGGAGGTGACGATGGTGAAACTGGTGGCGGTGTAGGTGGAGGTGGTATGCGCAGAATTCGCTGCCTTATCAGACTGATCGCACTTCTTGGAGAAACTTTCACGAGGTCTTCGTCCCTTTCCCGTCGAGGCGAAATCAAGGGGCTATTTTCTATCTCTGCGCTACCTTCGTTTCTATAGATCCTCCCACTTCGTGTAGTCCCAAACGTCAATTTATACACATAACTCAATTTTCACACAATAGCATTTTAATCCAAGTGTTCAAAGATTTAATGTACTTACCTCCCAGTCCTTTGAGGAAGCATTGTTCTGCCTCACTGTAGCTCACTGTCATGTCTACCGTGAATTCGGTGACAAACCCTCCTATAATTTGGTCGAGCCAATGGTCCACAGAGCGCGCGATTTTATCTTCTAATGCTTCTAGTCTGCACACCAATTCTGGAGTCCACACAATTGGTTTGTCGAGCCTACACCTTCCCTAACTGTCTGCTAACTTCCCGATCCACTCATATAACTCAGAGGGGAAGGATGCAAAGAAAATTTCGTGGATTCCCGTATATAAGTAGCGCTCCAACCACTGTTCCTTTGATACTCGCAGATTTTTTTTTTCCTGCGCTGTGAACTCGTGAATATTTCTGTCCAACCACCCTTCAATTTCTTTCTTTCTTGGATTCCAGTGACATGACATCAGACATCCCTTATGCAGATCCTAGTCCCGGCAACGGAACCATTTGTTGGCTTGTTGGAGCCTAACCTAGGTTCGGAGGTGATTTATCCAAACAAATCCTAGAACTACTGGCCCTTTCGGCAACAGTCCGCGGAGCGCGGACTGAGGTATCACCCGAAGTAGTATGGGAGGGTGCTAGAACCAGGATTCCACACCCTGGGGATGTCTGAGGAGTTTCAAATGGTCCATGGTTCGACCCTATGCGCACGCCGCTACACGCACTTACCCATACCTCGTAGCCTGTGATGCTGCCTTCGCGCAACCCTACTCGGGGGCCGAACAATGTTATTACCCAACTTCTTACTAGTAACCCGATGTTAGTTGATTAACCTAGCTTACTTGCATGTGTAAAGTATTCTTAGCAATATAAATAATTCATACAAGTGTGCGTAGTAAATAACAGTACTTTAGCAATTGAGATCAAACATGTAATGAATCAGAGTAGGTACACAGAATTCAGATAAAACTTCTCTTTATTATTATCTTCCTTCGATTACAGACTCTATTCCACCTTGCGCACTCAGCTGTAGGGGTCCACGCACTCAGCTATGGACAACTAGGCCTCTGGGCACTTAGCTGCAGAGCCTCTTCCTACTCTACGACCCAAGACACACTTAGACACTTGCTCTATACTCCTATCTCCTACTTCGTTATTTCTAACTTGCTTTTACACTTAGATCTATGCTCTATTTATACAATCCCATGGTCCACGGACCATGGTTAGGCCGAAATTACATTCAACACTTAGGGTGGACAACCCTATGACTCTAACATACACTTCACGCTCGCAATTTGCAGAGCTTTACAATAATATCACTGAAAACTTGGGCTTTGAGCCCCAAAACATGTTGTGGGGGGATTCCATGCCCAACACTAGATAAACAAAAAATATTGCAATGCCAATAATCTCCACCTATTATACCAAATTCAATGTTAAGATGCCATATATATCAACAATAGGTTCAACTTGCAGTTTGTGTCCTCCAAAACAGTGTAGAAATTATATACATTTGTCTAGAAAATGTATACATTTTCTTAGATATTATATCATTGTTTGAGGTTAATTCTTTTCAATGGAGAGTTTGAAGCATTCACCTTCTCCGTCAAGAAACAAGGGTTCTATGTTCATTGATTTGGGAAACAAGGAAAATGTATTTTAACATGGTATGGTGTTGAGCTAGAAGACCATTTCTAAGAGCTCGTTACTTTGTTGGTATCTCAGGGCTTCTTTGCAAGACATCACTAATATATGTAAACTTCTTTAGGGCTTAGTGAATAAGGAGAAGATGCTGATAGATGTTATATTCCATGAATGTAGAGAGCTTCATGGGAAACCTAGTTGTGCTTTCAACCCTTTTTGTAGTATCTTATGGTTGCAAAGAAAAACAATGGATGCATCCCAAGGGGCGGCTAGTCTTTTCTAAGGTTTGTAATGGAATGAAGGAGAGAACATAGTGTTGGAGGATAATGAGTGGAACACAAATAGGAAGTAAAGACAAGTTTTTTCTAGGGTTTTTGAGGTCAAGTAGAGAAACAATTGCAAAAAAATGGAGACCTGTGAATCTTAGAGGTTAAGCATTTGTAGAGAAACAATCCATTAAAGAATGAAGGGAGTTACACCATATATGATACCATTGTTGGAGATTGGTTAGAGGAAATACCGCAACCTTGATCCAGGCATATACAATGATTTTGTGACCTTTGGTTTCAACTTCCGAGATTCGATGACTATTCCTATTTTAACTCTTCATATATCTCTTATTTACATATTTATAAAATATTTACAATTCACCAAATCCCTAATAATTATGCATCTAACAATATCTGACCTATGTTGCTCACTAGTAGTAGAAAAGAGACAATAGTTGTCGAACAATTTGACTCCCCCAAGACTGGATAACGACATCAACAAACTCTTTAAATTATTTTCTTAATTTTAAGTGTTTTAGATTTCTTTATATATATGCATATGATGTTTTTAGGAAGCCACAAGCCTTATAATAATTGTTTTATAGTTTTATTATCTCTCGACATGCTTAGTTTTGCAAATAGTCTGGTTTATTTAATAACAAACCAAAACATATATTTTTAATTAAATCTAAGTAATAAAATAACTTTAAAATTATATATATATATATATATATATATATAACAAAAAATTCTAAGTTCTAAATTCATAAACAAATCTTAAATAATGCATTATTATAATAAAAATATTGACTTAAAATCCTAATAATTCAAATGTTTTGGGCATGGAATTTTTTAATGTTCTGTTGTAGGGAAAACCCAACACCCCCAATTTTTGACTTATTTACTTCAAATAATGGGGACTCTTTCTATTAATTTTTGGCTAAAACATCTTTTATGATTTTCATTTAAGTTAATTGTCCTACATTCATTTTCATCGAATTTTCCTTTTGGTTATTTCATTGAATTCAAATTTTAGCAAGCTTTCCATCAATACTTGTTGCACCTCATTTGGTTATCCGATTTGTAAATGACACTGCTTTGAAGTTTGACCATTTTTGTCACCTCAATTTAAAAATGTACAAAATGTATAAAATTTCAATTTTTGCAATTAAAAGAGTCATTCATTGTAAATATTAACTCTTAATTATTTTTTACTATTTTTTTCATTTTTCACTAACGGTCCTAAAAAATGACCCAACAAAATTATAAAACAGTTAAAAAAGCGTGTTTTCAGGATCTTAGTAATTTATTCCAATTTTTTATTTTAAAACAAATTGCCAAACCCAAAATTGCAAAGTGTCTATAGTTGATTTTGTAGAATTTTTGATTCCACGTGGGCCCCACTCCACATCATCTCCTTCCTTCCAAAATCCCAATTCAAAAAATGACGAAATAAAAAATTGTGAAATAAAATTGCGATGCGATATATTGCATATCACATATCGCCAGTTTTGTTTTTTTGCTGAAGCAAGAGTAGGAACTTCTCTTTCATTAATAATTTACAAAATTTACATCTATCCACAATGAGTTGTGGACCAAGGGAGAGATCCTCAGAACAAGCCGAGAATGGGCCCGAGGCAGAAGCCCCTGCCCCAAAAACCTAGCCTTTAAACATGTAAAAGCTAAACAAGTTGAAGTCGACTACGGAACCAAAGCATTAGACTAAACATAAATCTTGATCAAAAGCCCCACCAACCCACGAATATGTGGAGCGAACCATGCCCATAAACAACCCGCCAACCTTGTCAACCCACCAAAAATAAAGGGCTATCACACCTCCCGCCAACCTTCCAACCTGTGTCTTTAATCTTCACCATTGAGGCATCGGACCCAATCCGACGATAGAGGACAAGATCACATTGAAAAGAGGCACGACACATAACCAACATTACCACCAACCTGCTCAAACAATCCTAGTCGTCGATCTGCTTAATATGATCCAACGGTCAAGGATCATATTGCACAACCAAAATTGTCGAACAATAGCGTGCGATGAGGGCGGTTTTAAAACCGACCCCATCGCCACGTGTAGCCCTCTGTATGGAATCGCTACAAAAACGTAAATACCGTTTTCCGCCTGCGAGGCTTGCGATTGCCGGAATACCACCCCCAAACCAATATGCCAATTCCGGACGGAAAA